>OY755082.1:30401963-31137847 GCA_963576655.1 Gastrophysa polygoni
TTCTCCTTCCACTTTCCTTCAGAAAATTCACTATTTTTATTCACCAATAGGTGGAACTTGTAGTGAAAATACGAACAAGTGAAGAATTGAATAAGATTGTCAGCCAAAACTGATCACTCATCCCTAACTTCTGAAACACGATGGAATTCCGTAGTGTTTCGATACACCAGTTGACTTTTCCATGAGAATAAAATTCCTACATCGAGGAATTAATTGGGATGAGCTTGGCAACCACGCAACTTCTTCACGAATGGTTCTGCTGATAATATTTCTGGTGATTTGTACTCTTGACCCGCATGACAGAGAATACTTCGAAGAGTCAACCTCATCAACACATCAACAAATGACAGCAATGATCAAACAGGACGATTAAAAACGATTGGTAAGTTGAATATATCCAGGTCGGACTAATCAACTTCCAACCAAATGTAAATACTCTAGTATCTTTCTACCATATCCAAACAAACAACGTTACTAATAACCAAATCTTTTTCAGATCTCTGAAGAATCAACAATGAATGGTCGCATAAGAAACACCCGTCGATACAATTCAGGCTCCCCTTTGAGAGATATAGTTGGATTGTGCATCCAATAAACATGATGAACAGCATTCAATAACTGATCGATAAATTTGTTTATATCGACATAAATAATGATTACAGGCTAGCTCGCTGTGCCACTGAGATGCGCACCTTCAGCAACAAGACATTTGACCTGTACAGTTCGCAGTGTAGGTACAGCATAGCGCCCATGATGGAGAAAATCATTTATATCCTTTTCCACATATTGTTATGAATAAAATGGAACGAGTACTTCGGGGTATTCTTCAGATACTCTGTTATACAGGGTGTGATGAGGTAAGATGACCTGAGGTCAAGATGTAACGTTACACAGATAACATTGAAATTATTATGAAGCTAGAGAAAAAAGTATACAAAAATACATTGGAACGGAAACAAGTGAATTCGAATTATCATCAACAAAATCGAAATATGACCGATATTATCCTTCATATACATGAGGAAAGAATAATTTGAGGCATTGTATTGATAATGATATCAATAATTCCAAACAACCCTGGAACAGTTGTAAGAGAATAATATTCATACAAAAACTCAGTCATTTGAAGTGCTAATTTATCTTGGAAATCCAGAAGGCGTCAACAAACATTTCCTACAACTTTCTACGAGACATTCACTACCAGATAATGACCACCATGAGTATCATTTTGTAACACCATTCAGTTTCCATACAGTTTATGAAGATGTTGTTGAAATGCATGTATCAGATAGCACTTCCACAGCTATCGGGTCGGACCAGATCAGTTTGGAGATGATCTCGCTGAGTAGTTCTAGAATTCTCCCATTCATCACTGATGGAATAAATACTTGTGTTTCGGATAACATATGTCAAGATGATTGGAAAGTTTTACGACCCATTCCGTTTGGCATTTTACCACAAGTCACTTACAATTTCACACGGGCGCCACCTATTTTATAGTGGTAGGTCCACTTGCTTCGGGCAGTATTCAGCGAAAAAACGGTTATCCAGGGGTCTTGAATATATATCTGTCACAGAATGAACGCTCATCAACTACTCCTTCCTGGAATTCGAACTACTCTCAGTTGAGGAAACAAATCGACTCATTCACCTACTTCATAACCCTGAATCTATGTACAGAAGAAATACATACATACATATATATATATATATATATATATATATATATATATATATATATATATATATATATATATATAAGTTATATTCCCGTGAGAATCATCGACGACCATGGAAACCACCAACATCACCGAAATAGGACTCCTCATAACGCTACATCAACATTATTCTAGGAAATCAGTTAGGGCCATGACATGATAGTTCTTTCGTGTATAATCAGTCTTGAATTAGAATCCGAATTGTTCACTTCTCTGTAAGACATAAATAAAAATCTTTTTTAAAAAGTAACTTTGACGAAAAGATTATTTAAGTAGCACAGTCGGTAGGATAGGTTAATCAACTGTTGGTGGATATAACAAGTTGATTCGTTTCAACGATTTATCGACCTATTCGAAGAATCGGTACGCGTACGGTAGAAAAATCCAGTCAGGTGAATTGAGTAGCTTGACGAGAAGAATCCGTTCGTTTCCACCATCAGCAGCAACCGAGAAGTACAATCGCTGTTTCTTCCGATGCCTGGCCTTGAACCGATGGAGTGGATTTGGATTTTGCTGTAAGTACCCATGTCATATAGAGCATTTCAAGACCAGTACGATTCTGACAATTCCGAAAATTTTGAACATTCAAATAACTCTGATCGGACTCAAACTTCCCACAAACCCCTTCGAATCGTCCGAGACCACCAGTTTCAATAAGACAATCTCAACTGACCCAATTAATTTTAGAAACTAATAATATTTCAATAACTGCAAGTCCTACAAACAAACACGATGGCTGTCTTGAAACAAGATAATTTCAACATGATTCCCGATTTCCATGGTGAAATGGAATTGTTACGAAGATTCATCGAAATCTCAGAGAAGTTATTAAATACAATGTTACGGATATGAACGATTTTCAGAATGAATATCTGATGTCTAGTATCCTAGCAAAGGTGAAAGGCGATGCAGCCTTAAAAATATCGTCTTGTATCAAAAGAAATTGGGCAGATTTGAGGAATGCTTTATTGAACACATACGCAGATAAACGCGATATTTTTACATTGAATATTGAGATGACGGAACTAAAACAGGTCAACGAGACACCTTTTGAATTCTACAATAGGATCCAACATGTTCTCAAACTACAAATCTTTCAGTTGACTACAGGCGCAACTCCAGAAGAATTTCTTTTATTAGGGAAATACGTTCGAAATTTGGCACTTCGAGTTTTGTTGCGAGGATTGAAAGATCCAATTGGTTCACTAATGCGAACGAAAAATCCGAAAGATTCGAATGAAGCATTGAATATGCTCACGGACAATTTTCAATTAGATGCGGTCAATCAAAGACCCCCGAAAAATCACATTCCGACGAAACCATCATTTCAAAACTTCCAAAATAAACCGCGCATTACTCAACCATTGCAAATCACAAATTATCCTCAAAACTCTCGATTGAAAAATAGCCCGAACCATTCATCTCAACAACCCCACACATTCCAAAATCAAAATAGAAACTTCAATGCATTCAGACCAAATCAGTCACAAAACCTCCCAAAACCGACACCAATGAGTGTTTCAACTAGGAATACTTGGAGACCTAATCAAGCAGATTCGAACCAGAATCATAGATCGAATCAGAACCCAAATTTCAGACAAAATAGGCCGAATTATATTGCCGAAGAATTGTTTAATATATATGATCAGCCTATAATCAAACACCCGGTAGAGTCAGATCAAGATTACGATGAACATTTTTTAGATCAAGAAGCCTCGGAAACACAAAATTAAATAGTTTCGAACTGATGAACATAACAAATAATACAAGCGAACTTCCTTATTATTATTTTTCCAGATAATAATTTAATATGAACAAGTATAACCCTTTTCTAAAAAGGTATGCTGAATCTGTATTGTATATTTTTGGGTTAGGTAATTATACAGAGAAAATAGAAACTCATTCCTATTCTGTCCTGGACAACTATCAGCAAAAAAACGAAAATTTCGTAACTCCATGAAGTATATCTTCTTCGATGAACACTAAAAGGCAGCTTCCAATTTTCGATGATCCTCTTCTGGCTTTACATTCATGCCACATATAACAGAATGCTTTTTTTGATGCCAAGTTGAAAACAGTGAAGTTAAAGACAGACATTTTCAATTCATAATATGCAATGCGAACTTCTGTTTTTGGTGATGATAGAACCTGCTGCAAATCAAATGTCGCAGCACGAACTGAGGCATTTTCCATGGCTTGATATTTGGCCGCATTTTCAAACTCTCGAGCTGAGGTTTTATTTATTTCATTCGTCATCCAATAATAACTCTTCGGGATTACTGTTGTCATAGCTATGACAAATTTCACAAAGATCCTTTTTTGGTGAGAAAATGAAATATTAAATTCGGTTGTAAAAATATGTCTGTACAGGCTGTCCCATTTTCGATGATTTTTGGAAAGCGCAAAGCTTTCTTGGTTCAAATATTGAGAAATATACAGGGTGTTCTATTTGAAAAAACATAACTCTGGGTTATATCTGAATAACGACATCTAAATAACTGACTACGCCACTGGATTCTACGTGAAAAATTGTGAAAGAAACAGTTCTTACTTTTTCTCTTTGAAAGATAGCTGAGATACAGGGGGGTCCCAAAATGCAATATTTTCAATTTCGCCCTGTATCTCAGGAACGAAGCGGGCTATGGAAATTTTGTTCACGGTTCCGTGAGTTTCACAAAAAAGTAGCCATCGTTCGCGAAAACCGCAAATCTGTATCTTCAAAAATAAGCGAGTGATCCCGTAAGGACATCGAAAATGGGACAGCCTTTCATTTTCTTCACAATAATCTTCATACAAAGCGAACATTTCAGAAATATTAAGCGTTGATGGCAACTATTTGCGATTTGTTTTTTGCCTAAAATAATGACTATCGATTGTTTCAAACTTATTCATGTGATCTCGAATAGTTTGTTTTACTGACTCATCCAAAATCGAGTTTTTACAGGCTTCACCTCTTCGGTCCTGAGTCACAGTTCCAGCTGAGCTCATTCTATTAAAAACTGTTCTGACAGTCTGGGCACTGACACTCAAAATAATTAAGAAAAATATCTCGCAGACCTGGAATTTTTTAGTTTCAGTTGGAAAGTAGTAGGTAAAAGTAAATGTTCTTTCACTATTTTCATTTTTCTTCTCAAGATTATTATTTTCACGTTTTCGGTTTCTTGCTTTCTTATCAAAATTAACGTATTTTGCTGTATAATCTCTTCGGCGATTGATATCTTTCAGGTCCCAAAAAGCCTCAAATATTGAATTTCTAAGTTCTGGGGATATTTTTCCACACATTTAAGTCTGCAGTTTCTGCAAGGATCTCCAATTTTTTTCTCAGGTCTGCACTTTCCTTTCCAGTCTGTGTAAGGTTGCCCACTATTTTTTAACATTTTGATTTTGTTCCTTCTCCAGTTTTCTTCATTTTTTACTCGTTTACGCGTTTTTCTTTGTTTTTTCTCCTTTGCGGACGAAATTGAACTGTCAGTTGAAGGTTCGTGTACATTTGGTCTGTCTGTTCTTGAGGCTCTCTCAAGCTCAAAGTAAGGATCTAGATCTTCGTCATCCTCTCCAAATGGATCTGTTTCCGAAGAAGACCTTCAATTGTCCAAAGTTCATGGATGCACTCGCCAAACAGTTATTCTCATTATGAAATTTCAAAGAATTTCGTAAGATACCAGATGTAGCCGACAACGTCGTAGATGTCAACGCTGATGCACTTTTCAATTTTGTCATCCCGTGTTTGTAAGGCCACTGACTGACTCGGGGAATGCATGAGACTTTCGTTGGCCACAGAATCTTCAACTGAAACCAAAAAAAATTGTTTGATATAATTTCATAGTGAATACCGGCCAATATGTTAACTGATAACATCTTTTTTAAACCGTTTTTGAAAATGGCATTTGGTTGATTGATTCTTTCGGATATTATTTTCCTCTAAGGGAAATATTCCATAGGTGTGCACTGTTTTAGCTGGAATATAAAATGAAAGAGAATGAAACTGACCTGATATCTGAATTTTGAATGTACTTCAGTTACCACTTTTTTTTTACACTGTTTTTTTTTAACAGTAACAATCATTCTCACGATAAATAATTATTATTCATCATAATTATCAAATTCGACACAATAATTAACAAAGTATTATGAAAATTCAAAATCAAAATTATTCTCACCATTTGGTTATCTACAGCATCGACAAGAAAAATAATGTGAGGTTCATTGCCAGTGCCTTTCGTAAACATGGTTTTCTGTTTCGTGTTGAGAGCTATTTCACTTCCCGACAATTATGATTTATAAGGCATATATCCGATCAGTCCTGGAGTACTGTTCCCATATATGAAGTGCAGCGCCTGAACACACACTGAAGCTTTTAGATTATGTCCAAGACAGGAGTATTCGACCCGTCGATGATACATCGCTAACAAGCTCTCTCACTTTTCTGGAACACCGCAGAAAGGTCAGAGATCTGCCTCCGTTTCATAGATATCTTCATTCACGATGCTCTTCTACAATATCATCTATTATTACATCATTAACAGTACCATCGAGACTTACCCGTCGAGCTCAGTCCTCTAATCCATTTGTCATCACTTTGGATACATGCCGAACATATCTCCGAGGCTCATTCGTTCAACGAAGACCCAAGTTTTGGGAGTCACTGCCTCGGGATACAGCATACAGCATTTAGAAATTCAAGAACATCAATTCTTACCTTCAATTCCTCGTCTCCCATGATGTTCTCTAAACATTACAAATTTTTTTCTTTTCATGCGACCACAGCATAAGAAAACATGAAATATATTTTCAAACAACCCATAATATGATGTTTATGCTTTCATTGTGTTAGTTTGTAAGTTGTGGTCTTGGGGTAATTCTTCATGACTTTTTGTCTACATCTATGGTTCACATTTTCAAAAGCGGTGCGGTTACGGACGAAGCATTCGTTTCAGCCTAACTTGGACTGAACCCAGTTAGGCTGAAACGGACGCTTCGTCAGTTACCGCACCGCCATTGAAAGAGTCTACTGCAGATGTAGACGAAACTTCCGAGAGAATTACCTCAAGGTCACGTCTTACAAACCCTAAAAACACCGAAAGTTCACGCATTATTCTTGTTTGTCCTGGTTGGTACATATTAGAAGATACTTCCTCAGTTGGTAAACTGAGGTTGTACGGACTGTTCAGTGCGTGAAGTGATACTTTTCAGCACAAATACGTAAAAAAATCACTTGTGCATATAGATCGTCAACTGTGCGTACATTAATATGTTCTACAACCATAATTCAGAACACGCTTTTCTGCATAGGTTTAGGTTCGCAAACTTGACCGTTCCTCGTAATAATTGTAATATGGAGTGTGCACGGAAGTGATGTTTCTGACTCGGAAAATGACAAATCTGTGCCGGAAAATGTTATGGAAAAAATTTAGTTACTTCAGTTTTTAGCAAGTGTGTTATAGAAAAAGTTTAGTGTGTAACACACGCAGAAATCCAATAGCTTTTTGGTACTCGCATGTTTTTTTTGCACTAGGCTGGGCCTCATTCAACAAAGTGCATGCTCATATAAAAAAAAACATGCTTTACGAACTTGTGTCATAATTAACAAGTTGACTGTCATCTTGGAACTCTATAATATGATACATGGTATTAATAATGGTATTAGTAATTAAGTACGTTGACAAACTTCGGGAGATCATTCTTTGAAAGTTTTCAGGACGAAAAGTTCGTATGAACATATATCCGCAAATGTTTCGTTTCGGAGATACAGGGTGTTGACATAGAAATTTAATTTTCAATTATTTTGAAAAACTTTTGAAAAAAAACATTTGATGAATGGAGTTTTTTTTTAAGTGAGAAATCAAAATTCGGTATTGATATTCATGTAGCATTTAGAGGGCGCTGCGTACGTTATCATTTTTTTTCAGCTTACTCTTATGAAAGTAAACTTTTGGAAATTTTCATATTGAAGTCTTATTCCTACACCTTTCCCTAGCGAAAATGGTATATTAGCTCTACAAAGCTAGGGAAAACCGTTTTTGGAAATTTTGCAAATTTCTTCATCGATGTTAGTTATGGAGTCACTTAGTCTCAAATTAATGTTGAATTTTGAAAAAATATCGGTTTTTCAACATCTTGTGTCGTGAGAATGAATTATTTCTCGATACATCTTTGTTACAAAAAGTTGTTATTTTCAGCAAGATCTATCACATACTCAGTGTTCGTGAAGTTTTGAGCAACTCCATCTGGCACCTTAGTGACTCCATAACCTGCATCGATGCAGAAATTTGCAAATTTCTCAAAAACGATTACCCCTAGCGTTGTAGAGTTGGTATACTATTTTGGCTAAGATAATGTGTAGGAATAAGTTTAAATATAAAAAATACAAAAAGTTTACTGTGAGAAAAGTTAGGGCAATTTGAACTAAATATTGGATGCTACATAAAAATTAATACAAAATTTCGATTTTTCACTTGAAAAGAAAAAAACGTTCACCAAATGTGAGGAAAATTATTTTTTTTTTCAAAAGTTTTTCAAAATAATTGAAAACAAAATTTCATATTCAGCACCCTGTATCTCCGAAACGAAATTTACGGCCGTATGATTAAACGAACGTTTCGTCTTGAAAACCTTCAAAGAATCACCTCCCAAAGTTTGTCGACGTACTTGATAAACACCCTGTATACTGAGTACAACTATTACTGAAAGCAATATTACGTTAATTCAAAATGCTAAGGAAATGAATAGAACAGTTCCTACTGATGAACATAGCATGTTGAACCAAACACAACACAAAACCTCATATTCGACGAAAGAACATTACCATAAGATATTCTCCATGGGTATTTATTGGATATCAATCACAGGTGTTCTATATTCTATATATGAATTGAATTTCTATAGAATATCCCCCATGGATATCCATCAAATATCCGTCATGAATGTCCAAAAGTTATACATAGATATCTTGCAATGGATTGGATCTCCACAAGATATTCGTTTTAGTATGGGAAGTAGGTATTCAATTAAGTATAATTAGTTTATTGGACCATGAAAAGGCACTTTCACAACAGGTAACAGTCTAGTCTAGTCTTTTCATATCGAAACAAGTTATGAACAAAAACAAACATTTTCTGAAACAAGGAAACTTAAGAGAAATCAATGTTAAGAATCTTTTTTTTTTCTGATATTCATTTCGAATAAAAACTTCAATTACCGGCCAATTTTAATTTTCAAATACTTTTGGATGAAGTTTTTTTAATTCTTCGCACTCGTGTTTCTTAGGTGGCCTTTTTTCTTTGATATGGGTTCGGAAAAATTTTGCACTAAGTTTTTTCTGCTCATCAGTCCATTTTACAAGTACACGTTTCTTATTTTTTGAAATATGGTTTTCTTTCAACATTGACATTTGAAAAGTTGAAGGTTCCAACATGACAGGGAGTGGAGGAAGCGATTTATCTCGATCATCTTTTTCATTATATGTCATCAAATCTTCTTCCATATCGAGATCGATATCATTAAGAGCTTTTCCTTCGAACTGAGCAGCTTCTCCTTGTTCAATTAGAATCAAAAGTTTCGAAAGTTTGGCCGTTTGAAAAACATCATCTGGCAAACGATAATTTTCTCTGTGGACTCCAATGGTGTGTCCCATGAAATTGGCTAACTGTTCTATGTCATTTTCTGAGATATCAAATGATTGTGTCAGCGTGGCCAAGTGCTTTCTCAGACGAGTAGCTGTTATTGCTGTTGGATTTTTGGCTCCACATGCCGTTGCATATTTTTTTAGCACTTTGTAGCCACATATCGGTTCAGTTGATCGTTGGTCAGGCTGTCCGAATAGGTAAAGGTTTTTTTCACTTACAAACTGTTCTCACGGTGATTCAACAAAATTTTTATGTGTTCTTGAGTATCTGTGCTGAAAAGAACTGGTACTCCACGTCCTCTCTTGCCTCTTATCACAATCCTCTTGAACCTATTTAGGAGAATTTTTTCCGTAGGTGTCAACACATCTGAGAATTCTTCGTGAGTTAAACTGTCGTTGCTGAACGTTATGTATGTGTCAAGTTTCAACCTTTGTAGCTCACCGGGACGTCTACGGTTTAATAAAATAACAAGACAGAAAATAGTCTCCAAAAGCAAGATGTAATCTCTTGGTGTGGCATTGTTGTTGAGAGCTATTGCAGCAGAATTAGCTTTGGATACTAAATATTCCTTCAATAATTTCAAGTCACTAACCAGTGGTACGAGTGTTACTTTATTCCATTTACTCATATTGAGGTCACTGGCAGCCTGGCTGGAGATCTCATACTGCCACTGGGATTCAATTACTTGGATTGATGTTTTCAAATCTGCCTCTGCATCAGCAGACAGAACTTTTTCGGAAACTTGCTTTCTTTTTAAAGCAAATACTATAGCTATTTCGGCGCACTGTTTTAAGTATGTGCCCATATTCATTGCGTAGGTTGGTGACTCGAACTTGTCTTTTTCTACGTTGTATTAACCTACTACTTTTGTGGCAGTTACTATAGTATCGAAATATTTAGTTTTAAGGCATCAAAAAGGCAATTTACAGTTGGCTCAATTTTTTTGATTCCAATGAGCAAGCGAGCGAGTTCTCTCATTTTTCTAGATGCTACGTTGACGAAATGTTTTTCCATCTGAACTTTGATGTATCTGGCTCCGTACGAACAAATAACTGGATCTTTCTTAGCAATAAGAGATATTTCATCGGCCCTCATTCTTCAATATTTTTAGGATGAGCGTCTTTTCTCAAATTGGCTAATGAGATATTTTGTGCAGCTCCTTGATGATTTCTGTTCTTTGAATCACCACACTTATTTCTATGCCGCCATAATAATTTTGCTGAGAAGAAACCAAGACAATTGTCACACGGCAAAAGATCTTTGGCTGACCGCAAACTTTGAACTGGCTTACAGACGACGTTGTTATTTACAAAATTTCCCCTATCCTCAGAAGGTCTAATAGTAATTTCCTCTCTTTACTACCCGGAGGTTTGGACATAATTTTCTGAACGTCGATTTCAGACGAATGATTGCGTGTTACATGTCTCGCAAAGTTCAGCACTGAGGTCTCACAATAAAAACAGAAATCAGTTTTCTTGTTTCCTTACCGAACTTCACCATTTTGTTTATAAATACCAAAATTATCGTGAACTCTTCTTAGTGTGTCATCACCTGAGGTTGAAGCTTCCGTCGTATTTTCAGCCTGGATGTCAGGTATTTCCTCCTGAAAAAATTAAACGTGTGAGTTTCCGATTAAATACTATTCTTCGCCAACTTACCATTTTTTCATCGAAACTTTTTCTTAGATCATCAACGACGTTGTTGTCTGATTCGTTTTCAGATTCCGAGGATTCTGAGTCAGTTTCTGGAATGTATTCACTCCCATCACTTGTGACTTCAACATTTTCATCGTCATCTGTCTCTTTAATGGTGGATGTTACTTCAGAAGATCTTGACTTCTCTAGACTCTGATGCTCATTTGAAAATTCTTCTTCCTGGAGAAGTTTCCTTTTCGTATTTTGAAGTCTCGTCTTATAGAACTTCGTAGTGGAGGAAACAAAATGTATTTGGGGTTGAACTTTTATCTCAGGAGATGGAAAATGATAATTCCTCATTGGGTCTTCATTACTCAGTAATAAATTTTGTCCTAAAAAATCACATGTATGTGAAAGTATCCAACAGATGAGTTCCTAGCACACTTTAATTGACTCTCTAATATAACTGATAGATATCACACAAATGATTATTAGAAAGGTACCTTCCCAATGGAAATCATCGAACAGATAGTACCTCACCAAAGCGAGTGAGTATAAAGGAAATTGGGAAATTTTGCAGGTGAAGCTTCCGGTAGATAAGTTTCTAGCAAATGGCTAGCTGGGAGGTGAAATTCAGTCAGTGAGTAGGTGTATAATATTTTCCAACAATCAATTGACCATTATGTCAGTATATGTCAGCTCAGACGCTGAGGAATGATAAATGTAAAACTGTAGAACAGAATTGACTTCTTTTTATACTACGATCTGTAACGTGAAAATTTACCTTTTCCTCTAATTTTCAGTTCCGAGGTGAAGTTCATTGCGTATCCGGTGTTTTGATGATAGCTTTCAGTTTTAACAACTAAAGAGACACGCACACTGTATGTAATGCTTTTATTAATGTTTAAAAGTACATGGCACTTATATATTTAAAACATTCTTCCTCCAATGGTCTAGAGTGTAAAGTAGTCGTTTACCTGAAAATATCAAAACATATTAGTATAAAACAATAATGAAGTTGTTAAAGTACTCACCAGGACTAAGCTGCTTGATTCTTTATCAGTATAGTAGGCTTAGGGTGGAAAAATGTCCGGGTTTTGGCACTCCATGGTTTAATCTGAAAAGAATGAGTAATTAGTAAATGTGAAAACAGTTTCGAATGGTAGATTTATTATTTAGGTTTGACAATTCATAGGGAATTTCACTACGTATCCTGTATTATTATGGTCTAAGATGTATTTGGAGATTATTGTTTTCATATTGGTATTCAATAACAATTGATGATTTATTTACATTATTGTATTTTGACATTTTTAAAACTAACGTCTCAGAATACTGACAGTGCTGTCATGTCATGTCACTTACCTTCATACGAGTCGTACCTGACAGTACCATTAAAAGTATGCTGGCTGCAAACTCGTCGGTGTAGGTAGTTCCATCGGTTCGGTCGGAGTAGGATGACGTTGGATCTTCGATCAGGCTATGTTCCTATGTATTCCGTGGTCATAAATTTATTGGTTCATGGATTCCGTGCCGTGGATTAGATAGGACAGTCTCGTAAGCTATGCCTGTGGAATTGACCAACCCAAGGTGAGGATGCACATCATGTGATCAGCGTTTCCTGCCATCTCCAAAATATCAAGTTGCGCAGGAAATTTCAGTTTTTTTTGAGTAGAATTTTGGATGGGAAAAGTCTAGAAGGCGCAGGAAGTGTCCCTTCCTAGATTGGTGGTTTCCTTTCATCATTTCCGTCTTCACCATCATGATCTCTTCCAAGATGAAGACTGATCACTCTTTCAAAGTCAATTGTAGTAGTGAGGCCTTTCCTGATCTCAGGGGTAAGTTTCAAACTTAGTAGGGATAAAACCCTACTTGGTATTTTCATTCTGGTGGCCATACATATGGTGTATTGCCACAGATTATTTGGCCTCGACGGATACCCCATCGGCTATTCTGGGCAAGACCTCTCCTAGTCGTCCATTTTCTGATACCTCGTGGAAGGCTCAGCGGACCACATCGACGGATTCCACGCCGGCCTTCGCGACTGATACATCTGCATATGTACCTTCTGGAACCTTTAATTTTGACTTCGTGCACTGGCTGCTGTTTTCTGCTTTCCTGTCTCTGGAGACTGCTTTGGTAACATCTCTGCCGCCTCCTCTGCAGTATTCTCTGCAGTGCCAGCTTGATCGCCCAGGTCTGCTAGTAGCAGATGTTCTTCATCGTGGCTGAGGGGCCCATTTTTGCTGTCTGTTCCTGTCCTGGTTCTGCAGACATGGTATTTTGGTTTGGTTCAAACCTGAGTAAGAGCTGAAGTTGAAGTTTTCTTTCTGGTTTCTTTGAAGTTACCACTTATCAGCACCAGATATAAGTCATATGATTTTTACCATTCTTTTTACCATTATCTTACCAGTTTACATTTAACATTCATTGAAATTCACCTTGTATATGATAATACCAAATGTTCGCCCCGATATAGATCTATAAAAGGGAATCCAAGTGAAACTCATACATAGGTAATTGTAAATCTGATTTTGAATACTTCTTTTAATTGGAAATATTGAGTGTCATGAGTGCTCCATGTAAATGTTAAGCTGGGTTTTACGAAACATCATTAAACCACCATTGAGTTCGCACAGTGTTTCAATTATATCATCTTCTTTCGGGAAAGTAGTTGAATATAATATCTCATTCATTTTCTTGGTTTTTCATTCTGTTACAAACTAAGTGGCGCCCCTCTGGTACCTCAACAAAGTTCGAATCCATGATCATCGCTCGCCAGACGAAAAGCTGCCTGTGCCTTGCTAATCTAACTTTTTGATATTTCTATTTTTTTGTACCATCTAAGAAAACTTGGTTAAAGTAGGTTACAAGAATTTGGCGCCCAACGTGGGGCCCGAGTGACTTTGTTGAGATGAATATTATTTTTATTTTTTGAAAACACTTTGTGAACTCAATGTTTTTCATTGAATTTTTTGCAACTGGTAAATAGGTATATGATAACTTCACATTTTGAGATTTAATCTATTATTTTTTGGTGAATAGTCTCTCACTCGAAAATTTCATTTGGCCATGTACAGGGTGAACAAGGAAATTTTTTCTGCAATTTTTTTGGGTTGAAGCTGAAATAGTTTCATTATTAGGAATTTGATTTTATGGCTTTTTTGGTGGTCCACTTATTTGGTTGATATTCAATTCTAATTGGATTCATTTAGTTATCACTTGATGACTGCTGTGCAATGTAGGCACCAGTTGGTAAATTTTTGATATTTTGAAAATTTTGAACATTGGCATACAGGGTGAACAATTTATCATGATTATTTTTTTTTGATTTTGAGTATTTTGAATAGAATTTCAGACTTTGAACTTGGAAATTAGCATCACATGCGGGGTGCCTATCTTGACCTATTGATAGTTTTTTTGAAAAATTTTCTGACTTGAATTTTTTTATTTCTGAACTTGAAGATAACCCACATACAGGGTGAGTACCCTATAAAGGTTAACATTTTTTTTCATGAGGATTTCTGGCATGCTGTCAGTCCTCATTTAATTGATTTTTGAGTATTACACTTCACTTATACAGGAAGTAAATAATTTTGTGAATAACTTTTCAACAAATTCGCGTAAATTCTTTCAAAATGGAAATGTTTAAAGCTAAGCATTTGTTGATCAATGAATTGAACTACGAGCTGAGAATTCGAAGAATTATTACTGATAGGGATATGAATGACAAGAGAAAAATACTTGCGAAAGCTTTGTCAAAGCATAATCCTACTCCCATTGCATCAGTAGATCCTAACTACTCATACCAAACAGAAGCAGCGGAAATTCAAGCATCGCTGGATAATATTAGGAATCTGATCAGTGATTTTGAAGGTTCAACTAGTGATTCAGTTTATCAAAGATTACGTTCTCGACTGGTTCATGTTGGCTCTAGAATTCAAAGAATCGATATTTCGGCTGGTGTTAAAGAGCAAATAAAGTTTAAGCAAGAGTCTTATGCAACATGCATTTTGTTAGGATCAGAACTTGAAGATCGTGTTGTGACTGATAAAGCTCCCCAGTGTCCTATGGTGGATCTATCCCAATCATTCATGAATAATTTTGGTCAAACTCAAGTTTCACCTCCATCATTCAATAAGCCAGTTTCTTTGTATAAATGGGACGTCAAATTTGACGGTACTAAGAAAACATATAGTGTTAAATCTTTTTTAGAAAGAGTTCATGAACTAGCAGAGGCTAGACATGTCTCTAAGGACCAGTTGTTCGAATCGGCTGTGGACCTATTTTCAGGTAAAGCCCTTTTATGGCTGAGACATATGAAAGATTCAGGAAATATCAAAGATTGGAATTCTTTAACAGCAAGATTGGAACAAGATTTTCTCAGTAAAGATCATGATGAAGAGTTATGGGAGTTGATTAAACATAGGAAACAAAATGATGATGAATCCATTGTAATTTTTGTCGCAATAATGGAGCAGCTTTTCAATCGTCTCAGTTCACCGCCTGCAATTGTTACAAGGATTAAATGGATCAGGAAAAATTTGAAAACTGAATATGTAAATCGTTTAGCTCTCAATAATTATAGTGCTATCGATGAATTGATTAGAGATGTCAAAATTTTAGAAGAAGTTTTTAGAGAAAGTAAGGATAAAGCTTTGAGAAAATCCCATATTAGTACCCTTGAATATGAACTAGTAATGAATGATGAGGCTGTAGCTAGTAGTAGTAGCAGTAGTACGACCAATTCCCCAAGTAGGAATCAAGATTTCAGAGCAAGAAACTCCAGGAATTCGAATAGACAAAAGTTCAATCATCCGAATAATAGAGTTTCTCAAGTAGAGAGTCAAGGTCAAAGATCTGACGCTAGAGCTGTCAGCAATTCAGAACAGAATATAAGAAAAATTGTGACATGTTGGGATTGTAGATTAGCCAATCATACTTTTAGGAATTGCACTATGAAACGTAGAATTTTTTGTCATGGTTGTGGTGAGCCAGATAAAATGAAGAGCAATTGTGAAAAGTGCTCGGGAAACGTGTCAGGAAGGTAGAATATTTTTCTACAGGCCACCATTCACCTCCTATTAGTAAGGCCAATTTTTCTAAACAATATCCTTCTTCCGAACAATCTGAAATGATTAAATTTTGTGAAAAATTTTTGTCTGAACTGAATTTTGAAATTTCTACTGCCCCTGTTTTTGTTCATAAAAAACTTGATAATAGACCGTTTATATCAGTAAATTTGTTTAATAGAGAAATTATTGCTCTTTTGGATTCAGGTGCTAATAATTCCATAGTTGGTAGTGAAGGAATTGATATAATTGATTCATTTGATTTGAAAATTAATAAAACAGTTCGTTTTGTATGTACTGCTGATGGCGTTAAACAGACAGTGATAGGTTCAGTTGATCTGCCTATTTGTATAGAAAATAAGTGTAAAATAATTCCATTTTTGATAGTACCATCTTTGAATTACAGTTTCATTCTTGGTAGTGATTTTTGCAAAGAATTTGAATTGAAAATTGATTTTAAAGAAAATAATTGGGAGATAAGTTCAGAGTCGAATATTAATGTCAGCTGTGTGTCAGCTTTGAATGTATCTGAACATTTTGTTAGTCATGTTTCTTCGTTGCATAGTTTGGCAGAAGATGAATTAGCCATTGCTTATAATGTAATTTCTTTATTCCGTGATCTTGGTAAAAATAAGGCATTAGGTAGGACTGATAAGATGATTTACCATATTGACACTGGTGACGCTCCGCCAGTTAAACAATGCCAATACGTCATGTCTCCTTATATGCAGGGTCACTTGAATAGAGAGCTTGATAAGATGATTTCTTTAGGAGTGGTTGAACCTTCAAAAAGCAGTTGGTCCTCACCCGTACTACTTGTCAAAAAATCTGATGGTACTTTTAGATTCTGCTTTGATGGTCGAAAGTTAAATTCTGTAACAAAAAAAGATAGCTATCCATTGCCAGTAGTAGACCGTATTTTGTCTATGCTAGGACATTCAAGATTTATGTCGTCAGTCGACTTGCGCAGTGCTTTTTGGCAGATTCCTCTCGATGAGAGTTCTAAAGAAAAAACTGATTTTTCTGTCCCTTCACGTGGGTTGTTTCAATTTGAAGTGATGCCGTTTGGTTTAGCCAACGCAGCACAATTTCAGCAACGTTTGATGGATGCAATTTTCGGACCGGAATTAGAACCAATTATTTTTGTATACCTGGACGATTTGATAATAGTTAGTTCAACTTTTGACGAACATATAAAATTGCTCAACGAAGTAGCTAAACGTCTCAAGGACGCGAAGCTAACTGTCAACTTTGAGAAATGTGAATTTTTCAGGGAATCGTTAAAGTACTTAGGTTTCATCATCGATAAGTTTGGGCTGAGAACTGACCCTAATAAAGTCAAGGCGATGGTTGAATTCCCGCAGCCGAGGAATACAACGGAAATCAAACGTTTTACGGGTATGTGCAGTTGGTACAGTAGGTTTATTCCTCATTTTTCTACTCTTATGGCACCAATAAATGATTTACTTAAAGATAAGAAGAAAGGTCAAAAAATTTGCTGGTCAGATAAGGCAAGTAAAGCATTTAAAAATATAAAACAAGCGCTAGTTTCAGCTCCGATTTTGTCAAGTCCAGATTTTTCATTAGATTTTACTATACAGTGTGATGCATCAGACTCAGGACTAGGTTGCGTTTTAACTCAAGTACAGAAAAACCAAGAAAGAGTAATAGCCTTCGCTTCTCGTAGTCTTTCAAGAAATGAGCGTAACTATACAGTTACTGAAAAAGAGTGTTTAGCCTGTATTTTTGCTTGCGAAAAATTTAGGGGATATATTGAGGGAGTTCACTTTACATTGATCACTGACCATGCTTCACTTAAGTGGATATTCAAAATTAAAGAACCCATTGGTAGAATAGCCAGATGGAGTGTTAGGTTGAGCCAATTTAATTTCACTATTGAACATAGGAAAGGGAAATTTAATGTCGTTCCAGATGCATTATCTAGGAGTCCAGTAGAGTCAGCTGTGCAGGAACCAGAAATTTGCTTAGTAGAGGAAAATGAATGTATAAACCTCAGCATAAATTTGAATAATCTAGATTCATTTTATCAGAATTTACGAAGTAAAATTGTGAGGAACCCTGAGAGTTATCTCCAATGGTCAGTTAAAAGTAATTTTGTATATAAGCTGGTACCATCTAAATGTCCCGTAAGTACTAATATTTCTGATTGGAAGCTATTAGTCCCGAAATGTCAACGTTCTGAAGTCATTAAGTTATGTCACGATATTCCTACTGCGTCACATATGGGTTACCACAAAACTTTTTCTCGAATTGCGCTTACTTATTATTGGCCAAAAATGAGGCACGATATTTTTCGATACATAAAATCCTGTAAAGTTTGCTCAGCACAAAAGTCAACTAACTATGCTAAATTTGGGTTAATGGGTGCAGAAAAAAAGGTTAGATTCCCTTGGCAAGTGATTGCACTTGACCTTATGGGCCCTTTACCACGTACTTCAAGTGGGTATCAATATATTTTGGTTGTAAGCGATTGGCTTACCAAGTACCCAGTTTTATGTCCTCTTAGAAAAGCTACTTCTGTTAGCATCAACAAGTTTTTGGAAAACGAAATTTTTTTGGTCTATGGTGTTCCACAGCATATTATCTGCGATAATGGCAGGCAGTTGATCAGTGAGTCAATGAAAGAACTTGTTAAGAGCTATGACTCAAATATTTTTTACACTGCCTACTATCATCCGCAAGCTAACTATGTTGAAAGAACAAATAGAACCATCTGCACAGCTATTCGCAGCTATATTAAAAAGAATCATAAGTTATGGGACAAAGAATTAGCAAAAATTGGATATGCTTTAAGAACCAGTGTTCATGAAGTTACAGGGTATAGCCCAGCATTTTTAAATTTTGGAAGAGAAGTACCTGGTAGCGGTCAATATTATGGGAAGGGGAATGTTGACATAGACTCAGTAAATCGCGATTATTGGATACAGAATTGAGGTCAAATGTCGGAAATTTATGAAGATGTTCAGAGAAAGATTCATGCTGCATATCAGAAAAATGCTAAATATTATAACTTACGTAGACGTGATAAGGAATTTTTTGTTGGTGATAAGGTTTGGAAAAGGAACTATGTTCTGTCTAATGCAAGCAATAATTTTGCGCAGAAACTGGCACCGCGTTTTGTACTTTGCACAGTTGCAAAGAAAAAATCAAAGTTAGTGTATTTCCTGAAAAATGAAGATGGCTCTCATGCCGGAGTTTGGCATATTCAAGACTTAAAACCCTACAATGAATCTATGTCCGACCTTTCTGTCAAAGAAGGAGCGGGATCTGAAGCATCAGATGAGTAGTTTTTATTTTGAGTCAATCATACCTATAGCTGAAAGCAGATTTGAAGTGAGATTTTTGTAAATAGTCAGTATTCAGTAAGGTTAGAAATAAGTTAGTAAACGGCTAAGATTAACTTTAAGGTAGAATAGGGCGCGCCTAGCTTAAGTGAAAGTAAAAAATTGAAGTCACTACTGAAACGGTTTTAAAACTCAGTTTCTCATGTCTGGAGTAGTTTCCAACGAAAAATTTTACTTCCTAAAATTTTTCTTTTTTCTTGTGAAGGGGTGTGTGTAACGTGAAAATTTACCTTTTCCTCTAATTTTCAGTTCCGAGGTGAAGTTCATTGTGTATCCGGTGTTTTGATGATAGCTTTCAGTTTTAACAACTAAAGAGACACTCACACTGTATGCAATGCTCTTAATAATGTTTAAAAGTACATGGCACTTATATATTCAAAACATTCTTCCTCCAATGGTCTAGAGTGTGAAGTAGTCGTTTACCTGAAAATATCAAAACATATTAGTATAAAACAATAATGAAGTTGTTAAAGTACTCACCAGGACTAAGCTGCTTGATTCTTTATCAGTATAGTAGGCTTAGGGTGGAAAAATGTCCGGGTTTTGGCACTCCATGGTTTCATCTGAAAAGAAATGAGTAATTAGTAAATGTGAAAACAGTTTCGAATGGTAGATTTATTATTTAGGTTTGACAATTCATAGGAAATTTCACTACGTACCCTGTATTATTATGGTCTAAGATGTATTTGGAGATTATTGTTTTCATATTGGTATTCAATAACAATTGATGATTTATTTACATTATTGTATTTTGACATTTTTGAAACTGACGTCTCAAAATACTGACAGTGCTGTCATGTCATGTCACTTACCTTCATACGAGTCGTACCTGACAGTACCATTAAAAGTATGCTGGCTGCAAACTCGTCGGTGTAGGTAGTTCCATCGGTTCGGTCGGAGTAGGATGACGTTGGATCTTCGATCAGGCTATGTTCCTATGTATTCCGTGGTCATATATTTATTGGTTCATGGATTCCGTGCCGTAGATTAGATAGGACAGTCTCGTAAGCTATGCCTGTGGAATTGACCAACCCAAGGTGAGGATGCACATCATGTGATCAGCGTTTCCTGCCATCTCCAAAATATCAAGTTGCGCAGGAAATTTCAGTTTTTTTTGAGTAGAATTTTGGATGGGAAAAGTCTAGAAGGCGCAGGAAGTGTCCCTTCCTAGATTGGTGGTTTCCTTTCATCATTTCCGTCTTCACCATCATGATCTCTTCCAAGATGAAGACTGATCACTCTTTCAAAGTCAATTGTAGTAGTGAGGCCTTTCCTGATCTCAGGGGTAAGTTTCAAACTTAGTAGGGATAAAACCCTACTTGGTATTTTCATTCTGGTGGCCATACATATGGTGTATTGCCACAGATTATTTGGCCTCGACGGATACCCCATCGGCTATTCTGGGCAAGACCTCTCCTAGTCGTCCATTTTCTGATACCTCGTGGAAGGCTCAGCGGACCACATCGACGGATTCCACGCCGGCCTTCGCGACTGATACATCTGCATATGTACCTTCTGGAACCTTTAATTTTGACTTCGTGCACTGGCTGCTGTTTTCTGCTTTCCTGTCTCTGGAGACTGCTTTGGTAACATCTCTGCCGCCTCCTCTGCAGTATTCTCTGCAGTGCCAGCTTGATCGCCCAGGTCTGCTAGTAGCAGATGTTCTTCATCGTGGCTGAGGGGCCCATTTTTGCTGTCTGTTCCTGTCCTGGTTCTGCAGACATGGTATTTTGGTTTGGTTCAAACCTGAGTAAGAGCTGAAGTTGAAGTTTTCTTTCTGGTTTCTTTGAAGTTACCACTTATCAGCACCAGATATAAGTCATATGATTTTTACCATTTTTTTTACCATTATCTTACCAGTTTACATTTAACATTCATTGAAATTCACCTTGTATATGATAATACCAAATGTTCGCCCCGATATAGATCTATAAAAGGGAATCCAAGTGAAACTCATACATAGGTAATTGTAAATCTGATTTTGAATACTTCTTTTAATTGGAAATATTGAGTGTCATGAGTGCTCCATGTAAATGTTAAGCTGGGTTTTACGAAACATCATTAAACCACCATTGAGTTCGCACAGTGTTTCAATTATATCATCTTCTTTCGGGAAAGTAGTTGAATTTAATATCTCATTCATTTTCTTGGTTTTTTATTCTGTTACAAACTAAGTGGCGCCCCTCTGGTACCTCAACAAAGTTCGAATCCATGATCATCGCTCGCCAGACGAAAAGCTGCCTGTGCCTTGCTAATCTAACTTTTTGATATTTCTATTTTTTTGTACCATCTAAGAAAACTTGTCTAAAGTAGGTTACAGATCTTATAGAAAGAGTAGTGTACTACGGTTCTGGAAGCGGACAAATTCTGTATGTCCATATGTTGTCTTTAGAAACCACCTCATATTTCCGGAACCGTTGGAGATATTGGGATGAAATTTCATACACGTCAATCAAAAAGAAAATGTATCTCAAAAATTATTATTTTTTTCAATCGGAAAACTCGGAAAATTTTTATGGGAGAAACTAATTTTTTTTTTCATACTTTGTAGTATACAGGTCCAAGGATTTCGTTTTCGAATTCATATTTTTTTGAAAAATACTTCTCAATATCATACAACAGCGTATTGTTCTTGAGAAAGATCGGAGAATGCATAACAATTTCCTGAGCGATTTCCCGAAAAAATTAAACCCCCATTGTGTATGAACCGAATGTCAAAATTTAAATTTGAAAATTTCATTGGATACAGCTTGAACAAACGAACGAATTTCAGGAGAGCCATTTTATGATAAAACGAGCGGCAAGTGGTGAAAATCCAAAAAAATTTAAATTTTCATTTTGAGTCATTAATTTTTCATACTTTGTAGTATACAGGTCCAGGGTTTCATGTTTTCGAATTTATATTTTTTGAGAAATACTTCTGAATATCCCACACAAGCCTATTGTTTTTGAGAAAAATCGGAAAATACATAACAATTTTCCGGGAGATTCCGACAAAATTGACCTTTTTTTGGGCCGCTATTGTGGCTAAACCGATGAAGAAAATCAGGATATCAAATACGTGATAGATAGAGCTTGAATGGACGAATAAATCTCAAATGAACCGATTCTCAAAAAAAAATGACCGGAAAATGGTGAAATATTTTCCCGAAAATGATTTTTTTTACGGCTGCGAACTTTTAAATTTTACACGACACCTTTTTTGATTTCTTTCAAAAAATCTACTGAAAATGTCTTTGAATTTTTTCGATTCATTCAATAGTACGGAAAAGAATCCAAAAAAACGGAAAATCGATAGATCTCCCGAATTAATGAATAAATTAGGATTTTTTTTTGCAAAATTACCTCTTGACAAACTCTACCCTCCAAATTTGGTTCTTTAGAATTCGTTAACAGAGCGTCATATCAATAGTTCAAGAACTGTGTCGAAAAATGTAAAAATGTGCACTTTGAGAACGAATTGTGGCTCGGCGCAGGCTCGCGCTGCGCGCGAGCAAAATCCTGCACTTCACTAGAACTTGATATTTTTCTTGCAATAAACAATTCTCAAAAGCCAATTGAGATATCGAGAAACTTTAGGTAACCATGTTTAGTATTTCTGAATAGTTATACCAAAAATGTAGATGAATTTTTTCCGTAGTATCGATAGTTCAGGATTTAAATCAAAAACAAGTGAAAATATGATCTGTTTTCTAGACATGCATTGATCCTAGTATTCACATTATTGGTATCCAATTATAGTTTAATAAAGATTCAATGATAAAGACACGCATTGATCGTAGTATTCACCTTATTGGTGACCAATTATGGTTTTCAATCATTTTGACAATGAAATTGTGCCATTTAAAATAAAAACTTAACATTGAGATCGTAGTATTAAAATTTTTGGTCTCTTCAACTCTTAGGCTTCTTCACGAAGGGCTCGCGCTTAGAGGTTAGATTACACCCTGTTATAGTACTGATGAGGAACAAAAATAATAATAATAATAATAATAATAAATAATAATAAATTTATTAAATCCTTTTCGACCATAAAAAATGATATAGGATACGTCAGACAACAAGTAATGCACATACATTCAATACATACAGATACATGAAAATATAACAGTACTACAAAATGAATATATAAATTCTTATCATTGATTAAATACATGGAAATATAACAGTATCAAAAAATAAATATATAAATTGATTGAAATACATAAAAATATAACAGTACCACAAAATGATTATATAAATACATATCATTGATCAAAATACTCATCATTATTGTAAAAACAACCGTTAATCAAGAATTCTTTGAGTTTAATTTTGAAAATGATTTCCCTGTTTATGTTTTTTATATCGGCAGGTAAGTGATTATAAAATTTTGCCCCCTTATAAGATGGACAGTTTTCATACAGACATGTTGAGTGTTTCTGGAGCCTTATTAATTCACCATGCCTGGTAGGATATGCATGAAAGTCACAGTTACGATTGTAATTCTGTATTTGTTTTTTGAAAAGCAGAATACATTTGTAGATATAGATACAAGGTACGCACATGACTTTATTTTCAATAAAGTATTGTCTACAAGATTCTCTGTATTCTATTCTATATATTAACCGCATAACCCGCTTTTGCGAGACAAATATTTTATTCAGTTTTGTGGAGCAACCCCAAATGGCAATATTATAAGAAATATGGGAATATACAACAGCAAAGTAAACGTTCAAAAGTTGTGCTTTATTGAAATTGGACTTCAATTGTCTAATCGCGTAGTACCCACTGTTAACTTTCTTACTGACATGATTAATACCTGACTCCCAGGTCATGTTACCATCGATACAAGTACCGAGGAATTTGGTGTTATCTGACGATTTAATTATTTCATCACCCACCCTAATATGAAAGTTATTAATTTTCCTATTTGTCTTGGAATAAAACTGCATCAGAACAGTTTTCTTCACATTTACTACCAAAGAATTCTTACAACACCAATTTGTAAATTCGAAACTCAGGATATTCAATTTTTCTTCAAGTTCCTCTGGTGTATCAGCATTCGCTGCGATCGTTGTATCGTCTGCATACAAAACTATATGATCTGTGCTTAAATGATTGGGCATATCATTGATAAAAAGAAGAAAAATGAGAGGACCCAATATAGAACCTTGGGGAACCCCAAGATCAATATCATACTGCTGCGACTGAAAATTGTCAACTCTAACATGCATCTTCCTCAGAGTCAGGTATGATCTGAGCCATGAAAGAAAGTTTCCTCTGAAGCCAAGTGAATCAAGTTTTTTGCATACAATATCGGCTTCAATAATGTCGAATGCTTTCGATAAGTCAAAGAAAAGTGCACCGACATATTTTCTCTTGTCAAGTGAGTCATAGACATACTCGAAAAAATTGTGAAATGCACTTTCCGTTGACCTACCTGGGCAGAAACCATGCTGATATTTGGATATTATATTGAATTGATCCAGGAAAGCTAGCATTTTTACATAAACGGATCTCTCGATTATTTTACAAAACACTGTTGGAACTGTTACGGGCCGATAATTTTCAATACACGTTGAATTACCTTTTTTTAAAATCGGTATTACCGATCCAATTTTCAGTTTGTCTGGGAACTCGCCAGTTTCAATTGAAAGATTTATCAAAAATGCTAATGGTTCGCATATTGAGTTTCTGATGTTCTTTATTATTTTTGTTGGAATGCAGTCTACTCCAACAGAGTTTGTGTTCTTGAGGTTAGAAATGATTTCGAGTACATCCCTAGGATGAACCGGAGTAAAATAAAATGTATGATCTACATGCATAGTGGTGATGTCATTGAACGGTGTTGACTCAAAGTTTGCATTTATTATGTTCTTCGCTATGGTAGAAAAATATGAACCGAAAGCATCTGCAATTTTATTTTGATCATTCTCAAGTGTGTTGTCTAGTAATAGTTCCCGGTTTATACTTTGTTTTCCTCTTCCCGTTTTATTTTTGACTATGTTCCAAATTTTTTTCTGCTTCTGATGTTGGCTCATGTTTGCTAGAGCACCTTGATTAAATGCATACTTTGCTTCATGTATTTTCTTCCTATACAGTTTTTTTGATTCATCATAATATTTTTTGTATTCTAAGTCATCTACATTTCTTGATATCCAAAATAGATTTTTTAAATTGTTCCCCATAAGAATGATATCCTCAGAAACCCACAGTTTTTTACCGAGCTGTGCTTCGTGATTAACGGTTTTTTGTACAGTTGGGCATGTCAGTTCTATCCAATACGTAATGATTTGCAAAAAAGTTTCATAGGCACATTGAATATTACGGAAACTCTCATAGACCTGGTGGAAATTCTCATTTGAGAGGCAGTCTTGGAGCTGAGCAAGATTCTCAGTACATGTGTTTATGAAACTTATTTTTTGTCGAGTATCTTTTTTTTCAACTGTAAGGTCAATTAATTCAATAGAAAGGCCCAGGTGGTCGGCGAGGTTAACATTGATAACATTTTCGAGATAGACAGTTTGAGAAATATTTGTTAAAAAGTAGTCTATTTTTGAGATACTAGTGCTTCCATTTGAGTACGTGAAAATTCTCGTCGGTTCCGTGTTTTTTAAGCCTAGATTAAAACTATGAAAAATATCATTTAATAATGTTTTATCATTTGATTCACATAAATAATTGATATTTAGGTCGCCACATAGTATAATATTCTTGAATTTTTCATCACAGTAATCGAGACTAATGAAAAGTCTATCTAAAAATGTTTCAACACTTCCATTTGGTGGTCTGTATAATGTTATCATAATAATAATAGGTCGAAACAAGATATTTTTCACCATAAATTGACATTAAATTCGATATAGTGTACTGATGATGGAAGAAACGTTGGCTTATAAATGAATAAGTACTATAAAAGTCGGAATGAAGTACTGAAGAGGTACAAAAATTAGGTCGAAACAAGATATTTTCCACCATGAATTGAAATAAAATCCGAACCAGTGTACTGATGATGGAAGAAACGTTGGGTTATACTAATGAATACTATAAAAAGCGAAACAAAGTACTGATGATGAAGAAAATTGTCCGAAATGAGATATTTCTCACCATAATTTGAAATGAAATTCGAAACAGCGTACTGATGATAGAAGAAACGTTGGGTTATAACTCCGATAAATACCATAAAGGTCGGAACACTTTCTTATCAAATTTACTCCATAAATCCTGATACAAGACGTCTCATGTCCTTTTTTGATACTTTTTTTACTAATGAGTCCCTTTTCTCTTTTTTCTTAGATGGTAAGTTGCTAGGAGCCCTGCAAATGGAAGTCCGATGTATTTTAATGTCCGTGGGAGAAAGTAGTTGTTTTCTGATCGATATATGTCTAACTTTCCACTTTGTGGAAATGTGCGGAGCGAAGGATATTTCGACTTCGTCGAAATTATTCGTTTCTCTCACTTGAGACACGTTTTTCAATCTAATAAACAGCAGTGTTAATGAGGATGACTTCATTATTTTCATTATTATCATCAAGTATGCAATCGATAATGTAGCTCATATATGTCAAAAATTATGTCAGGTGAGTTTTCAGTTAGTAGGTTGACAAGTACCAATCCGGTAAATATTTCAAATTTGAACTTTTTATTCAATCACTTACTTTGAATGAATAGATTCCGTTCATATTCACTTGTGCTGCATCTTTCATAATTGGGAACGTTCAGGAAATCAATGCAATCTGTATCCTTCGTGTTTAAAGCATTCAGTAGAATTCTAGCTTTTCTGTCCATATCTGGAAAAATACCATGTTAATTGTGATACTTTTGAAAACGTGTAGCTTTTCATCTACTGAAATTTTCTTGCATCCCTATACCGCACACCCCTATGTAACAAACCAAGATAATATTACTTCCTTTCATTGATTTCTATCACTCTATTCTTACAGACTTACATAAATATGAAAAAAAATATTACACGATTGTTCATTCTTGGATATACATATAGGAGGTATCCTTCAAAAAGTAGGCAATAGGAGAAAAATGTGTTATTACAATTCCTGAACAACTCTAATGGCGCTACGTCTCTACATGTCTGACGAATTCAGAATAAAAATCCCATCAAAGACGTACAGCAAGACATGACGGGCTGGGAAAAAACTACTCTACAAAATACAAAAACCTGTTAATTTGACTTTTGAGTTAAAAAATAAGCATAGCGGAACCTTCAACCCCCTGGGTGGGGGAATTTCCTTCTCATTGCTGCTTCGTTTTTGAAAGTGAATTTGTTCGTTCAGAAAATATCGAGCTTTGAAATTCCAATGATAGGTTTGACAAAAAACTCAAAACTGAATTTTGCCCAAAAACTGGTAGTATTATGCAGGGCGCGTGCCTAGGGTAATTCCATGGGGGGGGGGGGGGGGGGTAATCACCCAATTCAAGACCGATATTTACTACGTTTTATGTTCGAGAATAAGGAATGTTCAAATTTTTTCATCATCATCGTGGTCATGAGGGGGGGGGTAATTACCCTCCCCCCTCAGAGGCACGCGCCTGTTATCATGCAAATGAATTCCTAGAAGATTTCTTGTTTTTTTGCAAAGACTAGTTTTAGCGAGTAAACAATTATTGGGTTTGTGTTTCATTTAGGTTCACCAGGTATTCTTTCAATATTTTTATGACGAGTCATTGACGTTTGTCGCGAAGTGACACTGAAAGTGCTCCATAATGTACAACAACGGTTCGAAGATAACCTATATCACAGTTTGTACGTTAGCGCACAATAGTGTGGGCATTGACTTAATAACACGGTGAGTTTTTGAGTAGAATCAAAAAGAATTTTGATTTTCTCGTCAAAAGTTGTCCCTCCGGAAAAAAAACTTGACGTGGTTTTGGATTTTGTCGAAACGTTATTTCCGAACATGTAATGCCTTGCGATATATTTTCGATGGGCCACCCTCTGTACATGACATGACATACTTTAGGCACCCTGTATCAAACGAGTCGATATCGATTAATTTCGATGTCGAGTTGATGAATGATTTATTAGAATCCACACGTTTAACAACGAATTGAAATATTTTTTTTGTTCGCTCTGTTCTGTAGTTAAAAAATCACTCTGGCTTGATATCCTCAGAAAAAGTCCCCTGTATGACATATCCCGTGATTTTCAAGAATTATGAGACAAATCAACACTTTTCCACTTCAACGCCCTGCATTTTGAAAAATACTTGTGCCCATGACCCCTATAATTTGAAAAGTGAAATCTACAACAAATGTGCAATAAATTTGGAGAATTAAACCAAAAGCCATTTTCCATAGTAATGATGTGAGGTTCCCGCCACTAACAGTTTGCCTTATATAACCCCATACTTGTTTGCGCGATGATGAACTCAAGCAGAAACAGTCAAAAACAATACAAAGTATGGTGTGTCAATTCATCATTTCTTTCACTACTGACCGGAAATTAGTATGTATAGCAAATATGCACTCACTCTTCACTCTGCAACTGTCAACAAATACCTACTCTTATTGCGACTTGTAGACTTATGAAAAGAACATCTATCCAGCGTTCTCTCTTCTTCAGAAATTGAAGGACGCTTGGAAATCTGCGGTCTGAAATCAATATATACCTTCAGGTATTCATTGAGAAATGCTCCTTGCGCCACCGGCGGTGAACCCATTGAACTAATAATATACAAAACTATTCAAAATGTTTATGAAACCATCAAGAAGGCGTCCAACGAATTTTCGAATTGGGCAACTACTTTGATCATCTGAGTCCAGATTCTATAGAGATTCGACAGAGCGTCCATATATGGTCCATATATGGACGCTCTGTTGGAACCGGACGCTTGGAAGATAGTAATTTGTTAATGGACGGACGCCCGGCGGATAGCGGGATAAATATATAATGATATATATATATAATATAATAATGATATATATATATATATATATTTAAAAAATGAGCAGCAACAACTACCGGTTTTTTTACAGGAACGAAGCAACAGACTCGCTCACTGCTTGCTTACCGCGCGCAGGCGGTCAACTCACTGCAAGCAGCTTTACCAACATCAAAAAATACAATTCGAAAAAGTTGTTGGACATTGTTTATAAAAAAATAAAAATTATGGTTGAAACTGACTGCGAACGTCTCATGACTGCGAAAATCAATTCAAGAAAGTATATCTATTTTGATGAATAATGAAATATTGAATAGAATTGCACGGTAAAACAGCAACTTTAGTTACAGATCGTAAGTAAGTTTCATTTTGAGTCCTCACCTGAACCACTCTCACTTTCTTCCCTGGAATAACCTTTTCGATCCTAGCCATTGGCCATTTCAACGGAGGAGTGTTTTTTTTCATCGGTGGACAACACCAAAGAGAAACCTATGATGTTCGACGAACATCGTGTTGGCCAGCGGTGGAATTTTGGGAGAGAAGGAAAGTGTTGGAATTTTTCTTGGAAGTTGGGAGGTTGTAAGCATCAGGAAAGACTTCACTAGGCAAAGAAATCCATAACTTTGCCGTTCTATTGATGAATGATGCTTGGTATAGCGATGTTCGACAGGTCTCGAGCCTGACAGTGTAGGGGTGACCAGCTTGAGCTCGTCTGGTTTATCAACTAGGAATCGCGCGTGGTGGCATAATAGATATTTCCGTTGAGCACCGACCGTGAAAGTACCTATGAAAATGGCAAAGATCGCCGACCTTTCTACGATGATCTAGAGAGGTCAATGATTTGGTGAGTGTTGTGTCATCGACTAGGCGAATAGCTCTCTTCTGAATTGAATCTAAAAGCTTCAGCGTATGTTTGGGGGCTGAGCTCCAAACATGTGAACAGTACTCCAGGACAGGTCGAAGTTGTGCTTTGTAGATCATAAGAAGTTGCTGGGATGTGAAGTATCTCTTCGCACGGAATGGAAAACCAAGTTTTTGTGGAGCAGTTCTCGCAATGGACCTCACATGATCGTTCCATGAGAGAGCACTATTGGTGGTGACACCCAGCATGGATATTGACGACCTCATAGGAACAGTGGTACCTGACAGTGTTGTCCTCTTTTAATAATACTAGCGTGCCTTCTTTCCAGTTTGGAAAACTATGCTTCCATTTGGGTCTACTTTGTGATTGCGCCAAATAAGACGGTTTTCTGGTTTTTTTGTCAAATCGGATTCAGGGAAACTTGTTACGGGAGCGCCTATTAGGGAATGTCCCAGACTCAGAAAACTGAGGTCTGTCGGATCATTTGACATTTGAGTTGAAGGTCGGGAGTATAAGATTCCCTCAACTTGAACAATAATTGTGTTGAATTCCTCATAGGTGAATTGGCGATATCCCATCACCCGTTTGATATGGTATTTAACGCTTTTTACGCCTGCCTCCCACATACCACCAAATACTAGGGAGTAGCTGGGAATAAAATTAAAACTAATTTCTTCCTCTTATGAAAAATTGACTACCTCATTGCGCTTTTCAAGACTTTGAAGTTCAATAAGTTGATTACTAGTAGCCTTAAATGTCGAACCGTTATCACAATAAACTTGGGAAGGTTTTCGTCTTCTGGAGATTGAAGGCGGCTAAAAATGTTTCTGTAGTTAAATCTGAAAGCTATTCCATATGAATGGCCTTTACACTGAAACATACGAATAAAGCGGTATATGCCTCAGTTACGATTGATTCACGAATTCTAGATTGTTTGGTGAAAAAAAGGCCGAAAAAATCTATCCCAACATTCTGGAATGGTCTGGCTGCAGTTACTCTATGTTCCGGCAATGAGCTCATAAGCTGCTGGAAGCATTTTGCCTTGTGCTTGAAGCAAGTGACACACTTGTGGATATTTCTTTTAATTTCCCTAGTACCGTTAATAAACCAATAATTCAAATTCAAACTGCTCAACAATTGACGTTGACCAGCGTGCAAAAGGCGTAGATGTCCCCTGATAATCAGGTCTGTAACATGATTGTCCTTTGGCAATATTATGGGATGCTTCTAATTGAATGACACTCCTGAGTTATGCAACCTACCTCCTACTCACCAATTTCTTCATCATCTATAAATGGCAATAAAGAACTCAAGCTAGTTTTCACAGGACTGTTGTTCTTGAGGTTTTTCAATTCCTCCGGGAAACTATGTTTTTGTTCTTGCTTGATAACAAGATTCAACGCTCAACAATATCACTACCCGTTAGGATGTCATCCACATAGGTATTATTTAATAAGACATTTCAAGCTGAAGGAAAATTATTTCCTTGACGACGAGCAATTTCTACCAAACATCTGGTAGCTAAGAAGGCTGAGCCTTTTAGACCATATGTAACAGACTGCAACTGTAAACATTGAATTGGCATAGTGGAGTTTTCCCGCCATAAAATATTTTGTAATGGGGTGTGATTTGGATCAACTAAAACCATTCTGTACATTTGCTTGATGTCGGATAAAAGAACATATTTGTACATCCTAAAAATAATTGAGATATCGAACAATTCTATTCGAACGACCACCCCATTATACAACATATCATTGATTGATTTTTTGTTTTTTGTTTTCATGCTGCCATCGAAGACAACGCGAAGCTTGGTGGTTTGCTTGTCTTCTCTAATAACAGGATGATGAGCCATGAAATAGACTGCGTCGGTTTTTAAATCATGGCTGTTGAGATCGATGACCTTTGCATGGTTGAGACTTATGTAATCATTTATGAAACATTTTTACTGTGAAAATAAATCAGCATTGAATTTGAAACGTTTCACAAGATTTTCAAAGCTTTTGAAAACAATAGAAAATGAATTACCCAAATCAAGATCAGCTAAAGGCTGCTTCAGTGGAAGCGCAACTTGAAATTTGCTGTCAATTATCTTGATCGTACTATGAAAAATTGTCTCACAAGCTTCTTGTTCTGGTATACTCAGGAAATATTTCAGGAACTTTCTCAGCTTCCCAGAATTTCGAAATCAACTCTTCTAAATTTAATTCATTTGCAGAATGCATAGATTCAATCGCTAAGTTGCAGAAAGTATTGTTTTGCGCGGTGCGTGAAGCTAAACCACCTACAACATATCCAAAGTATGTGCACTGAAATATTAAACGACTGTCGAAGTTTATTTTTTCAGGAAGCAGAATTTCAAAAAATATAAATGCATCAAGCAATATTTTTGGGAACCTAAAAATCTTCATCTGCTAGTTGAATGTCATGTGGCAGGCTCAATTTTGATGTGCTTATTCGCATTGGCATTCGCACTTGTTATCTTTTATACAACTGAGCAGATCAAGTTTAGTTCATAATCAGAAACACATGATTCAATATGAACATTGGCACCCTGTTGCAATTCAGTTTCAGCTTTTACTATTCCTATGATGTTCATGTGTTTATTAAACGTTTTTATATTTAATTTTTTGCAAAGCTCTTTGGTGATGAACGAGGTTTGAGAACCACTATCAATAAGACCATGTGCATGTATAAAATCACCATTTTTTACCCTAATTTTAACCTTGATAGTAGGAAGGACATCACTAAACTTGTGGCTCAAATCCTGATTGAATAGTTGTACTGAAGTGCTTGATTCAGATGCTATTGGCTTATCCAAGTGCAACAGCGTATTATGTTCTTTTGGCAACTTTGGCATTTAAATGAATATTCACATTTACCAGTATGACTGTTCAAGCACAGTCTACAGAGCTTTTGTTTGTCAACAAATGACATTTTCTCATTTGTTGGCACTGAACGGAATTTCTTGCAGTTGTAAACTATGTGACCTGGTATTGAACAAAACAAGCATTTACTTCCTCCTTTGCCTTTTACTGAGAGGTGGACTTGCGTTCTGTCCTCAAATTTCCTAGTCTCTGGTTGTACTACAGCTTTTAGAGCTGTTCTAAAAAATTAAGAAAATCCTTCAACGTTGGCAATTTTATCCTTATCTATTTGATAAGATCTATTTGTATAATGATCTCATTTTCTGAATTGAATGCAAATTGAAATCATGTCCCAGCTTTCAACTGGCTGCTTCAAGTTTTTTAAAGCTCCTATTTGTTGCTTCACTTTACTAACAAATGCTCGAATGGCAGCAGTGGTGCCTTTTTGAATGCTGCTAATATCTAGTAGCGAATAAATGTGAGAACTTATTATCATGCCCCCATTTTAATACCTTTCTGTAAGTATTGAAATCGCTTCTTTGTATGAATCAAATTGGGAACCAAAGTGAGAGCTTCGCCCTTCCGGTAGTTTCTCAGATAGAACAGCTTTTCAACATTTTTCAGACTGTGATTTTCATCAATGACAGCTTGAAAAAAATCCATGAATGGCTTGAATTCACTCAAATTTTTACCATCAGAATAAGGTATATCAATGTTTGGTAACTTTGAAATTGAAATGTCATTTCTTGATTCAACAATAGAACTACTCGCAGAGGGAACAGAAACATCCTTTCTCACTGAATTGCACTTAGAGAGAATGAGATTTGATGCAACTAAAATGTTATAGTAGTGATCTTCGGTTTCAGATGCTACCACCGTTTCTTCAGAATCTAATGTTCAAATTTCAATTCGTGCTTCTTGAAATTTCTGAAAAATATCTAATAAATTGTTTTTCCTTACTGATATTTGCTCGGCTAAAATATCTGATCTCCCATCAGATTCGTGTTCACAAGCGAACCTTCTAACTCTGTTCATAGATGAAACGTATTGTTTCATTTTTTCCTTTAATTTTGCTATATCCTTCTTTCCAGTCATTTCAATTTTACAATTTTTGGAATTCTCATTCAGTTGAGAAACTGACTAATGGAGAAAAGCAAAAGCAAATAGCAACTGAAGATAAGTTATACAATTATATTATTCTAAAAACTATTGCGAGAGAATGTTCAATTTTTGATCCAAAAAATTGCTTTCAGCAATGAACTTCATAGCACTTTAGAAGGTTTTGCTATTGCATGCACGAAAAATGGGAATGTTGTGCTCATGAAAACCTGACATGATCAAACTTGGCAACAATAAAGTCAAATCTCTGGGAGACTGCTGCCATCTAGCGTTGTGGCATAAAACTGCACCCTTGGAGTATAGCGCTACCAATTCTTTTCGAAGATCAGCTCGCACGCCATCTATGATCAGCCTACATAACCTGTGGCGCCGGGAAAACCTTCTTGAAGCAGGAATCTGCACTGGCTCGTTTACAGGTAGCAGCAGATGTCTGAAATTTGGCTATCTCACGTGTCACCTGTTGACTGGAATCACTGGTCACTGAATCTGGAATCACTTTGTTCGGCCACTTATTGCGATGATAGTACGCAATGTCGTTTTTTGCCAACACGTTCAGCCGATTCAATCTTTGTTGACCACTACTTGTTTCAAATCGAATGAAAGTGAGCACTAACACATATTTTGAGCTTTGGTTGTGCACCTCACGAACGAGTGGCGGTCACAAATGGCGTCCAATGGCACTCGAGTTTCGTTTACGTTCACTTTTGTTCGTACATCCGGCTCGAAGGACCATTCAATGTAGCGGAACTACATTAGGGGTCGAAATGAGTGGACTGTATGATTTCTTGGTTTGGATCTTTATTTACACTATATACACGAATGCCGCTATGCGGCATACACCTTTCGCGAATCTACCATATCACAGGAGCAAGCGAATTGCGCCGTGTATGAGAACCGTAGAACGACGAATGTTCGTGATGCAAGACGAATTACAGCCACGAAAATTCACTACTTTGGCAATGAATAAGAAATGATATATATGATATATATATATATATATATATATATATATATATATATATATATATATATATATATATATATATATATATATATATATATATATATATATATATTTATATATATAAATGAGTAACAACTACCGCTTTTTTTACAGGAACGGAGCGACAGACTCGCTACATTGCTTGCTTACAGCGCGCAGGCGGCCAACTCACTGCAAGCAGCTTTACCAACATCAAAAAATACAATTCAAAAAAGCTGTTGGAAATTTTTTCCAACACTAAAAATAATAGTGCTTTAGCAACCCCAACCATCATACCAAATCATTCAGAAGAGCCAGGAGAAAACATTTCGGAAGCATCAAGAGAGCGATTGCACCATAATTCATTTATACCATCTACGACAACCAGAAACACTTCAACTGATAAAAAAAATAACAGATACAAATCATACTAAAGAAGCTGATCTGAACCCGCCACTGAAGATCAAGAAAAAGGAAATCAGAACACTGAGAAACAAAAAACCTAGCACCTCGTAAATACTCACATGTCATATCCATAAAAATATTACCTAATCATTCAATTCATTTTTTTTTTTGTTTTTCGAGTGATGGCCTGTATAATAATGTGATTCCTTATCTATTTTGTCGAATACTTTGATACTCATCACGAAATGGATCAATACATACGCGATTTTGAAGTCAATAATATCGAAACCTATTCTCTCGAGCACAATTCAGAATGCACTGAAATATCGAAAGTTAATAACCTTGACAGTAATTTCAAAATTATAAATATGAATATTCGCAGTATAAATAAGAATTTGGATGAATTCAAGATCGTCTCACAAAATTTGAATGCGAATATTGACTGTCTGATTCTCACAGAAACGTGGAATAATAAAGACCAGAGCTTATTCGATATGGATGGGTACAATATGATTTATAATGAGAGTAACTTCAATCAAAATGATGGCGTTGTAGCGTACATAGAATCAGCGTTGAAATATACCTATACAATAACTGAAATCTACTAAGCAATCAAAGCCATACAAATTAAAATTCAGTCAAGTGGAGGAAGGATTATACATGTCACAGCTGTCTACAGATCCCCGACCCAGACCCCAAAGAATTCATAAATAGCATGAACCAGTTCCTAGAAACGAACAATGACAATTTCAATGATATATGTTCATTGACAGAAGATCTGAACATTGATCTAATAAACCTGGACGAAAATGCTTGTTCCGATTATTTGAATGTTTTGAATGTATATTGGTATATCTCTACAACGAGAGTCCAAGCAAATAGTCGCTCCTGTATTGATCATATTTTTATGAAATCTCCAGTTGATATTCACGAAAGAATTATTCCAATAATACTCAAAACATCGATTACATATCATTATACGACAATTCTTCAAATTGTATTGAAATATATACATTTCGAACAAGAAAAAACAAAAGCACTAAATTTATCAATTCTAAAAAACTCCATGAAATATTCAGAAAAATACCCTGGACCGCTGTATTCTCAGCAAAAGATATGATACTGCTACGAACACATTCATTATTATCAATATAGATGCATTGAATGTGTGTACGGAAGTGAAAAAACACAAAAGAAAACATGTTAAAATTGCACCCTGGATAACAAATGGCTTACTCAAAAAAATTCGATGAGTAAGATCCTTCGAAAATATCCAAATAACGATCGACTAAGAAGAGAATATACAAATTACAGGAACAGATCGAATGTACTCATCAAAAAAAACAAATACAATTATTATAAAACGCAAATCGAAAATAACAACTCGAAAAAATTATGGGAAGTAGTGCAAGAAATAAGTAAAACAAAAAAAACACGTCATCCCATAGATTCTATCGAAACTGAGGACAGCAGGATATTAATAGACAGGAAACTCATTGCATATGAATTTGATTCCAGGTTTTCAGAAACGGGTAGGAAACTATCCAGTAAAATAAAAAAGATACCAACTATGTTCCACACCGTTCCCTTTTACCTAATCTCTCCTCCCAGTCCAGTCGACTCAACCGAAATACAAAATATAATAAGACAATTGAAAAATAAAAAAGCGGTAGGTGTAGATAATATAAGAGCCGAAACTATAAACATCATCTCGAACCACATCCAAGAACCTTCAATGGAAATTTCCAATCTTTGTATAGAGACAGGAAAGTACCCATCGGCATTCAAACACACAATAGTAGTTCCCCTGCATAAAAAAGGAAATTCCCAGGAAGTGGGCAATTACCTACCAATATCTCTGATCACCTCTCAAAAATATTCGAGAAAATTCTAAAAAATATATCAGCTTATTTTCCAAACAAATATAGCATTATTTCCAATAATCAATTTGGATTCAGAGAAAATACATCAACCCAAGATGCAATTCTAGCTTTAACATCAAAAATCACAGAATCTCTGAACGAAAGCAGCCCAAGTTTATGAATATCCATAGATTTGTCAAAAGCGTTCGACACTGTTAGCCACGAACTCCTTTTACAGTCATTGGAAGACATCGGCGTTAGAGGCATTTGTCTAGAACTCTTCATGAGTCACTTGAGTGAGAGAACCCATGCTGTAAGTGTTGATGGTGTGGTTAGCAGTATCTAAACAATTGACTATGGCATACCACAAGGAACCGTCCTAGGACCAATTTTATTCAACATTTATTTGAACGGACTATTATCACTCAACATCAGTGGAGAAATTATCGGATTTGCTGATCATACAGTAATTTTTCACAGTGCTGATAACTGGGAGAACCTGAAGCAAAAAGCAGAGACTGACTTCCAATCAATAAAATCATGGTTCGAATATAAATTGCTCACAATCAACAAAGAGAAAACAAACTATTTGCCATTCAGAAGTAATATTCGTGGCCTGCCCAATTTCGACAAACTGAACATTACAACGAATAATGAACAGTTCTCTATAGAACCTGTTGAAGAAATCGAATACTTAGGTGTAATCATTGATTCCCATCTAAAATGGGAGTCTCATATAAATTTTGTTACAAAAAAATTGAGATGTTTATTGTATAAGTTCAAGAAACTCAAGGACAATTTACCTGTGAGCCAAATGAAAACTTTATACTACGCACTAGTTGAAAGCCACATACGGTATGGAATTCTGGCATGGGGAGGGGCTTTGAAAACCCATGTGAACCTTTTGGAAGTAACACAGAGACGATACATAAAACCAATTTTTTGAAAAAATTTAATATATTTATTGATATATTTAATATATTTAATATATTCTGAATCCAAAATCTTCGACCTCAGACAATTATACTTCTTCCTCACGTGCATAAAATATCAAAGAACAAAGAATAACAATCAACTCCCAACCCACAACTACAATACCCAAAAAAAAAAACATTATGTGCCACTCTTGATGGTTAAAGCCACAACACAGAGAATGTTCAGCTACTTAGCACCAAAATTATACAATACAATTCCTGATGAGTTGAAATGTATAGATAACAACAGAACATTAAAAAAACTATTGAAAAAATACATTCAGGAAAATTCGAGACATATGATACGTCCCCTTTTCGATATGTAGAACAATTCCACCACATTCACCCCATTGTACTATTATGTAAGTATTCCAAATCGATTCTTTATATTCATATCTATTTGTATAATGTAAGTTTGATATTTCTCTATAATATAAAATGAAATTTAACCCTTCTTTGTAGTATGTTGTTTCGAATGTTTTTATTTATGTAGGTTCGTGTATAATATGTACTCTATACTTGAAATTAATATCTCGTTTCGATGTCTTTAGTATATACTGTTTTAAATATTTCTTCCAATAATGCGCTCACTAAACTTAATTCTACTGTAATGTATGGCTTTTATTTTTCTTGAAATGTGAATAAATGTTATTATTATTATTGTTATTATTATTTGGTTGGTCCACGTTAATCATATCGACCATTCTTCTTCCTCTTGAAGGATACATTCTTCATGAAAACTGAGCATACAAGAACTATTTTCGTAAAAAATGCAAATCAGAACTATCCTATATCCACAATAAATGATACAATAGTGAATCAGAAGTATTCTATTTCCATAAAAAATCAATAGCGAATGGCACTTAACAAGACAGAACTAGTCTATGTCCAAGATTTTATTCGCGCCGACCAACGAAGTGCACCCTGCGGCAGTTGAACTAGGACAACAATCGGCATTTTTCGGCTCTTCCTGCCGGCTTGGACATGAAATATTTCTGCACTTTCTTGACGCTGCTATAAGACATGGCAACATGGCAACGAACCGTGCAAATGTGTGTGAAAGTGCTCCGAAAAACAAATCCTGTAATAAGTGTAAAAAAAAACCTAGTTAAAGGTGTAAAGTGCACCCTTTGTGAGAACAACTTCCATACAAGCTGTGCGAGAAATATCAATGTCAAATTTCTCAACGAAGACATGGCAATATGTTGTACTTCCGAAAAAGTTAGCTGTGACAATGACCAAGCGTGTTCTATTGAAAGAAATGACGAATGTTGCAACCGTAAAAAATCTTGGAGACACCAACAAAAAACAAGATTCGGGAAAAAACTCTGACCACAAGGCAGATAAAGTGACTGTGACCAGGCCTGTGAATCTGAACCCTCCCAACAGCGTTGCCGGGTGTTCAAAAATTTCCAACAGTTTGAAAACATGTTTCACAACCCTTGTTGCAACTTGCCACGCAACAAAAGTTTGAAGAGATTATCAATTTAGCGAATAACATGGAGGCCAACAGCAGTGACTGGGAACTAGTTAAAAGAGCAAAACCAAAAAGAAAACTGGTTGTTGGAGATAATAGTTCCATCAAAGTCAATGGTAAGGAACTGAAGGGCATTCCAAAAATGGCCTGTCTACATGTATACCGGGTTGATCCGACGATGACTGCGGAGGAGCTAAAACAATCTCTAACTCCACATTTCTCTGAAGTTAAAGTTGAGACTTTAACTTCCAAACATCCAGATATCTACGCTCCTTCCAAAGTCTCAATTTATGAATCCCATTTCGATGCTGCAATGGATCCAACTAAATGGCCCAAGGGAGCATACGTTCAACGCTTTTTAAACTTTCGGAGATCTGTGAAATACCAAGACAAGGCGATCTATTGCTGCTAAATGCAGAATCTTTGAATTATGACAAACTCGACTACACCAGTGCTGAATATCTAACTGAAAAATATCAACTTAATTTTATATGCTTGACAGAGACCTGGTGGTCTGAAAGCTCTGTAAACTCTTTTTATTTTCCTGATTTCATTCTTTCTAACTCATATCATAGAATCAATTGTATAGGTGGTGGAGTCGGTATATGGTCTCGGAACTATTCAGATGTAACTCCGTTGAATTTACAAGAGTACTGTATTGAAAAAAACATTGAAATTTGTGGTGTTCTATGGAAAAATAATGATACTAATATTCTCATATTGACTTGTTACCGCTTTCCATCAGGAAACTTCGAAATATTTTTTGAGAAAATCTCAATAATTCTTGACTGAATTTTTGTTCCTATAACAGTCATAATATTGAATGGAGATTTCAACTCTCACTCGATGAATAATACCAATTTAAATCGCTTTACACAATCATTGATATCATATAGTCTCAGTCCCAGAATAACCAAACCTACTAGAGTCAGCCAGACTTGTCAAACGACGCTCGATCAAATATACACTAACCTACCAGAGAACAACGAATGGGGTGTACTCAAAAACTGTATATCTTCTCACCAAACTGTACTCTTCTCAACGAAGCAACATCAAACTGATGAAAGATCTCCATATAATCATAGGAGAATAATAAATGACACTAATATTAGTTACTTGTCGAATGCCTTAGAACAAGAGAGCTGGTCAGAATTGTATCAACTAGATAATCTAGACGAAAAGTTCAACAGTTTTCATGATACTCTGTTATTTTACTTTAATCGTGAATGCCCAATAAAACCTATCAGAAAACACCAAAACAAAAATCCTGGAACTGAATGGGTTAGCACTGAAATAAAAATGTCAAGAAAAAAAAGAACTTTATCAGCAGGTGAAGACTAATCCCACCCTGAAGGAAAAACAAAAATCTATATTATCAAAGTAGAATTTACTCTTCAGGTAATATAAATAAGAACACGTGGTATGTTGTTAACGAGTTAACAGGAAAAACCACAAAGAAAAGTAATATAACTATAGATAGTAATGATGGTCTGTAGAAGACCCATTCGATATCGCTAATATTTTCAATAACTTTTTCGTAAATACACCACATGATATTGTTGACAAAATGAAAAAAAATTCAAATTATAACCCTTTGAGGACTGATTTGCTACCAAGTATTGAGAATAGTATGTTCATTACATATGTCAGTGAAGATGATATACTGAAGGTTATCAGGGACAAAATAAAAAATAAACATTCGTGCGGACCAGATGGCATCTCTTGGCATGTTATTAAAAGAATTGCACCCTACATCATAGCGTCCCTGAGTCACATTATAAATATATCTTTTCAGCAAGGACAGTTTTCTTCGTGACTGAAACATTCTATAGTCTCTCCAATCCTGAAAACAGGAAATTCTCATAATTTGGAAAATTATCGTCCTATTGCTGTTTCCCCATCACTCTCGCGAGTATTCGAATACATAATGTTGGATTTTCTACATAACTTCCTTAATATAAACAACATTTTAACTCCGAATCAACACGGATTTCGATCGAATCATTCCACTACAACGGCAATTATTTCTTTTTATTCGAATCTTCTACAGGCTGTTGAAGCAGGCGAAAATCCCACTGGGATTTTTTGTGACCTAAGCCGCGCCTTTGACTGTGTACAACACAGAAATCTCCTGGACAAACTGTACAAAAATGGTATTAGAGGAATTCAGCATGAATGGTTCCTATCATATCTTTCAAATCGCACCCAGGCTGTCAAAATACAATATTCAAATGAGAAATACAACAAAACATTTTCTTCTGATCAGTTAAATAATGACATAGGTGTTCCCCAAGGATTAGTTTTGGGGCCAATCCTTTTCATTCTCTATATCAATGAGTTGCCATCTATTCTGCCAAAGTCACTCACTTGTTTGTATGCCGATGATTCTTCCCTCCTATTTAAATCAAAAGATTTGCCTGAATTGCAACAAAATATAAATTCAGATCTCGATAGCTTGCAAAATTGGTTCAGAGAAAACTCATTATTTTTGAATGCCTCCAAAACGAAAACAGAAGCTTTTCATACTGCCCAAAACATTTATTCGGTAGACATTAATATTGGAATATCCGGTGTTGAGATAGAAAGAGTTGACAGTATAAAATTTTTAGGTCTTTTTCTAGATAGCAATATTAATTTCCATCAGCATTGCGATAATCTCATTGAAATACTCAATAAGCAGTGTTTTCTGTTGAGAAACTTGAGACGAATTCTAGACAACTCTGGTCTACTTTTATATTACCACGGGCAGATACAATCAAGAATTAACTATGGAATTATTGTTTGGGGCAATTCTCCGCCTGCACACAATGTTTTTGTAACGCGAAAGAGAATTATCAGAACTATTGCAAACGCGTCACAAACATCATCGTGTAGAACACTATTTGAAAAATTCAACATTTTGACTCTACCAGGTCTCTACATTCTGGAAGTTTTGTTGTACATCCATAGGAATGGAGAAGTTTTTGAACGAAACCAATCTTTTCATGAATATAATACACGCATCAGAAATGATTTTCACATACCCAAAACAGGTTTATCTCTACGTCTGAACTCGTTTGAGATTTTGGGGCTGAGATTATATAATGCACTTCCGGAGTTTTTCAAAATTATAACCAAGGACCAAGTATTCAAACATAAAATGAAACAACTACTTTTCGAAATTAGCCTCTATACAGTCGATGAGTTTTTTTCTCACCTACATTAGTAAAAATGTTTTGTATTATTTTTCATCATTGCTGCTTCGTTCACTCACCTAATTGTTTATATACCTCTTATTATTTATGAATGTGTTTGTTATATATTTGTATATTATATCTGTATCTGATATTTACTGACTCTACATTCTGGAAGTTTTGTTGTACATCCATAGAAATAAAGAAGTTTTTAAACGAAACCAATCTTTTCATGAATATAATACACGCATCAGAAATGATTTTCACATACCCAAAACAGGTTTATCTCTACGTCTGAACTCGTTTGAGATTTTGGGGCTGAGATTATATAATGCACTTCCGGAGTTTTTCAAAATTATAACCAAGGACCAAGTATTCGAACATAAAATAAAACAACTACTTTTCGAAATTAGCCCCTATACAATCGATGAGTTTTTTCTCACCTACATTAGTAAAAATGTTTTGTATTATTTTTCATCATTGCTGCTTCGTTCACTCACCTAATTGTTTATATACCTCTTATTATTTATGAATGTGTTTGTTATATATTTGTATATTATATCTGTATCTGATATTTACTGACTTGTCCTATTGCTTTTTTTAAGCTCGTTCTAATGGATCAATAAAGAATTGAATTGAATTGAATTAGAAAGACCATCCTGAATGAGTGCTCAATGAACGGACATCAACTGATATGGAAAAAATGATTCCATCAGGAGAGGGTGTTTGAACAGCTTCATTGAGTGGCTCGAAGCCCACCCAGCCGCTAGTTGCACCCATGGTCATGGGCAGCAACTTGTCTTCGACACCGACTGAGAGCTTCGGCGACTCATCTCGTCGCAGGAGGCTATGGCTCCCTCGCGCACCAGTCTTCTTCTGTCTGTCCTTAACACGCGAGGCCTTATTGGCATGAATGGAAGTCACAGCCTCTGCGATGCAATGCCGTTATGTGCGACTTGACAGACGATGTAGTTTACTGATTCAGTTGGTGCGCAACTCTCGATCGAGTTGACTCGTGTGCTTGTTTCGCGACATGTGCTTGTCTGGCTGAGGCAGCAGCAGCAGATGACATTTCGATTTTTCGCTGAAAAGTGAGTAAAAAATTTTCCAATCTCATCGTTATCACCTCTCGTAATTGATATTAATGATAACTTTGGATCGGTGTGTCGTACTCAATGGATACTATCAAGAGTAGGTGATAAATCTTATTCGCGATCTTGGTTTAGTTAGATGATTTTATTCTGAATTTTTTTTTCAATCTGTGGACAGCACGAAAGGGAAACCTAATATGTTCGAGGAACATTGTGTTTGCCAGCGGTGGAATTTTGGCAGAGAAGGAAGGTGTTAGAATTTTTCTTGAAAGTTTTGAGTTTGCAAGCATCAGGAAAGACTTCACTAGGCAAAGAATTCCACAACTTTGCCGTTCTATTGATGAATGATGCTTGATATAGCGATGTTCGACAGGCTCGACATACTTATCCGTCTCTCATGCTGGAGCTATAAATTATAATAATAATATATTCTCATAAAATTCAGAATGAAACTTAGGGACCAAAAAAATGATGGACGTTATCGAATGGGTGTCGGGAATAAAAAAGAAAATATTTTGTGAAATACCCGTGATTATGATATTTTAATCTCGTGCTCGCCTTTGTCCTGATTCTTAACTATTTTTCCCCAGTCACAATCAGGATAAGGACAATGCAATGCAAAATAATGAAATCAGAAAGAAAGAAAGAAAGAGAGAAAAATATTCAACACGCACTATTCATTGACCATTGTCAAATCGATATCAAGTGAAACAGTCACTGTCGATATCACGCGAAACTGCATGAAAAATGATTGAAAAAAGGTGTAGAAGTTCTCTGTATTTTCCAAAATGAAAATTAATGAAGGGGGTTCACACTGAGGTGGTGAAATCAACAGAATTCCTACTGTAATAATGTAATGATCTGCCGACTTGTACATCGATTACGAAATATGTAATTTCCATTTCATCCTGGATTTATCGAATAACTTTTATAATCATTCAGTAGCTCATGCAGGTTCCAATATGAATACCCAAATCTGTACAATTTTCCTTCATTATCCCAATAATCTCTCCTCTTATATCTCGGATATTTCCGCATATTTCTGAAGAAACAATCGAGCATATCGGCATTCTGGAGATAATCATCAAATAATTCATATAATCAAAATATTTATACATTCTGTCATGAAAATGACAATATTGCAAGAGTTCCAATGAATTCCAATGAATGATTTTGAATGAGAGTATATTGCGTATGAGGATATAGTGTGGTGATAGAAGGATGATCGTTTTTTTTTATGGAAGAATAACCTGATTGCTCCTGTGAAAGCGTGTACGGTCACGTTAATCCCTCTCCATTTTATCGTTCATATGGTATTTGCCATTTTTTTCTCCAATTCTCATTGAATATTATCATTTGAATCTATAATATTTGCATACATCCTTTCTGCACAAGATAACAGTCTTGCAAATCATTAGTTCATACTTGTTGGCATATCTTTATCGTCATATTCCTCACGCCTCCTGAACATGATTTAGTTTTTCCTCCACCTAACCTATTCTTGGAATATATAGGGATTTCTTATCAATTTCAGGATACAGTATGGATATTCTCAATATTGATATTTGAATTTGTTAGAAACGGTGAGTAAATTTTTTTCCTGCTGTATTATTTTCAGTTCATACGCAACATTTCAGAGTGCTTGATTCCATTGATGTTTCTATTCTCTTCTTTTCCATCATCTTTTCATTCTCGATAAAATTTGTATTTCTTGTTCTTGTAATTTTCTCATTAGGCCTGGGCTGTGTAACAAAATGAATGAAAAACAAATAGATGAATAAATATGAGAACGAATGAAAACAGAAAAAAATCGTATATTTCTTGGGATTCAGAGGTTTCTGGAAAAATAATGGAAACAGTTTACACTGCTGCCTCTGCCGAGTTCTTTTCCGAATAGGTAATAGTTTTGTAGATGGTATTTCGGCAACTGATGAACCATTTTCGAGTATCTTATAGTCCAAATACTTGAATTTCTGGACTCTTCCATCTCGGAATCAATGAATATATGCTCCTTCCTATATATTATGTGAAAATTTCATGATAACACCAGATCCAGAGCGTGAAAACTTTGATATGAAATATACTGTTCTTTTTCGTATTTTCAACCACATGAATCATCTCTCAATGAGCTTCGCAGCTAATTCAATTTCTCCAACTAATATTTATGCTTTCAAATAAGGTCGTTCTGAATTCATCGATGGATAGTTACGAATGCCGTTCTAGAGAAAACGACTTATCATGAAATTCGCCTATATAGCCTATATATGTCAAGCATTCCAATTATCAATTCGATCAGGTTTCCTCCTGATGTTCATTCAAGAATGGAATAGACTTCGGTAATAGTTTTTGTTCTCTGCACTCAGATTATCGAGGATTATCAAAGTATTCTCACTGTGAGCATAACGAAGACAGCTAAATCTGCAACTGTTCTAACTGAACCAACTTTCCAGGAAAATAAATTCATCATGGCTCATATTTCCCAAAGAATAATTGTCTATAACTTCGGAAAAGTTACTTACACCTCTCTTGAAACGAATTTGCGGATCTAGGAGGTACAGTCAAAAGTATTTTGCGCGAGAATTCTTGGACGGTGTCGAGGTGTCTTTATCCTTTGGTACTTTATCATACAAGGTGTTATACAGGGTGTTCAAGAGTTGACAATGAGTTAGGAAACGCTTCATGTGGAGTGTACTTCGATGATTCAGAATCAACCCTTATCAATATCTCTCGTCCTCTATGATTGAGATGAACAGGAACTTTTCCTCGAGCTCTTCTTACTTTGGAAATCCATTATGACTGATTGGGAGACTATATACTCCTCCTACGGTCATCACAGAAATTTGTCGAAAATTTCCACTGAAAAACTTCCCATCTCGATATTTTGAATACAAAAATATGAAAATGTTGCTTCGAATTTTCCCAAAGCTCTAACCCCAGTTTCACCCACGCCCTGAATGATATTTATAGATATTTGCATCACAAGAACAAACTGACGAGTCATTCGAGAATCCACAGTGCAAGAAGAAAAATGTATAGTAAATATCACCAAGAACAGAAGAGTCCTAATAGTAGTGGTCACTGTATACGAAAATTTCTAGTGTGACAGCAATGAATTATTCCAAAACAATGTGAAAGAGATATTGTCAGATATTGTTTTTCTCCAAATGACATTTAAAGCGGCCTTTCAATGACACTTGGCAGGCTTAGAAGTTGTACTTTCGATGCCTAGGCAGTCATCGGCGGTAAAAATAGTAACGCAGGGCCCAGTTACCTTTGATAAAATAATTTAGTTATTTGGATATTGATAATGAAACGCAATTCAAATATGAAGAAGTTGATTCTGCGTGGAATTGGAACAAATTTGAAGAAAAAATTATATGTTTCGCACGGCAGAAAAGCAGATTTAATGCCTTGGCTAATTTCATAGCCTCGCCACGCTCGGATATGAAACACCAGCCACGGCATTAAATCTTGTGCTTTTATGGCTTGTAAAAAAACCATTGTTAGTATAAATCTCTGTATTCGACAGGAAATTTTATATTCGAACATAGAAAATATCTTACTTCATCTCATTTACGCTCTGAATTGACACAAATAATGGTTGGTAGCTTCTTGAACGATCAGATCAGGTATCTCCAAGTCGAAAACATTCGATTGAAAGAAATTCTCAACCGAGGATTGATAGAATATTTCCAATATATTCAAAAACTATTCTGAATCACTGGTTATTCATTGATATTCACTATTGATGAAAGACTCGTGCAGTATTCGAGAAGTCGACACGAAATTATATTCGATACGAGATGGTGAGATAGGTATATGTACAACGAATACTGCGAACTATATGCCAAATACTGCGGAATGTAATCGTTTGAAAACGAGTGTTGAAATAAATCAGTGTGGATATGAAGAAAGAGTTTGTTCTCGAAATCAAATTCGATGAATACGAACAGCTACCAAAGAAACCCATTTTCACCAGCATACAGAATATGCTGACAATTCTTTCACATTCAGAACGTAATATATTCATAATATGGTGTGACTGTCAATAAAATACTTCCCTTTGAGAGACTCACATAAAGAGTTAGTTTCAGCCTGATCTATATATTTTTTTGCGATAGCATGAAGTCGAACAACAAAAATTGATGCCAATGGTATAGCCTGTGTAACCCTGAAAAGAACGTGAAGAGTACCTTTTTTCATTTCTCATTTTTACATAACGAAATGATGAGAAATATGTGATACCCATAGATCAACCGTTGGCTCATTAAAAAAACAATAATGTTCCGTGGATAATCATTCTGTCCATCAGAATAAAGTCTGTATTTCCCAAAGTAGAAATCAGGTTAGGTAGACAGACGGTATCTGCATAATATACTAGATAATACACCTGATGGTGTCTTCGAACATGATATTATCCACATTCACAAAATAGATAGACATATTGGTAATGAACGAGACCATACCGATGACCTCATTAAGCGTAGACCGCTCATTATGTTAACAAGTCGCTGAACTAGAAATTATCCTCGAAATCATCTTACATTGTATTAAAGGCACTACTAGCAGATTACTGTTATTTCTCATCGAAATCATCGTGATTCGAGAATATCATGCTCGCTGTCACTACATTTATGTTTTCTTTGATATGTCTTTACATCATGATACTATAACTAACGTAACACAATTCTAGATTTGAGATAGTTCTTTACGTTATCCTCAGAATTCCTTGGAGCTAATTGAAATTCCTCGTTACTATTCGGTGATTCTTGGTATTTTTTCTGGAAAACGTTGGAATTTCTAAGAATTCCTTGGATAAACCTCGGTGTCAATCTGATCTACAAATAAGTGAAACTGATTGGATTCTTCTGGAATTTTCAAAGAGAAAAAAAAAACTAAAATGAAAGTCTTCTCTATCAAAATTATAATGAGAATTTGAAAACTGTTTATTCTACCAATAATAAACAAAAGTTCATTTTTTTTATTTCAAGGTACATTCTATCTATATTCATTCCTTCCTACGCCTCCACCATAGAGAGTGATGAATAGTTGAGCATCGAAGATAAATCTTAGTCCATCCCTGATGAACTAAGAAAGCTGAATATGTTTTAAGGACACTATTTCTAGTGGTCCTTACTAGGTTACCTCATATCGAATTCTCATTGAATCATGTTGATAACTTCAGAAGTCATCCAAGAAAGAACGATTTCCAGCGGCGACCTTGCGGGGCTGGTCTATAGGAAAAAAATATAAGGAACCTGTAATCTCATTTTCCCAAGTTCTATCTGATTCCGAGGGATTTCCCACATTTTACGGACACCCTGTATATACTTTCAGAAACCATACATACGCAGGTTGTCCCAGAATATATGAGCATTTTTTCAGTTCGTCGATTTTTGGCATAGTATTTCAAATACTCCTTCATAACAATATCTCATTTCACGTGGACATAATGTCAGATTTCCGAATTTATTCTTTGATAATTTTGTACGAGAATTTCATATTTCTTGGCGGATATGACATTTCCCCCTCAATGCTCACTTCATTTTCTTCAGGTTTTAGCCTCAGTCAAATCTTGAGAATGAAAGAATTATGCATGGTTTGGGAACAAGAAGTGTAAACGCTTTTTTCTGTACTCATGAAAAAACAAGTTTTCTTCAATTTGTAGCCTCAGTCGAATTTTGAAAATAAAAAAAAAATGATGCATGGTTTGAGATTCTTGTTCTCAATCCAAACTCATTTTTCTGTACTTATGAAAAACCAAGTTGACGCTTCAAAATCAATTTTTCCTTGATGTATGTACGTAGGTATATTACGTTCCCATGTTCAGAAAACTCATTAAAGATGAATGAATCATTATTATGTAACCGAGAGTTATGTATTACAATTCCTGAGAGATATTCGCCCCTTCGCGAATAAAGTCACAAGTTCACGCCGACCGAGAGTTTTTATCTATGTTCTCTCTCCGATGACCTGTTAGTATTTTTGATAAAACCAACATGAAAGTTTCGCTGTACTGTATATATGTACTGTACTGTAGTGTATACTGTGAACTGTATATGCCGCATCTACCACGAAGAAGAATTATCAGTGGTGCATTGTGTGAAGAGTATATTTAGATCATATATCTGGTTTAGTCGGACTCAATAAATGCAGGTAGCTTATGGCACCTGATAGCCCATGACTTTTCTTATGCTCTCAATCAACTCGTCCAACTTATTTGTAATCAACAATTCATGAAAATGTATGGGCATGGAAATGCATTGCTCTGATTCATATTATTGAGTTCAATGAGTCAATTAATCGGTCATGAGCTCTTATTAACAAACTATGTGGGCTGATATTCTATTGAATCTTGGTTATTGGATTCATTGTAACTGAAAATAGAGGACGGGTGCGAATACATTCAGCATGATTTTGATTTTATACAAAATATTTTCCAAATGCTTTTGGAAAAGAAATTACATGTGATGAACAACCTGTTGATGATACATTGTAAAAGTAATGAGTAAGTGATATTCTTTGATTCTGGTACAGATTTTGGGTTGAGTGAGCAGACATACATGGAACTTCTTTGAATTCTCTAATAGCACTATAATTGGAGAATTCATTTTGAATTAGAGGTCGAATGTCCTGTGATGTCCATGGTATACTGTTCATCTACAACGGTACCGAACTGATTTTCCGTTTCCGTGCGTTACCTTGAAGTAACTTAGTTTTGTATCTCGTCCATTTCTTGCCGATTGAAAAATTATATCTTTGAATGGGTCGAAACTCCAATAATATTCATTAAAATTTTTAATTCTAATAATTCAGCACTCGTATTCCAGATTGTCTCTAAGACATATTCCTTGTAATCAGAACCATCAATTTCCTTCATGTTGAAGCCCCAGTCCTTCAATATAACAGCTATAGTTTATTGACAGGCGTTTTTTCTAATACGTATTTTCGTTCATCGCAAAATCTAGTAAATTGCTCCCAAACGTACTCCTTCGCTTTCTGTGTATTTTTTGGTAAATTTTCATCAATTCTTCCATTGATCAATTCGATTGAGTTTATCCCAAATCTGCGCGTGCACGGCGGGATAATTTTAACTGTCACGTACACAAATCTGAGAACACCGAACTCGACAGGCCAATCAGGATTGGGATTGAAGTTAGGTGTTATCGATAATCCGAACTTGACTACAGCTCTTCATTGATTCGTTTGACGAGTCTATCTCATACGCGGGGATCAATGAACCACAAGGTAGGTCATTCCATTTGAGAATTCTGAGGAGAATTGAATTGTTTTTTCGAATTTGAAAAAAAAAAACTGAATGAATAGCTGTTGGTCTAATATTAGTTGAGCATTTCAGTATCGACAAACTTGGATTTCGTGGATTTTTTGTGTATCTCCCAGGAACAGCCAGCCAGCGGTGGAATTTTGGGATAGACGGAATGTACTGAAATCTTTTTTGAGAGATTGAAGGTCGTAAGCATCAGAAAGCACTTCACTATGTAAAAATTTCACGACTTCAACGTCGCTTCATCGATAAATGATAGTTGGTAGAACGAAGTTTCGTTCTGACAATGTAGGAGTGTTCTCGTCTTGTTTGCCCTCCTGGAATCGATCGTAATGGCACAATATACGAGAACTCCGTTGAGTACCGACCGTGAAAATATCTTCAAAAGAAGGAGAGATCGACCAAATTAGTCTATGATATTATAGAGCGACAAATGAATTTGTGATTGTAAAATCCCCGACTTGGCGAATAAATGAAAGCTTCTGATCTTTTCTGAATGAAATCTAACATTTTATGAGTATGATCGGGAGCTGAAGTCCCTACATTTGAATAGTAGTAAAGGGCAGATCGAATGTGCACGTTTCAGATCGGAAGCAATTGCTGCGGTCCAAAATACCTCTTTGTCTCTGTGGAATGTGATATGATTCGATAGTTTCAAAAGCAGCGCACGTGCTGCTTGCCGCGAATTTTCATTCCATTGACACTGTCACTCTTCTGAACGATTCATTTTGATTTGAAAATGAGTTCAAGGCCGAAAGCTTCGTCTATCAGGCGTCATTTACAAAGGTGTTCGATGGTAGGAAAAAGAGGAGTCATCCGCCAGTACCGATATTGGTCCAAGGTCAAGGAACTCGCCGGTATGGGGATTATTCTCCCTAATGGTCTCTAATGCGAGGCTTGTACTTCTTACGGCAGAAAACCAAACTCGTTTTTTCGTGTAAGCAGAACCAAGCCAGTGTTCATGCCCATTTTTGGTTTATGATCCATGTCCTTCCTTATTCAGCGATGCCAAGTCGCGCATATAGCTCTCCACACACGACCCGGACTTTTTATTATCTATTCGATTATATCTAATGGCTTCTCCAAACGTCTCAGATGTTTGCTGCGTCCAGATAACTGCGAGAGAGGTGCTCACTGTCATTAGCACCGCCGTTAATTATTATTCATTCACGGGCATTGCTTACGAGAGTGATTATGAACAATTCGAGAATCGGCAACATTATTATGCTATGGCTGCATGGAGAATCCAACTGTGCGAATACTTTTACCGACGTTTCACGATGATATTTTAATTGAGAGACTTGATTATAAGTGTTCGTTGAATTGTAGGAATACAAAGAGATATTATTTCAGAATACCGTGTGGAGTATACAGGGTCCTACACGATAAGCTGGTCAGATATTCAACATTTCCCAACTATTATAGGACAGTGCGAAAACTCGAGAAGCTCTCGATGGAAAATTCAGGATAGGTTCGATGTGGTGAGACCAAAACAAAATTTCACACTATTATTGTGAATCACAGTGTGAGGCAATAAGTCATTCTTCGACATTCAACATGTGGCAGCGTTTATTTTCCATTCAAATACATGAAACTCTAAAATTCACAGGAGTCACGAGTTCAATGATTTTATTATTGTATTATATACTCACGCTTTGTCATGGAACTTAGACTCATTATTTTATTGGATGTACACAGAGAAAAAAGTTAATGGTTATTGAACATTTAATAGTCGTTATTAAAAACTTGAATACTATTTGGAACAGATATACTGTTTAATAGTGGTAGGTGAAATATTTTTCCTGAATTGGTGTACCTGCAGCAGACACTCAGTCCAGTAGTTCATTGGACGTTAATGAATGAATATATTCATACTCAACGCACTATTGTTGAATAATAACATTGACTGAACAGTTTAGTAACCATTGAACACTAAATAATCCCCTTTGAAATCTTGCTATTTATTTTTCGGGTGTTTTTCACCAGTTGTAGGTTGAAACTTCGATGATGGTTATTCCACAGTTTTATCAATTTTCAATAATTTTCAGTTGCCACAGTCAAAAAAGCATAATGTGGCAGAAAAATAGGTGCTAATCTCTACATGTATTTCACTGATATTTGGAACATACTTACTACCACTGGAGAGTACAGTTTTTCCAGTGAAAATAATGAATTTCCCTGGGACCATAGATGACTTTTCTCTGGAACATATTCGATTATCAATTCAATTGGAATATTGAGGATGTGCATAACTGATGAAAGAGTCCAGAAAGGATCATTCTGAATACTGATTTTGTATATACGAATGATACATATTCTCTACGAGTATCAATAGGTGCACCCATAAAAAACAGGACTCAGAATGACATTTCTGGTCCACTTTTTCTAGGATGCAGACCAATATATTCATTCCTGTTGAACAAAAACTGATAAATGGAAAAAAAGTCAGTTTGATCAACGACATCAATTTTTCAAAAGATGGAGATAAAATATTTCACAATTTTTAGGTATTGCACACAAAGATGGGGGTTTTAGTAAGAATTGATACAAAATAGGCGTGTATTTTTGTACATTCAATACAAACAACTAATAAATAAATGAAATTCTTCCATCATCATATCATGAAATGAACTCATAATATTTTCAAGAACTTTGAGCTATTACAGTTTATATAACATAGTGTGACCCATTGAAAATGGAAGCACTTTTATGAAACAATTCATTTTTGAACCGATATTTTTTCATGTTTATCAGAACGCCAAATTTCATACGTGGGTCTCCATTTTCAGGGCCAAATATAATGATTTTTCTACGTCGAAAATCGGAATATTTTATCAGCGATTATTTTGAAAGAACATGACTACACCAATGTCTTCATCAATGAAATATAATTACCTTGTATCGAAAAAGAATTCGAAATTGTCATTGGATTACCGATTCAAGTTTACAAGTTTTAGCGAAAATGTGACTACAACAATGATTTCTGAAGTTCTCAAAATTTCACTGATGAAAATGTGAATCTAGTGTTGAAGTCGGATTTTCGCTAAGAATTTCTTTCGTTTTCTTGTATCTTTTCAATTGATGAAGACATTTCAACAAAATTTTCAACAGAACAATTTTCAAACTATGTAAATTCAGCGGTATAGTCAGATTTTTTTCTCCAGAAATCGCTAATAACTTTTTCTTATTTTCGACATCGCAAAATAAATACAGTTGGCCCTGAAAATGGGGACTCATATGAAATTTGGCGTTTTGAAAGACTTTCCAAATATCATGAAAAAAAACTATTTTAATGGGTTGAAAAATATATAGGTACCTATGTTTTATAAGGAAACTCCCATATTGAATACAAACATATCTTGACCTGTGATGAATGAAATTGAGATATTTCTTTCGTCATCACATAAACTTTCCCTTTCCAAAAACTTTGATTAAACTGTTCTGCAGTGTGATGGTAAGAAGCAGTAAATGCAACAATAATTATTCCGAATTTGCCAATTCACTTTTTTTTTTCACCCGACTGCATCTAAAACCAAAAAAACGATTATGTGTTTGACCTGTGTGTATGTATACATGTCAAAGACATAACCGTCCTTTTGGGCTTCACCGCAGTCGGGTAAAAAAAAAATTAAATTGGCAAGCTCAGAATAATTAATCTTGCACTTACTGCTCTTCACCTTCACGGGGCAGTGTTAATGTTTATAAGTATTTTCACAAACAACAACTACTTGAAATACACTGCTCACTTCATTTTAATGTCTTTATGAACTCCATATCTGATTTATGGCACGAAACTCGAAGAAATATTGTTGAAACACACTGAACACACACATTAAATAATTAAATATGCGGATTGCAGGCCACCGTACTTCTCCAAAGCAACGCTACAAACTGACGAAGGGATGCGCGAGCAGAGCGTCGGTTAGCGTAGGTTACCGAAAATAGCCGAGTGATGACGAAACAGTAGAAATCTACTGAACTGTTACCTGTTGTTATTGAAATGGTAATAGCGGTGAAACTATTTCTTTCACTCGTAGAAAACAAGAATTGAGGGACAACCATACTAATGTTAGGTGGATTTGTTGAATACCGATTATTAAAGACATTGATACAAATTCATCAGGTAGATAAAAGATAGTCTGTTGCGGAATCATTGTTCACCTGCCACTGAAACTCGATATCAGAAACATTTTTTCACTTGCGGTAATGCTACAAAAGTTCATTGAAATATTTATTGTTGTAAAATTTTTCTCAAGTGTACTTGTATACCTGGAACGTTTTCCTCTGTATACTATACGACCATATTGTTCATCCTAGAAATCGAACCGGGTCGGTCGCTGTTGTTTAGTGCTCTCCAGAATAAATTGAATATTTGTTGTAAATTTCAGATGAAGTGAATGGAACTTGAAAACGAAAAATAAAAAGTGAAATTCATTGGACTATCCGCGAAATACAGACAATAGCCCATAAAAGTATCTCGTTAGAAATAGTGTTCTCATAGGATGAAGAAATACATATTGTGGATACCAGTAGCGTACACTGAGGAATTGATATGGAAGGTACGGAAGTGTCCATCAAAGATGTATATCTACTGCTAAAACGATCAACGAGAATCTCAGTAAAAGAATAGAAGTATCAGAAGAGACTACCAGAAATTTGACTACAGTTGTTCAGAAAGAAGTGGAAACGATAAGAAATAAAGTTGGAATACTCGAAAAAAAACATTACACTGAAAAATCAAGTATCCAAATTCGAGAAACAGCTGAAACTGAACAACCTCGTAATTCACGGCATTGAAGAAAACAAAAACGAAAATCAAGAAATATTGCTGAATATATTCACCGAATTGGCAGCAACAAATTTGGGACTGGACAGAACGAGAAGCGGAATAAATAACATTTTTTGAATAGGAAAAAAGGCAGGACACAACAGACCTATACTTTTTTCTGTCGGTTCCCAAATCAGAAGAGAAGAAATTTTGAGGAACGGGAGAAAATTGAAAGGAACTAAAATAGTAATCACCGAAGACCTAACAGACGGAGAACTGAAAGATGGAAAAATTCTATTAGAGGCGCTTAAAGAAGCCAAATCGAACAATAAAACGGCATTTTTGAAATGTAATGAGCTGATAGTAGAAGGTGAATCATATTCGGCAGCAGATATTGGAAACGCCAAGAAATCAGATAGAGAAGACAGTTATTTCTCGCCATTTACGGAAAGGAAGGAGGTGAGTGAACCACCTTCACCATCTCCAAGAGAAATCGAAATAGAACAAGATATACCTGAAATAGAAAGCGAAAAAGGGGCAGTGAAGGAGATAGACGAAAACAAAATTGAAGTAGGGAGTGAAAAAGGAGCACTGAGGAAGGAATCAATAATAGCAGAGACAGAAAACACTAAAGAAGAAATGAAAAATTTTTTGAGAAAAAGAGTTCCTACCCAAGCATCAACGACAGAAACCCCAAAGAAGGTTATTACCCAGGGGAGAAGCTTCAGAATTCATAACAGAAATCAGTGAGGTGAATTGTCAATAAACAGATTTCTTACAAATATGTAGGACTCTCAGAACATTTTCATTCATTCAGCTTTTCAATTTGGCCATATTTCAGACAAATATTCAAAACATTACATTCATACAACTGTTTCAACAACTATACATTTCTCATAATTTCATTAATTAATCGTCCATTTATATTAGTTAGTACTTCAGTAGAATTCTTATATCATTTTATGTATACAACTCCTCAACCTAGTAATATTTTGAACTTATCATCAGGCATTATATTTATGCAACTCTTTCAACCACTTCACGTTTTTATATTGTGTAATCGTCATTACTCAGTAAGTAGAATTATCAAATCATTTTATCTTTACAAATGAATGAATGAAAATGAACTAATCACTGCGAAAGAAATTCACGATGTCCATAGTTTCAAATTACTAACAACACAAAATCAGTTCAAAATATTCCATATGAATATTCGTAGCGTGACAGAAAATATCGGTCCGTTATCAGTATTACTCGATGAATTATCTGTCGAGTTTGACATTATAATTCTAATCGAAACTCACGAACTCCAGAACCCTAAGCTATTTCATATTCAAGGATATAACATAGTCTACAATCAGGGATCACTTGATAAAAATTATGGAATACTTATATTCGTAAAACACCATTTGGAATATAACTACAGAAATGTTTTGATGGGTGATGTCAATGTATTTAATATTTCAATTTCAACGGAATGCCAAAAAATTGATATAACAGCTATTTACCGTTCCTCAAGTACCTGTCCTGGAGTTTTTAATAGAGAACTCTCCAATTATTTAAGCACTTCTCGACAAGCAGATGTTAACATAATTACAGGAGACGTTAACATAGACCTCTTAGAAGAGACAGATTTTGTTGAGGAATATAAAAATATATTATATGGATTATAGTTATTATGGATATACTTCTTACATAAACGAATATACAAGACTACCGAGTCGAACATGCTTAGACCACTACTTCGTGAAAGACAATGAAGAGTCCGAAGAATTGAACTTGAAATCATTTATTTTTCGATTTGATATAACAGACCATAATCCCATTATTCTCATGTTTCAAAAGTTTGATACAAACACTTTCAAACAACCAGACAATAGATTCAAACAGTACACAAACTATCAAGCAATGAAATCTGACTCGAAAAAATAAAATTGGTATGACATTCATCAAGGAATTGATGTAGATGACATAGCAACTAAAATGATGAGTAAAATGAAAAACTATTCAGGAAAGCATGCAAAAAGAGTTGAAATAAAAAATAGAATTAAATATAAACAGACATGGATGACACCCGGATTGCAGGAATCAATTAATGAAAAAAATGAACAGAATTACTTCGAAATATCCAGAAAATGAACAAATCAAAGAGCGATACAAATATTACAAAAACAAACTCGATAAACTGGCAAAACAAGCTAAGAGGGATTACTGCTCAAGGTTATTGAGGAATCAGATGGTACCAATATAACAAAAAAAGAAGATATCGCTAATGAATTCAATGAACACTTCAGCAACCTTGGGAGAACGTATGCGGAAAAAATTCCAAAAGTTGGAAATTATGAGAACATAGAATTCTTAGCAAACACCATGCATCTGCATCCAACAAATGAAAATGAAGTAATTTCAGTCATTAAAGAATTGAAACGAGAAAAATCGCCAGAATTTGATAACATCAGAGCAGAGACGTTATTAGAAATAGCCCAGGAAATAGCAAAGCCGCTATCTTTTTTGATGAACAAATGTTTTGCTACAGGGTGCTTCCCAAAAATATTGAAAAGTGGTATCATTAAACCACTACATGAAAGCGGAAATTAGTCGAATATAGATAATTACAGGCCCATAACCCTCATATCGAATATATCTAAGATCGTTGAGAGATTACTGAGATCTACAGAGGATGCTGAATACAGAATGACCTCTATAATTTATGAACCTATGGACAAAATATTCCTATAATCAGCATTTTCCTAGACCTCTCTGAAGCCTTCGTTACTGTGTGCCATGAAAACCTCCTCAGAAAACTACAAAAATATGGGATTAGAGAAAAAGTATACGGAATTCTGAAAAGCTACTTGTCTGATAGGGAACAGAGAGTGGAGTTTGAAGGAACCTACAGTACGACAAGAACAGTCACCTTTGGTGTACCCGAAGGAACTGTCCTTGGCCCACTTCTATTCATTATATATATGAATAGTATGCTTTCTTTATACTGCCGGTAAAATAATCAGTTTTATCGACTATACCACCATATTATATACTGCACAAACGTGGCAGGAACTGAAAGAACAAAATAGAATTTGATTTTCCAAATATATCAAACTGGCTACAAATGAATAAATTAACACTGAACTACAAAAAAAAAACAAACTACCCACCCTCTATGTCATATACAAATGGTCTGCCCAACTTAGGACGTTTGAATGTCGGATCAAACCAAATTCCCGAAGCTACAAAAATTAAGTATCTCGGTATGACGGTTGATCGCCATATGAGATGGGATCTTCAGACAAAAGAAATTGTCAGAAAGCTTAGGGGATTCTTATCGGAATTTGAATATCTCAAGGATTTCCTGAACATTAGACATTTGAAAACTCTATTTTTCCCTGGGTTGGGGTGGTGTTAACGACTGTTTTCTGAATGAAGTTCACGTAATACAAAAAAGGATCTTGAGAATAATATATAGAAAAACGTATCTTTTCCTACAGATTCTCTATACGAATAATCCCAAATAAAAGATGTGAGAATGATTTTCTGTCAAAAAATGATTCTTTTCGTGGAAGTGGGAAAAATTGAACTCACTCTACATAAACACCCCTATAATACTCGGAAGGTTGATGGAGTTTTATTTCCACGTAGCGAAAAAACTATTGGTTGACGGAACACCAATTATTCAGCACTCAGAATTTATGCTTTGTTACCACATGACTTGAAACATGTAGAAAACTACCACAGGTTCAAAACAGAATTGAAGAAATGGATCATCAGAGATAGATTAATATTAACGGAAATTGTTAACCAAAGATAAATTTCATCAAACCAGTTGAGCAATTCATGATGTATGTGTGTAGGTACCTATATGTATTTATTTCGTAACTCTTGAGTAACCAGTTGAGCAATTATATATGTATGTGTGTAGGTACCTATATGTATTTATTTCGTAACTCTTCATTAGTACCGAAAAATTATCCCGATTGTGTATATGTGTAACTTCAATACTGAGACTACAAACCCAATTCATGATAAAATGAATTACCTGGATTTTTTTTTTTTATCTGTGGATAACACGAAAGGGAAACCTATGATGTTCGAGGAACATCGTGTTAGCCAGCGGTGGAATCTTGGGAAAGAAGGAAGGTGTTGGAATTTTTCTTGAATGTTTGGAGGTTGTAAGCATCAGGAAAGACTTCACTAGGCAAAGAATTCCACAACTTTGCCGTTCTATTGACCAATTTTTTCATAAATTTGGAAATCACCAACACAAGTAGTTAATACTACTTCTGTGACCCACCTGTTCATTCACTATCACTATATTATGAATTTATAATATGTATTATCATGATGAATAAACATATATTATTATTATTATTATCATTATTATTATTTCTTTGAACCTAACGACAAATTCTCTCAATCATCCTTTTGACCAGAAGTAATCCTAGCTTTCTTCAGAATGTCATTATCTTCTATTTAACCATGTATCATAAATTGATATTGGTTCCTTGATTAGCTGTTGGATTTAGTTCTATTGCAATACACCAAGATGGCTGTGAACCCTGATCAATCCCTGCTGGTTTTCAATATAATCTCTGAGTATAATAACTCACGATATTGAGAAAACTGAGAAACATGATGATGATTTCAGCTGCTGGGTGATTCTGTTGGATGAAATCGAGTTTCAGAGAAAGGAATTCGAAGAGGTCACCAGGAGTTGGTTCGTTTGGAGATAGATAAAGGCAGCAGATGAACTTTGTCTGTTTGTGGTTATCGATCTTGAGCCACATTACATCGAATTCTTTTGGTTCCAGTTCTTCCTCACGATGGCATTAGAGATCATTTCTGGAAAAGAGACATACACCTCCTCTGGATCTGAAACGGGTATGGAGCTCATATTCAGGGCAGAGCATATAGGTCGTATTAGTTGATGAGTTGACCTGCGTCTCAGCCTGTAGATGGTAATGAACATCGTTTATATGATTGTTCAGACCTCGGATGTTACAAAGGTCTATTTTCAAATTCATATGTTTCGATGGTGAACCCCCTCGAGCACCTGTCGCCCGGAAATCCGAATGGAGAGGTATTTTACTTCCGGAGTGTTTTACTCTAGGAGAATTCATCATCTAGATTTTTCTTCAGCTGAAATGGGCGGTTTGGGTTGGGAAGAAGGAGATAGGGGATATGACCGGAAGCATCGACCTATGGGTATCCATTTAGTCGCCTCTTACGACAGGCAGGATTTACCATGGGGAAATTCTTGATCCGTCCCCATACGGTATGACTGTATGAGATGTAAAAGACATAGGTGACGTAATGAGATAGGCGGAAGAAATAAACAGAAATGAAAAAAAAATCAGTTGGGGTCGCGTCCGGTCAAACAGCTAGTTGAAAAAAAAATATTGTCAGAATTTAAGAGAGCGCCTCCATATATCGCATGTCTCCTGTGAACTCATTCATTCATTAATGAAAGAGGAATACAAACAGGACTGACTCAAAACAGTATTCACAGATAGGTTATCTCTCAATATAGTAAATCAATATAATTCTAAAATTAGTTCCGTAATTCGTGATGGATATAACAATCGATGAGGGATGCAAGTAATGAATAGAGTATACATGTAGTGAATGAAATCAGTGAAAGAAAGAGAATATGAAATAAAAAACACACTTATACAAAAATATATACACCCATAAATATGTAGTAGGTCTGTGTAGCAAGGAAATATTTTTTCAAGGTGTGCGAGAAAATACCAATGAAAATGGAATTCGATAGCGTATTATATGATGTGCTGCATCTATGGATTGGAGAGTTCAAAAAGTAATTTGTTCGAGATTGTTCATCACGGAAAGGATGCTGATGCCTAGTTATATATGTTAGAGCATTGAAATCAATGTTACTGAGGATAGCAGGCGAGTCAACTAAATTATTTATGACTTTGAAGAGGAGCTTCACGCCTGAGATTTTTCTTCTATTCGCTAGTGTTAGTATGTTCAGTTCATTCCGAACATAGAAGAGAATATGAAATGAAAAAAAAACAATTATACAAAATATATACACCCATAGATATGTAGTAGGTCTGTGTAGTAGGTCTGTGTACGTTTTCAAGGTGTGCGAAATCTTTGGAAATGAGTAAGAGAAAATATCAATGGAAATGGAGTTCGATAGCGTATTATATGAAATGTTGCATCTATGGATTGGAGAGTTCAAAAATAATTTGTTCGAGATTGTTCATAACGGAAAGGATGCTGATGCCAAGTAATCTATGTAGGAGCATTAAAATCGATGTTACTGAGGATAGCAGGCAAGTCAACTAAATTATTTATGACTCCGAAGAGGAACTTAACATCTGAGATTTCTCTTCTATTCGCTAGTGTTAGTATGTTCAGTTCATTCCGAACATAGAGGAGAATATGAAATGAAAAACACACTTATACAAAATATATATACACATAGATATGTAGTAGCTCTTTGTAGCGAGGAAATATTTCTTCAAGTTGTGCGAAAACTTTGGAAATGAGTAAGAGAAAATATCAATGGAAATGTAATTCGATAGCGTATTATATGATATGTTGCATCTATGGATTGGAGAGTTCAGAAAATAATTTGTTTGAGAATGTTGATAACGGAAAGGATACTGATGCCTAGTAATCTATGTAGGAGCATTGAAATCAATGTTACTGATGATAGCAGGCGAGTCAACTAAATTATTCATGACTGAAGAGGAACTTCACATCTGAGATCTTTCTTCTATTCGCTAGTGTTAGTATGTTCAGTTCATTCCGAACATATATGCGATGAATATATCCTGAACCAGTTAAGTTCATTTACATAAATATCATATCCAGGATTCCATATAACAGAACCATAACTCAAAACACTATTGAAATAAGACATATAGAGAGTACGAAGAGTCTGAATATTCCTAAATTCACGGCAAGTTCTCATAATGAAACCCTAACATTTTATCAGCCTCCTTTCAAACGTAGAGAATATGACGGGTGTGATTTTGTTATGTGAGTGCACCATTCCGCAGTTGTTGAAGAGGCTCTCAACAAGAAAATAATTGATGAAACAAAAACCACTCCTCAACAACCCTCCAAAGAAGGAAAATCTTGAAACAGTGAAACAGTTGAAAATACCCGTTGCTCGGGGTTTTCCGACAGAAATGAACTAACTCACATCCGCTCTATAGGGTGAAATAATTTGTGAACCAAAAACAACCCCTCAACAACCCTTCGAAGTAAGGAAATTCTTGAAACAGTTAATATACCCGTTGCTCGAAATTTTTCGACGGAAATGAACTGACTCACATCTGCTGTATAAGCTCTATAGGGTGAAATAATTTGTGAATCGAAAACTACCCCTCAACAACCCTCCGAAGTAGAAAAATATTGTTACAATTGAAATACCCGTTGCTCGGGTTTTTCCGACGGAAATGAACTGACTCACATCCGCTGAATACGCTCTATAGAGTGAAATGATTTGTGAACCAAAAACAACCCCTCAACAACCCTTCGAAGTAAGGAAATTCTTGAAACAGTTAATATACCCATTGCTCAAAATTTTTCGACGGAAATGAATTAACTCACATCTGCTGAATACGCTCTATAGGGTGAAATAATTTGTGAATCAAAAACTACCCCTCAACAACCCTTCGAAGTAAGAAAATTCTTGAAACGAGTAATATACCCGTTGCTCGAGTTTTTTCGACGGAAATGAACTAACTCACATCTGCTGGATACGCTCTATGGGGTGAAATATTTTGTGAATCAAAAACCACCCCTCAACAACCCTCCGAAGTAGAAAAATATTGTTACAATTGAAATACCCGTTGCTCGAGATTCTTAGACGGAAATGAACTAACTCACATCCTCTGAATACGCTCTATAGAGTGAAATAATTTGTGAACCAAAAACAACCCCTCAACAACCCATCGAAGTACGGAAATTCTTGAAACAGTAAATATACCCGTTGCTCGAGTTTTTTCGACGGAAATGAACTAACTCACATCTGCTGGATACGCTCTATAGGGTGAAATAATTTGTGAATCAAAAACTACCCCCCAACAACCCTCCAAAGTAGAGACATCTTGAAACGGTTAAAACTACCCGTTGCTTGGGTTTTTCCGACGGCAATGAACTAACCTACATCTGCTGAATACGCTCTATAGGGTGAAATAATTTGTGAATCAGAAACTACCCCTCAACAAGCCTTCCAAGTAAGAAAATTCTTGAAACAGTTCATATTCTCGTTGCTCGAGTTTTTTCGACGGGAATGTACTAACTCACATCTGCTGAATACGCTCTATAGGGTGAAATAATTTGTGAATCAAAATCTACCCCTCAACAACCCTTCGAAGTAAGAAAATTCTTGAAACAGTTAACATATTCTTTGCTCGAGTTTTTTAGACGGAAATGAACTAACTCACATCCGCTGAATACGCTCTATAGAGTGAAATAATTTGTGAACCAAAAACAACCCCTCAACAACCCTCCGAAGTAAGGAAATTCTTGAAACAGTTAATATACCCGTTGCTCGAGTTTTTTCGACGGAAATGAACTGACTCACATCTGCTGAATACGCTCTATAGGGTGAAATAATTCGTGAATCAAAAACTACCCCTCAACAACCCTCCAAAGTAGAGACATCTTGAAACAGTTAAAAATACCCGTTGCTCGGGTTTTTCCGACGGCAATGAACTAACTTACATCCGCTGAATGCGCTCTATAGGGTGAAATGATTTGTGAATCGAAAACTACCCCTCAACAACCCTTCGAAGTAAGAAGATTCTTGAAACAGTTCATATTCTCGTTGCTCGAGTTTTTTCGACGGGAATGAACTAACTCACATCTGCTGAATACGCTCTATAGGGTGAAATAATTTGTGAATCGAAATCTACCCCTCAACAACCCTTCGAAGTAACAAAATTCTTGAAACAGTTAACATATTCTTTGCTCGAGTTTTTTAGACGGAAATGAACTAACTCACATCCGCTGAATACGCTCTATAGAGTGAAATAATTTGTGAACCAAAAACAACCCCTCAACAACCCTCCGAAGTAAGGAAATTCTTGAAACAGTTAATATACCCGTTGCTCGAGTTTTCTCGACGGAAATGATTTGACTCACATCTGCTGAATACGCTCTATAGGGTGAAATAATCTGTGAATCAAAAACTACCCCTCAACAACCCTCCAAAGTAGAGACATCTTGAAACAGTTAAAAATACCCGTTGCTCGGGTTTTTCCGACGGCAATAAACTAACTTACATCCGCTGAATGCGCTCTATAGGGTGAAATGATTTGTGAATCGAAAACTACCCCTCAACAACCCTTCGAAGTAAGAAGATTCTTGAAACAGTTCATATTCTCGTTGCTCGAGTTTTTTCGACGGGAATGAACTAACTCACATCTGCTGAATACGCTCTATAGGGTGACATGATTTGTGAATCAAAATCCACCCCTCAACAACCCTTCGAAGTAAGAAAATTCTTGAAATATTTATTATTCCCGTTGCTCGAGTTTTTTCGACGGAAATGAACTAACTCACAACAGCTGTATAAGCTCTATGGGGTGAAATAATTTGTGAATCAAAATCTACCCCTCAACAACCCTTCGAAGTAAGAAAATTCTTGAAACATTCAATATTCTCGTTGCTCGAGTTTTTTCGACGAAAATGAACTAACTCACATCCGCTGAATACGCTCAATAGAGTGAAATAATTTGTGAACGGAAAACAACTCCTCAACAACCCTTCAAAGTAAGGAAATTCTTGAAACAGTTAATATACCCGTTGCTCGAGTTTTTTCGACGGAAATGAACTAACTCACATCTGCTGTATGAGCTCTGTAGGGTGAAATGATTTGTGAATCAAAAACTACCCCTCAACAACCCTTCGAAGTAAGAAAATTCTCGAAACAGTTAATATACCCGTTGCTCGATTTTTTTCGACGGAAATGAACTAACTCACATCTGCTGAAAACGCTCTATAGGGTGAAATAATTTGTGAATCGAAAATTACCCCTCAACAACCCTCCGAAGTAGAAAAATATTGTTACAATTGGATTACCCGTTGCTCGGGTTTTCCCGACGGAAATGAACTAACTCACATCCGCTGAATACGCTCTATAGAGTGAAATAATTTGTGAACCGAAAACAACCCCTCAACAACCCATCGAAGTAAGGAAATTCTTGAAACAGTTAATATACTCGTTGCTCGAGTTTTTTCGACGGAAATGAACTAACTCACATCTGCTGGATACGCTCTATGGGGTGAAATAATTTGTGAATCAAAAACTACCCCTCAACAACCCTCCAAAGTAGAGACATCTTGAAACAGTCAAAAATACCCGTTGCTCGGGTTTTCCCCACGGCAATGAACTGACTTACATCTGCTGAATACGCTCTATAGAATGAAATGATTTGTGAATCAAAAACTACCCCTCAACAACCCTTCGAAGTAAGAAAATTCTTGAAACAGTTCATATTCTCGTTGCTCGAGTTTTTTCGACGGAAATGAACTAACTCACATCTGCTGGATACGCTCTATGGGGTGAAATAATTTGTGAATCAAAAACTACCCCTCAACAACCCTCCAAAGTAGAGACATCTTGAAACAGTCGAAAATACCCGTTGCTCGGGTTTTTCCCACGACAATGAACTAACTCACATCTGCTGTATGAGCTCTATAGGGTGAAATAATTTGTGAATCAAAAACTACCCCTCAACAACCCTCCGAAGTAGAAAAATATTGTTACAATTGAAAAACCCGTTGCTCGGGTTTTTCCGACGGAAATGAACTAACTCACATCCGCTGAATACGCTCTATAGAGTGGAATAATCTGTGAACAAAAAACAACCCCTCAACAACCCTTCGAAGTAAGGAAATTCTTGAAACAGTTAATATACCCGTTGCTCGAGTTTTTCCAACGGAAATGAACTAACTCACATCTGCTGTATAAGCTCTGTAGGGTGAAATGATTTGTGAATCAAAAACTACCCCTCAACAACCCTCCGAAGTAGAAAAATATTGTTACAATTGAAATACCCGTTGCTCGGGTTTTTCCGACGGAAATGAACTAACTCACATCCGCTGAATACGCTCTATAGAGTGGAATAATCTGTGAACAAAAAACTACCCCTCAACAACCCTTCGAAGTAAGAAAATTCTTGAAACAGTTAATATACCCGTTGCTCGAGTTTTTCCAACGGAAATGAACTAACTCACATCTGCTGTATAAGCTCTGTAGGGTGAAATGATTTGTGAATCAAAAACTACCCCTCAACAACCCTTCGAAGTAAGAAAATTCTTGAAACAGTTAATATACCCGTTGCTCGAGTTTTTTCGACGGAAATTAACTAACTCACATCTGCTGAATACGCTCTATAGGGTGACATAATTTGTGAATCAAAATCTACCCCTCAACAACCCATCGAAGTAAGGAAATTCTTGAAACAGTTAATATACCCGATGCTCGAGTTTTTCCGACGGAAATGAACTAACTCACATCTGCTGTATAAGCTCTGTAGGGTGAAATGATTTGTGAATAAAAAACTACCCCTCAACAACCCTTCGAAGTAAGAAAATTCTTGAAACAGTTAATATACCCGTTGCTCGAGTTTTTTCGACGGAAATGAACTAACTCACATCTGCTGGATACGCTCTATGGGGTGAAATAATTTGTGAATCAAAAACTACCCCTCAACAACCCTCCAAAGTAGAGACATCTTGAAACAGTTAAAAATACCCGTTGCTCGGGTTTTTTCCACGGCAATGAACTGACTCAAATCTGCTGAATACGCTCTATAGGGTGAAATGATTTGTGAATCAAAAACTACCCCTCAACAACCCTTCGAAGTAGAAAAATATTGTTACAATTGAAATACCCGTTGCTCGGGTTTTTCCGACGGAAATGAACTAACTCACATCCGCTGAATATGCTCTATAGAGTGGAATAATCTGTGAACAAAAAACAACCCCTCAACAACCCTTCGAAGTAAGGAAATTCTTGAAACAGTTAATATACCCGTTGCTCGAGTTTTTTCGACGGAAATGAACTGACTCACATCTGCTGAATACGCTCTATAGGGTGAAATAATTCGTGAATCAAAAACTACCCCTCAACAACCCTCCAAAGTAGAGACATCTTGAAACAGTTGAAAATACTCGTTGCTCGGGTTTTTCCGACGGCAATGAACTAACTCACATCCGCTGAATACGCTCTGTAGGGTGAAATAATTTGTGAATCAAAAACTACCCCTCAACAACCCTCCAAAGTAGAGACATCTTTAAACAGTTAAAAATACCCGTTGCTCGGGTTTTTCCCACGGCAATGAACTGACTTACATCTGCTGAATACGCTCTATAGGGTGAAATGATTTGTGAATCAAAAACTACCCCTCAACAACCCTTCGAAGTAAGAAAATTCTTGAAACAGTTCATATTCTCGTTGCTCGAGTTTTTTCGACGGGAATGAACTAACTCACATCTGCTGTATAAGCTCTATAGGGTGAAATAATTTGTGAATCAAATACTACCCCTCAACAACCCTCCGAAGAAGAAAAATATTGTTACAATTGAAATACCCGTTGCTCGGGTTTTTCCGACGGAAATAAACTAACTCACATCCGCTGAATACGCTCTATAGAGTGGAATAATCTGTGAACAAAAAACAACCCCTCAACAACCCTTCGAAGTAAGGAAATTCTTGAAACAGTTAATATACCCGTTGCTCGAGTTTTTTAGACGGAAATGAACTGACTCACATCTGCTGAATACGCTCTATAGGGTGAAATAATTCGTGAATCAAAAACTACCCCTCAACAACCCTCCAAAGTGGAGACATCTTGAAACAGTTGAAAATACCCGTTGCTCGGGTTTTTCCGACGGCAATGAACTAACTCACATCCGCTGAATACGCTCTGTAGGGTGAAATAATTTGTGAATCAAAAACTACCCCTCAACAACCCTTCGAAGTAAGAAAATTCTTGAAACAGTCAATATACCTGTTGCTCGAGGTTTTTTCGACGGAAATGAATTAACTCACATCTGCTGAATACGCTCTATAGGGTGACATAATTTGTGAATCAAAATCTACCCCTCAACAACCCTTCGAAGTGAAAAAATTCTTGAAATATTCAATATTCCCGTTGCTCGAGTTTTTTCGACGGGAATGAACTAACTCACATCTGCTGTATAAGCTCTATAGGGTGAAATGATCTGTGAATCAAAATCTACCCCTCAACAACCCTTCGAAGTGATAAAATTCTTGAAACAGTTGATATACCCGTTGCTCGAGTTTTTTCGACGGAAATGAACTAACTCACATCTGCTGGATACGCTCTATAGGGTGAAATAATTTGTGAATCAAAAACTACCCCTCAACAACCCTTCGAAGTAAGAAAATTCTTGAAACAGTCAATATACCGGATGTGAGTCAGTTCATTTCCGTCGGAAAAACCCGAGCAACGGGTATTTCAATTGTAACAATATTTTGCTACTTCGGAGGGTTGTTGAGGGGTAAATTTTGATTCACAAATTATTTCACCCTATAGAGCGTATTCAGCAGATGTGAGTCAGTTCATTGCCGTGGGAAAAACCCGAGCAACGGGTATATTAACTGTTTCAAGAATTTCCTTACTTCGAAGGGTTGTTGAGGGGTTGTTTTTTGTTCACAGATTGTTTCACTCTATAGAGCGTATTCAGCGGATGTGAGTTAGTTCATTTCCGTCGGAAAAACCCGAGCAACAAGTATTTCAATTGTAACAATATTTTTCTACTTCGGAGGGTTGTTGAGGGGTAGTTTTTGATTCACAAATCATTTCACTCTATAGAGCGTATTCAGCGGATGTGAGTTAGTTCATTTCTGTCGGGAAAACCCGAGCAACGATTATTTCAATTGTAACAATATTTTTCTACTTCGGAGGGTTGTTGAGGGGTAGTTTTTGATTCACAAATTATCTCACGCTATAGAGCGTATTCAGCAGATGTGAGTTAGTTCATTTCTGTCGAAATAACTCGAGCAACGGGTATATTAACTGTTCTAAGAATTTCCTTACTTCGAAGGGTTGTTGAGGGGTAGATTTTGATTCACAAATTATTTCACCCTATAGAGCTTATACAGCAGATGTGAGTTAGTTCATTCCCGTCGAAAAAACTCGAGCAACGGAAATATTAAATGTTTCAAGAATTTTCTTACTTCGAAGGGTTGTGGAGGGGTAGATTTTGATTCACAAATCATCTCACCCTATAGAGCGTATTCAGCAGATGTGAGTTAGTTCATTCCCGTCGAAAAAAATCGAGCAACGAGAATATGAACTGTTTCAAGAATTTTCTTACTTCGAAGGGTTGTTGAGGGGTAGTTTTTGATTCACAAATTATTTCACCTGATAGAGCGTATTCAGCGGATGTAAGTCAGTTCATTGCTGTCGGAAAAACCCGAGCAACGGGTATTTTTAACTGTTTCAAGATGTCTCTACTTTGGAGGATTGTTGAGGGGTAGTTTTTGATTCACAAATTATTTCACCCTATAGAGCGTATTCAGCAGATGTGAGTTAGTTCATTGCCGTCGGAAAAACTCGAACAACGGGTATTTCTAACTGTTTCAAGATGTCTCTACTTTGGAGGGTTGTTGAGGGGTAGTTTTTGATTCACAAATAATTTCACCCTATAGAGCGTATTCAGCAGATGTGAGTTAGTTCATTTCCGTCGAAAAATTTTGAGTAACGGGTATATTAACTGTTTCAAGAATTTCCTTACTTCGAAGGGTTGCTGAGGGGTTGTTTTTGGTTCACAAATTATTTCACCCTATAGAGCGTATTCAGCGGATGTGAGTTAGTTCATTTCCTTCGGAAAACCCCGAGCAACGGGTATTTTCAACTGTTTCACTGTTTCAAGATTTTTCTACTTTGGAGGGTTGTTGAGGGGTGGTTTTTGTTTCATTTATTATTTTCTTGTTTAGAGCCTCTTCAACAACTGCGGAATGGTGCACTCACATAAGAAAATCAACAGGAAATACCATAAACGAAAAATAAAAGAAAAAAAAACCGTTGCTGTAAAACCGTTGCTGTTTTCACACCCGTGAAAATACGTTCTTCGAGAAGCATTTCAGAATCGAATATTATTCCTGAGTCCTTCATTTCCGTGACAGTTTGTGAGGGACGAGAATATATTTGATACGAGTGATTAAGACTACTTTTTCCGCATCCAAACAAAATATGGTAACACTTTCCGAAATTCAGATACAGACTATTTGCCTCACAGTAATCATGAAAATTATTGATGTCTTGTTGAATTAGCGCGATATCGGCAACATCGGAAATTGAATGGATTATTTTTAGATCATCTGCATACATTAAAAAATTGGCGAATCGAGAGCATTGGGATATATCATTGATATGTATATTGAACAAGAGAAGTCCAAGATGTGACCCTTGAGGGAGTCCAGAGGTGATAAGACGATATTCGAATTTGTGGTCTCCGACTGCTACCGCTTGACAACGATCGGTCACGTAAGATTCAAGTCAATTCAGCAAGTTACTATTTACTCCGACTCCAGCGAGCATCCGTAGCAAAATTGAGTGATCCATTTTGTCAAAGGCTTCGCTGCAGTCGGTGTAGATGGTATTAACTTGGAGTTCGTCATCCAGGCTGTGCAGAATATATTCAGAGCGAATAAGTTTGAGTCAACTGATCGTTTCTTCACGAAGACATGTTGTTCAATATCAATTATGTTTTTGCTATGATTGACAGTCTTGAGATTGATCTATAGTTTTTGACAAGTTATTTGTTGCCAGATTTCAAGATCAGGATTAAATGAGCTTCTTTTCATACTGTAGGAAAAACACCATCATCGAGGGATTTATTGAGGATTAAGTAAAGTGGTGATGCGATATGTTCGGCACAGTTTTTGAGGAATATCGTTGGTAGCTCATCTGGTCCTGCTCCTCCATTTGGAAGATTTTGGAATTTTTATTATTATTATATTAGTAAGGGAATGTTATAGGAAGGAATGTTTGCATATGATTCTTGTTGTGTTGAGTTATGAGCTGGAATAATCCTTCTAGGATTGAAGACCAAGAGAAATTATTCTGAAATGTATTGCAAATTTCATCAGGGCTTGTGATTATCGTATTATCAACTCCCGATGTGTTGATAGAGGCAGTACTGTCTTTTTTTTTGATTTCACGGATTGCCATAGATGTTTTGGGTTAGAGATGTTACAGTTTTCACAGTTATTGATATAGTTTTTGTAATATTGTCCAATTAGAAATTTTGAACGACCACTCAGTAGTTCGAATGTTAAGTAGTCAATTCGATGATTGTGCTTTTTCCATTATCCGTGATATTTTCTCTTCTATCTAACGTCATTGATTGTTCTATATAAAGGATATTTCTCGGAATAACAGTTTCGATAATTGAATATATAGTTTTATAAAACTTATCAGTTGATACTCCACAATTCAAGTTATGGAACAAATCATTCCAATCAATTACAGATAATTCATATCCCAATAGTTCATGATCAACTTTATAAAAATCATGTTCGTAGTTATTATTATGTAATGAGTAGACAGAGAATTCTAATGTATTATGATTTTCGTCTTCTGTAACTGAGAGTGTGGTGCTCAATTGCATATTTTGTATACTGAATGTGTTATTGAAGACTAAATCAATTGTGTTACCAGACGAATAATTGAGGTAATTGTATTGCGATAACTCGTTGAGAGAGACAGTATCTATCAGTAAGTTTGAAAATGAATCAGAGAAGTTTACAGATATTATTCTAGCAACCATTTTATATTTGGAGAATTGAAGTCTCCACAGATCACAAAATTTTCGAGTATTTGGAAGATGTTTTCATTGGGTTTCTCAGACACGCCCTGTATTTCAATATTGTTGAGGCGAGCTTGTTGTTCAATATTTTCAATTCTGGTTATCAATTGTCTAACCTTCACCTTCGGATTCGATTCTCCTTCGACAATTTCTCTATAATAGTCATTTTCTTGCTCAATTTGCTCAACATTTTCTCAAATGTAGTTATCTGATTCCTACGAAACTTGACTGATTCTAATATGTTATCATATTCAGTACTGAAAGTCTTCATCTCTGTTTGTATTTCTCTGAGGATGTTCAACGAATTGATAGAACAATCATTTTCTGGTTCGTCATTTTCGGTAGCTAGAAGGGAAGCCCGTTTCTGACTAGCGCGCTTGCAGTCAGCGCCAGGCATAATGAGTCGTTCGACGCCCTGACCGTCACATTTTCAGTGGGAGAAGTGCAAATGTTTATCTCCTCGAATGGGAAGAATACGGGCTGCTACGTAGCTACTGTTTCACCTGGTATATAGAGTGTGAGGGATTTCAAACCTCCTATCGATTTAGTATCAGTTCATCAGTTTTCAAAAACAACCCATTATGTAGTACTCAACAAGGTTTCTTCCAAAAATATAGATAGTTCTGAAATATTCATATTTCCAACGCCATCGGGGAATCATAAAAAAATACACAGAGAATGAAGAATTACTATTATGAATCACAAATATCAAGACTTGCCATCAAGAAACTGACACCCAATATGAAATTCTGCTTGGAAATGTTATGAGCACTCATTCCAGCTATTCTTTCATTGAATGGGCTATCCATTTCCTCGGACGAAAATTGCCTTCTAGTCGTTTTTCAAATTTCGATCCTTTCAGAAAAAGAATAGTATGCCTCAAAGATACGAATATTCAATCTTCAAAAGAAAGCTCGATGAGTACTTACTTTATTATAGAATTTTTGTTTTTGGAAATCGATCGATGAGTTTCAGATCGGAAGGGTCTGATAATATTATGCATCGAAATCCGAATGAGTCAGGTCGAATTTCCGGGAGATTTCCCTATATTTGAATTTTAAAGAAACTTTACATGAGAAATTCTGGAATTGGTAAACATTGCGATTCGAAAAATTGAAAACTCAACGGCCTATCCCATATCGCCTTTCACCAGTGGACGTCCCAATTCATACACTACAGAGGGCTTTCCACATAAGCATCAATTAGATATCAACACAATATAGTCCCGATCATGAACGACGCCGCAGGTGGAGTGCGCAATGGTTGGTGTGCGATCCACTCGTATTGTACAGTATATTCTCTCTTTCACGGAATCACTGATTTTCAATGGTTCATTTCTGCTGTTTATTGTTAATTCAAATTGATAATGATTGATTTGACAGATCGAAACACATCGTCCATTGACTTCCAAAACAAATCAGTAGTAATAGTAGTAGTTATGGGACAATCATGTAAGGTCCATTGCGAAAACTGCTTCACAAAAACTTAGTTTTCTATTCCGTGCCAAGAGGTGCAGAGAATGTATAGGGATTGGAGGAGGACATCTTGTGAATCTCCGTTGATGAATATTAGGATACAAACGAATCTCTTTCAGATATTATAATTGTTACTCACCATGACCTCCTCTATTCATCATTAGGCTATGGCTAATATATATGTATATGTATATGTATATATATATATATATATATATATATATATATATATATATATATATGGCTGTATATATATATATTGATAACTTGGTTACGATATATAGGAGTCTAGACGTGAATACCAAGCAATAAACTTCTATTATTGTACTCTGTAACTCTAACGTTTTTAGTTGAATTTCACCATCGTTTTCTCATCATTCCTTTTTTCTATTGAGTATACAATAAAAACTATATCTTGATATATCAGTCCACGGAGCAAGGTCGGTTGTAGGTTGTAGGGTGTTGACTAGAGTTTCAAGGTTCACAAAATTGTTGTTTTCGAAAAAAATATTGGTGTTTGGAAAGATTAAATTTCGTAATGATTAGTTTGATATATTTTTGGACCATTTTGAAAGCTGGGCTGAAAATACTTTCAATCAACAGTGTGTAGGTCTATTGGTCTGTGATTCCAACTTGAACTATCTTGATGAGAATGATAGGACAGTACAGAATTTCTAACGTTTCATATTAAATCTAGGAGTTGAACAGCTGATTCATGAACCAACGCGAGTCACTTGTAATAGTAGAACGTTGATTGAATATGTTTCAAGCTCTCCGGCTGTGAATCTGTGCTCAATTCATGAAATTCCGGAGATTAGTGATCATAGTATTATAACAGTCTCTATTGGAACCGCACAGGTACAGTATCGTGATACTACCAAATTTTATAGGAATCTCAGTCGAAACAAACTTGAACTCCTGAATGAGAAACTGCTATTTTGTGAGTGGAACATGGATTTGGAAGACGTTGATGAAATTTATCATAACTTCATTGATGAAGTTGAGGAGCATGTTGATATTGTTCCTACCATAATATCATCCGAACGTCGAAACAATCAATTACCTTGGTATGATCATGAAGTATCTAATACTGCAATAAACAGGGATGAAACTTGAAAGGAGCACAAATGTTAATGATGGACAACCCAACTCAGCAATAAACAAAAGTCACAGAAATGAAGTGGTCAACATGCTGAGAATAAAGAATCCGAATAGTATAGAGTTGAGAGTGATGAATGTTCAAATGATTGAAAACGAAAAATGTGGAGAACTGTCAAAACATTGATCAAACCTTCTAATTGTCCTATTCCGGATGGAATTATATTAGATCTACAAAGAGTAGTTTCAAACATTGATAAAGCAGAAACAATAATTTTCTCATTGAGAGTATTCTAGATATAGGAAAATATCTTCCCGATTCACCACCTTGGTCAGCAAGAGATCTCAGTCCAATCGAATGTGAAATGTAAGAATGCGAACCACTCACCATGAAGGAACTGAAATCAATTATTTGCAATATTGACAATGAATGCAATGCTGATATCATCAATAACAAAATTCTCAAGAATATTTTTACAGTTTTGAGTCACATATCAATTTCGACTTCGTTAATACTTCAAAAAATGGTCAATTTCACAAAAAACTCAAAGTCAGTACGATAGTCCCTGTGCCCAAGATCAGCAGTACAAATGAAGCTTATAACTTCCGCCCAATAAACACCTTACCATCAATGGAAGAAGTTTCAGAACTTGCAGTTCACAACCAAGTTTGTCAATATATTGAAGGCAACAATTTGTTGACGGAGTATCAATCAGCTTTCAGGTCGAAACATTCATGTGAAACTGCATTACAGCTCACCTTGTCCAAGTGGAAATTGTTAATTGATGATAATAACTTATTAGTTGCTGTATTTCTGGACTTTTCAAAACGGCTTTCGAAATAATCGATATATCGATTCTCCTCACGAAGTAAAAATATTATGGATTATCCGGTAAGGTGCTTGAATGGTTCAGAAGCTATTTATCTGATAGATCTCAATGTACTATTCGATATACTGTCAAGTGATAGATCCATCGGTATTGGTGTCTCCCAAGGGAGTGTACCCGGAACTCTTGTATTCATGATATATTTGAAAGATATGTGAATTGTGAATTTATCAACCTATATGATATACGTGAATATTGAGGATGCTGTTAGCAGAATTAATGCTGTATTACAAAAGGCGAAATTTCTGCATATGAATGAACGCAAATTGAATGTTGCAAAATCAAAAGCAATGATACTAACAACTCCACATGAGTACAACCCTATTGATTTAAATCCAATTATCATCAGAATATAATATGATGAAATCATTGGAATTGTTGGAGACCTCTAATACCTTGGCTTCATTATGGATTACACCTCGAATTTGAAAAAACACATTCAATATTTATGTGAAAATGTCTCGAAAAAAAGGTATTTCCCACGAGAATTAGCAGAAACCTTACGTTTCAATCAAACATGACCGTAAACCGATCAATAACCCAAGTTCTTTGCGGAAATTGTATTGTATGCTTCAAAAACTGCGGAGGAATGCGATTACTGCTGAAATGCAACAAACATACCCCAATTATATCAATGATCAATATTCTGAATTGGCTAACAGTAAGAGGTAGACTCTTCCACTTCTCAATGATATTCATATTCAAAATACTTCATGAAGGAGCACCGTGCTATTTCAATGAATTCATCACCTACCAACATCAAATACATAATTATCCTACAAGAGGTAGTAATGAACTATGTGTACCACGAACAGACTATGCAAGGACCATGAACTCTCTATTTCACAGAGTGCTATCGGACTATAATAAACTCCCAAATGAAATAAAAAAAATTAGTACTATCCAGCAGATCGAAACATCTCTCGATAAATATCTAATAGCACAGTATGAAACCGTCTGACCTACTCACCTATTTATAATCCAAAATGGCTATCAACTGATCACTGTATACTGGTTTTATAGTCGTTTAATATTTTCAATACTATATTCTATCTATTTTAGAGATAAAACTTCTCAAATTACTATCTGTATTGATAGTATTTTCTATTTTGTATATTAGGCCGTCTATTCCAATAAATAAATTACATGACATTACATATAAAACTCGAGTTGAAACTCAGGATAAATTCGTGAGCTGTAAATGAGCAATGGTACAATTTGGTGATTTCTTCATGAAAGCTCAACATAATAACTTCCAACGTTGATTGATTCGAATCAGTGGAAATACTTCATCTACCAAAATCAATTCCTCGAAACTCGTCTCTTAAGCACCGAAAGAAGTCTGCGAAAGAATTCCTTCCTGATTCTTGGGTTGAAACTCAATCAGTTATCTTCTCTAAGGATCGGTGCGAACTTCATTTCAACAGCCTCAAAAGTGAATATAGCCAAATCTAAGGTCAACTCTTTTGATTCATAAATAATGATATCAAGAATCAGCCAGTAGCCTCGATAAAGAATACTGAAGTCACGTTCGTTGGTAATCTCTCAGAAGAAAACAGACAGGAAAGAAAGTAATTGGTCACTCATCTTCAAGCTGCTAAGTCGAAATACTCTCGTGATCGACGGTGAAGTTTTCACTCTATCTGAGCTCAACAGTAACAGCAAATCTGCATCTTCTTCATCTCATTCTACTCCAAGACTAGCACTCAATCACCGCAGGTCACTGGAAGAAACACCAACTCATGCGTAATTATTATTTCTCTCATATTTTGTATTCATCCATCTCGAATTCAGTTCAGCTCAGAATTGAAATTTTGAAAAACTAATATATCTGAATATAAAGTCAATAATGACAGGTATCAACTGTCTGAAGAACTATGTTATCAAAGAACATGTCGGTATTGTATGTCTAGCCGAAACATGTCTACAATCTGAAATCTGTACTGATGTTATAAACATCGAGAAAGGGAAGACATAGAGAGGGAGGTGTAGGATAATATATACATAACTTTCTCAAGAGTTTAATATTATCCACCCAGATGTGTGGTTGTCTTGAACAACTCTGGATCTCATTGGAAATAAGAGGTGAGAAGTTCATTTTACCCCTCCTCAGGCAAATTCCATCCAGTCTTTGGACGAGACAGAAGATAGTATATCTGAACTTCTGCCAATTTGCGATTCGTTTATATCGACCGGCGAATTCAATGTCGATCTCCTTTCATCTGATACACGAACTGAAATGTTCCACAATCTGCTCAACTCTTATGATCTCCAGCAATTTGTTATCACTGATACGAGAGTCACCACCACAAAACAGACCCTAATCGATAACTTGTTTTGTTTTGATTCTTATTCGATAATCCACATCATTACCGTTGACCTTCAGGGAAGATCTGGGTAATTTTGCACTTATCATGCGATGGGTTTCTTTTCGAAAATTTTTTTTTGTACTTACGTATTTTGATCTCAGGAATCCGAATTTCACAATATAAACCTGCGCAAACTTATACTTTTCGAGATAATCGAGAAAAAAGTGTGAAAATTCCCCTTCTTTTTCGGCTCGTTTCGGGTAGACACCACAGCCACTCCGCCTTCCATTTCTAGCACAGGACACTTTCCATACCTTCATCATACGTTTAATTGACGAAAACATCATTTATCTGGAATATTTGGAACCATTTTCAACCTTCTTTTCCAAGAGCAAATAGTTTTCTGAAAAACGACGGCCATGTTTTGTACAATGACAATAACAAAACATTCAATGATCAAAGACATACTGACCCACAGAACTAGACCACAGATCCACAGAACTTGTTATGATAGATCCTCATTTGACAGCAATCTTAATGTATGAAAGAAGGTGGATCCTTCTTCCGCAAAGATGTTGAGAAAACCGAATTCAACAATTCACAGGATGTGTTCCCTTCTATTTGTATACCTTTGACTCTCACTAAGAATCTATATAAATCCATATGGTCCCTCACTCCGTTGAGGTAAAAAAATAACGTATTTTGACCCTCTCCAAATATTTGAAAGTTGTCGTCGCCAAAGCTTCCAAGATAAATTCTAGCCAGGATTCACATTCACCTACGATATCTTGCACCAACCAAAGATAGTCGTCTACAATGAAAGTAATGTTTTCTGACATTTACAACAGAATTCACAGATCAGAATTACTTACTGGGGTTATACCTTGATGAATATGCTAATTTTAATTTATTCTGGAGATCCATCATTTCAAATAGATACCTACCAAAAAACGAATTGATAATATAAAAATGTTAGTAGGAAAATGTCACGAAGAGTTTGAATTCGAACGAAATGGCGGAAAAAACGCGCATGCGCCTAATTGGAAGAGTACGTATGTCTTTGATCATTGAATGTTTTGTTATTGTCATTGTACAAAACATGGCCGTCGTTTTTCAGAAAACTATTTGCTCTTGGAAAAGAAGGTTGAAAATGGTTCGAAATATTCCAGATAAATGATGTTTTCGTCAATTAAACGTATGATGAAGGTATGGAAAGTGTCCTGTGCTAGAAATGGAAGGCGGATTGGCTGTGGTGTCTACCCGAAACGAGCCGAAAAAGAAGGGGAATTTTCACACTTTTTTCTCGATTATCTCGAAAAGTATAAGTTTGCGCAGGTTTATATTGTGAAATTCGGATTCCTGAGATCAAAATACGTAAGTACAAAAAAAATTTTTCGAAAAGAAACCCATCGCATGATAAGTGCAAAATTACCAAGATCTGAACTCAAAGGTATACAAGAAACGAATAAAATTGAATATTCGTCTAAAAGTGATTTTCCGAAGTTTCCGAAGATTCCGAAATCATGGAATAATGCAACTCTTTCACCCAACTAGATTTGCGTATCTGAGACATATCCTTCCATTTCTCTTGAAGGCTCTTGAGAAAATACTCAAAGAACAAATTTTTGATTCAGTCTCCAATCAAGATATTATTTCGTCAGCTCAATCTGAATTCCGCCATGGTCATTTCAACCACTGCACTTCTGAACGTTACTGAGGATTTGTTTTGGTGAGTAGATAGTGCTAAAGTCTCGTGTCTTGTTCTGCTTGACTATATGAGAGCTTTCGACACCATAGACCAGGATGTCCTTTGTGATGAACTCAGGTATCTAGGATTTCGTCAAAATATAGTCAACTTCATCAAAAGCTCACTCTCTTCCCAAACTCAGTCGATAACCCTCGATGATGAGGCAATTGAGTACTGTAATATCCATCACTTTTCCAATGATACCTAATCATATGTTAGCTTTGACATTAATGACCTCAATTCAACATCAGCTCAGGTGGATAATGATCTGACCTCTCTATTCGATATCTCAACTGCTCACAAACTGAAGATCAATCGTCGTGAATCACATGCTATGATGATAGGTAATTAATCCAAATTGAAAAAAACTTGAGTGTCTGATTTGATCGATAGCTACGTTTCACGAAGCGCGTTAGTTATATAAGAGTACCATCGCTGACAATTATACCCTTCTCGAGACATTTCACCAACGCAACTGAAACTGAGCCTTCACCAATCATTGATTATATCTGAGCTATCAAAATGATGTTTCCAGATTACAGCGTGTTTATAATGTCTGTATACGATTTGCTTCAGTAATCGAAAGTATGATCACATCAGTGCAATGTTCAGGAAATCCGGATGGCTGAGTTTGGAAGAATTGAGGAAACTGCGTTTGCTAACTTCAAACCACAAAGTACTGGAAACATCTACGACGACATATTCAGCTGCTGAGCTGATCACTTTTCAACACTTCAATAATACAAGTAATCGAAACAAATATACATTGGTCATTCCAAAATTCAAGACCAGTTCGTTCAAACGTAGTTTTCCATATACAGCTACCATATATTATGATTCTCTACCTGATGATTCTCAGAAGTTTACTCAACTTCAAAAAGCAACTGAAGTAACATCCATAAATTTGTGACATTTCTCGAAGGATGAATAAAGACGATGGATCATTATTATCATTATCATCATCATCTTATTAGGATCATCATAGCTTCACTACAAACCGCATCAAATATGTTCGATATCATTGAGATGCCATCGACTGGAAAGTCATATAATAATCTCAGAATAAAAACGATTCAACGACACACAACAAGTGACGAAAGCAGATTAGATCCACTGCTGGCTTATTCCTATATTGAGGATAAAAAACCACCCGAATTTCATAGGAAAATCTGCGGCAGTGAGTGAGAAACTGATATTGAAATTGTGGAAGAGAAAATTACATAGGATAGTTTTTTCAACTCCTCCAGGTAAGAAAGAAGTTGGCCATATTTCAGATCTGTCTGATACAATTTGGGAGACTTATCGTGAACCTAGTACATTCAGAGAAATCACAATAATTGATGATCTACCAAATTTTCCAATATGTTTAGAACTATCAATGAAATATTCAGTTGGATGCACTGGAACATTAGACAAGATGTGAATCTTTGGAATTCCACATCAGCAATATGCAATCAGAAATTCATAGATTCATAGAATTGCGATTGCCACAGTCGAAAAAGGTCGAATTCGAATATGCGTAGAGAAACTTTTCTTTGTTTCTATCACCAAGAAATCAACAACAATCCGGAGACATGTGGTGGTATATGGTGTTCTCAATACCATAAATTTGAACAGAATCATTTGGAAAAAAAAACTATCAAGCCCAGTTGTAGATGCGACACATGATGGGACACTGAGTCGCCGTTCATTTTCATTTGATTCTTTGACGAAATTACAATTTCTAATTGATAAAGTAGACGACGTTTCTATCGTTCCAAGTGATATATCTACAGATTAAAAAAAAAAGACTCTAGACACTTGAACAATATAACCTCTCCTGATATCCAAAATTTCAATTCACATGTTCGAAGTTTCACATCATTCTCTAGAATCGATTCAGTCCGTGCCCAATAACAAATACCGATTGCAGGGGAATATATTCCGAAAACGGCTGTGACACCTCCTTTCGAATTATTTGAATCGTCCAGAAAGACTTTTGTACTACGGAATCCAGCTCGAACGTCCCATCGTTCTATGAATGGAGCAGTGAATGACCTAGATTTGGTTTTGATGTACATCGATGATATTTCAATCACGAGCGAATATAACAACATTTGGACCATGTTGCAGTGTGTTTTGGAATCTGTATTTGGAGTACTGGAATTGAATTATATGAGTCACGTAATATCAGAACATGGTATTGAACTCTGAAAAACGTGTTCAAACTATCGAAGAATTTCCATGGATTGGTATATTGGTATATATTGGTAAATAATCAAGAAGGTTTTCGATAATGGTGGACTATTATTATTATCACCGATCCGTGACCGAGATTGCCAAAATTTTCAAACCATTTCTTTCATAAGTAGCTGAGACCTAGTCGTTTCATGGGATGAGGATTGCGAAGGTAGTTTCATCCTTGTGAAAAATGAATTGGCTAATGCTTCCGCACTAGTGCATTTCGAAGAAGGTGGTGAAATGAGCCTTACAGTTGATGCATCTAACACAGCAATTAATGCAGCATAAGAACAACAATATAATGACGGAGCTGGAAGGTTTTGGCATATTTTTTTCAAAGTATTGAGTGAGTCGGACGAACGCTATCCAACTTTCGAAAGCAAACTTTCAGCAATATTCACAGTATCAAACATTTCCGATATCATCTAGAAGGCTTACAGTTCAGTCTTCACAAATCATAAACCGACCACAACAGCTCCATCCACGAAACTGAAAGGAGTTCACGACAAATACGGCATACGGTGGATGACACTCTTTCATACACGTAAACAGTTGAAATGTCTTCTTCGAAGTCTCTTGATTGAGTGCTGCACAAACGAATGATTCCGAGTTACTTCAGTCGATCTTTAGTAATTCTTAGGGCTGGTTTATCAAGTTCCAGATTTATCTGCTAGTTATGTACCCGTCAGATATGAGTAACCTGCAGATATAGTTTGAGTTTGGTTTTTCCAATACTTTTTATCCAATAGTTTGTTAACTGACAGGTGAGGTATGTTGGCAATAGTGATAAATAAATATAATGGACTTGATTGGTTGATTGTTTCCACCCACCAAAAGAAAGTCTGTTTAAAATGACAATGTTTTATAACGTTTATAACCTTTGAAAATATGTATTGCTGTTGTTTTGTTTGGTTCTGGGCCGGTTTATCGAGTTCCAGATCAATATACTTTCGAATAGAAGATGGATTTTGTGGAGGATTACATATTCGACAGTGATGAAGACTTGGATATTGTGGAAGTTCTTCAACACGAACGGAGGCCTTATATCGTAAGGGAAAGAGTAGATAATTTCGAGAAATGGGATGACCATGATTTTCATGCAATATTAGATATATTGAAAAACTACATCAAAACATTCAGAACACAACAACACTTCATTTAAGTTTATCTATGAACCACACTTCCACAAGTGTATCGTCTGTCGTCTAACGTTTTTGTGTCACGTTATGTGATATTTTCGTGAGCTATCCTCTAGTTATCTACTTATCCACCAGTTGAAACTTCTAGATAGTTATCTGGTGGTAGTTTAACTGCCAGATGAGAGTTATCCTGTCATTGATAAACTCACCTTCTCATTATAACTGACAGTTAGACATTATCTCACAGATAATTTGTGATTGATAAACCGGCCCTCAAAGGAGTAGAAGAATTAATCTCCGGAAAATTGAAACATCTTCAGGTATATCAATTTGGTGTGAAATTTCAAATGGCCTGATCTCTTTTTGTTAGGTATATCTTTGTGAAAAATTTTCCTCAAAATATTGAAAAGTATGCTTTTTTATTTCATTCATCTGCTTCATCTGTTTTCCTTCACTATTAACTAATACTCTGAGTCATGTCTCTATTTTTTTTTCTTTCCCTAACTATTTCATATAAAGAGTTCATTTCTGTGAGAGTTTCTTCATTTTTATCTTGGAAGTCTTGTTCTGAATATTGCTCCTTTGTTGCTAGGATGGTGAGTTTGAGTTCTTTAATTTCTGCAAATACATTTTCATTTCTATTCAGTCTTCTGAATAGGTCTAGTAGTGCTTCGTTATAAAAATTGAGTAGATTCTTTCTATCTATTGCTCTTGTTATATCGACTTTTTTAAAGGAGGACTGAAGGCTTTTTTCGAAAGTTTTCTGCCACCATTTTGTATGGTTATTTTTATAGAGTTCTGTATTTTTCATCAGAACGAGCTGCTGTTTATATTTAGTTATATTGTTCTCATCTTTAAGAAGTGACTGTTCCATTTTCCAGTATCTCCATCCATGTTGTTGTGCTTGTATTCAATATTCGATCTGAAATTTCATCACCGAGGCATTGTGATCTGAAAAGGCTATCGGAAGATTTTTTATTTCCTTGATCCTTTCACTCAAGTCTTGACAACATGAATCCTATATATTCTTGTAGCACAGTTTTCCCTGATATAAGTATATTCTACAAGGCCTTTGTGTATTATTTCCCATTCCTCTTTCATTTTTAGCGTTTGAACAAGTTTCAGTCTTATTCAAAACGGCTTCATCATTTCGCGAGTCTTTTTTTTTCTAATGATACATTTGAAATCTCCTAGTAGAATCATTGACATTTTCTCATTGAGATGTGAGTTAATTTCAGACTGGAAGAGTGTGTTTCTTCCGTTTTGATTTTCAGTTCCTGATGGTGCATAAACATTAACAAAGTGGACATTATTGATAGTAGCTGATAAAATTCTACCATCAGTACTGCATAACACATTGATATTTACAAGCCATTTCTATATATTATTGCTGTACCCCTTTCGTTGGGTCCTATATTCGTGATGTAGTTGTAATTTGAATAACAGTTCAATATGTCTATATTTACTTCTTGTAGTGCTATAATATCAGCACTATTTTTTTTATAAATTCGTTCAATAACCTGTGCTCATTACTTTATCTCAAAAAATTGATATTTTTTGTTGCTGTACTGAGGATATTAATCATTTGAGCGATAAAGGTGAATTATACCGGGTGTCCCAGTATACCTGTTCCAATGGATTATCTCAGCTATTTCGAAAGATGAAAATTTGAAAATTTCATGATCTCCAATTCGTCCAGGGAACCTTCAACTGGGAAGAATAAAAATTGAAAGTCAATTCCGCTTTGACCGAAAGTGACTCTGACTTTTTTATTCCAAATAGCACCCTGTATATTTCTTGCAATTTTTGATTTCTACTCAAAATTAACTTTCCAACGATGTATCACACTTTGTATTCTACATTTGATTTGATGGAGAAAACGTCAATTGAAATTTCAAATTGAAAGAATTGCAGTAGGCTACGATATTTTGTTAAATCTTGAAAATTACAAATGAAGGGGGCTCAAGAATATAATAACTAAAGCATATTTTCGAAATGTTGACCAACTGCTTCTACACATCTTTCAGCTCGGTGGAGTAGTTCACGCGAAGTAAAACTTCTCAACACCTCAGCTGTTACACTCCATTTCTTCATTATTCTCCGAATAAGATATTGGCATGTTCCTCCCTGTATATGAATCTCGTCTTGTGGTTGTTTACGCAAATTCGGACTACCTCGCAGACCTATCGTCTTCAAAACAAAATACGGTGAGTCTATGAATCTCATACGTTGTAAAATTGATACGGTATTTCATTTCGGTTGGGACAGAGATGCTAAACCGAACGTGATTCTTGTGAACGTCCGAGGCTTTTCAAGAAACCTGAACATTTTGTATGTTTGAGGTAGGATCTGCTCATCTATGTGAATAAGACAAGGATGGTTGAAAATCCGTACGTCTTCATACTTCAGCGATTCCAGTCGACAATTCGGAATATACTGTGATTGTATTTCAGTTGAATTGGTACCCACGTGGTTTTTTTTATAGAAAATCAAAGAAAAAACACTTCAGGAGTTTTCTGGGAAAACATGGATTTTTCCCTTCAGAATATATTTTATTTGTGAATCTCTGAGTGTGGAGCCGGTCACAGCCGAATAGCACCTTTGGTGGATTTCATCACTGGAACTCTACTTGACGGAATGCGTGAATCTATTTCCATTCTGGGACTCTCTCGCAGGACCCTGGACTCACTTTTGATCATTGGGAAAACCCTTCAATAGATAAGGTGAGATATTTCATTACTTAGGTTTCTCTTCCTCTCTTCCTCCATCGCTATGTAATGTAGGTCGGTAGAGGATGGTGGTATTTTCTAGGGTTTTTGGATCGTGTTTTCGAAATACGAAAACAGCCCTCGAGATATTAAGGAACCACTTTGTGACGAGCTGCCGTTTGCCGCCACTAGCATATACTGGTAACTAACCGGCTTTGGCGACACATCCTCCCGCTATCTTCGGCATCATCAACCTGGTGAGATCTGCCCAAATTTCAATATCTGCCAAGGGACCACCACCAACCACCAAGTTACTATCGAGACATATCTCCATAAAATAGAGTTAAAGCTCAAATAGAGAAGCCTTGTCGTTACGTCATCATAAGTGCATTATAATATAGTTCACTGGATTCAGGGTTGATTGTGCACCATTTATAGCTATATCTGGGGTTACGTATATTCGACATTATAACATTACGATTATTAATTCATTTTTTTTTTCGATTAATAATCATTCTTGGGGTTCATACAGTCGACACTTGTCCCAACGACGCGACTAGTATATCATTAAACTGTTATAGAATATTATTACCTTTTTTTATATATATAAATATATATATTCGTTTGTCTGGAATCCGACTACATTTCCCGTTTTGGTGTTTCTTGGCGGCACAGAGGAAATATAATAAAACGGGTGGCGCTTTTCTTACGTAAGTTAATTTGGTTAATCCTATTGGTATCCTTACCTACCCCACCACCACTGAATTAGCGGGCATACTCTGGCCAAGAAACAACGAATATAGAAAATTTATGTACCATTTTTTTTTCCTCTTTGGTTTAAGGGAAACCACCCGTAACACAGCATTAAGGGCTCTACATTCATTCCTTATTTTGTTTTTTAGATTTCCTACATCAATAGGAGTCTGGTATACACAATCTTTCAAATACCCCCAAAGGAAGAAATCCAGCAATGTTAAATCTGGAGATCTTGCAGGCCATATTATCGGTCCGTGTGTGCCGATCCATCTATCTCCATTCCTTACCGCTATAGCATTGTGTGGGGGGTGCACCATCCTGTTGAAAATGAATGTTTCTACGCATATGTAAAGGAATGTTTTCAAGAAAATTAGGAAGTTCATCCCGGAGGAATTCTAGGTACATTGGACCAGTTAACGTACCATCGTAAAATTTTGGTCCTAAAATGAATCCATCATTCATGCCGCACCATACATTGACTCCCCAGATAACTTGAAAATTAGTTTGTCTTAGCCAGTGTGGATTATTTTGCACTATTATGGAAACGACTCTCATCTGACCACAATATCGAGCTGAAAATACCATCTTCACGTGCCGTAGCTAACCAAGCAAGAAACGCAAGTGTCCTCTCGTAATCTGTGGGTAGTACTCCTTGATGCAGATGAATTTAAAATGGTTTGAATTTGGCAATTTTGAGAATGCGCTGAATTGAGGAACGAGAAATACCGCTCTCCTGTTCTATGTTTCTAATAGATATATGGGGATCAACAACCACTCTTCCTAAACCTGCAACGGTATGCTCATCGTCCGTAGCATTTTTTCTTTCAAAGACAGTACGAAGCCAAGCGTGTGAAATACATAGCGCTTGGCATTCGTCTATCAGGGTATTTCTCTTAGTATGCACGTAGGGCAGCCCGACGATTATTATCGCATTTTCCATAAATCAGTATCATATCCAATTTCTCTTGATTAGTGAAGTTATCATCATTTTCACGGTTATCCATACTTGAATGTTAGTTTCTCTGACACGCACACAACTATTGAGAATTATTAACTGTCAAAGTTACAAACAAATGTATTCAAATGTTTTCATGGCACACTTAGGTTTTTATTTAAGAATTATTAATTCTTCCAGTTCTACTACAATTCTGATAATTTGAAATTTGACGTTCTCTCCATCATTTCGAATGCAAAATTGTTCATGAATTATTAATTATTATTGAAGTCAAAATCAAGATTACACAAAATATCGTAGCCTACTGCAATTCTTCCAATTTGAAATTTCAATTGACGTTTCCTCCATCAAATCAAATGTAGAATACAAAGTGTGTTACATCGTTGGAAAGTTAATTTTGAGTAGAAAGCAAGAATTGCGAAAACTATAAAGGTGCTATTTGAAATAAAAAAGTCAGAGTCACTTCCGGTCAAGCCAGAAGTGACTTTCAATTTTTGTTTTCCTCAATTGAAGGTTCCTTGAACGAATCGGGGATCATGAAATTTTCAAATTTTTATCTTTCGGAATAGCTGAGATAATCCATTGGAACAGGTATACTAGGACACCTGGTATATAATATTTCAGATGGTTGCATCACAAACTCATACTAAAGCGAGTACTGAACTTACGACTTAGTAACTATCTAGTTCGCTTCCATCAGACTTATCTAAAATTTCATAATGTGCCCTTACATCTCCTTTTTCTGGCTTCCTAATCACCATTTGTGGCACTTTTCTTTCTTCTTCTGAACTAGTAGAAGTGATCAACTTTCTGGCTCTCTTTCTTTCCTTCTTCCCCATTTTCTTTCCTTCTTCCTGTGTCGCTTCTATCATGTCGTCTTCTTGTGATTGTTTTAGTATAATAATATAGTATACAATAAGGTATATATAGTATATATAGTTTATATAGTATATATAGTATATATAGTACATATAGTATATATAGTATATAGTATATACAAGGTGAGTCAAAAATTTGTACCAAGCTTCCTGAGGGTGATGGTAAAATTGAAAAATAAGTATAGTATGATCGATAAACTCATGGCTCAAAATGCATATTTGAGGAGATATATCCTTCCGAAGTTCATAAAATTGAAAAAAATTCTCCGCATAACTTCTGAACGGTGAAAACCACCAGATTAGAACTTTCTGCATGAATGTATATTGTTAAAATACATTTTTTCATTACACTTCTACATTCCTCATATTGTTATGAAGGGTGTTTTTCGAGGATGACTCAAGATTTTTTTGGGACATCTTCTTTCCTTGTATTCGCTTTGGTATAAGAATGGGAACATCCGATGAAGCGAAAAAAATTACATGAAAAAGGTACTCTTATCCAAACACAAAAAACTGAACCGTTTTCGAGATATTTTAGTTTTTGTAGTGACATTATTTCGTAGATTAATTCATCGCGAGATTCATCGGTGACGATATTTTAGCAGGCCATGAACAATTCTGTTCTTAATTTTGACGTTCATGTCATCAACATTGTTGTAAATAATTTCCTCGTGTGGTTTTTCTGCTTAGTTATATTATTAATGCGATTTTCAACTGAGATTCCATGAAATGGCAGGTTATTCGTTCTCTGAACAAACTGATATGCTCTTAATGCTTGGCGAGTTCTCTGGAAATGCAAATGCTGCCGTAAGACGTTATGCAGAGATGTTTCCCGCTCGACGCGTTCCAAATTCGAGAACGGTTTTGAGGATTGTGCAAAGACTGCGTGAAACAGGATGTTTAAAAATGAAAAATACAAATGATGGCCGACCAAGAAGTGCGAGAACTGTAGAAGTTGAAGAAGAAGTATTAGATACTGTGGAACAGGATCCGGAAAAGAGTACTAGGAAATCAGCAAGACGAAAACACACAACACAAGCGAATGTTGCCAGATTTCTCAAAAAGCAACAGCTACACCTTTATTATCATTTGCAGGTTCAAGAACTGTTACCGCGTGACATCGAAATAAGTGTGAGATTTTGCGAAGAGTTGCTGGAACGAACTCGAAGATGAGTGGTTTCAATTCGCGCAACACTCATTTCTGGGCTGACAAAAATCCACACGTTGTTAAAGTTATGCATTTTCAATATAATTTCAAAGTAAACGTCTGGGCTGCGACTTTAGGTTACAAATTCGTTGGATACTACATGTTCCCAGGGTCTCTGAATGGTGCAATGTACCTCAGCTTTTCGGAAAATGAGTTGAGTACGATATCAGAAGACATCCCTCTTAACATACGTAGGGACATCTACTTCATGCATGATGGTGCACCACCTCATTACGTAAGAGTTGTACGTACTGAATGATAATTTTCCTAATAGGTGGATAGGACGAGGCATAGATGCTCCTATTTCATGGCCCGCTCGTTCACCTGACCTTAATCCACTAGATTTCTCGATCTGGGGTTACATGAAATCTAGGGTTTATGCAACTGGAATCCGAAATGTTGAGGAGCTGAGGCAAAGAATTCTGAATGAATTCACGTTGTTAAAAAATGATCACCAAACTATGAACGGTTTGACGAATAATTTACGTAAACGCCTCAGAATCTGTATTACCGAAAACGGTGAACATTCCAAACAGCTAATTTAATTTGTTTCACCACTCTCTTCCCATTCAGAATTAATAATTAAAACTACTAAAAACGTTTTCAAACTCTCATTATTATCCGAACTTTGTTGGGACAGACTTGTTGTTATGTATTTATTGCTTATCAACGATACAGGAAGGTAATATCATCGACAAGATTAGGTACAAATTCAATCATTCATGGCCTGCCATAATATCGTTACCTATGAATTCCGTGATGAATTAATCTGCTGACAGTGTGTGACTAAAAAAACTCAAATATCTCGAAAACGGTTCAATTTTTTGTATTTGGATAAGAGTACCTTTTTCATGTAATTATTTTCACTCCATCGAATGTTTCAATTTTTTTACCAAAACAAAAACAAGGAAAAAAGATGTTTGAAAAAAATCATGACGCACCTTCTAAAAACACCCTTCATAACAATATGAGAAATGTAGGAGTGTTATGAAAGAATGTATATCAACAATATACATTTATGCAGAAAGTTTCAATCTGGTGGCTTCCACCGTTTACAAGTTATGCGGAGAAATCATTTCAATTTCATTAACTTCGGAAGAATATATCTCCCTTAATATGCGTTTTGGGCCATAAGTTTATTGATCAAACTATACTTATTTTTCAATGTACTATCACCCCCAGTGAGCTCGGTACATTTTTTACTCATTCTGTACATAGTATATATTGAAATTGAGACAAGTTTCGTTGCTGAAACCAGTTCCAGCAAGGGAACGAAATGACAACGAAATATTCATTCACCCTGATTTGTCTGAATGCAATTATGTTTTCGTTCGATCTGACAGATTGAGGCCAGGTTTATTAAGGTTAATTTAAGGTGTTGAGAGAAACATCGAAGGTTATTCCCATAAATAAATCTGATGAACAAATCTCCATGAGTGAAGACATAATGAAAAAAATGAAAGAAAGTAAAAAAAGAATTATCAGTAGGCCAAAACAGGTGACCTTCTCTATGGAAACTTTCGATTAGGAATAGTTTGAGTTGAATCTTATTAGATGTTTTTGGCGGGGGAGTACCTGTGGCGGTTACACACTCAGTAGATTTTGGAATCCATCAAGTATGATGTTTGGGAGATTTTGTCATTATTATATCTTCTGGACAGGTCTGGTCAACTCACGAGATGGAGAATAGCTGCATTCAATGAATTGAATACAATCGTGTCTATCTTACAGGTATTAATGAACTACCACTGTGCTATTATGTCCCTTACGGATATCTCTTCATGTCAGAACATTCATGAATAATCTTTGAAAAAGTGTATATTGACTTGACATGCACTATAGACTAGATGTATGAATTTGAAATTCAACACGAATGCGAAAATTGAACCCCAAGCTATCCATCGATGTCAGATATCTTTCATTATCAGTATAAGCGGATTTGACTTCACCAGGATCGACGACTGCATCGCCATCTATACTCACGCTTTGCGGCCTCAGTATGGTTATTTGACATGTCTGCATGTGTTGGAAAGAAAACAATTGAAAAGTTATTTCGCCATCCTATATATCTACGTTGGTATGCATGTATGCAATTTTTTTGTGCCTGTGGGCACGCTCCTGTAATAAGGGGATCAACTTGAACATGCCTGATGGGTACTGCATGATTGCCAGCGTAGCAAGAAAACATTGATTTCCAGAAAAATACAAACTTCTCGGGAACGAAGCGATTGCGGACATACATGTATAATACCTTATTTCATTCTAACCAAAGAAATATCCTCTCAAATTCATGACGCTAATCAGCAAACACTCTATATAGTTTTTTATCCATATCTCCAGATTATCGATCGATCCATATTCAGTTATGAAATTTGAACAGACTTTCGATGGAATGACTACCTGAAAATGAACTATATGTGTATTGTTTTACAATAATTAGGAAAAGTATAGTTGCGACAGTGAATCGGGTAAGATTCGTATTCTTTCACACATTCACAGATTTTTCTGGGAAGTTATCATACCATAACTTACATCACGTAGTCAAGCAGCCGATGAATTCTTGGTCAACACCATAGAACAGAGAAACTATTGAATATTAGGTGAAAGTCCATATTCTATTGCCGCAGCAATATAGAAAACTACTCAAGTAGTTTAGGAAACACTTTGGAAAAACTACTGGAAAATCTGGAAAAAAGTTCTAATTGTCAGGGGCATCTATTAATTTTCAGTCCTACGTAGAACGAATAAAGAAAGAATATATAGATATATGAGTATAATATGAAATTATTGGAAAGTGGGCGTGATGCAAGTGTGAATTGTGAATTATCACATGTGGAGTGTGAGTCACTGATTGTTTAACCCAATTGTACACCTCAAATTTCTGTTTGGAATTGAAAATTTCAATTAGATATCGAACAAGGGTATTGTTTTTCGTTATCCACTCTTCAAAAATTGAATCATGAGCTCTTCCATATGAAATATCACAATTTGGAGTTAACAGTTGAATAAATAGCAGATTACAAATCTCCGAGAATTGATATATGGTTGTATCAGTTCGTAATAATAACTAATAATTTTTATGCAAAACACGGTGGATACTACCTTTAAATATTCCTACTTGGAATTTTGGTTCACCCTTTGAATGGTTGTCTGGAGATATGAACCGTACTGTTCAATTTTATGTTGTTTTTGAATGGAATCGACCTCAATTGCTGAGTTTATGGAATTTTTTCGTATATATCCTAGATTTCACTCTGTATGAAGCTCTTTTGTTCCTCTTCGAAATCACATAGAGAATATACAGTTTTCCGATTCATGAACATTCATTTTTTGTGGAGATTCGAAACAAATGACCTTTGTATATTGACAGGAACCCTTGCCTTATAGCCCACAGTCAACTCATTTGAGGCACCTCAATATTTGTTGTTAGAATAGCGTTGGTACTTTGCGGCGACTACGTGCGGATTTTCAGTAAACCTGGAGCAGTGTTAGCTTCTGGAATAACTGGGCCCTACTTTTTTGAAGATGTTTGGGGCCACTCTTTGACTGTGACAAGCCAACGGTAGACTGCAATGCTTGAGCAATTGCTTGAGCAAATGAATTGGTTCCAGGAACTGTCATTTCGAAATTTCAGGACATCACCAGATCGCCAGATCTCACGCCTCTCGACTTTTTTTGTGGGGATTTTCAAAGAATATCTACATCGATCCTCTAGCCGCTACGGAGCAGTTGAAAGATAACATCCGACAAGCAATTGACAACATTTCTATTGAAATGTGTCAGCGGGTATTCCAACATTCAATAGCATCATCAGAGGAGTGCTATGAGGAGGATGGACGACATTTGAACAATATTGTGTTGAAATCCTAATCCCTGTACTATGGAAATTCATTATCAAAATTATCGCAACACTTCTAATTCCGTTTTTATAACATGTTGAAAAGGGAAATTCTTCCTGAGTCACCCAGTATATACGAAATGTCGTTTGTTGGTTTCTGCTAGACATTTGAAAACAGTAATATGCCCATTGACAGATTTTTCTGATGTAAGAATCTGAAAAGTACATCTCGTATTTTCTGAAGTGGAACTTTTCTTACATCGCCTCAAATTTCATCGTCCATATGTCGCGTGTCACATTGCAGCTGCCAGCGGAGTGTGCGCTTTGCAGAGCAGTCAAGGTCAATATGGCGGCGCTCATGGCTCGAATCAGCTAACCGTGTTGCATTTATATTATCACCCATTCGAGAAGGGGCTTCGTGGTATTTCGTGAGTTTTGATCAGTGCATTGATGTAAATGTTGTTCTCCGACAACACATCTACAAATCTACATCAACAGTTGTAAAATATTATTTATTCCTTACTATAATACGTAGATTCGAATCAACATTTATGGTTGGATATCTTTTTCTACAATTGATTAAACATTATGAATTCCTTTATCAATCCATTGAGTTAATACTGAAAACGCGATTTCAATACCCTCAATCAGATATTTGTCCGAAAATATCCAGTTGAATATGCGTCGAAAAAAAGTTTCACTTTCATCGTGGTTTCATAAAACCACGTTTTTCCTACGTTGCTCATCAACGTTTCGACTGTGTAGCACTGATTCATAATCAATAATTATTTTCATATTCACAGATGGTGTGTGAAAAAATCATTCAATGAAAACAGATCAGAAATATGACTTAAACCTCTCGCCATTACTACTCATCAAAAATTGAATGACCTAGATCTCCTTTGAATTGTTTTTATTGTCTAACTACTTTCGATTACATCAGTAGGTGGTTCGCGCCAAAAGTCCCTTGAACCTATTTCACTGCCTCAGAATCTCGAGTAACTGTAGACTGTATACTGATGCGAAGACGAAGCTACTATAATATACTATAAGATACTATAATCACAATGCGCAGTCTTCCAATATTACAGACATTTAACAGGACCGGAGCTGAGGAATACGTCGCCTCTTGTCGAGTGGTCGGATGGATACCAATTTTGAAACAAAAACAAACAAAAAAAATCGGAATTGTTTTTCACCTGTATCGCGTGACTATGATAGTTTTCAACAGACTATTCTCACGAAAAGTAATATCGATGATGATGGCTCCAAGATCAGAGGTTCACAAAAATAATGATTGGATTTCTCTGGCGTACTGTGACATACGTATATCGATTGTGGGTTCTTATTGGTCTGCAAATTGTCTGAAAAATGTCAGATTTCAACTGTTTTGGAATCCAATGTCATGATTTTTCAATCTTCCACAATTGTTTGTTCCTGCTCCACGGAATTTTAGTTGACTGCTGGGTGTTCTCTTCGTTGGGACATTTGATTAAGTTTTTCAGACAGACAATTATCCGTTAGATATACGGGTGAGTCAAAAATGTGTACCGAACTTTTCGGGGGTGATGGTACATTGAAAAATGAGTATAGTTTGATCAATAAACTTATGGCCGAAAATCCATATTGAGGGAGATATATCCTTCCGAAGTTGATTGAAATAAATTCTCCGCATAACCCAAAAACGGTGAAAGCCACCAGATCGAAATTCTCTGCATGAATGTATATTGTTAAAATACATTTTTTCATCACACTTCTTCGTTTCTGATATTGTTATGAAGGGTGTTTTTAGAAGGTGAGTCATGATTTTTTTGGGACATCTTCTTTCCTTGTATTCGTTCTGGTAAAAAAAATTGAACATTCAATGGAGCGGAGAAAATCATATGAAAAAGGTGCTCCTATCCAAATACAAAAGATTCAACCGTTCTCGAGATATTTCAGTTTTTTAAGGCACATGATGTCAGCAGATTATTTCATCGCGAAACTCATAGGTAACGATATTACAGCATGCCATGAATATTTGATTCTGTACTTGATGATGTAACCTTCCTGTGAGTTACAAGTTGCTTACAGCGAAGAAGCTTTTTAAAAAACGAAAAATTTATTACAGGGTCTTTATTTCTCTTGCGTTCAAGACAAACAACAGGCAAAGACTGAATTCATAATATGAGAATACTGGTACATCGACTCAAATATGCTACATCAGCAAAGTATAGAATAACATAGAAGTAAGCTAGATAGTTCCTGTAACTCCTCCGGCACAAGTTGAGAACTATGGGGTTGATCCAGAGTTCGAAGAGAATCTGATGTCGGGGGTTGATTTGGCTTCTTGAAGTCTCGGCGCCTCGATCAGGGTTGCATTTCTTGATAGCATTTTCTTCAAATAGATACGGCGTGATATATAAACCATACCAACACCAATTATTGAATACAATAGTATAGTGTACAATCTAATATTGTCGAAATGTAAAATCGAATTGTCCAAATGAGTTAACTGTTGTTTTTGGTCCTCTAGTATGTTGTAGATACCATCCATGTCATCTAGGTCGATGTGTTCTAACTTCAATGGCTGAAAACTAACTTCTGTTTCAACATGAGGGATTGAAAATGTTTTTATATTTGGCAGTTCAACATTTTTATAACTAGGTTCACTATTTTCGAATGTCTTCAACACAATGTCTTCGATATGGAAATCACATAGATTGTTAAGCTCTACGATATAAGTTCCGTTCAAAGGAATATTGTTCTTATTTTTTCCGCACTTTTGGGTAGCCACAATACTTCTTGAGGTGATGACGATCTATTGATTTTTCTCTAATTTCTGAATTTTGGTCCTCTTGATCTCAGCTGGTATTTGTCTACAGGTTGTATTCATTGAATATTTGAGTAATTGGATTTCACAAGGAATATTATCTTCGATCTTTGTAGTCTGTACATCTTGACATAGGAATTCTTCGGGGAGGACTTCTTGGCACTTGGTGTCCGAGAATGCGAAGCTGTGCTCATTCAGAAGGAGGTATTTCGAATGGGGTATTATAGTTTTGAAGGAATTGACTGAAGGAGTTGGCAAAGGATACAGATGATAATAATTATAATCATCCATTTCTACTATTGGAATTTCAATGATGAAGATTATTTCGTTTCTCTTACTGTAGCTTTTGATTTGCATTGCTTTCTCAAATGAGAGTAGATTTTTCAAAAGTGGTTCAAATGGAAACTTATTATTTTTCAATTGTTTACTTATTATAAGAATCTCTGAAAATAATTCGGTAGGTTCAATGATGGCATTATGAAATGTGTTTAATTTTGCGAAACTTATTGCTACTTCAATTTTTTCTAATATGTCGTACATAATTTGGAAAGTATTGATGAACTGTGAAATAACTGTTTGCAATAGAAAATAATGATAATTTTGTACGTTATTTATGTGGATTGTTTTGATGATTTCTTGCAATTCCTTTATTCGAGCATTCATTACTTCTTGATTGTGAGCGAGAATTTCGGTATCGTTTTTGAATTTCTGAATGGACGTTTGCAGTAGAGTGATTTGATCAGCGATTATTGTCTTCAGCTTGTTCTGATTATTGGACAGTGACAAAATAGCACTATCATATTTTTCGGCATCACTATGGTCAAGATTTCCTGTAATTGCCTTTAGGACTGATCCGAGTCCATCGATAAGAGCTCGTTTTGGTCTCATGTTCCATTGTGGATTCAATTGACTAATTTGTGTTGAGATTTTGTCCTCAAGTATTTCAATAACATAATGAGAATTATGGAATTCTTTGTCATAACCGGGTCCATGTGTAGAATTTTGAAAAGCATTTTTAATTTGTGAATAGGTAGTTCGGAGTGTTATGAATTCGTCAATTATATTCGATATGTCGTAAATCTGAATAAACGTCCAGGAGTCAATTTTGTTTTGTGTGTTTCCAAGTTTGAGGGTGAGGATTCCAGGATTGGTATTTAGATTATGGATTTTGACAGGTTCTAGTCTTCCGTAGGTGATAAGGAGGGCGGATCTGTAACAACAGAAGGCTTTCTCAATTCTTTTATGTGTAGAATCTCGTTTTTGTTCGATTTAGTTTTACAAGTTATCTCAACGCGATTTCTATCAAGTAACTTTGTTATTTCGTATGGACCAATGAATTTCTTATCCTTTTCATTTCTAGATTTTGGATTTCTTTTACGAACTCTTTGACCTAAACGAAATTCGGGATTAGTGTCACCTAATGTATTAGTTTTTGAGAGTGTTTTGCGCTTTTTGTCTTCTAATTCATTTTTGACCACTTGGTATACGTGTTTTAATCTTTCCTTGTGTTTCTCGGCATATTCAGTGTAAAAAAGATTCGGAATAAGAATTTCGTTTGGATTCCGTGAGTCTGTATGACCGAAAGTGAGTTCGAATGGTGAATACTCAGTTGAACTATGAATTGAACTATTGTAGCCTAGTATGGCATAATCCATGAGGTCGTTGCTTTCGTCCGGATACATTTCACGCAGAACTCGCAAGTGTTCTATTATTGTCGAATGAAAACGTTCAACAGGGGAATTTGATTCATGATGCGTGGGTGTGGTGAAATGCACGTTGATTTTATGTATCTTCAAAATTTCTTTCACGGTTTCGTTATTAAATTCCGTTCCATTGTCTACCACCAATGATTGGGGTACGCCAAATGAAGTGAAATATTTAAGCAGAGCTTTGCTTATGTGGATAGCTGTTTTTCCGTGAATGAATATGGCTTGAGCAAATTTCGTAAATGCATCAACAAGCGTTAGGTAATTTTTTCCGTCGAAAATAAAAACATCAATATGAACAATTTGAAATGGTCGAGAAGCTGTTTCAGTCAACATCAGCGGAACATATGGATTTTTCCTAGCATATTTTGATCTTTGGCAGATTTCACAAGAATTGATATAATTAGTTATAGTTTGTTTCATGTTCTTCCAATAATAATTCCTTTTCAAACGTTCGAGGGTTTCATTTATGCCGCGATGGTTTGTTTTTCCCTCATGATGATTTTTTGTCAACATGAGTTGTTCCTCTTTATCGCTTATGGTATTGAGTCTTTTCAGACATCTAATTAAATTGGGGCCTTCTTCCGAGAAGTGTTTTAAATAGACTCTACAGAAATCTTTATATAGATTTTTGGAATGGAAATATAATGAATACGCGTTTTTAGATTCAGTGTTCTCTATTAAAAATTGTAGAATCAATTCTTCATTATTGACTTCGGGAATTTTGATAGAAATTATTTTGTAATTTTCGTAATTTTCACGAGTTATGTCTAGTTTATGGTAGGTGTTTGGAAATACTAAAATTTGATTCAATTTGTTATTAATTATTTCATCGTAGATCTTTATACCTTCGTTTGTAGTTTCGTTCGCGTCAGAATGTTGTGTCGATATATTGTCGGGAATATTATTATTAGGAGGTCTGATTTGTATGTCAGATACAATGTTCAAGCCTTGGCATTGACCAGAGGTTTGAGGTTCTAAATTTTGTTCGAGAGTCTCTAAAAATTCGGAAATGTCTTGGCTCACTAAGTTAGTTGGGTCAGATGTACTGGGTCCTGTTTCTAATGATTGAATGTAATCTGTTATGTCTTTGTCAATGTCACCATGACTATTTATAATAGATATGTCGTCAGTTTCGATTACATTTATTGGTATTCTCGAGAGACAGTCAGCGTTTGTGTTGTATTTTCCTTTTTTATAAATTATATCGTAATCGAATTCTTCCAATTTCAGTCTCCATCTTACTAATTTGGAATTTGGTTCCTTTAATTTGAATAGCCAGGTAAGTGGTTTGTGATCGGTATATATCGTGAATTTGCGTCCGTAAAGGTAAGGCCTGAAATGTTTACAAGCTCACACAATTGCGAGCAATTCTTTTTCTATTGTGGAGTATCTAGTTTCGCTGTCGTTCAATGTCCTTGAGTCATAAGCTACTGGCCTATCGTTTGGTATTTCACCTTGCGAAAGCACGGCACCAATTGAAAAATTGCTAGCGTCAGTTGTTAGTACGAATTTTTCCGAAAAGTCTGGAAATTGTAGAATTGGGTCATTCCTAAGGATTGTTTTACATGTATTGAAAGCGTCGATGAAATCTTTGTCGTGTATTACTTTTGAATCTTTTTTAAGGCATTTTGTCATAGGTTTTGTTATTTTTGCGAAGTCACGAATAAAACGCCGGTAATATCCTAACAAGCCAAGAAAACTCTTGATTTCTTTTGGGTTACGAGGAATTGGAAATTTTGTTATTGCTGATATTTTGTCGGGATTTGGTTTGACACCGTCTGGGGTTATAATATGACCTAAATATTGTACAGATTTTTGGAGAAATTCAGATTTGTCAAGTTGAACTTTTAGATTATTCTTTCTGACATATTTCATTATGGAGACCTCGTAAAACGTTATCCATGACCCTCTGGAAGGTAGAAGGTGCGTTTTTCAAACCAAATGGCATCCTTCTAAACTCAAAGTGTCCTCCTTCCGTACTGAAAGCGGTTTTTTGTACATCTTCCGGGTCAACTTCGATTTGATGGAAACCACTAGCAAGGTCTAGGGTTGTGAAATAATTTGCTTTTCCTTATTTGTCCAATATGTCCGTTATATTTGGTAATGGGTATTTGTCGTCAATTGTCCGTTAGTTTAGTTTCCTATAGTCTATGACTAACCGCCATTTTTTGTTTCCTGAAGCGTCCATCTTTTTTGGAACAATCCAAATGGGACTTGACCATGGAGATATACTATTTTGTATAATTCCTTGGTCCAACATTTTTCCAATTTGTGACTTAACTTCTTGTTTATGTATGTCCGGAAAACGGTACGATTTAGTATACACGGGTGATTCGTTGTTTAGCCTAATTTTATGAGTTATTGCGTTAGTAAAACTCAGAGGAATACCTTCACAATAAAATATGTCTCGATAGTCATAGCAAAGATTTTTTAATGCTTCTTTTTCTTCTTTGTTGCAGTGTCCTAATCTTATATTTTTCAAATTCTTCCTCAAAAATGTATCATATGATTGATGGTTCACAGAATTATTTACTTCGATTTTATCCATGAAATTAATATAAACTAAATTCAATGATTCGATTTCTGAAGGTTCTGAAAGATTTAGTTCTACGAGATTTTCGTTAATATTTGTTGTGGTAGTGAGTGCGAAATAATTAGATACGTTTACAATTGCTTTCGGCATTTCAATACCGTTCCCAAAATTTTTATAGTCTATAATTCCGATACCGTCTTTTTGTTGTACAGGTAATTTCACTACTTGCTGTACTCGAGGAGCTATTTTTATGTTATAATTTAGGATATCTCCTGATTTTTTCTGTGTTTTATCTTCTTGTTCAAATATTATAGAGATGTTAACAAAAGGTGTCGAGAGAATTTGAGAATTGACATTAACATTTGCATTCAGTTGCTTGAGTAAATCTACTCCTATAATTCCATCAAATTTGTCACTGAACTTGAAGAGATAGAATTTATGAGTTTCATTCACTTTGAATATGTCAAAAATTGGGATTTCGGCAACTTCTTCATGATATGAAATGTCATGAGCTGTCTCAATATTAAACGGTTCACTATAAATGAAATTTTGATAAAATTTATAAGCTAATTTTGGGTCTATCAGACTTTTAGAACTACCGGTATCTATCAAAAGGTTTGCGTTTATTTGTGGTATGAAAATATAAGGAAGCTTAGCTTTCAAAGCATTCACATGTATCATGTTACTTTGGTAGAAGTCGCTGTTTCTTTAAAATTTTCGTTCGGAGAATCTCCAAGAGCATTCATTGTTTCTGGGAATCCAATTTCAGCGGAAGTATCATGATTATATTTTTCGTTTTGTGGAGGATTGTAATCATTGTAACAATAAAGATTATCATAATCGTCAGGAGTGAAATAGGTCTGATGAACGTCATAATTTTGGTATTGATTTTCATAAGGTTTTTGGAAATGTTGCTCGTCAACATTTTGGACATATAATTGATAAGAGATGAATTTTGAGGGTGGTTTCACGTGAGAATTACTAGATGATGTGTCCATCGGTTCCGGTTTATTATTCGAGATTCGATTTGGTCGATTAAATTGTCTGGTTTGTTGAGATGGGTTTTGACGTTGTGGAAAATATTGTTGACGTTGAAAGTTATTGAAATGTGGTCTCGGGTAGAATTGTTGTTATTGAGGAGAAAAAGAAGGATTGGGTTGATTTGGTGGTCGATAAAATTGTGGTTGGTATTGGGGAATGAAAGTGTTAGAATTAGGATGATTGGATGGTCGATTTATTTGAAATGGAGGAAATGGATAATTATTAGAAAAATTCATGTGAGGTCTAGATTGGTGAAAGTTTGGATTCGTTTGTATAGATCTCATGGGTGTCATTCTTTGAGCCGGTTTAAATGTCGTCTGAGAATTCAAAGTGTTTGATCGCTGTGTCGAGTAAAAGAAATTTTCTTCTTCTATCACAAGGCTCATAGCTTTTTCAAGACTATCAGGGTTTCTTAGTCTAACGTTTGTTTGCAATGCAGGGGGTAATCCACGAATATATGTTTTTAGGGCGAGATCATTATAATTTTTTAGCCAAATGATTTTTTCTTCTGCAGATATATTCAAGGTTCAATTTTGAAATGATCAAACTACTAGCATCTTGGCAACGCATACCGAAATTGTAAGGGCTCTCATTTCTCAATGGTCTCACAGAAATAAGGTCTTGCAATAAACAATCGATATTACGTTGATCACCAAAACTCAATAACAAAGCTTGTTTAATTTCTAACCAACTTCTCAATTCCATACGAGATCCTATTAAAGCAAGGGCTCTACCTGTGAGTTTACCCATAATAGCTCTGAGTAAGAAATTGTTCATTGTAGCATCTGTTGGACTTAAGAAGGTGTTGATAAAATTTTCACAGTTCCCAATAAAAATATTGAGAGTATGAGGATTTCCTTCATAGGAGGGAATCGTATCTATATGTAATCTTAATAATTGATAGTTTATATCTGGTGGAGCCATTTCTGTTGATTCGGAGTTCAATTGAATATTCCCTAAGGAATTTGTTAGTGATTCTAGATCAGAATCGATCATAAGAAATCCAAAACAGTGATGATTATAAAATTATCATTCGAGGGGTTCCAGTAGGGAAATGTAAAATGGAGAATTGAATGGCACTTACAGTAGTATGATTGTTTTCATTCTTGGTCTTCTTATCCTACGTGTTCTTATCCTACGTTTTCTTATCCTAGCTGCCTATAGGTTTGGAAAGCGATTTTCTTCTCCCAGGACTTTCTGTTGGCTGCAAAAATTCTTGGTTCTCCTTCTCCACTGTTTACTTGTCTTGGTTCAGTAATGATGCCACTGCGAAGTGTCCGTTCTCGATCCGATATACCTTCGAATCCAGCTGCTGTTTTTCAAAACCGAACTTTTTGTTTCGTATCCCGATGAATCGTTGAGACGAAAAACTGCCCGTGCGATACGAACAATTTTCGGGATCCTACCGACTGCGCCAGTTACAAGTTGCTTACAGCGAAGAAGCTTTTTAAAAAACGAAAAATTTATTACAGGGTCTTTATTTCTCTTGCGTTCAAGACAAACAACAGGCAAAGACTGAATTCATAATATGAGAATACTGGTACATCGACTCAAATATGCTACATCAGCAAAGTATAGAATAACATAGAAGTAAGCTAGATAGAACCTGTAACTTGTGCCGTTGATGAGCAATAAGTACATAACAACAAGTCTGTCCCAACAAGGTTTGGAAAATGATAAGAGTTTGAGAATTTTTTTCAGTAGTCTGAATCAATAATTCTGAATGAAGAAAGAGAGATGAAACAAATCATATAAGTTTTCGGTACTACAGATTCTGAGGCATGTACGTGAATATCTACAAAACTGTTCATAGTTTGGTGATCATTTTTTGACAACGTAAATTCATAAACAATTTTTTGCCTCAGCTCCTCAACATTTCGAATTTCAGTTGCATAAACCCTAGATTTCATGTCACCTCAGATCGATAAATCTAGTGGATCAAGGTCAGGTGAACGAGCGGGCCATGTAATAGGAGCGTCCATGCCGCGTCCTATCCTATAAAGAAAATTATCATTCACCCAATCACGTACAACTGTTACGTATTGAGGTGGTGCGCCGTCATGCATAAAGCAGATATCCCTACGTATGTGAGGAGAGATGTCTTCTTATATCGTACTCAACTCATTTTCTAAGAAGTTGAGGTACATTGCACCATTCATAGACTCGGGAACATGTGGTATCCAACGAATTTGTTACCTAAAGTCGCATCCCAGACGTTTACTCCGAAATTATATTGAAAATGCGTAACTTTGTCAACGTGTGGATTTTCGTCAGCCCAGAAATGAGTGTCGCGAGAATTGAAAACACCGTTCCTAGTAGAAATTGCTTCGTCTGTGAACAATATTTTGTTCAAAAACTCAAGACATCTTCGAGTTCGTTCCAGCATGGTAAGGGTTCAGCTGTTGCTCTTCGAGAATCCTGGCAACATTCGCTTATGTTGTGTCTATTCGTCTTGCTAATTTCCTAGTTCTCATTTCCGGATCCTGTTCCACAGTATTCAATACTTCGTCTTCAACTTCTACAGTTCTAGCACTCCTTGGTCGGCAATGATTTGTATTCTTCATTTTTGAACATCCTGTTTCTCGCAGTCTAAGCACAATCCTCAAAACTGTTCTCGAATTCGGAACGCGTCAAGCGGGAAACATCTGTTCATAACGAATGAGGAAATTATTCACAACAATGTAGATGACATGAACGTCAAAATCAAGAACAGAATTGTTCATGGCCTGCTGAAATATCGATACCGATGAATCTCGCGATGAATCAATCGGCTGACATCATGTTACTACAAAAACTCGAATATCGCAAAAACGGTTCAATTTTTTGTAATGAAGAAATGTATTCCAACAATATACATTCATGCAGAAAATTTCAATCTGGTGGCTTCCACCGTTTAGAAGTCATGTGGAGAAATCATCCAAATTTTATCAACTTCGGAAGGATATATCTCCCTTAATATGCATTCTGGGCCATGAGTTCATTGACCAAACTATGATCATTTCCCAATGTACTATCACCCCCGAAAAGCTCGGTACACATTTTTGATTCACCCTATATATCGTGATTGTTTCAATTTCACAGTCTCGTGATTCTATATATAATCTACTTGTCGTGTCACTTGTCATTCTTGTCAATTGAGGTGAATTCTCCACAATAATAGGAGATTTTTATAAAAAATATGTAATATACAGGGTGTCTCATAATCAGCCTGCCAAACTTCACCAGCGACCTCTATGACCGAAAATAGATAGAAAAGTTCGAATGATTATAGGTCTCAAAATGGCTGCGGTCACCTTAAGATGGTATTTCTTGAATATTTCCGAAACGCCATGAGATGAAATGAGGAAATTTTGTACAAGAACTGAACTTTCCATACCCAATGCAGTGGAGATGAAATGAAAACAGGTTTGGAGCTACTCTAAATATCGACCCAATTTTTCTGTATGCAATTTTCCCGACGATTTGGTCTCGGATTATGAATATCTGAACATTTTTGCAGAAGAAAAGTACTCTTGTTCTATGGCTATAGTGGCTATGGCAATACTAATCAATACATTATACGTGATTATGCATGATGTCCTCCATATGAATATGCGGAATCTGAATGATGGTCACAGGAATTGTTCGAATGAATTCCCATTGTTATCAATGCATAATTTCGCTCGACGACTTATTGCGCCTGTGGCTCTCAGAATTTGAGAGCGATTTCCTTTGAGTTCATTTGCTGCCAACTCTATTCGTTGGAGTTATTCTCCATGTGTGTTCACCTCAGTTCTATAAACCAACTCTTCCATATGACCCTATAAATAAAAATCTAGAGGTGGCTGAAGAATGGGACCATCACGGCCTATCCACCTTCCAGGAAAATTCTCACTCAACCATGCCCTAACGCGCTGTCTATAATGTGTTGGAGCTCCGTCGTGTTGGTATTACATATTTTGCCGTACATTGAGAGGCACATCTTCCAAAAGTATACCTAGGTTATCCTGAATTCTGCACGCGTTGGTAATGCAATGGATGATTTCCTTGAATTTGTAATGTTCTATCTCTCTGAAATCCATCAACTATTATCTCATTGCCAAGCTATGTACTCACATTCCACATAACTGTTGCCCTAGACACGTTCTGATTGAAGGTATTCTTTGCCCAGGAACACATTGAAAATTGCCATGATCACTCAAGTTTCTATGAGTATTTTTAGTACAACGAAAACTTGTCTGTCTGCATAATCCTGATTTGTGAATTGTGGCATTTTGTAACAATACAATGTACATTCAGATATCGATTTCCTAGTATGCTCTGCAAAACATGCGTGTCAACAAATATGACAACTATGACAACGATTTGATATTGCAATATCGTGCGTTATTCTTGATATTCATTGATATTTTTCAGTCGATTTTACTCGGGAATGGTTCATTCAATCAACATGGAACAAAAGTACCTGGTAAGGTGGCCGTAGCTCTTTCAGGTGCTATTCTGAGACCTATGTTTATTCGAATTTTTCTATCTATTTTCGGTCGTAGAAGTCGCTGGTGGAGTTTGACCGTACGTACGTACGTACGATTTTACAACCATCAAAACTATAATATGTATGACCTGTAACATGTAAAATGTTCATTGGAATCAGTTTTTTCATGGATCTCTTGCATAACTGATGAGTGATCTATCTCACCTAAAAATCTCCATTCCATATTTTCATTTGAAATTCAATAATTTCCAATGTTCACTTTTCAATGACCAGGTACGCACTGATGATGATTTTACAATTAACAGCGTATTGCTATGATGTTTCTGAAAAAACTTCATGCACGAAATACGAAATGACTTTCTTGATAATGCATGTTCTTGTTCCACTCGAGGGTTCACTTAGTTCAGTTCACTGCGAAAACAAAAATATAAATGAATTCGAATAATCAATTCCCCGAGCGTACATTTTCAATATTCAATCACCTAGTGAAGTCAGACTGGACATCCAATCTATATGTGATTGAGGTTAGCCAAGGACAGTATCGGGGTGATCTATATATCATCTTCATAGTGATTGTTGAGAATCTATATACTGGGTGGCCAAATGAAAACGAAACAAAGCCGATTTGACATTGTTCTCGTTCTCAGAAAAAAAAAGGTCGAACCGGTCGATTTTTATTCCGAAGGGGAAATATTTTGCGCATGTTTTCAACTTTTTCACTTCGAATCACTCAGGGGGGTAGGCTCCAACCCTTGAATCTCAAATGCGATAAGGGGTCAAATGGTACATTATTTCGAAGGTAATCGAAATCTCTCACTAACGCTCCTTCGTTCTTTGGAATCCAATGCAGTAGTTCTCGAGAAAACACGTTTATGAAAATAATCAGCTAGTGATGGAAAGTAACGCTTTTTTCCCTTCCATCACTTCCTCTCATTTCGTAGTCAGAACGATGTTCAAATGAGATTTGCCTCATGTGTTTCTTTTTGAATCCTGTCCTATCCAAAATTATATGAAGAATCATTTATTTTAATGTCAGTTCCTTGATCTCTCAGTGAAAAGCATACCTAGTGTCGTTTCCATTGGGCCACCCTGTATATATATTTATACGTGGGAAAACATGAGTTCATTTGAAATTTACTTCTCTTATTTCAGAAGGTAATTCAAATTTGACCCTCATCAGTGAGATCTTGGAATCTTCAGGAGCTATGGCATAGTTTTAACAGTTTTACCACCAGCTACACGGTGATGCCCAGATTAACCGTCCGACTTTTCATATTTGGGTCACCGTCGTCAAATCATTTTCTTTGGGCCACAAATTTTCATTCACATAGAGAAATTGTGAGTTCCATATTAATTTTATCGATATTCAATTTCATATTGTTTGATTTCTTGATTTTGTGAGAGCACCTATATTCGAGTGAAACTAATACTACCTTGGTTAGGCTTGGCTCCATCGAAATTTTTTGTCTTTCAGACATAAGATGACAGTACCTGATTCGAATCAGTTCAGATAGCCTTCAAGCGGAAATACTTTACCCAATACCATGAAGTATAAAACATACATACTGGAGTTTTTTGTTCCCTCGTGCGGACGTTTGCTTTTGGCAACGGGAATCTCCTCAATTGTGATTTGCGGTATGATTACTTTTCTATTTCTTGTTTTCATGTGTCAACGCATCTCCTTCCCAATGAATTCGAATTTCATCATTCGTTTTCAATAATCGTTGAATCAATAATCGAAAAGTCAACTTGTGACCAGTGGTTGAAACTTCATTACAAATTTGATAGTAGGAAGAAGATACTAGAAATATCTCATCAGCAGTAGTGAAACTAGGTTCATTTCATATCATTAACATATATCTCTTCCATCCGAGGGGTTGACCGCTGAGAAAAAATGTGTACACTGGAATTTCTATGAATCGGAATTCCCTGGAACTGCTCGGAATGCCCCGCAATTCCTCGGAATTCCTACAGGAAGTATATGTTGATTTGAACAAATATTGATAAAACTCCAAAATTGGAGTCATTAAGTACTGGGAATCCCAGGGAATTCCGGGGAATTCCAAAGAATACTGACGAATGAGAAGCGAATGAGAATATGAGAAGCACATTTTGAAACATTAACACACACATTTTTTTCTTATATTTCTCCGGGTGAGTTATTCTCAACTTTCTGGTTGATACTGTTTTTAACGAGGTTGAACCACAATCTTCCTATCCGATCATTTATAATTATGATTTCTATTATGATATAATGATATAATAATAATAATAATGTTTATTTCGAAAGAATCATAATAATAAGACAACATTATGTAAATAAACATTGTAAAACCCACAGAAGCAGCAATTGCTGCTTGTACGTGGTGAAAAAGTATGAAATGAAAATAACTCCGGTGTTGAACAATCACAAAACTTCGGAGACATATAATATATGTATAAAGTAAATCACATGGGGTGTAAATAAAATCCAGAACTTAAAACAAATAAAACACATCACATTGACGAACTATTACTGAAAATACTAAAATTAATAATTTTGGAATATGAATCTATAAATCACAAACTTTGGAGACGTATAATATATATATATATATACAAAATGAATCACTTGGGGTATAGATAAAATCCAGAAGTTACAACAAATAAAGCTATTAGCGACTTGTAAAGATAAACACATCACAAGGGGGTATAGTCGTAATCAATCAATAATTGCAATAGCATTCAAACACCGTTATCAAATATTTGACTAATTTTTTCACGAGGTTGACTAGTTATTAATCTCTCGAGCGCTTTTTTCAATTGTGAAAGTGAATTCAGAGAATGCATGCTTTCCGGTAGGGAATTAAAAACAGTTGGGCCCAGAAAATTATAGGATCTCTGACCTACGTTCTTGAATGCATATGGTATAATAAATTTATTTTTATGACGTGTGGTATACTCATGGCTCGGCTGACTAAGGTTTCTCTTATCCTTAAATTGATTCAGTGCTAGTGTCTTATAAAATAATTGTCTCAGATCGAATATGCCAGATTCGTCATACAACTTATCACTACTATAGCGGAGAGATCTATGCAACATTAGTCTTAGAAATTTTCGCTGTATCACGTCTAATGGACGCAGGTAAGTTTTGGATACCCCTCCCCATCCTATTAGGCAGTAAGTTAAATGGCTTTGTATGAGACTATAATAAATGATTTTTTTTTGTTTCAGGTCCAATATATTATTCAGTTGGCGGAACTTATAAAGAATGCTCCTTAATTTTTTTACTAAATAATTTATATGGAAGTCCCATCTCAGATGAGAATCTATGAAAACTCCTAAATATTTTACATTTGTTGTTGAAGATATTCTGAATGTATTTTGAATTGTAATGAATTTGTAGTGTGGCAAGGAAGATTTATAATTACAGAAAGGTAAGAAAAAAGTTTTTTTGAAGTTCAAGGAGAGCTGTTTGTAGTCAAACCAATCTTTAATCATTTCCAGGTCCTTTTCTGCTTGTTCTTTGACATCAAGCCAGGTTTCCCCAGAATAGAAAACCGCAGTGTCATCTGCAAAACTAGTTATTTTACCGGACGAACCTATAGAAAATAATTGATTTACATATATACAGAATAGTAATGGACCTAAAACTGTTCCCTGTGGTACTCCACATTCAATATTTCTTTCAGTACTCTTTATATTTCTTATTCTAACTATTTGTTTTCGATTTGTTAGGTATGATTGTAATAATTTGAATGCGTTTCCTCTTATTCCAATGTTCTCTAGAGTGGTTAATAGAATGGAGTGGTTAACTGTATCAAATGCCTTTGATAAATCAATGAAAACTCCTATTGACGGTTTGCTTCTATCAAGTGCTTTGTATATGCTGTCAGTTAATTGCAAAAGCGCATCTTGGGTGCATTTTCCTTCCCGAAAACCAAATTGTGATTTACATAGTATATTATGTTTTTGGATGAACGAATTCAGTCGAGTTTTAATCAATTTTTCTATGATTTTGCTGAGATTTGTTATTAATGAAACTGGCCTATAATTAACCACTACATCTCTACTTCCACTTTTATAGATTGGAGTTACTATAGAAAGTTTTAAGCACGACGGAAAATGTCCTGTTTCCACAGCCTGATTGAAAATGTATGTTATCGGTTCAGCGATGAACACGGCTACTAGTTTCAGTGTTTCACTCTTTAAGTTGTCATTTCCAGGGGCTTTGTGATTTTTCAGTTCTCTTATAACATTGACAACTTCTGTTGGATTTGTGGGACTCATAAATATAGGTTTTTCGTATATTATTTCATTGTATTTATAGTTTGATGTTCTTTTGATTTTTGTGGCAAGATCTTTTCCCGTGTTGATATAGGTTCTATTGAAAGTGTCTACAATTTCATTCATATTGTGAACCATGTTTCCATTTTCATTTTTTATGGAATTGATTTCAATTTTTTTTTGATCTCCACAAAACATCTCATTTAGATTTCTCCACAAATTAGTAGCACTATTTTTGTTTTCATTAATTTTTGTTTTAAAGTATTCATTTTTTGTTTTTTGTATTATCTTATCAAGCGTGTTCTTGTAGTTTTTGTAATCAACCTTGAGACGCGAGTTGTTTGGGTCATTTTTTAGTTGTATGTACATACTATTTTTTTTGTTCACTGATTTAACCAAAGATGTTGATATCCAATCCTTCCTTTTTTTCTGGTTTCCTTTTATTGGTATATAACTGGTGCATTGTTCAACTTCATACTGTAAAAGTGATACAAATCTCTCAGCTATAGTAGATCCATATATAAAATCAATCTGCTGATATCATGTAACTACAAAAACTCAAATATCTCACGAACGGCTCAATTTTTTTAAATTTGAATAAGAGTACCTTTTTCATGTAATTTTCTTCGCTCCATCAAATGCTCCTGTTTTTTCACCGAAAATAATACAGGGAAAAAAGTTTTCTACAAAAAATCATGACTCACCCTCTGAAAACACCCTTCATAACAATATCAGAAATGTGGAAGTGTGACGAAAAAATGTATTTTGACAACATACATTCATGCACAAAATTTCAATCGGGTGGCTTTCATCGTTCAGAAGTTATGCGGATAAATTATTTCAATTTTATCAACTTTGGAAGGATATATCTCCCTCAATATGCATTTTGGGCCATGAGTTTAATCATCAAACTACACTTATTTTTCAATGGTCTATCACCACCAGAAAGCTTGGTACACATTTTTGACTCACCCTGTATATCTGAAGCAAAAGAGCATGGATTATCCACACAATTGATTTTGCTCGATTCCCGTCATGCATTCGATACTATCAACTTCAGTTGCTTGCTTGCTAGCTATTTTCCTTTACTGGACTTCCACAACACAATGAACTTGATGAAGTCATATCTCTCTAAAAGACAGCAAAAATAGATATAGATCATGATAGCTGTACTTATTCGACTCTTAAATCAAGAGTTGAAAATTACTCAATCCACTCTACATGCAGATGACTCTCAACTTCATATATCATGCTATAAACTCAAGTAAGACAAAATACCTCCCCATTTGCATATAGAACGGATGTCCACAACTCGAATATCAGATTCAAGAGTACTCCCACACCACCTCTTTTCATAATGAAGGAACTCCCAATCGATCATTCAGTTCGAATACAAATAAATATATACCCAAAAAACCACAACAACATTCAGAAATGTCTTAATACGTATTCTGGCAACTGAGTTGCCATCCTCAGTAGATCTGAAAAGTGGAAATGATTAGCGGATGATTATTCTCCAGAAATTACCATCGAGAGTCCAGATCATTCAGTTATCAGATGAAAAAACTCATGATCTCATTCCCCACCATTTCAAGAAAGAGAAATTGGAAATTTCCGGAATTGGATTGAAAAGGTTTTCATCAGAAATAGAACAGTAAGAATATGTAAGTGTTTTTTCTCATGTTATTAATCTTTAAGATGGGTGATTTCCAGATTTTGAAAATGGAAAATGCGTTCATTTTCATTTTTATATCACCGGATGAATATTTCTAAATGAATAGTATGGAAATCGAGAGCGAGTACAGAATTTGCATGAGAATGCACCATTATTACCTGAACAGAGAAGTTATAATGATCCAAAGGGATATTACACTGGTAATTGGTAAATTGCTACACTCATTGTCTCACTTTGAGGTTTCAGATGAAAACAGGCCCTAAAAATTATTTCAATCGATGATTCTCTTCAGGAAGTTATTATTATTAGTTATCATTGGGAATGAGATGCATGGTCTTTACTTTACCTAAATATTCCCACCGAAAACTTCCTACAGGAAATATCGAATGGATCGATGTAGTATTCTTGAAGGATATTTCCATGATATGTACGAGTTTGGGTAAAACTAGGTATTCCGTCTTCACTTATTCACGTTTTCTCGTGTGATAATTGGTGACGACGTCTGCGAATGTTTTTTGGAAATTATTCTGCCGTGATGATGAGACCGATTTTATTTTTTTTTCCCAACTTTTTACCATCATCTTACTAGCTAGTCATTTCGCTAGATCCTTTTTGGTTTTCAAGCCAGCTCTCATTCAGCGCCGTGTGATCTTCCATAACGAGAATAGCCTAGGTGAAGATCTAGCCTATAATGAAATAAATATAAATAAATGAATATATATAATATATAAATAAATATAATGAAAGTTTTTCAATCATTGTCTTCACTCGAAAGACATAATGGAGAAATATGGACTGTATGATAGAAAAATAACTTACCGAATGATATTCTGTGACTCAAAAGTTTATTTTTTGGTAGTCAATAATTATTAGAAATGGGGAAAAAGGGGCACATTAGGATTCGATCAATCTATTTCATGAATCATTATTTAAGAACCTAGATATCAAGAACGCATAGGAATTACGTCACACCTCCAAAAAATACTTGGTCAAAATGGGCGTTTCCGAGCTACTGTTCATAATTTTATTTGAACCTGGCCATTTCAGACCGATTCAGGTTAATACATTTTGGGTAACTGGAGACATTTTAGGACAATATTGATTATACCATAGGAGCCAGACCGAGAGGGGGTAGAATTTGTTGCATGGCCGCTTCCGATGGTGAAGACCTTTACAAGCCTTGAGCAGCTTTCCCTTTGGCGATGAGGAACAATCATAAAGACTCTGTAGGAGGCTTTTTTTGCTGTGAGCATTTTGTATCGTCTCTCTGCCCTAGTGCCCATTTTTATCATCAAACTTCAGAAAAGAACTTGAAGTATGCTTACCCCAAGATACGTGAGATGTTTGGCGTTTTTCAAATTGAATCTCCGAATGATCAATGAAGAGTGCGAATCCGCTGTTTCACCAAAAAATATCATGACGATAAGAGATTCACTGAATTGAATAAGTAAGACACGACAAAACATAAGGTACCTGAAATTCTTTTTTTTGAAGCAATCCTACAACACCGCACAAAATAACAGTGAACGCATATCCATTCGCTCTAGTTTTTGTGCGTTTGATGAAAATAAAAACTACAGAAACTACTCCGTGGAGAAAATATCGAGGTCCTTAGAATGTGAATTACACTGATAATTTGGCATATTCGGCTCCAAATTTCTTCACACCCAGAAAATATACAACGTTTCGAAAAATACTGACCGCCGTTAACTTTATTTGATTTACTACTACTGAGTCTTAGCCAGATCACTCCATTGATAAAGCGATGCTGCCCAATGATGTGAGATGTAATCATTTAATATAGCGTATTCAGCGTGCGTGCTGTTTATATTGTTGATTTTGCTACATATTTTCATTCATGCCACTGTACTCTGAAGTTGTCTTCCGTAATAAGTGAATCTATTCCCAACACTACGTTCTGTAATTTTGGGAAGAATCGATGGTTTTACCAGCTACTTTCAGCATCATTCGTGATATTTTGTGAATCCAAAAGACATCTAAAATCATGGAAAAATGATATGGTATTGTAATCTCCAATAGAAATTCGTCCTATTCGAGTGTAGACATTTTGGGATTTGTAATCCGATCTTGAAAAACTGGAATTGATTCAGTCACGGTTTGAATAAGGTGGAATACCCGATTGCAACATTTCACAGTGCAATATTCGCTGCAATATACGAATATCATGGGACTCTCGAAGAACCAATCAATGTGTGCTCGTCAGCTGACCTCAGAATATCTGGACGACCTCCCGTGAATTCCAAACAAAGGAAACAGTTCCCTCGAGAGTTCATTATACTGCTTCATTGATACATGTACCTATTATTGCCTCAAGAAATCTATCAATTCTTTTTTTTTTATCTGTGGACAACACGAAAGGGAAACCTATAATGTTCGAGGAACATCGTGTTAGCCAGCGGTGGAATTTCGGGAGAGGAAGAAGTTGTTGGAATTTTTCTTGAAAGTTTGGAGGTTGTAAGCATCAGGAAAGACTTCACTAGGCAAATAGTTCCACAACTTTGCCGTTCTATTGATGAATGATGCTTGGTATAGCGATGTTCGACAGGTCTCGAGCCTGACAGTGTAGGGGTGACCAGCTTGAGCTCGTCTGGTTTCTCTACTAGGAATCGCGCGTGGTGGCATAATGAATGATATTTCCGTTGAGCTCCGACCGTGAAAGTACCTATAAAAAAGGCATAGATCGCCGACCTTTCTACGATGATCTAGAGAGGTCAATGATTTGGTGAGTGTTATATCATCGACTAGGCGAATAGCCCTCTTCTGAATTGAATCTGAGAGCTCTAGGGTATGTTTGGAGGCTGAGCTCCAAACTTGTGAACAGTACTCCAGGATAGGTCGAATTTGTGCTTTGTAGATCATAAGCAGTTGCTGGGATGTGAAGTATCTCTTCGCACGGAATAGAAAACCAAGTTTTTGTGGAGCAGTTCTCGCAATGGACCTCACATGATCGTCCCATGAGAGAGCACTGTTGGTGGTGACACTCAGCATGGATATTGACGACCTCAGCAGAGGAACAGTGGTACCTGACATCATCAAATTGGGCATTGTGTGATCAGCCTTCTTGGTGAACATACAAGCTTGAGTTTAAGTTGCATTGGACTGTACTAGATTCTCAAATCCCCATTTCAGAATCCTTGTCAGGTCTTCATTTAAAGCATCAACCTGTCTTCGCCTTGCACCTCTGGCCTCGTAGGATGATATAGGGGCACTAGAGGAAAAGGCGGAATGAAGTGTACTATCATCCGCAAAGCTATCAACTGGGCTGGAGGTCACATCCAATAAATCATTGATGTGGAGCATGAACAAAGTTGGTGCCAAGACAGAGCCTTATAGTACTACTACTACTACTCGATAGTAAAAGACACAGTTGGGGCGGCAAACCATATGACGGAAGTTTCGCTAGGAGGCCTTGGGGCCGAACTCGGTCAAATGCTTTTGAGATATCCAAGGATACAGCCAGACACTCCCCATGTTTCTATATTGACACCTGCCACTCATGTGTCACATAGGCAAGCAGATCTCCTCTAGATATCGGATGAGCTCGATGTTGATAGCTTTTTATATTACTTCAGAGATCACAGATAGTAGTGCAATCGGTCTATAGTTGTTAGGGAGGGTTTTCTTGCCCTTTTTTGGAATCGGTTGGACCCTAGCTTTCTTCCAGTTAGAAGGAAATACGCCGAGTTTGTGCGAAAGGGTGAACAACCTGCATAGCCTTCTTGACGTTGAGGCTAAGCAGAATGTGTCTGATTGTGCGTTGCCGGAAGACAATTTCTGGCATATGGTTATCGATGGTAGCGATTTTGGGAATTTCCTGGCCTCATGGATCTAAGGCAGAATTGTCTGCGAACATTTTGGCGAAGGTGTTGGCTTTTTCATGAGGTGTTAAAGCCAATGTATTATCATCCTTTGTGAGGGGAGTAAATGAGCTATAAGTGAAATTTCTTCCGATTGCCTTGGCAAAGGTCCAAAATGAACGGGAACCATTTGGACACTCTAGCTTTGATCTTATCTTCGTGTTGTATGCCTCTTTAGACTCATCTTTTGTTCGATATGATGATAATATAGAATTGAACCGTAGTTGGCTTAATTGACAAATTGATCTGAATCAACATGAAGAATATGATTATAACAGCTTGTATATCTGCATGCATTATAAATGAAAACTGATAATATTTTTAGACAGCTCGAGAACTGAACTGAAGAAATGCCGAGAAAGATACGACATTTCCATAATTACATATCAATAATATGTGTACACACAAACGTGATAGGCACAATGAGACCTTTTTTTAAAGAGAAAGGCTTACCGGTATTGCTGAGTGGACTGTAGATTTGCCTGATGGTCTGGCAGACCGTTTTCGTCGGGTAGGCCTACCTTCACTGTCCTGGTGCACATTCACACATACATGATTGATATAGGGCTAGTATGAATGTCAGTTGAAATTGTTGACACGAATAATGTCTATACTCGAGCAAGTTATGTATACGAGTAGATAACCGCCAACCAAGCTATAGACAACAATAGGCAACTGTCTATTGGAATTGCCGATGTCAGCATAGTGAAGTTATAAATATATCTCAATCCAATTTGATATCTATTCTGTATTCAACATTCTCTACAAAAGTTCAGTATTGTATCTAGCTTCTCGAATGCTTTGCCAAAAAAAATATTTTTAAAAACACAAACCCGTGTTTGCCAAACATAACTGGCGCAGTCGGTAGGATAAACACAGTTTTCCGAAGGAACCACAGCATCGTGTCCGGTCCTACGCAAAAACGTAGATATCAATCTTTTGGTGCTTCGAAAAAAACTTTCCGTTCGTACTCCGAAAAGTGATTGAATTCAGCTGAGAAAACGATCAGAAAGGGGTAGACAACGAGTTGCAGAGCGAGCAGAAACACCACCAGGAGGAAGAAAAGGATATAGGGGTAAGCCAAGTATTCCTGCTCATTTTTTATCGAAACTCTTTCGTGAATAGGAGAATTAGAATCAAGAAAAAGAAACAAACGCAAAGGGACAAAACAGAGATCGAAGAAAAATATATGAGCGAGAATCAATCTGAAGTAGAAGATTTGATTAATAGTTCATTTCAGTCACTGAACATCTCTGAAACTGAAGACTTGTTTACTGAATCAGTAACCATGCCTCCAACTCAAGGAAGCACGAATTTGACTATGTTGAAAATTTACGTTGACATAATTCCAAATTATGATGGCGATTCAAATATTTCAATCAATTTCATATCTGCCTGTGATTCTCTTCCAAACATATCAAGCTAATAACGATCCAATTCTGAAAAGCTATTTAATCAGAGTCGTACAGACGAAACTGATTAATAGAGCCCGATTATTGGTAGGTTGCCATATCGAATTAACGGAATGGGACCAAATCAAATCAGCTCTCCAAAAATGTTTTGGTGATAAAAGAAATCTTGTTTGTCTTGAACAGGATCTATTCACAGCAAGACCATTGAAAAATAAGAATTCACTCGAATTCGCTAGACGACTTCAAGTCCTTCGTAGCGTATTGGCACAAAGAATCAACGCTTAATTAGAAACAAATATGAACGCTGCTACGAAAGTCATATATCTAACACAATATGATGAAATTTGTTCACGAACTTTCATGAAAGGTTTGACACGACATTTACAGAGTATAATTAGATTGAAAAATCCAAAATCACTTGAAGAAGCTATGACATTCATCGTAGAAGAGGAGAACTTTCAATACTCTCAAAATCTGTTTCGATTAACTGTAAACTAGCAACAGAAACCTATTATATCAAAACCAATGCAAAATTTTCAAAACATGAGACCAATTCAAAATAATCCAAATTTTCGACCTAATAATAATTATCAATTCCAACAAGGTAATAATCGAAATATTTCTCAGTTCGAACATCAGTCATACCCTCAAATGCAAAGTGGGCCATCAAACTCACAACAATCATTTTCAGGAAATCTATATTTTCCTAGACAACCAATAAATATACAATCACGTCCTGTACATCGTGATTATCCCACGAACAAACAAGTTTTCGGCCCACAGAAAAATGTGTTCAAACCTACAGGGCAAGTCTCAAACAATTCACCAGTACCTATGTCTACAAGTACTAGAAAAACATTTCCCAGACCAATAATGTGATATAATAATATATAAAATAATCAGAATTATTTTAAGGCTACCGGTCGTCCCGATTTCATTTCACAATAAATGTATCAAATTGAAGGAAACACTCAAACTAATCAATCTCCGGAAATAACTGATTTAATCAATTAGACAGAAAATACAAGTGAATACGATCCACAGTATTTTTGCAATGAATCTGAATTCATTTCTGATGAAGACCAAAATCAAGATCGATCTGAAAGTTATCCTGGAAATTTTCATCAGGATGGCCAAACCAATCAAACGGCATAACATCTGAAATTTACACTGAAACGAATAACACATTGCCATACATCGAAATCAGCAATCCACCAATGAAATTACTAGTCGATACTGGATGTTTCAATTCTATGATACGACCAAGAATTGCCGAAAAGTATTCTCCTCAATCAATTTTCAACAGCACCTCGACTTTGAGGACAGGTGTAGGACAAAAAGAAGTTAGATTTAAAGCTGATATACCTGCATTTCAAGAATTCAAAACAGACCATATAATGAAATTCATATTATTTGATTTCCATTCATTCTTCGATGGAATAATAGGCCTCAAAGAACTACAAACAATGAATCTCATGATTGATTTAACTAATAACTATTTGATGAATAACGAAATCAAAATTTCAATTTTATATCAAAGACCAGCATAACAAACTTATAATATTTTTGTAAATGCTTACGAAGTAGCCTCACTTCGCATTCCAGTGGCTGAACACGCAGGAGACGTTATAGTCCCGGAATGTCAATTAGGAAATGTGTATTTTCCAGAAATATTGACAACATCTGAAGGCGGATTCGCGAAAACCGAAATTTATAATCATTCAGGTTGTTACGATTTTTCTCGAGTAAACATATACAGATATCACTTACCCACAAGTATGAACAAAAATAGCTATCTATTCAGAATAAGGGTTTATTATGGATCATACCTTGAGTACACAGCATAATAACATTTCATTCCAAGCACTTTTATAGGCGAATTCTGGTCACTGGGCTCAAAATCTCTTTGGAAATCTGAAACAAAATAGAATAATCATTTAGGATGCTATTTCACAAAACATGAATCAACCTACCTCTGATGTTTGATTTTAAGTTAATTTCAGCTGCATTCTTGATGGTCAGGATGGGGCAAGCACCTACCCTGGTTGGTGGCCATATTCATTAGCGATGGACGATATTCTGTTCGATTTATATTCCTGAAGTTCCCTTCGTTTTTGTAACCCTCGACACATTTTTCTACGAGATGTCATATTGTTCGCATTGTTTTGTACAACATAACCTCGAATTATCACCTGAAGAAGGAGAAGACAGTTAGCGGTTACTTTGTCAAATTCGTTGAAATTGAAGTCCTCTTCTCTTTTCTTTGGACCTTGGCTCTGATATCCGATCTCAGGAGACCCTCTTAAATTACATCCTCTTCGGAAATCCTTTCAGCTGCACTTGTAAAACAGTCTTCTAGACATATTCTAGCCCTCAGGTAGTATTTCACGGAAAAATCTTGACATCGAATCATACTCTGTCGGTGGTACGTGGTGGTACTCAGTGGAAACCACTCATTTTTGTTCAGTGTTCCCAACGTGAAATCGGGGAATATTGGCAACTCCCTAGGCATCTGTCGGCGGGAGCAAAAAATGGATAGGAACCATTTTGAAAACTTTTTCATGTGAATGAAATACTTGGACTACGCTTCTGCGGAATCGTCCTTAAATTTTTGATACTTTTCAAGAGATATCACGAATTGTGTATACTAAACAATTTCTCACCTAGTGTGGATTTTCTTATGAATAGTTCGTAAAGTTTAATCGGAATACTATAACTTCAGTGGAAGTCACATTGAGGCCACCCAAAATCACCGGTAAGTTTTCAGTTCCATCATATATGTTCGTGAACCATTCACTGCAATGTGTATCATCTACGACAACCCAGTGCAGACAGTACTCCAATAGTTCTGATGTCCGCCTCTTTTCAGGCCTTTTTGGTTTTATTACTACCTCATATACAAAGGGGGTACATACCTCGGGCCCTCTGGGAGTTGATCCCACCTCACCACTCGGGGCGACGAAACCACCACCTGTCTGGAATCTGCACCCTGCTGATTGTTCTTCGGAACACCAATTGAAGGGTCAAAGTGGGGATCTCCTGGGGTAGTTGCAGCCCCTACCATCAGGCAGCTGTCTATCGCGGTAGCGACACGACACTTCACAATAGCTGTCACCATCACTACTACGACCAGCTAAGTCCATTCCATTATCTTGTATCACTCTGTTCTGGGCATTGACAATAGTATTCCTGACCAATTTGGGGCTCATAGGGGACGTTGTTAACATATATTTACATAATAGAACCAGTACCATTGAATAACTCCTGTGAACTTTGGCTATATATATATATATCTAAGGGGGGCATTCTCTAATCGCCTACAAGAATTCAGATGGTAACAGGGATACTAATAATAGTAATAGCTGAAAGTTTCAATGATAAGAGTGCTTTCTATCAGGATCATTGATATTGTATGTTTTACTCCGGAAATAAAACATCCTGTACACCTCAAAAAACTATAAAGAAAATGTTGTTTTCTTCTCAAAAAGTTCCTACCCCCGTCTTCACTGAGCTTTGGGAGAAACTAGTTTATAAACCAAGTGGGAAACCCAAAAATTTATAACAAGTGGCGCCCAACGTGTCAAGGGTGTTTTGCCGTGTACAGGGTGTATTATTTCTCTGAAATTCTCAATTGTTTCCAATTTCCCAGCAACTAAAATGTTCAGAGTATATGCTGCCATAAGAAACAAACAAAATTAGTGATACTTGCCTATATATTATTGGTTGGTTCATATTTTGTATACAGGATGTTGAGTCAGCTTGGTACAAAAATAATATTGGTTCACAATCACTCTTCAGGTTGAATATTGAGAGAGATTTAGTGCATAGTGCCAGTGACCAATTTCGAATATATTGAACCTACACTAAGGTTTCATTTTGTTTAACAGAGGCCAACAAATACAGGGTGATCCTGTTGGAAGAAAAACTGATAATTTGGAATTCACCACCATTCACCTGTCACCTGTCATATTATTGCATGACGCAGGTTGAATGTCATTGTGAATCATACAGGGCGATTCAGGGGTACCGGGGAAGTACAGAACACTGGACACAGTGATTAAAAGTGTACTGTTCAACTCTATGTAAATATTTTATTTCAACTTCGAGGGGGAAATATTTAATGGAATTTTCTCAATTGTTTGGACTCTGATATAATTTCGGGAGTTGTTTTTGGTTTTAATTATTGACCATTATTTCTTGTGGATTTAAAACTTATTCAGGATACTCATTACATAGTGGATCAAAATAGGATAGTCTGGAAGAAACAATAAATTTTTGAGTAAGAGACGGGTTATTTTAAATATATATATATATATATATATATATATATATTGATCTTGTATGCCATTATCTACATTATTTTTTCTCTCTCCATACTTTGTTCAGATATCATATTGACTATTGGGGTTCGTTTTTCGGGTTAGATTAATAGATGTTCTATTTCTGAACTTTTGGACTGGATGAACCCTTGATATTGCATTAAGTGATTGCAACCTTGATTGCATCCATGGTTTGACGTGCACAAAGTGATTGGTACTCAACTGTAAATAATTTCCGAGGTACTTACTATATTCATTGGAACTTTTGGTTTTTTTTATACAGAGTTTTATACAGGGTGGTCCGCAATTTTCTTGTGAATCCGAAACGACCTATTTTTTTGGGTTTATTTTGTACAGGGTGGCTCACTTGGGAATAGTGGCACTGTTTTTTTTTTGTCTCAATTTATACAGGGTGTCCAGTAATACTTCTGTGAATTACCGGGTTGAATTCACTTTTTAGTGTGGGGATTCGCTCCGATGTTTTTGTGGGAAAGAGGGGGGTCGTGTAACCAGGTTACACGGTTCGGTTATTTTGCAACCTAGTCAACGGTCTCTTGAAATACAAAAATGGAGGTTAACCGTTTATTAGGAGATGAGATAGCATATGAATTAATTATAAGAGGTCTCCCGGTTCAAAAGACAGTCAATGAAAATAGAACAACTCTGAGAGGCGCTCTAAGGTGTGAACGCGAAGGTATCACTACAAATATGCAGGTGGAAGTTGATTTCGACCCAGTAGTTGAATTAGAAACGTGTAATAGAAAGTTGATTGATCTGGAACAAGACATCGACAATTTTGATAATTCCAATCGAGTTAACGAATTTAAGCGTATAACTTCGCGGCTGAATCATGTAAATTCACGAGTTAAAAGGATCCCGATTGACAATGGAGAGCAAGAAAGAAAAAAAATGTCACTCATATGTCGTGTGCTCCAACTTATGGATTCGGTGGGTTCATTAAATGATAACCTGATGGCGATTGACAACCGACATCAGACATTGGAAAATGAGTTTCCAGACGATCTTCTAAACTTGAATGAGGATCCAGATAGGAGTATCATCGATGATCCCACTCCTTTTATCCCAGTTATTCCCTTGATTGTACATTCTGATGCGACAGAGATTCAGGCAAGTAATTTAGATGGATCAGATCCGAGGTTGGGAGGGACTCGAGCATCAACATCGTGTTCGGAGGTTAGGGATGTACCGCGTGCGAGATATTGTGAAAATATCAGTAGCGAACCTATTAATAACTTTACTATACCGACTCGAGTCGATTCAAATGATGATAGATCAGGACGTTCAAACCCAGTACCGCGACCCCGGTCATCATTACGTCCTTCGTGGTCAACTATAGGTAATTCCACCGCACAACCTAATTCATGGGAACGAAACAATCCTGAAACCTGTAAGGCAAGAGATAATGTCAATAGCACAGTCCGAGAGTATAATCAAAATTCGGTACGATTTAAAGAGTCTGAGGATCGATACCCGATTGGTGTCTCAGGACGGCCGCCTTCCTTTTCTGGATCACGCGAATCAGAGATACCGGGTGGGGTGTATGGAGAACATAGAGAACGGTTGGCGACAATGAATTCCACCAGGAATTTCGAATCGCGCTTGCGTGAATTACACTTATCACCGATACAAACAAATAAGGGGAGTTGCAATGATTCCCACCATTACCTACCTCACCACGACGTATCGCGATGGAGACTTACCTTCGACGGGGAGTCCAGCGTTACAAATTTTTTAGAAAGGCTTGAGGAAATACGGGTTTCGAGACGAGTGTCACATGAACAACTTCTACTCTCAGCCTCTGAGCTGTTTGTGAAGGGAGCATTATTATGGTGGAGGACCCACTACTTTACGACTTGGGAGGAGTTGGTAGCCAAGTTAAAAGAAGATTTCTTACCATATGATTACGAACATGATCTATGGGAAGAAATTCGAAAAAGGACTCAGGGTGCTCGAGAAAAGGTGGTCAATTATATAGTATCTATGGAGAACCTTTTCAACAAACTTGGTTCTAGTCGTCCGGAAGAAGAGAAGAGGGTGCAAATGATTCGCAGGAACCTCCTACCTTATCTCCAAATACAACTTTCTCTTCAGGAAGTAAAAAGTCTTTCCGTTTTAACCAGACTATGTAGGTCAGTGGAGGAAACGTCATTAAGAGTTCAGAACTTCATTCCCCCTCCTACCAATGCTAGGCAGTTGCTCGAACCTGATCTTGGATATAAAAAACCCGCTGGAGCATCACCAAACATCCCTCAACTCTCAGTTGTTCAAACTCCTCGTTCTCAATGGGTGGACACGGATTCAACAAACTCCATGAATCTAAACGCGATTCAGAGTCAATCACCTTCACAATCCTCTTCACAATCCTCTTTCACTCACCTTCAATCACCTTCACAATCCTCCGGCAGTTGTTGGAATTGTCACGAAATAGGTCATCGGTTTCGGAAATGTCCGAAAGAAAGACGGTTATTTTGTTTCAAATGTGGTAGAGAAAATACTACCGTTAGAGAATGTCAGTCATGCTCAAAAAACTGGAAAAGGGGTTCGCAGTAGGTCGGTCTTCAACCCTGGCATCTACGCATCCGACCACTTCACAAACCAAAGCCGTCCTAGATTTCGTCTTGGCCCATGCCAAAAACGATTCGAGACCATACCTGAAGGTTAATATATACGGAAAAGAATTTCTTTGTCTATTGGACTCAGGATGTTCCACGACAGTGGTAGGCGGACCCGGATGGGACCTACTGAAAAATTCTTGCTCCCTTGAAGTTTCTCCTTCGAAGGTCTGCACCGTAGCGAACGGAGATTCTTGTGACGTAATTGGGAGTATTGCAATTCCAATTGAACTTCAAGGTCAGGTAAAAATTTTCAGGGTACTTATTGTCCCGCGGTTACCACACTATCTCATCCTGGGTATAGATTTTTGGGTGCAAATGGAAATCGTCCCTGATTTGTATTCAAACCAATGGACATTTCGGACGGATGAATGTATGAGTAAGGTGGTAGTCAACGCGATACAATCATGGGATAATTTGACAGATTCGGAACGGAACCAATTGGATGAACTGGTGGAGGCGACATTTCAGAACATGGGTTCTAAGTTAGGATGCACTACGATAGTACAGCATGAAATTCGTACAAACTCAGCGCCTATCAAGCAGCGACACTATTCACTCTCTCCGGCACTGCAAAAGCATGTGAATGCCGAACTCGAGAAGATGCTTGAGGATGATATTATTGAGCCATCGCATTCTCCCTGGGCATCACCAATCGTATTAGTCAAAAAGCCAGATAATTCGTATCGATTTTGCGTTAATTATAAGAAATTGAATGAGGTCAGTTTACCCGACGCATACCCTCTACCATTTATTAGCGCGACACTCGATAAACTCCGCGATGCACGGTACTTGACCACTCTTGATATAAAATCTGCGTACTGGCAGATACCGGTTGCTCAGGACTCCAGACCACTAACCGCATTTGTCGTTCCTACTAGAGGTTTATTCCAATTTAAACGAATGCCATTTGGACTCCACAACGCGCCGGCAACGTGGCAGCGTTTCATAGATCGGGTCCTTGGTATCGACCTTGAACAATATGTCTTCGTATACCTGGACGATGTCATCGTTTGTACTCCAACTTTCTCCAAACACCTTGAAGTTTTGCGCGAAGTCATACATCGAATAACGAAAGCAGGACTGACTTTGAATCGAGCGAAATGTAACTTCTGTAAGCCCGAACTGAAATACCTAGGATACATAGTCAATGCCGCTGGTCTTATGGTAGACCCGGAGAAGGTTGAAGCCATAATGCGAATTCCCGCACCTTCCACGGTATCCGAAGTCAGACGTATAATAGGTCTCGCGTCCTGGTACCGGCGTTTCGTGCAGAACTTCTCAACGGTAATGGCCCCTATGACTGCCCTCCTAAGAAAAGATAAGAAATTCGTGTGGGATGAATCTTGTCAGACCTCTCTTGACACCATTAAAAATATTCTCGTGTCTGCCCCGGTTTTATCGTGTCCAAATTTTGATATCCCTTTTACTGTACAAACTGATGCGTCAGACTATGGTCTGGGTGCGGTACTTTCCCAGGTTCAGGAAGGCGAAGAAAGGGTTATTTGCTACCTTAGTCGCTCCCTAAACCGAGCCGAAAGGAAGTACAGCACCACAGAAAAGGAGTGCCTAGCGGTACTATTTGCCATAGAGAAATTAAGACCGTACATAGAGGGTACCAAATTTACTATAATAACGGATCATTATTCTTTGAAATGGTTATATAATATCAAAGATCCCGTAGGCCGGATCGCCCGGTGGGCTGTTCGAGTTCAGCAATATGACTTCGAGATTGTCCACCGTAAAGGTAAAGACCACGTGGTCCCAGATTCGTTGTCACGAGCCGTTCCGATGGTAAGCTCCCTGGAAACTCAAATGGCTGAACAAATCACGTCCAAAGACCGATGGCTCAATAACATGATCAAGATGGTTGAACAGTTCCCCCAAAAATATCCCTTATGGAGGATTCAAGGCAGTCATCTATGGAAAAAATCTAGATCAAACTACCCGGAGCTAGAGCTGGACTCTGACGGCTGGCTTAGAGTTGTACCAAAAGAGGAACGCGACGCCATCATCCGAAAAAATCATGACCCACCGACCTGTGGACATTTGGGTATTTTCAAAACCGTTGGAAGAATTTCGTCAAAGTTTTATTGGCCCAAAATGAAACTAGACATAGCAAGGTACATTCGGCGTTGCTCTACATGCATTAAGACTAAGCCGGAACAGCGTAAACCAGCCGGTAAATTACTTAGTCGTACTCCAACCCTGACTAGACCTTGGCAGATGCTGAGCATCGATCTCGTCGGACCTTTACCGAGAACATCACTCGGAAACTCCTTTATACTATCCGTTAGTGATTGTTTCAGTAAGTTTGTTCTGTTGTTCCCATTGCGCGCGGCAACTGCGGACAAAGTTACCAAAACCTTGGAAGACCAAGTGATTCTTCTGTTTGGTGCCCCAACTCACATTATAGCGGATAACGGCGTTCAATTCCGAAGTCGGCGCTTTCAGGAAAAAATGAAGGAGTACGATATTACCATCAACTTCACAGCTAACTACCATCCACAAGCGAATCCAGTGGAGAGAGTGCATAGGGTCGTTAAGACAATGTTGTCCGCTTACGTACACGACAATCATAAGAAATGGGATGAGTATCTCTCCAAAGTCGCTTGGGCAATTCGTTCGGCCAAACATGAGGCGACGGGAGTTACCCCAAACTTCATTCATTTTGGACGTGAGGTCAATATTTCCGGCAACGAACAGTACAAGAAGGAATGGAAAGATTTCGATCCGAACATTCGGGCAGAGTCGTTGAAACAAGTGTATTTAGACGTATCTAAACGGTTACAGAAAGCTCATGAGCAAAGTCGAAAAGTTTATAACCTACGGAGACGTGACGAGCGATTTGAGGTGGGTCAAACGGTTTATAAAAGGAACCATGTCCTTTCAGACGCGGCTAAACAGTTCACATCTAAGTTAGCACCGAGATTCGTGGGACCTTTTACGATCAAAAAAGCTGTATCCCCTTGGGCGTACCAATTGTTGGATGAAAGAGGGAAAGAGTCCGGCGTATGGCACGCTAAGGATTTGAAGGCCCATCCACCGGATGGAGAATACGCTTCAGATTAAATAGGTTCACTTACATTGGTTGTCATAGCCAATTAGTTATTGGAAAAGAAAAAGTTTTTTTTGTTTGGAAAAAAACTTTTCCGTGAGGAAAGGGGGGTGTTGTTACGATTTTTCTCGAGTAAACATATACAGATATCACTTACCCACAAGTATGAACAAAAATAGCTATCTATTCAGAATAAGGGTTTATTATGGATCATACCTTGAGTACACAGCATAATAACATTTCATTCCAAGCACTTTTATAGGCGAATTCTGGTCACTGGGCTCAAAATCTCTTTGGAAATCTGAAACAAAATAGAATAATCATTTAGGATGCTATTTCACAAAACATGAATCAACCTACCTCTGATGTTTGATTTTAAGTTAATTTCAGCTGCATTCTTGATGGTCAGGATGGGGCAAGCACCTACCCTGGTTGGTGGCCATATTCATTAGCGATGGACGATATTCTGTTCGATTTATATTCCTGAAGTTCCCTTCGTTTTTGTAACCCTCGACACATTTTTCTACGAGATGTCATATTGTTCGCATTGTTTTGTACAACATAACCTCGAATTATCACCTGAAGAAGGAGAAGACAGTTAGCGGTTACTTTGTCAAATTCGTTGAAATTGAAGTCCTCTTCTCTTTTCTTTGGACCTTGGCTCTGATATCCGATCTCAGGAGACCCTCTTAAATTACATCCTCTTCGGAAATCCTTTCAGCTGCACTTGTAAAACAGTCTTCTAGACATATTCTAGCCCTCAGGTAGTATTTCACGGAAAAATCTTGACATCGAATCATACTCTGTCGGTGGTACGTGGTGGTACTCAGTGGAAACCACTCATTTTTGTTCAGTGTTCCCAACGTGAAATCGGGGAATATTGGCAACTCCCTAGGCATCTGTCGGCGGGAGCAAAAAATGGATAGGAACCATTTTGAAAACTTTTTCATGTGAATGAAATACTTGGACTACGCTTCTGCGGAATCGTCCTTAAATTTTTGATACTTTTCAAGAGATATCACGAATTGTGTATACTAAACAATTTCTCACCTAGTGTGGATTTTCTTATGAATAGTTCGTAAAGTTTAATCGGAATACTATAACTTCAGTGGAAGTCACATTGAGGCCACCCAAAATCACCGGTAAGTTTTCAGTTCCATCATATATGTTCGTGAACCATTCACTGCAATGTGTATCATCTACGACAACCCAGTGCAGACAGTACTCCAATAGTTCTGATGTCCGCCTCTTTTCAGGCCTTTTTGGTTTTATTACTACCTCATATACAAAGGGGGTACATACCTCGGGCCCTCTGGGAGTTGATCCCACCTCACCACTCGGGGCGACGAAACCACCACCTGTCTGGAATCTGCACCCTGCTGATTGTTCTTCGGAACACCAATTGAAGGGTCAAAGTGGGGATCTCCTGGGGTAGTTGCAGCCCCTACCATCAGGCAGCTGTCTATCGCGGTAGCGACACGACACTTCACAATAGCTGTCACCATCACTACTACGACCAGCTAAGTCCATTCCATTATCTTGTATCACTCTGTTCTGGGCATTGACAATAGTATTCCTGACCAATTTGGGGCTCATAGGGGACGTTGTTAACATATATTTACATAATAGAACCAGTACCATTGAATAACTCCTGTGAACTTTGGCTATATATATATATATCTAAGGGGGGCATTCTCTAATCGCCTACAAGAATTCAGATGGTAACAGGGATACTAATAATAGTAATAGCTGAAAGTTTCAATGATAAGAGTGCTTTCTATCAGGATCATTGATATTGTATGTTTTACTCCGGAAATAAAACATCCTGTACACCTCAAAAAACTATAAAGAAAATGTTGTTTTCTTCTCAAAAAGTTCCTACCCCCGTCTTCACTGAGCTTTGGGAGAAACTAGTTTATAAACCAAGTGGGAAACCCAAAAATTTATAACAAGGTGAACCAATAACAATATCCTTTGAAGTACCAGTATATGTTAAAAAATCTCTTTCATTTCGAAAGTTTCCTTCCGAAATCCAACTTGATTAAAAATTATAATATTCATATAAATATCATATCAGACATCCAAATCGTACGAGAAAACACTGATGAAATAGTTCATTCATCGGCGGAAAACCCTATTTTAGACATACCAAGTACCGAACATTGCATTAATAAATATACAAATCAGATTATTCTCAATCAAAAAGAATCTGCTGTTTATCATGTTATACGAAGTCGACCATTCGAGAACGGTTCAAGACAAGAAGTCTATTTATCGAAAAACTTTGAACAAGAAATATTCAATATTTGATTTATATTTATATTTAATTTAATATTTATATTCAATTCAATATTTTTCAAAGACCATGTAGATCCGAAAAAACTTTATTGTATATATGTCCAACAATCTGACATAGATTTAGCAACTCACATCAGTAATATATTACCAAAATACTTCCGAAATCATTCGTACAAGTTGTTAATATCAAAACACCTAGTCAAACATATCCCTGATAAAATCAGACAGAAAGAAATAATATCATATCACCACGGAAAAACCATTCATCGCGGTATAAATGAGACATTACTAGCACTCAAAAAGCTCTATTATTGGCCGTGTATGCAAAAAAATAACAGAATATATAAACAACTGTGATATTTGTCAAGAAGCAAAATATGACAGCATACTCCAAAAATTAAATTTTCATTAACAGCTACACCAAAACAACCTTTAGAAGCCATTCATATGGATACATTCTAAATTGCAAACACGAAATTTCTCACAATAATTGATGTTTTCTCAAGATATGCCGAAGCAATGTTCTTGAACCTATTTGTACATCATTTACAATTTATGATAACTTGATAACATTCATTAGTCATCATGGAAATCCCCAATCAATAACGTGTGATAATGGCACAGAGTTCAAAAACACCCTGTTGACTGATTTTTGTAAACTACATAATATCAATTTACATTTTACCATACCCGGTAATTGTTTCGGATACTCAAAACAACAGACTCAAAGTCTACTATTAAACAGATAATGCAATTTGCGATACTCGGTTACAATTGATAAACTAACGAATGAATAGTGTATAGACAAACAAAAAAAAACTAGCAAAGCAAACCAGTTCTTCGTTCCTTTGATGGTGACCGTCCTACGAAATGAAAATTGGAAAAAAAACTGTATGTATACTTTGATTCAGCAATAATAGTTCAAATATAAACAGAACCACTTCACATCGATCTTGAACGGCATCCAGACACACTACAAAAAAGATCCCCTCATCGCTATACACGTGTTAAAAAAAATAATATAAGTACTGCTCGTGATAATTAGAATGAATGAAGCAGTGGTAAAGAAACTGTTGGAAGAAGCTACGAAGGAAATATTGAAAGAAATTCAGAAAACCAGAACGGATTTGAAAAATAGAATCGACTCAAGTGAATCTAGGGTGGTCTTGAAAATCGAGGACCAAAATATCAAAATAAAGAAGCTGGAAGAAGAAAACAATTTGCTGAAGGAGGAAGTTGAATCTCTGGAAAGAAGCTCCAGGAACAAAAATATAATAGTATTCGGTTCAGATAAAACAATTCAGGAAACCACTCCGGAATTTGTTCTCACCGAAATAGAAAATCTTGTTGGAGTGAAATTGTCGGAATCTGATATAAGCGATTTTAACCGACTCGGAAGGTCGTCCAGTGCCCCCCTAAAGATAGAACTCGTTTCGCATCTAAAGAAAAAAAGTATTTTAAAAAACGCAAAAAAGCTGAAAGGGACAGGCATTTCCATAGCAAATGATCTAACTTCGAGCCAAAGGGAAGAATATAAAGCATTGAAATATTATCTATCTTATCACCGAAATACAGGAAAATATACAAACTGCTTTATCCAAGGCGACAAGCTGGTATTGGATAACAAAAAATTCTCGGTACAAGAATTATTAGACCTTGATCAAGAAAAGGAAAAAGGAGCAAGCAGCGCCCCCTCTACACCCACCTACCTATTAACGGATGCACTACCCCCACTGGAAGACAAAAAAGAAGAAACACCAAAAACAAAAAACCCATCCAGGAAACCAACAGAGAAGGCACTAGAAAAAACCATAGTGAGAACCCGTGCTGGTTCACGTTCTGGAAATCAGTTTCAACAATAATAAACTTTTTTTTCTTATCATTGTCCAAACAACAACAACAACAATCAACATTGGAATATCTTCCCATGCTACATTGGGAAAAGAAGGATTCATGTGTTTTCACCTTTTCCTCAATATGGTAGTATTTTTTTAGTTTTTAGATCACATTTTATCAATACGTCGAAAATAACCAGAATCAGTCACTGTACTATACTTATATATATATAAAAAAAACGTATATCATGGAATGGTTTATTAGAAATCAAATTGGGAAAAACTTCAACACAATTGAACATGACACAGTCGATGGAATGAATAATAAACTAAAAAAAAGTAATGCTAATACGAATAACGCATTATCTTTCTGTAATTCAAACATTTGTAGTATCAACAAAAACCTCATTCAACTTGAAGTGTTGCTTTCGCAAATAGATTTTTCCCCTACCTGCATTGATTTGTCTGAAACTTGGGAAATAAAGAACAAACAATTATGCCGGATCGAAAATTATGATATGATTTACACAGATACTCGGCTGAATCAAAATGATGGGGTGGTAGTCTACTTAAAAGAAGGATTACTACAGTGTTATCGAAATGTCTAAATAGGATCAGCTAATGCATTAAATATTGAAATTAATATAAAAAAGCATAAAATTGAACTATTTGCAGCTTACAGGTCCCCATCAACGGATCCAGAAGAATTCACAAACAGTCTATCAGTTTTACTAGAGAATCAAAATTTCAACAATTATGATTACACATACTTCATCGGAGATAATAATATCGATATACTCAAATACAGTAAAGAATCTGACGACTATCTGAATATGTTGCAGGAAAAGGGCTTCGTCCCCTTAATAAACACATACACCAGAGTTACCTCCGATACGAAATCTTGTCTGGATCACGTATTCATAAAGGGCAAAAATGAAAACTATGAGCAAAACAACTATTCCATCGTGTTGAAAACACTAATTACCGACCACTATACAACTTTCGTTTTTACCAATATGGGAAAACATATGTTGGCGTCGGCCGAAGGTGTACTCACATATTGTAAGACTGATGAAAAAAAAACTACTTGATACAATAAAATTAAAAAATTGGGACAATGTTGAAAATCTCCAAAACGCCGAACTATCATTTGAATTATTCATAACAGAAGTGACAAAAATAAAAGAAGAGGCAACACAAATTATTCAAATAAAAGTAAAAAAGAAAAAAAAGCCGTGGATATCCCAAGGACTAGTGACTTCCATTAAAACCCGTGATTCCCTTCATAGAAGACAAGTAGCAGAACCAAACAATCACACACTGAAAGAATATCACATCAAGTATCGGAACAAACTGAATAAATTAATAAAAAAAGCAAAAAGCAATTATTTTAAATCTGAAATCGAGAAGAACGTTGGATCAGCAAAAAATATGTGGAAAGTTGTTAACCTGTTCACCAGTAACTATAAAGAGAAAACTAACACTATTAAAAATCTAATCCTGGAAGATGGTGAGGAAATAACAGAGGCAAATGATATAGCAAATGAAATAAATAAGTATTTTTCCGAAATAGGTCCGAAGCTTGCATCTAAAATCAACAAATCAAATTCGAAAGAGCACCACACAATATCCCCGAACTCTATTTATCTTCGACCCACGTCTGTTACCGAAATTGAAGATGAAATTTCATCATTAAAGAATAATAAATCACCGGGCCCAGATGGGATTAAAAATGAGGAGGTCAAATTGATGGCAGAAAATATATCTGCACCCTTGTGTCACATCTTCAACTTGTGTATCTCCACCGGAATAGTGCCAGAGGCTTTTAAAGCTGCAATTATAATACCAATATTCAAAGGTGGTGATAAATCAAGTGTGTCGAACTACCGACCAATTTCACTCACATCGGTCTTTTCAAAAATATTTGAGAAAATATTTAAAAACCGACTTATGGGATACCTTAACCTCCACAATATAATTTCAAACAGACAATACGGATTCAGGGAAAATCGAAGCACCCACCTCACTTCTCAAATATATGCTGCTGTGGATAATAAACAGCCTTGTTTGGGTGTTCTCGTTGATTTAGCAAAAGCTTTTGACACGGTAAGTCATGAAATTTTGTTAGAAAAGCTTGAAAATCTAGGCATAAGAGGAAATCCATTGGAACTCCTCAGAAACTTTCTCAAAAACCGCGTACAAATGGTCAAAGTAAATGGAAGAATAAGTGATCCAAGATTAGTTTCCTGTGGCGTACCACAGGGTACAGTTCTTGGTCCCGTACTATTCATAGTATATCTAAACTCCCTGCTCACTTCAGGAATTGATGGGGAAATTGTCTCGTTTGCTGACGATACGGCCATCATTTATGTTGCCGATTCGTGGGCTGAGGTGAAGAAAAAGGCCGAAGACGATTTGGAAAAAATCAATGACTGGTTTAAAATAAATTTGTTAACGGTAAATGTCACAAAAACAAAGATAATTCCCTTTTCCTCATATGATACCAACTTACCGACATATTCTATTGCTTTTGATGGACAAAACGTCGTAACGGCTCGTAGTGTCCGTTACCTTGGAATATTCATCGACTCCTGTCTAGAATGGGACTTCCACACAGAAAACCTCGAAAAGAAAATCCGTTCCCTATTGTATCAGTTCTACCAATGTCGATATATACTTCCACTTCAAGAACTGAAGCAGATATATTTTGCAATCGGAGAGTCGTTATTGAGCTACGGTATAATTGGGTGGGGAGGGGCACGAAAAACTTTGATAGAACCTCTGATGGTACTCCAGAAGAGAATTCTCAAAATAATATCTTTCAAACCATACCGATACCCATCCGACAAACTTTATAACGACCTCGAAATATTGGATATCAGACAAATATATGTGAAGTCAGTGCTGATATTTATATTTTCGAATAAGTCATCTTATCTCAATAAACCTGACCACACTTATAATACACGGAGCATGAGAATGAATAATGCATATCTACCTAGAGCGAACAAAGCATTAGGGCAACGATCTCTAATGTATAATGCACCAAAACTATACAATAGCCTTCCGGAAAATATAAGATGTATCAGATCAAAACTGTTCTTTAAAAAAACCTTAAAAAATGGATTTTGCAATGTGGAAGAGCATACTTTCTTTCGATTACTGATTAAAAAAAAAATATGTCAAACCATTCATATAACAAAATTCCTTCATTCTACTCATAATACCTTTTATTTATATCCCTTAGGCTAGGTTGATGTTGTTTACTATTTAATTTATCTATTGTTATACTATATGAATATAACATTTTAATAAGGTACCTACTGATAATCTAGGAGTTTTTTTTAATGCACGCGCAAATTCATGAAAGCAAATAAACATAAACCAATCCATAGAGGGCTACATGGCGTTTTTGTTTATTTACTTGGTATTTATACAAGTGTATTTATTTTGTGAGATTTTTTTTATTTGTTACCTTGTGAATGAACATATATTCTATTCTATTCTATTCTATTCTAATTCATCCATTCATAGCGTGACAAAACGAAAGCCTTTTGATCTTATCAATGGTCGTCTCGATGCGATAGACCCATTTGATCTCACTGAAGAAACAATTATGAATCAATTCGTAATCGACCGTAAGGAAAAACTCAAGAATATATTCGAAAAAATCCACGAAACATCTCTCAGACAGAAAACTCGATTGAATAAAAAACAGAACAAATCGCATGATGACCCCCTGTATTTCGAGCCGGTTCGAAAACTTTTGTGGAAGAAAAAGGTGCTTCGCATAATAAAACTGAAAAACGACATATAAAGACATCTATCAAAGAAGACTTGGGAACAAAAATAAAAACCCACAAGAACAAAATACACCATAGGTCACAACTTGAGAAATCTAAAACTTTTTCTTCTCCACAGGAAAATGTACCTGATAAGGAAATTCCTTCTTATAGTCATTCTCCTGAAGACGATCAAGATAACAACCAGTGAAGGTGTCGTTATTACAAAAATAAATACCCCAATACTAGGAAGTACTTCGACTAGGAAGTACGAAAGTGATTGAAACTGAACATACATTCATTCACTACATAGCTATACCTCGTATAATTAAACAATGTGAAAATATTGAATATTTTTACGATAAAGTAGAATTCATGCTTAATAGTTCGCATTCTGATAAACCTGTATTTGCACATTATAACGTGCTTACGAATTCATTATCACATGCTGAATATCTCATTTTTGAGCTAGAAATAAGATAGACAATATTACTCCACATATTCGTTAGAAACGAGCTTTACTAAACATTGTTGGTGAAGCATCGAAATGGCTTTTTGGAATACTTGATTCAGATGACGAAGAAAAGTATGATGAGGCCATGATGGCATTAGAAAATGACCAAAATGTTATGTCAAAGGAAATGAAAATGCAAATATCTTTAACAAAAAAATTGATACATAATTATAACACGACGATAACTTCACTTGATACACATCAAAAGTTGATCAAAAGACGTCTCGAATATTTTCAACAAAATGTCAATAAAAGTCTTCATGATATTTCAGCTTATTTGGGAGCACATAATACTATAGATCAAATCATCTTGAATTCTCAAAACTTGATCACGCTTCTAGATAAATAATAAGAAGATGCTCTGATATTCGCAAAATCGAATACTTTGCATAGTGCAGTCATTCCAGCACCTCAATTATATGAGATGATAGATTATTTGTCTACCTTATATGGAAAACAAAGAATTTTACAGCTCGAACATTTTCTCTCATATTACCAGTTAGCTGGATCTCAAGTAACATTTTTGGAAAATAAAATAGTATTCGCTATACATATACCAATATTCATTGGAGAATCCTTTGAGACATACCAATTATTTCACGTACCAATTGACCAGTCGATAATCATTCCCGACCGACCTTTCCTTGTACTTGGTACGACCCGACAGCAATACGAAGACGAAGCCTGTCCAATTATCGAAGACATCCGAATTTGTTAAAATCATCTGAGCCCTCTATACAACAACTGTATAAGCACCCTCATCAAGGAAGCCGAAGATGAGAATTGCCAATCTGCGAAGATCAACGTAGTCAATCCTATCATCGAGTCTATCACTAGTAGACATGTTTTAGCCGTTCCTACCAATAACCCATTGAAGTTACACGAACTCTGCTATAAAAAATGAGTTTGTCATCATTGTAAAACCAAGCCTTATAAATATTCCATATAATTGTGGAATCAGTATTGGAGATTCACAATTTTGGAACAAAGAAGAAATCCTCAGAGTTGAACCAGTTAATTTACCAGATATACAAATCGCCAAGTTCAATACAAAGTATCTAGGAGATAATCAAATTCACCTGAATTCAATCGACCTAGGTACAATTCATAAACTTCGAGAAGAAGCCGATCATCAACTACGTATCGAAGGAATTGGATCAATCTATCCTTTGATTTGGAGTTTTGGCAGTATCTTCATCACCATCATGATGATAGCCTTCGTCGCATTCATCACCTGGAGAATATATAAAAGAAAAAACAAGAAACCAGAAGGAGGCCCCGAGGAAGCAACACATGAAAACATCCAACTTTCATCCCTGTTGTTTTCATCTTAAGGAGGGAGGAGTTATGTATAAATAACCGCCAACCAAGCTATAGACAACAATAGGCAACTGTCTATTGGAATCGCCGATGTCAGCATAGTGAAGTTATAAACATATCGCGATCCAATTCGATATCCATTCTGTATTCAACATTCTGTACAAAAGTTCAGTAGTGTATCTACCTTCTCGAATGCTTTGCAAAAATAAATGTTTTTAAAAACACAAACCCGTGTTTGCAAAACATAACTAGCACGAAGTCTGATCGAAACCTCCACACGATAAAAAATGGCCTTCTGAGTAAAAGAAGTCTCATTGGCAGAGAAGGAGCTTTCAGAACGCGAAACATTCATCATCAATATAGAGTATGAAGGCTACTTAACATTAAGGTCCCCAAAACAAAATTCAATAATGAACGATTTTTGAGTGAGATCAAAAAATCAAAAACTAAAAGAATAAAATCAATCCTGATATGATAAGGACGAAACATTTCCGCCCACCAAAACACACTTGGTGATACCGAGCTTATTTTATGATACCGGCAGAGTACATAATTTCACTACCGGCCGAAGAAAAGTTACTCGAGTCCTTTTCACTTTCGCCACTCTGCATATTCCATCTCTTCCTATATGAACATTTTCAACACGCCCAAGTTGCCACTGAAGCGGTGGTAGGTTATTGTCCTTAATCACCACTGATTTGCCAACTTCGAGTTGAGAAGTATTAGTTTGCCATTTTTGTCTCTGCTTTAAGTGTTCAGATAATGCAAATGCCACCTTTTCCAAAAATGTTGATGAATATTCTGCAAAAGTTGCCATCTGTTCAAACGATTTACTGGAATATGTGTGCAATCCAGATCAGGAATTGTCATTAATGGCTCTAATGTCAAAAAATGACCCGGTGTCAAAGCACACGAGTCGCTTGGGTCTGAACTTAATTCGCATAGAGGTCGTGAATTAAGTAATGCCTCAATTTGAACTAAGACTGTGAACATTCCTTCGTAGGTTAAAAGCTGGTCACCAACTACTCGACATAATTGTGTCTTCACAGATTTTACACCTGCCTCCCATAGACCCCCGTAGGGGGATTCAATTTCCACTCAATATGCTTCTCATCCAAACACTTTTGAAACATTTCCTGAATGTATTCATTTGCTCCAGATATAACTCTTTGATACTTTCGCTCCATGAACTTTGGAATGAGTGAGGTTCAGGGGACCGCAGAAATCTACCCCAACACATGAAAATGGTTTGAGTTGACTCACGCGTAGACGCGGCAAATCTCCCATCAATGGTGTAGATGATGATGGACGACAGCGAAAACAACGAATACACTTGGAGCACACTGAATGAATAGCTCGCCTTGCGTTGATGATCCAAAACCTTTGTGTTATGAGAAAACGCAAGGTTTGTAGCCCAGGATGCACGTTTCTGTTGTGATAGTCAAGAATGATCAAATAAGTTAGCCGATGTTTCTGAGGCAATATAAATGGAAACTTTCGATCGTATGGCAACTGGGAGTGTATCAATCTACCGCCCACCCTGAGAAATCCATCCTCATCGAGGAATGGAGACAATTTTCGAAACTGTTTTTGAATCGCTCTACCACCTTTCTGTAAATATGAAATTTGTTCCCTGAATGAAATGCTTTGAACATGTTTAACCAGTGCTAACAATGCTCGATCTAATTTATGTAGAAGTAAAGCCCCAACTTTCCTGCTATTAGTGGGATTCGAGTTATGAGAAAACCGAAAAATATATGGAACAATTCTCGGAATTTTTTGTAGTGACGGAAATCGATTCAAAATGTTTTCAATAACATCCTCATCTATAATTACCACCAGAGTAACTTTCTCTGATTTTCCTTCATAATGTCATCAACAAAAACGGGAGATGAAACCGGCCACGACTCTTGAGGAGACGTCAGCCATGGAGGACCTGTCCACCAGAGATGATGAGTTAAAAGTTCATTTGGAGAAATTCCGCGAGACAAACAATCGGCGGGGTTGTCCTTGGAATTAATATGATGCCAACATGATGGATGAATTTTCTCTTGAATTTGATCCACTCTGTTACTGATGAAGCATTGCCATCGATGAGGTGATGAATGGATCTAATGCAGTGCCACTGATGAATCAGACCAAGCGGATATTCGTTTGACAACATATTGATCAGCAATACATTTCAAAATGAATTCCAACAACTCTGCCAACAATACTGCTGCGCGATGTTCGAACCGAGGTAATGAAACACGTTTCAACGGTGCAATTCTAGATTTTGCCATGACCAAAGCTGTTTCAATATCCTCATTTGATGAAATTGATCGGGAATAAACAACTGCAGCATGTCCACGTTCCGATGCATCACAGAAACCGTGAATCTGAATATCCGAAGCATCATCACAAGACAAATATCTAGGAATGGCTACTTCAGACGAGTTTTTCAAATCCATCCTGATCGTTTCCAATGATCAACTGTAGCAGGATCTAGTTCTTGATCCCAATCCAAACCCAAGGTCCAAAGGTACTGTATAAAATATTTTGCATGGAAAGTAACTGGTGTGAGAAAGCCCAAAGGATCAAATATACGAGATAAATCAGATAAGATTGTACATTTTCTCTCTGGTGTATCAGAATCAGAAGGTGAAGACCATTTCATGCCTAGTATTTTTACACTGGCACTTCCACCTTCATCAAATGAGAAACAACCTGCTTGACTATGATCAAGTGGAAGGTGTGAAATTAGTCTCGTGTCATTACTAGCCCATTTCCTGAGCTGAAATCGACCTTTTTCCAATAATGAAATTAATTGCGATTGCAGTGAGGAAGCATCGCCTTCAAAAAAGGTTCTCTTAAGTGTACCTGGTCTCCAGTCGAGGCTGAAGAACACAAGCGAGAAAACGATAGAAGATCTTCATTCTGCTCTGTATGGGATGCATACTGCGGAAGAATTGACAAAAGATTTCATATTATCTTTTCCTGGATTCAGTTTCAATTTAACTCAGAAGAATATCGACAACATGTGGGATTAGTTGGGAATTCATTTAGCATCCCAAGTTTATAAAAATTGTGTGACTTCTTTGAGCGCTGTTATTCAGATTCCTCCGATGCTTCAGAGTTGACGAAAATATTCATGAAAGCTGTTATGGAAAAGTCAAATTCAGTTCGAGAACAAAACAATACGGACAAAGCAAGGGGTTGCATCAACGACTCAGTTGCTACAACTGTTAGTACATTCAGATGTTCCAGAAGGAAGTCGGAATTACTTGGAATTCAAGATGGAATCTCAACTCTGCAAGACATCATTCTTTCGAAACGAGAGGAGATGCTGTATTTAGAAAGTGAATTGTTCAAACTGAAAAGTGATGAAAATGCGTCTGCACAAGATATAAATACCTTACAAAGTGAATTGGGACAAAGAAGGAAACTCGTTGCAATTTATGAGAATCGTCTTTCTTCGAAAGAAAAGTCGCAACAAAAATGTGAGGAGCATTGCGCAATCGATTCTGGTTCCAGTACTGAAGGAAGAACTTCACATAAAGATTAGAAATGACATCGCAACTAATCAAAAGTTACAGGATATTCAAGATGAGGTAAACTCATTGAATGAACCTCACTGCCAGCAGAATATCTCTGGAAATTCATCACAAAACCAAATATGTAATCTAACAAGGTCCATCAGTAGTATGTTAGCTAGACAAACTATTGGGAGTCGAATGGTATCAATCGATGGATTCTCTTGTCTGAAATGGCCTATTTTCTATTCAGAATACAAACTTTCTGATGGAACTTGCATGTTTCCACCTGAAGAAAATATTCTTAGACTGAATAAAAATCTCACAGGTGACGCAAGGAAAACTGTACTGGTTACTTGGTGACTGCTGAAAATCCAGATGAAACTTCAGACATCCTACAGGAAAAGTATGGTCGTCCAGAGCTGATAGACGATGAATCATTAGCAAAAATACGCCACTGTAGACAGTTTGGAGTCATTTATGGATCATAGTACGTACCTCAGTCAGGAATATATCTGCAGTTTTGGAGGGAGAAATGGCACAAATGGTTAGCCAAAGAAGTCTGTGGGCAAATTTGATAACAGAACTGCCACCTCATCTTCTCTCTCGATGGGGAAGTTACTCGATGCAGAATAACATTAAGGTTCATCATGAATCATTGAAAGAATTCTCTCTGTGGATCCAAGAAATGTCCCAAGTAGTTTCCAGAATTACATTCATTTCGAGGAATCCTGCGAAAACTGGGAGGAGTTTCGAGTCGACTTCAAACGAGAAGAGAATAGAAAATAATCGATCCAACTGATTCCCGTCGGAAGGCCAGAAAGAAATATGCAAAATCTGCAATAAAGGAGCACATTCTGTAGAAAATTGCAATGATTTGAGAAAAGAATAGAAAGAAATAGAAGAGAAAAGAATTTGAGAGAAGAATATATGTGGTGTGAATAACTGCGGATGATTCTACCACAATTTATCACACAAAAATTCAGAATTCTTTTCAATACAAACTGAAATCACAACACACGTTAGTGAATATAACACGAGTACATCATTAGAAATTTTACCTGTCCAAATTGAAGGGCCGAATGGTATTTTTCAAGTATTTGCTTTGCTTGATGAAGGAAGCACTACTACACAAATGGATTCAAGAGTTGCTGAAATATTAGATTCATCTGGCCCTGTATCTCCTCTTTGTTGTGAGTGGACTGGAGAAATCCACAGATACACAATTCTCAAGTTGGTGATGCCGAAACATCTGGGAAATGTTCTGCCATATTTTACGAATTGAATAATATCAGAACAGTTGCTAATTTCAACTCACCAGGACAGAATTATAACTTGGAAGAATTGGTATTATCATTTCCTTTCATCGAACAAGTCGCTGCCAATTTCACAGGAGTTGAAAAGCCATGTCTGCTAGTTGGACAGAACAGCGCGAATTCAATCGTATCAAGACGAATTATCCAGCCAAGTCTTCAGTCACCGATTTTGTCAAAAACTAGAATTGGATGAACAATCCATGGTAATATCGAGTTTCCACCAAAAACTCTAAATCCATCGGAAATATCTTCAATTTGTTATGAAACGTCAGATGAAAACCTTCATGAGTTAGTTGAAGATTTCATGAGAATTGTAAATTTCGGAGTGGCAATTCCAAAAGTGGACAGAAAAAATACCAGAGAAGAAGAGAGAGCTATTGCTATTTCAGAAGAATCCATTCGCTAGATTCTAGATATGAAATGAGATTACCATGGAAAGAAGATAATATGAGATTCCCTCCTTCTAAAGTCATGGCAATGCAGAGACTGATATCTCTGGAGAAGAAATTATCCAAAGATAGACTATTTGCTGGGACTTAATGTGTAGAAATCGAAAAATTGTTCGAAAGTGAGTATGCTGTGCCAGTTAGTAACCATGAATCGACGAAAGCTGAAAGAATTTGGTTCTCATCAGATTTTCCGGTGAGAAATCCCAATAAACCCGGCAAGGTCAGAGTGGTATTCGACGCTGCAGCCAAATCGAACCGATTTTCTTTGAACGATTTCCTACTTGTTGGTCCAGATTACTCAAAATCTCTGTTTGGTATCCCACTGAGATTTCAAATAAACAAAATCGCATTTGTTGGAGATATCAGAGAGATGTTTAATAGGGTGAACATTCCTTATGAAGATACATTTTTGCAACGTTTCCTGTGGAGGAATCTCAACCCAAGAACTACACCAAAAGTATATCGAATGACTGCGATGCTCTTTGATATGGCATCTTCACCATTCTTAGCTCAATTTGTGAAGAATTATAACTCACGCTGTTCAACAAATGAACGAGTGGTAGAATCAATAATAGGAAACCATTATGTCGATGATTTCCTCGATGGCATATAGACGAAAGAAGAAGCAATCCAGCTAATCAATGATGTTATCCTTGTTCAGAGCAGAGGAGGCTTCAAGATCCGCAAATTTAATCTGTAATCTTTCAGAAGTCTTGAGGAATATACCGCAACATGTGACAAATTAACAAACAACATCTGAATTGGATGAACAAATCGTTGAAGACCGGATTCTTGGTATGTCCTGGAATTCTGAGAAAGATTGCTTCAGTTTCAAATTGAACTTCCACAAAGTTCCTCCAAGAATAATGGATGGCTCCAAAATTCCAACGAGACGAGAAGTTTTAAAACCACAATGTTTGTTCATGATCCAATTGGTTAAACGAATTAGGAGAGTCAAATAATTTGGGAATACCACGTTGTTACTCAGAAAATCTGAAGCAAGCCTCAAATTTACAACTCCATACATTTGCGGATGCCAGTGAAAATGCTTATGCTTCGGCAATATACCTACGCATGGAATTCGGAAAACGTGAGCAAGTTGTTCTTGTTGCCTCGAAAGCACGAGTTGCACCTCTGAAAACATTGACCGTTCCCAAAATGGAGCTGTTGGCCGTTGTACTAGGTGTCAGATTATGCAAAGAAATAATGAAACATTGAAAAATTATTACAGTTCCGAGATTGTTCTAGTCTGATTCTCGGACAGTTACACATAGGATTCAAAGTGAGAAGAAACTTCCAACTTATGTAGCATCTAGAGTTGGAAGGATACTAGAACTCAGTGAACTCAGAGAATGGAGATGGGTAACAACCTCGAATAATGTTGCTGATGATTGCACACGAGACTCATCAAAAGTATTGACATCAGAAGAATGCAGGTGGTTCAAAGGTCCACAGTTCTTTTATAGAAATAAAGAAGATTGGCCAATTATTCCCCAAATATCGAGTGATGTGCATTCAGATGAGGAATTTCAAGTAGAGCATGTCCATGTTATAATGTTGACAGAAAATATCTTCGAATCTTTGCCACGAATAGAATCACATTACACCTGGATAAAGTTATTACAAATGACAGCAAGGGTGAAACGATTCATTACAAATTTGAAACTTGAGGGACAGAACAAACAATTCTGACCATTAACTACAGAAGAGATGAACTGGAGTCGAAAACAATGGTGGAAAGGAACTCAGAAGACTTGTTTTCCCAGAGACATCAAAAATTTAAAAAAATGTATTGAAAACAAAAATGGAAGACTACACAAGTCGTCTCTTGTTTTGGACTCAGATGGTATCCTGAGGATATCGAGTAGAATTTTCAAAATCAGACTTGTGGAAGAAATTGAAAAGGAACCCATTGTCCTGGATGGTGATCATCCATACATGAGAAAAATGATACTTCATCATCACACGAAATATGGTCACCAGGGAATTCATACAGTTATAACTGAATTGCGTCGAATGTTCTGTATACCACACTTAACTGCGGCGGTCAAGAAGATAATACGACAATGTATACACTGCAAAGGACAGATACCACCGCAATTTGAGCCTAGAATGGGGTTACTTCCTGAAGAGAGATTGCTTGTATACGAAAAGCCATTCTCTTCATGTGGAATAAACTATTTTGGTCCGTTTTATGTGAAGATTGACAGGGGAGTAGAAAAGCGATATGGGGTACTTTTCACTTGCCTGACTATTAGAGGTATACATGTTGAAATAGCTCATCCTCTGATAGCTGATTCATGCATTATGGCATTACGGAGATTTTTGGCTAGACGAGAAGCGGTGCAAATAATCTGATCTGATAACGGGACAAACTCCCATGGCGCAAACCAAGAACTACTAGAGGTACTAGATGAATAGAACTCAACAGTGTTATAGAAAACATGACCAATAGAGGCATCGAATGGAAATTTATTCCACCGCTTGCTCCATTCATGGCTGGTAGCTGGGAGCGCCTAATAAAATGTTTTGAAAGGGCTCTAGTCGTGATTATGGAAGATAGGCATCAAACGGAGGAAGTACTCCAAACTCTCTTTACAGGAGCTGAGTATGTAATCAACAGTAGACCTCTCACTCAGGTGTCCGACCATTATGCTGATCTGGTCAGCATATGTCCAAATGACATTTTGGTTAGTAGATCTACCACCATCACAGCACCAGGCCACTTTACAGAAAAGGATTCATTTAGATTATTATTATATATATTATATTAAATATTATTATATATACAGGGTGTCCTTGAAAGGTCTTTACAAAAAGCTACCACATATTCTTCAGACCAAAACAATTCGATACAAGCAAACTTACCTCAGTAAAAAATTGCTTAGTTTGGGCGCTAGACGACTCTGAAGTTGAAATTTTCAAATCGATTTTGCTTCATAACTTTTGAACGGCTCATGAGATTTTTTTCAAATTTGGTACGTTGGCATAGACTCATCGGGCAATGAAACTCATATCATAATCATAATGAATATCATTCCATGGGCGTAGAACTTGATTTTTTCAGTAAATAAACATCTAAAACTCCTACGCCAATGGAAAAAAATTAGTTTCAATATGAAATCTAAATTATTCAACTCATTCACTACAAATAAGGTACTCTTGACAAAAGTCGATTCCTCTCATGGTTTCGACAAAATTTTAATTTTAGTGATTTGGAGCATAATTAATAATAAAACGATTAACAGATATTTCATAAAAATTGTTCAAAATGTTCACCATTTTCACGTATACAAAGATTTATACGACGCAAAAAGTTGAAATGTACTCTTTGCATAACTTCTTCATCGCCTGTAAGATTATTCGTCGCCTGTTGGATACGTTGCCATAATTGTTCTACAGTATTCACAGGGGTCTTGTAAACCGTAGACTTGAGATAACCCCATACAAAATAATCCATCGGTGTTAAGTCTGGAGAACGTGGTGGCCAATTCACGGGTGCATCATTACCTCTACCTATCCATCTGTCTGGGTACTGTTGGTTTAAAAAATTCCTAACATCCACCGAAAAATGTGGTGGAGCTCCATCGTGCATAAACCACATATCTACCCGATGTTGGAGTGGTAAATCTTCCAACAAATTTGGCAACGTATTTCGTAGATGTTGTAAATACATGTCTCCTGTCAATCTTTGTGGAAGTATGACAGGACCAATTATAAAATTTCCTATTATTCCAGCCCAAACGTTGATTTTGAATTCGTGTTGAAAATGGTTTATTTTAATGGAATGAGGATTTTCAATTGCATAAACGTGTTCATTATGAAAATTAGTTATTCCTCTTCTCGTGAAACAGGCTTCATCAGTGAACAAAATATTCTTTCCAAAGTTCAGATTCATTTCTCTTTGCAAATCAATGAACCTACAAAACATCAGACGACTTTGTGAATCATGGATTAATAAATCTTGAACTGGCGTCTTGTGGTATGGGTATAATAATTGTTCTCTTAGTACTTCATGAACGGCATTCCTAGAAACTTCTAGTTCATTACTTATCCGTCTAGTACTCAATTCTGGATTTTCTTCAATACGGTCTAAAATTTCTACTTCGACTTCGGGAATCCTTACATAACGCTGTCTTCCATAATCACCAGTTCTAGGAGCAAAATGACCGGTCTCCCGAAGACGTCTCTCAACTGCAGCAAAGGTTGGGTGGCTTGGTACGCGACGATTTGGAAACCTTGCCGAATACACCCTCACACTCTCTCGACCATTTCCTTGACAATATCCGAATACCAATAACATATCGGTGTATTCTTCATTGGTGTATTGTACGGCCATGATAAATCAGAAAAGTCCGATATCAACAATCAACGTCAATAAAACTCGACAAATCAACACAGATGAAACTATGGAAACCAAGAATGTGAATATCACTGTTTTCGAGCAGATAATAATAGTCTTCAGAAAAAAAAACCAGTGCTACTTATTTTCAATAGAAATAACCTATGCAAAAAGTACATCTCAACTTTTTGCGTCGTATAAATCTTTGTATACGTGAAAATGGTGAACATTTTGAACAATTTTTATGAAATATCTGTTAATCGTTTTATTATTAATTATGCTCTAAATCACTAGAATTAAAATTTTGTCGAAACCATGAGAGGAATCGACTTTTGTCAAGAGTACCTTTTTTGTAGTGAATGAGTTGAATAATTTAGATTTCATATTGAGACTAATTTTTTTCCATTGGCGTAGGAGTTTTAGATGTTTATTTACTGAAAAAATCAAGTTCTACGCCCATGGAATGATATTCATTATGATTATGATATGAGTTTCATTGCCCGATGAGTCTATGCCAACGTACCAAATTTGAAAAAAATCTCATGAGCCGTTCAAAAGTTATGAAGCAAAATCGATTTGAAAATTTCAACTTCAGAGCCGTCTAGCGCCCAAACTAAGCAACTTTTTACTGAGGTAAGTTTGCTTGTATCGAATTGTTTTGGTCTGAAGAATATGTGTTAGCTTTTTGTAAAGACCTTTATTATATATATATATATATATATTTATTCAGTGGCGGAAATCTCAGTATTCAGCAGATATATTCCTACTCTAATCGAAAGGAAAGTGGAAGAAAGATGAAACAAATATTGAAGTCGGCGATATAGTTCTCATCATCGATTCAACACAATCAAGAGGAGATTGGCCACTAGGGACCATTTCCAAAGTCTACGAGGTCTCAGATGGTATTGTACGAGTAGCCGATGTTAGGGTATCAAATGGAATACTGAAAACGGCGATCAGAAAACTCCATCAAATGAATTTCAACTGTGCTAACAAGGAAGTCAGCACCAAGGAGGAGAATGTTGAAGATATTTGAACTCACTGTATAAAAAACAAAGAATCGAGTGATCAGTTGTTGTTCTATAATATATGTCAAGTATTGTCAGTATTCTCAATACATGAAAGTTCACCAGAAAGGCCTATATTCTTCATATATGGTGTCATTTGTATGTCGATGAATATTCGTAATGATCTGATCTTTGGATAGAATTCAACCTCGTATTCAACTCAAGTAGCTCATATTCGCAGCCATCTAACTCAACTCCATATTCAACAACAATTCATCATATATTGTGAACAATTCTTCGCTGCATATCGCTGTAAAGCAAAATACTATCTTCTGAAGAATCATGGGAATAATACACACATCTGCGAAATAACCAGAATATTTCTTCATTATTATTCTTGGACATAATTGAAAATGCTGGATTATTTTTCAGCATTATTTTCTCAGAGACTGCATGAGGACATGCCTCGAAATATAAACTACATATACGCGATAAATCGTATGAGCCATAAGACACCAGAAAATTGGTTGAATTGAGCAGAAAAGGAGAGCCGAAAATGATATATGAATTGAAGGAAGTAGTCCATTCTCGAAGTGGAGTTAGTAGATTAGAGTAGGAAAACTCAAAGTCATCTCCACAATATTTAATGCTGTGGTTGGATTAATTGTAAATGGTGAAAATGGTGAGACATGTTTCGGACATATATATGTCCATCTTCAGTCTTAACAATCGGCGTAAATCTACAAGAAATTAAGTAAGGTAATGTAATAAACCTATAGGTTATGTTTAACTCACATGGTTAGAGATGAAAGTCAATACATTAAAGTTAAAATTTTTGAAATTATATAATGAAATGGAATGGGATTCAAACCCATCTATACGAGAGCCCCATTAGGGGGGTTGGAAATTGAAAGCACTCTTCAGTTGGAATGTTTGAAGAAACGAGTGATACAAAGTGATGTCAATCGCCATTTTTGTACAGGTACGAGTATGAGTACCAACTGTGCAAAATAAATTCAAAACTGAAATAGGAGACAAGGCCCTCTTTCGAGATTATTCTGTACGGTACAAGGATTAACAAGAAAACTGTATAAAGTTGTCAGCTGCCATCTATATAATTGGTTATGAAGTTAAACAAGGAGACTGTGAAAAATTTTTAAACTGTAATATTATTATCTTTGGCTGTAACAGAAAATAGTATATGGGTGTAATGAACGACTGTGTGAAACATTGTTATTTGAGCTATAATGTTGAGGAGGCAAGGTTCATAATAAAGTTATAATTACAAAAGGAATTTTAAGGAATTGAAAAATGATAGGGAGTCAAAATGAGTTTGTTCGTTTAACGAGATAGAGTTTGGATCTATTTGGGATTTATTAATTTCAAAAATTTCTAAAATGTTAAGTTTATTACTTTTATTACAAATATGTAAGATTTCTAGATTATTCTTGATATCAAAATTGTGTTGGTTGTTAATTATGTGGTTGGCGAAAGAACTTTTTGAGACATAGTCTTCATGGTCACGGTTACTAGGGAATTTTGAAGTAACCGTGACCATGAAGACTATGTCTCAAAAAGTTCTTTCGCCAACCACATAATTAACAACCAACACAATTTTGATATCAAGAATAATCTAGAAATCTTACATATTTGTAATAAAAGTAATAAACTTAACATTTTAGAAATTTTTGAAATTAATAAATCCCAAATAGATCCAAACTCTATCTCGTTAAACGAACAAACTCATTTTGACTCCCTATCATTTTTCAATTCCTTAAAATTCCTTTTGTAATTATAACTTTATTATGAACCTTGCCTCCTCAACATTATAGCTCAAATAACAATGTTTCACACAGTCGTTCATTACACCCATATACTATTTTCTGTTACAGCCAAAGATAATAATATTACAGTTTAAAAATTTTTCACAGTCTCCTTGTTTAACTTCATAACCAATTATATAGATGGCAGCTGACAACTTTATACAGTTTTCTTGTTAATCCTTGTACCGTACAGAATAATCTCGAAAGAGGGCCTTGTCTCCTATTTCAGTTTTGAATTTATTTTGCACAGTTGGTACTCATACTCGTACCTGTACAAAAATGGCGATTGACATCACTTTGTATCACTCGTTTCTTCAAACATTCCAACTGAAGAGTGCTTTCAATTTCCAACCCCCCTAATGGGGCTCTCGTATAGATGGGTTTGAATCCCATTCCATTTCATTATATAATTTCAAAAATTTTAACTTTAATGTATTGACTTTCATCTCTAACCATGTGAGTTAAACATAACCTATAGGTTTATTACATTACCTTACTTAATTTCTTGTAGATTTACGCCGATTGTTAAGACTGAAGATGGACATATATATGTCCGAAACATGTCTCACCATTTTCACCATTTACAATTAATCCAACCACAGCATTAAATATTGTGGAGATGACTTTGAGTTTTCCTACTCTAATGATATATGAGATTGAATTCTCATACTATTTTTCCTGATGATGAACTTCAGCAACTAGCTGTTGAAACAATCACTGAATACTTCCGATGATGATATATAATATCACAAAACAGTGAGAGTGACTTAAAGATAATAAATTGTTGCCAAGCTAGAGACGATCAGAACCGGGTGATAAAAGAATCGAGAACGTTAACCATTGTGATTCACTCCTAAGAATTATGATGATAATAATGAGAGTAATTATGATACTAGAAAAATCAGTCATCTTTTTTTGTATAAATCATCAATATTCCGTCATGGACGAATGTGTGGAACTAAGTGAATATCATTGAAATTGATCTCTTCATTGAGCGATGAGTGTTGTTCCACTTGTTACGTTTAAATATAAAAAAAGTCAACAAAAATTATTACATGAAAGTATACTTATGAATATTACCTAAAAGTAAAGATGACAAAAACATACCTAGAATGATAAACAATGAAAATAAAATAAATACACAATATGAAGAATTATAATAAGCTCCTCCTTGTTTATGCAAGCAGTATAGTGTAACATACAATGACTAGGATTTGTTCAGCTTGCGTAAGAATCAAAATGGCGATAAATTAATCTTGGATTCTCAAGAATGAATCTCTTCAATGCATTTTTGAATTGCGGTGGTCATATTGATGTTTTTATTTGTTCAGGTGAATTATTATGAAATTATGGTGCCAAGTAATTGAAGGAGCGTTGTGTTATTGTTTTCAACATATAGGAAACTAATTGTTGATTTCAATTTCGTGTATTGTATGAATGATTATTGATGTCGACGAAACATTTGAACACCTTCATTGTTGTCTGATATCTACGGAAAGATTGATAATGCTCTTGTTGCTCGGGTTATTATTGGCAACACCGAAACGTTTTCGGAGATATTTGCTCTGCTTCTGCAGACTGAATGTTTGTCTATGAATTCGAAGAATTTCCGATCGACAGGCACATCGAGATAGTCGGAAGACGACGTTGCCATAAATCTAGTTTTCGTTACATGCATGAAAGTGTCTGCTATTGATGGTACATTAAGCAGTGGGAGCAACAAAGTTTATTGAGATAATCGAACACCTGATTGCCCAAATGGAATGATATCTACAAAATCGGAATTCAATTGTATCAACAGTATATATCAGCTTCAGTAATCACGATTGGAAAATCATTGCTTGGCTTGTGCGTGAAGACTAACGAATAGATATAAAAAAGCAAAAATGAGATGATCTGAATGATTGCAGAAAATACTGAGTAAACAAAATCATCAACTGTAACATTCATTCACTTATTATTAATGAGTGATTCAAATCATTAACTGATAGCTCATAACACGAAATCTGGATGACATTACAGTAGGTGAACTATGTTTTGGTTCGTTAGCGATCATTCAATTGTGATGGTTGATGTCAATATAAGAATTTCAAATGAGGTCACGTGATACCTATCTCAATTCATCTACATTTCGAATTACCTTCGGACATTTTCTAGTTGATTCAAATGAAATTGGGAATGTTCAATCTTCAATTGATTTATAGAACAGGTTTCATTGTAAATCTGGTAATATCAGTTTAATATGAGACATTGAATCAAATCACCACCAAACAGAAGATTCTGCTGACTCCACCGAAACTCAATACCCTTGGATTCCGAGATGTCGAACAAGCACCGAGGTTTCTTAATCCCCATTTTACTGCAAACCGCAGTCAGACTTTATATTCAAACGCATAAACATCTCTCTGTGAACTTATATTTTCAGTTTATAATAGCAAGTTACTTTTTAAAAAAGCGAGTCCGTCGTTGTCGAACTTATTTGGCGCAGTCGGTAGGATTGCCGAAATCACCGCGAATCGATCGGAGTGATTTTCCTTCCAACGATTAATCGGTAATGGAACTTTTAACATCGTGAAAATACGTGCTGGAAGAAGTCAGAAGCAGAGCGGCTCCTTGGACCTCAAGACACCCTGTCAATCGTTGACCTGCCAAAGATCATTCCATCCCTGTTTTTCGAGAAGAGGAACTACATTGTTCTCTTCTGCAAGAAAGGAGTAGTTGGAGAAGACAGAAATCGCTCTTCTAGCACAGACTTCCTATAGTGGTAAAGGCGATGACCAAAGGCTTGCTTTTTATGTAAGTGTATACCAATTTATGTCGCTTGAAAATCATTTCCAGAGTTTAAACCAATTGTCCTCAACTGACTCAGACAATACCGATTCAACCCCTCTCAATATTTAACCCATCGTTACCCAAAGTAACTCAGATTTGAATATTTCAAACAATTTATCAATTTCATGCGATACTTATAATATGGCTAACCCAGCTGAGACAGCACGTTTCAAACCAGAATATCTCAGTTGCGTGCCTAACTGTGATGGTAATCCAAATGAACTGAATAAGTACTTGCAAGTCTCTAATCAATGCATTCTATGACGCAACTAATCCGAATAATTTCCGAAATTCATTTCTACTGAACTCACTGATAGGGAAGTCAAGTGACAATACCAAGCTTGTCATTAATGTACAGAGCGTAACAACGTGTGATGACTGTTTACACTGTTTACAGGAAATTTGCGGACCAACGTGACGAGGCTTGTTTGAACAGAGATCTCGTAATGCTCAGACAGTCACCAGCTGAAAAACCACACCAATTCTTTGATAGGTGCTTACAACTTTCAGATGTACTGTGCTTATTTATTGATGCGCACGAACCCTCAAAAGAGATTCATACAATAAATGAACCCTAAGAACATTTTTGTCAGGACTACGTGAACCGTTAGGTACAACTATTAGAAGTATGCGCCCAGATAATTTACATCAGGCGCTTCAATTCATCATACAAGAGGAAAACGAGAATTATTATCAAAATCAAGCAAATATAATTCCCAGTAGACAAAGTCTACATCATTCGTGCGATACTCGAAGTATGCAGCCAAGAAATTCAAATAATTTCAGTAATTTTAACAGTAATACTCAATATGATCAATTTCAATCACCACAGCCTTCCCGAAATAGATTTCCATCTCAACAAATCAACATTCAACCCAGATCGAACAACCCACCTCAGAGATTCATCCGTAATCCTTGAATATTTAGGCATCCTAGCCAAGATCGAAATGTATGCAAACCAAATACTAACCAAAAACTTCCAAATCCTACGCTCGTCTTCCTCAACAAAATCATTTTCGTAATCAGAGTCGTCCTCAGAGAGATTTCATCTCTGAAGAACTCTATGATGTCCAGACTGATGAAATTGATCAATCGATGCCAAATACTTCAGTTAGTTATCAGCAAATGGATTCTCAGATATTCGAAAACACTTGCGATATGTATGATGTCGATGGAGCGAATTTTCAAGAGCAGCCTCAAACTTCGAATCAAACATAGTGCCTCCAGTTATATCAATAAATAATTCAAACACTAGCGAATTGCCATATATCACCTTGCCAGAACATAACCTCGAGTTTCTGATAGACTCAGGTTCAACAAAATCGTTTATCGATCCAAATTTAGCATCTGAAATACATCCAAATACCATTTGAAATGACCCGTTCATAGTTTCAACAGTATTTTAGAAATCAGCTTATAAATTTAGCGCATCGATTCCGATCTCAAATATATTCAAAATCACTGGAAATTTCAAATTCTACTTGTTTAGATTTCACAATGTTTCCGATGGCCTGATCGGTCTCGATAATCTCAAACTGTTGCATACTTGATTACACCTTACACAAGGATCAAGTTACAGTTTCATGGAATTCAAAAGCAACTTAATCTAATATCAGTTCCACCACGTACAGAACAAGTGATGAAAATGAGAACAAGCATAAAAAATGGCGAAATTATCATTCCTCATCATGAAATACATAACTGCGAGATTCCGAGTGCCTCAGCGTCGCAAAAGACGGAGAACCGCTGAAAACTAAATTAAATAACAATACATGTAATATTACATTGGATTTCTCGAAACCCATTGTTGTCGAGCAATTTGATAGAGTTAGGATAAAAGAATTCAATTTCAATAATATTGACGAAACGGAGAAACCGAAAATTGACTTATCTAGAATTAGAACAAATCATTCGAAAAACGAAGAGAAAAGCATGATCGGAAACTTATGTGAAGAGTATTCAGATATTTTTTACCAAAAAAACACTTCGTTGACATTTTCTAATACTAATATCCCTTCATCGGGTCGGAAAACAAATAAACAGCATGCTAGACCAAGAAATAATTCGCCCAATAGTGTCCAAAAAGGCAGATGCTTCAGGTCAGCAAAAATGGCGAGTAGTGGTTGATTATCGTAAATTGAACGAGAAAACAATCGACGATGAATACCCAATATTACGGATCTATTAGATAAACTGGGCAGATGTCAATATTTTTCAACTTCAGACCTCGCTAGTGGCTTCCATCAAGTAGAAATGAATGAGGAGGATATTCAGAAGATCGCTTTCAATACTGAGAACGGACACTATGAATACCTCAAGATGCCACTCGGCTTGAAGAACACCCCCGCAACGTTCCAAAGAATTATTATTATCGATAATATTCTTCGTGATATACAGACAAAAAATGTCTGGTATACCTCGTTGACATAATTATTTTCTCCACTTCCCTTCAGGAACATCAAGAACGTCTCAGAGTCGTATTCCAACGTTTGCGAGAATCGAATTTTAAGATTCAAATGGACAAGTTCGAATTTTTACGCAAGGAAGTGGCCTATCTAAGTCACATTGTCACTCCTGACGGCGTGAAACCAAACCCGAATAAAATACATGCTATCAAACATTTTCCAATTGTACACCCAAACAGATCAAAGGCTTTTTAGGGTTATTAGGCTATTATCGACAATCCTGCAAAAATCAATGAGCCTCTCACGAAATGTCTCAAGAAAGGCGCAAAAATTATTCATGATGAAGAATTCAAATCGTTTCAAAAATTGTAAAAATCTTCTGATCAATGTTACCAGTATCCCGATTCCTCCAAACCTTTCAATTCCACTACAGATGCGAGTAATGTTGCTCTCGGTGCTATTTTGAGCCAAGAACCCGTAGGTAAAGATCTTACAGTGGCGTACACCTCACGGTCCCTCAATGATTCCGAGAGAAAATTCTCCACCATTGAAAAGGAGTTATTGGAGATTGTTTGGGCTACGAAATATTTCAGGCCTCACCTGTTTGGTAGGAAATTCAATATATCAACAGATCATAAACCCCTTCAATGGGTATTTTCTCTCAGAGATCCAAGTTCTGAATTATCACGCTGGAGGATGGATGTCGAAGAGTACGAATTCAATAATTATTCCGAAACCTATAAAAAGGGAAAGCAAATAAAAATGCCGATTCTTTATCACGTACAGAGTTGCATACCAAAGAAACTGATAACATTTTCTCATTCATATAAGAATTCAATAGAAACTTAGCGAAAACTCAACAAGAAGACAACATTTCCACTCAAGTACAAACCGACAATGATTCGATAAACAAAATTGACAATAATGACGAAGACAATGACATCCAACATGACAACGATGACGTTACTATTCATACAAACTCCGAAGAAATCCCATAGTAGAAATTCCCATCTCGGAACAACCTGTAGACTTCAGTCAAAATCAGATGATCATTCGTTCAGTTTCACATTTACCTTCAAGATCGAAAATAACCATACTTTTCGAAAAGAAGCAACGAATTAGTGTACAAATTTCTAAAAATAATTTTGACCAGGACATCATCGACGTTATAATGGATCACATTGCCCCAAACGTTCATGTTTACTCTGAAAGTCCCAAAATATACGAAACCTTCTGCGAAGTAGTACGGAAAAATTTCAAATGGCCCTCTTTGAAATTCAAAAGGTGTAAAATCAAATCGATTGACATTACAGACAAAAATCAAATTCCGGAACTGATTCAAGCATATCACGAAGGTGAATCAAATCATCGTGGTATTGAAGAAACAGAAAACCGGTTGAGGCAGAAGTATTATTGGCCTAATTCGAAAAACTCGGTGCAGACATATTATATAAAGGATTGTGAAATATGTCAACAGAGTAAGTTAAAAAGACACCCTATCAGGACTCAAATGAATATCACGCCGACAGCAACAAACCTCTCGAAATACTACATATGGACACTTTTACATTGGAACAAAATGAATTATCGACAATAATTGATAGTTTTTCCAAATATGCCCAGGTATACCACCTCAATTCTCTGGACTAGCTGCTTGCATCATGATCATCACAGTCATAGCAATCTGCATCTACAAGAACTTTCTGCATTCTCGATGTCAAAAACTGATGCCAGTCCAGCCCTCAGGACAACTCGAAGAAATCAACCTTCCAGTCGTTCAACTACCCCGCTGCACTCCGTAGTTGAATTTTTGAGGGAAGGAATTATATCATCACCAAACGGAAGATTCTGTTGACTGCACCGAAATTCAAAACCCTTAGATTCCGAGATGTCGAACAAGCACCGAGGTTTCTTTATTCCCATTTTTACTGCAAACCGCAGTCAGACTTTATATTCAAACGCATGAACATCTCTCTGTAAACTTATATTTTCAGTTCATGATGAGAAGTTATTTTTCAAGAAAGCAAGTCCGTCGTTGTCGAACTTATTTCATGTCACCTCCAGCTCTTCACTTCCATTCTCAATTATCGTTTGAAAATTAGCTGAATGAATTGAATAAGTTCTACATATCTCAAGAGTTCACATACATCACCGTACATTAGAACGTCCTCAACAAAACTGAACAAGGTTTCCAAACAAATCAACAGCCCTTTCAAATAATGCTAGTACACAATATATTCCCACGGGAAATGAACACGATGATTTTCCTAATAGAACACCCTGTATATCATCTCATATCTATTATTCGATCTATATATATGCATCAGTTTCTGAAATACAAGTTTTCAAATATTGAAATATGTACTAATGTGCAGTAAGACATAGTTAACCTGTCAAGGGGCAATCGTGAACAACAGAATCTAGAACCATTTTTGTTGTATTCTTATCAAATTTGAGTTTTCTCTTTTCATTTTCTCTTCATAACTTTTCGAATAAGAGATGAGGATAGGATGAATACGGGGAAACCCTGTACTCAATTTGACATTTAATAATACCTTGCTACAAAAAATCAGAGAGGATTCTATCACTCTGACACGTTCACCAGTTTTTTCAGTCACGTCAAAATATGCTATTCTGAGAATGACAATGGATCTTTTCAAGATTTTCTTTCGAAATACAACACCCAGGTGTGACAATTGATATTTCATAGTAGTTTATATTTCATACTGAGATTGGAACGCTCCTACTGACCCAATTTACCCTGTATAGGGGAATTTGAATGGTGGAAATTATTAATTCTCGTGATTGAAGATTTTTCGATGAATTCACAACGTGTGATTTTGAAGCATCTTCTGTTATGGCCATTACCGTTCTCAGCGGAATATCAACTAATTAAGTTACATTCGAGAGTCGGTAGGCAAGCTGATTAAAGAACGAACACACGGTCGATGTTAGAGCCTCCTGTGGAGAGAATGTCCCGTTAGAAGAGAAGCAATGATTATGTTCGTTTTTGTCAACGCAGATGTAGATGTCGAAATCCCATTGTGGTGAATGGATTTCAGAGGATCTTCTTCTGCCGTATTTGTTCTTATTTTACCATGAGAACTGAAGACTTCTCGTTGAATCCTTTCACACATTTCATGTCATGTCTATTTATTTCATTTTTGTAAGTGAAGTTTCCATAGCAAAAGATCCATGAAATCGTGATGAGAATTCTTGGAAGAGAAATACTCCTCAAAAATACGACGAGACTGTTTGATATCGAAAAAATTGATTTAGTCTGACAGAACGCGGAGGGTTCCAGATTTTTTTTCTGTCACAATTATAGAACACTTCGAACAGAAAATCAGCTATATTCCCGTGATGATTTGACATAACACAATCGAACATTTACCTTGGAATTTATAATAATGATATCTAATCAATTGGAATATGAAATACTTGGTGTTCCATTCAGAAACATTAGATACCACTCTATAATTTTCATAAAATCTCGCTGAAAAATAATGCCAGATTTCTCCGAATTTTCGAATTGGTTCAGAAATGATTAAGTTATGAGATGGGACATCCATTGTGAATCACCCTGAGTGTCCTCGCAATCGCAATGATCTCCTGATATTCCGAGTGATATTCAGACCTCCCATTGGAGAGGAAAAATTTTCATTGGCACAAGCGGCATAATATAAGTGGTGAATAAATCACAGCTGATATTCTGAAATAAAATATGTTTTCATGAATTTTCAAGCATGAATGAGCCTCAATGCCTACGTAGGCAATTTTCTAATTCCATTCCATTGTCTGCTCAAAGGACGCGACAACGGACGAACTGACGAGAATCTGATCGAACTCAATGTCTTATTTTATGCTTCCTGAAACTAGGAGAGATACCTCTCCGAAACGTCTCCTTAATTGGTGATATGCTCTAACCTCTTGAAGTATATCAGTTGCCCAGGAACCAATTCCTCAGCCTATATCTCCGTTGTTATGATGATCAGATATTGCAAATTTGATATAAGATTCTTCGATACTTGTTGTTTCATTCTCGTCAAATTGGGGTGAATGTGAACATGCACCTATGACATCACAAAACATCAAATAGTTGACAGACGACATGTTTACATTTTCCTCTGATGATTTCATTCACGTCTTACGAATTCCAGAATACATGTTCATATTTGCCTCGAGTTTTATGAAGTGAATGAAAAAAATGCAATGCAAAAAATAATTTTAGATAATTTCACACGAATTTGACGTGTACCAATTATCGATCACAGCCTCAGTCATGAGAACTGGAGTTGAATATAAAATCTGTTTCATCAAGAATACTGAAGTTGTCAATTAGGTTTACCGGCTCACGCGGGTATTGTGGGTGAGGTGAGGTAATTGTGAACGGTTATGGCATGTTTATGTAACAGTCTCCTGAAAAATAGTTATATTTCAGAAATTGTATATTGGGTTTTAAGATGATCATTCATTTCATAATTACTTTTTGTACTATAGCACTGCTCGCCTATAATTTCAAAGATATATATAAATTTCTTGATTGTTCCTTGGTATTGATGCTTCCTTCATATCATGTCACATAATTTATGCATTCATCTCAGAAGAAATGCAGGGAAGTCCTTCTTCTAATGGAACTGCCTCAAATTATATATTCCACATTGTTATTCTTCTAGTTTCCTTCGAAGGTTTTTGATATCATGAAACTTTTCAATATCATGAACATATGTTTCCCACTTGAAACCTCACAATTTCCCCACTCTGTCACTCGATTTTGATAGAAATCTCCTCCGTCAGTAACTAAGAAAAGAATGATTTCTTTTCCCGATTGGCAGCAAATATTGATTTTGCTGACACATATCAATCAGCAAAGTATTACTTTTCCTGCCTAGTGGTTATACTCAATGGTAATAAAACATTTGACGTAAACATTTATTAGCAATCACTACATAACACTCTCGAAAAGTATTCGAAAAACATATGTTCAGTTGTTATCAACATTGATGGTGAAATTACTACAGTTTTGAACGAATAGACCACCTTTTCTTTCCTCAGATATCGTTCTCTCTACATTAATTATTTTACCAGTTCGATTCGTCTCATAAGTTGTTTCTATATTTGTCAAAACTTTCTCACAAATGGTGGTTTAGTTCTTCTGCTATAGTTGACGATTTCCACCCACCATGTCGTTTCAACATTGTTATGTCACCTCCTGCATTCACAAGTAAAGTGGCAGAACTTCTGCGGAGGCAGTGTCCAGTATATTCCTCAGCATTCGGCAACTTCAAATAGACAGCTATTTCTTGAGGTATTTTACCAAATTTATGGAGTCCAACAAATTGCTTCATGGATTTACCTTTTGCGTATTTGAAAAAAAATCTTGTGTCTTTCAATTCAGCAGGCCGAAGAGCTATATATTTCCTAACAACATCCAAATATTCCATCATGACGAAAGACCTCGAATTCTTCGTCTTCGTGTTCAATAAGGACACCAATAGTTCATTGTTCATATCTTCAATATTTTTTAATTTTAAATTCAAAAGTTCGTCGCAGCGACATGCACCCGCAATTCCAAAAATCAATAAAACCTAAAAGAATGCATTATAAGTATTTTCACTCCATGGTATAGATATCTTATTCGAAACTTACGTTTGTTAATAAATATTCATCATCTGGTGGATCCAGTTTGAAGTTTATAATATCTTTTTTTTCGAAAACTCGGGACTTCTTTGCCTTGTAGCCTTCAGACGACCGTTTTAAATAGGCCCGCAACTTCAAGTATCTTCCTATATCTACGCCATTTTTAACATTCATAGTTGCATTCAACATGGAATATACAGACCAAAGGGTAGAACTCTTCATTGTTCGAGATAATCCAGCAAAATAAGCGAGTAATACATTCTCCGAAAAAGTCTTCGCATTTTTCTCCATGCAATAATCCATAAATCGTTCAAAATTTCCTTCATATCTCATCCGAGACTTCTCCAGCAACAAATTCAACTCTATATTTTTTGCTACCTCCTTTATTTCTGGAGGATTAAGTACTTCCAGGTCGCTATCACTGTCCATTATATAATAATTTGAATATATCGATATTTTTTCGCACAACTGTCAGAAATTTCATGAATTGTCAAACTATAATTATTATGGACAACATTTCCGTAGCAACCAACCATTCTAATAAGTGCGATTTCTATCGAATTTTATTTATTTCATTTATTTTATTTAGATTGTGGGAATTGTAATAATTTGCGAATACAATAACCTCCTATATCATTATGAACAATCGGAGAAAAAATTATATGTTCAACTCGACAGCAAAGTAGATTGACTGCCTTAGCTGAATTCCTAGCCTACCAATCTACTATTTTGCTGCCTAGTTGAACAAATAACTATTCTGTTCTGAGTGAACTGAAAGTTGTTCTGTTGAAAATTAACCGTCCGTTGCTTTGGAAAAGTTGGACAATTCAAGATGACCCAACTGCAGTGGCAATCCTGATGTATGAATCCTCCGATATAAATATTTTCCTGTAATAAAATTCCATTGTTGATGACCTACTTCTGAAATAACTCATTTTCTATTATTACAGGATCAAGAGAAGATGCGCTATCTGGCACGTCATCTAAGGAGGGTTATTTCGGTGCCTTCGCCATATATTCTCTTCTTCATCAATTTGGTAAGTGCTCATTCATTTCTCGGAAAGGATTGTTCATTATTTAACTATCATATCCTGTACAAATATTATTGCTCATTTCATAATAGTGAATGAATGAGAAGATACTATGCTGAATGTGAAGATTTTTCATCAGTGCTGATAATCTGAATCAATTGGAATGATATTCTGATCTTGAATAATATTTTGAAGATAACGCTAAGTATTCTTCATTCATATGATATATACTCATAGTGTTGTACAATATGGACATCAGCTCCATGAGATGCTCGCAATCCTTATTGTCAAGAAAATATCTTCGACCCTAGTTACACACTCATCATCAGAACTGTAAAGCGTTCGTAGACTGATATTTTATGAGGCTTTCATTAGGAATATGATTTCCTATAGCAGGAACCTTTTCATGTACATTCATTCAAATTTCAGAATTCCAAATATTGATATCTCTGGCTCAAGGCTCTGTCTTGGCACCAACTTTGTTCTTGCCCACATCAATGCTCAGTTCAGAGCTTTGTGGATGATAATACACTTCATTCTGTCTTTTCCTCTAGAGCTCCTATATCATCCAATGAGGCGAAGACTGGTCGATGCTTTAAATGAGGATCTGACACGAATTCTGAAATGGGTATCTGAAAATCTAGTACAGTTCAATGCAACAAAAACTTGGGCTCGAATGTTCAACAAGAAGGCAGATCACACAATGCCCAATTTGATGATGTCAGAAACCACTGTTCCTATGATGTCGTCAATATCCATGCTGGGTGTCAACACCAACAGCGCTCTCTCATGGGACGATCATGTGAGGTACTCCACATCCCAGCAACTGCATGTGATCTACAAATCACAAATTCGACCGGTTCTTGAGTACTGTTCACATGTTTCGAGCTCAGCCCCCAAACATACGCTTAAGCTCTCAGAATTAGTCGATGATACATCACTCATCAAATCATTGACCTCTCTGGAACATCGTAGAAAGGTCGGCGATCTCTGTATATACTATCGTCGGTGCTCAACAGAAATACCATCTATTATGTCACCACGTGCGATCACTAGTAGACAAACCAGTCGAGCTCAGGCTGGTCACCCCTACACTGTCAGGCTCGAGACCAGTCGAACATCGCTATACCAAGCATCATGCATCATTAGAACGGCAATTATTTGCCTGTGGAGTCTTTCCTGATGCTTACAACCTTCAAGAAAAATTCCAACACCTTCCTTCTCTCCCAGAATTTCACCGTTGGCTAACACGATGTTCTTTGAACATTGTACGTTTCCCTTTCGTGTCGTCAACAGATAAAAAAAATGTGGTATCTCTAGAAGAAAAAAATAGAACTGTTCGCGAATTGATAACTATGAGTCTTCTGTTAGGTATATGATTTCTCAGTATAGTAGGATTGAATTCTCCAAGGATTAGATTAGCTGTCTGTCATGTCATCGAAATCAAAACAGATGATATAATGCGGTGCGCTCGTATGCAGATGATTGGTAGCACATCAATTGTATGTGAATCCAGGATAATAAAATGTGGCAATGTGATGATGAATTATCAGTTCATTGAATATGACGAACTACCTTGGTAGAGAACCACTTCTTTACGCCTTGGTGGTTGGAAATAGTTTATCACTTAACAAGTGTAGGAAGTGACATATTCAATACTAGTAGATATTTAGCTCGAGCCGTGTAAGTAGCGGCCGGAAAAAGTCATTCATGAAATTTCACGTAATACGTCTACTCGAATTCCAAAGTTTGGCTAATCGTCGAAAGCTACCACGCAACACAAAATACAGCACACAAAGAGTAGTGTATGAGGTGTCTCACTCAATGTATCTGTTATCTTTTCCAAAAGATATCGAACAAATTTCCATTCACAATATGCCCCGACTGCGGTTCTGCACATAATACAGTTCGTCAGACAGCGTGGCGGCCTCAATGATGGCAATAGGCGAAGCGTTTACACAGTTCTGAAGCGAGCTCACGACGTCACTGACCGTATCATTACGTAAGACGAGTAACGTATGATATATACACGAATACGCATAACTGAGAATTCGTTATTAGCTGTTAGTGCAGGGCAATTATGACGATTCCCCGATGATAATTTCCATTTGAATCATTTCGAATCGGAATCAATTTGTTACCGATTTTATATTTTATTGGTTTGATTTCCATACTCACACCCATGTATATTATTTTTCGTACCTAGATGTAGCCTGTCACTGAGTTATCAATCATACTCGAAATGAACCAAATCCCTACAGGATATACTCACCAAAGTGTCACTGTCAGCCTCATACTTGTCGACCTACTCCAAATAACAGCTAACATCTACACAAGTTTCTTCTTCACCACCCCCACAGTCACCACAATAGACTACTCATTCAACGACAATATAGCAAGAGACAGAGAACAGCAGCTGAAACCACTGGCATCCGTGAATCCTGTGTTTTTCGAGTAATCTTTCAGCCCTTCTGTGAGAAGAATAAAAGACACAAACCGTCGCCATCTCTTATCGAATCAACCAGATTCAGTCTATCGCGGGAATATAGAGAAAAGCACTAGTGAGTGGCATCCCTGAAGTTAAGTCAACAATATCCAACTCATCTGTTGTCGTTCATACCTACTGTTTTTCAACATCGATAAAACAAAAATAAAAAAATTCAACTGCGAACTAGCAGAGATGACAATAGGAGGAAGCATAATAACCGAAAAATCTTGCACAAGATTTTCAGGGATACAAATTGTTAATTCACTTGAATTTAATGACCATGACATTCATCTCAGGAAAAGCTTTGGCTGCTTTGGCTGTTTTGCCTTCTTGTCCGTTTCCGGTAACTTAGGCTCCAATGTTTCCACAAAAATTCGTTATGCCCTAATAGACTCACTTGTTAGATATGGAATCTGTTCCTTGGAAGCATGACACTTTTGAATTCAGATTGGGCATTGCAGAAACGCGTTATCAGATGTATGTCGAGAATAAAGCTCTCTGAATCTCGAAGATCTCTTTTCATTGAATTCAATATCTTAACACTCATTTCCCTTTTCATATCAGAATCTCCTTGTGTATTTCATCAGAATGGAGCAATTTATTTAAGAAAGAATACCTTCACAACCCGACAAATGAATCAGTTGAAACTTTCCATTCGTAGAACAACACTAGTGAAGATCTCATTGATGGGAAAAAATTGTACAATCATTCACCTGTTGATGTCATGAATTTTGAATCGATGAATTGTTCAGAGAATGTTGAAAGAATAAATTCAGCCATAAAGCTTACCATAGTGTTGGTGAGTATTTATGTGATGCAATTGTGTGACAAATAGTCCTTAATATGTTGTGACATGTCATTTCCTTGCATGAAATAATTTTCAATGAAACCCATGATATTTTTATATTCAATAAGAAAAAATATGTTGGAAAATCATGGAACCGTCGGAGACATATGTAGAAAATGCCTATCGATGGCGCTGACAAAAAATCACAATTTTATCAGCTTTCACAATGAGAACAGAGTTGCAGCACTTCAGAGACCAGTTCGTCCGAGAGTAAAAAAAAATTGAATAGAGACAGAACGTGAAGTATCTAGGACTACATTACTCAGAGATCAGTTCGTCGCGAAGAGAAAGAATTGAAATGGAATCAAGAAGTGGGGTATCTGAATAGGACCCTTTCATCTTTATCGAAAACCGTGGAGCAGTCTGCCAATAATAATATATCTTCACTCATGGTGTATACAATACAATAAGACGATATTCCAGACCTCGCACCTTTCTAGATTGTGGTAAAAATTTGCATCCTCATGAGGGAATAATGGAGAGAAACTAATTTCCGAATATAATATTCACTTCAGAGTCATGGGAAGATATCGTCCAATTGCTCTGTACTATGTGGATACTCACATTCTTCATATTCCTCTTGTGGTTGCAAACGGTTAGCTATTTAAACCGCTTCGATGGTTCTAATGCCAATGGCTCCGTGAAATCACTCGAGTGTACGGAAGAAATGAATAATTGGACTTGTTCATACATAATGTTCAGACGAAGCTTGCGCGATCTTGTGAAGTTCAGTTGACCGGAATGACATTGGGAAGAATTGATTTACCCAATCACTTAGTTATTTTTTTTTTCACTCAATGATCGAGAATACCTGGAAACTTCAATAAATCACTTGCCTTTTCATTTCATCTTCAATAAAAATACCGTTCGTGACAAAAACATTACACAATATTCATGTGAGTATCGAATTGTGAATATTAACTCTAGTAGAGTTCGATATAGATTCGTTTATCTGTTAGGAAGTTGCTTTGGTAATCATTTGGTGAGAATATTCACAGGGAACACTGTCACTGGGTCTGGCATTTCCAAGAGTCGCATATTGGTCCTCTTTTGTTCAACATATTCTTCGAGTGCTTTGGAAATACGGATATCCAGCTATACGCGGATGAGTTCATAGAAATATTACAACTTTACAAGATAATGAATCACGTCGAACAGATCTCAATAATTCCACAAATATTGTGAACTCGACAAGTTGAAACTGAATTTGAATAAATGTCACAAAGCAGAACGCCACTTAATTCCGATCTCACCCTAAATGGTCAATTCTTTGATAACGTCAACTCAATCAAGTCATTATTGATACTGACTGAATTTTGACATCCACATCGAGTCTAATATAGGAAAAGCCTTGAGAAATTTAGGTTTCATTTTGAGGGTTACTAAATCGTTCAGTCACGCTAAAACAGTTATAATTCTAGAGTACGCTTCTATAGTCAGGAATCCTCTCTACAAAAATAAGAAGAATAGAATCGAAAGGGTACAGCATAAATTGGTTGATGTATTGAATTTCCTATTCAACAAGAGACGACCTTATCTCTCGGATGAATGTAACATTTTACATGCTTGAAGAATTGAACTCGAAGACAATTCTTCGATATCCATTTTGTCTATGAAGTGTTCAATAACTTAATCGATTCACATTGCTGTGTCAGTTCTTCCCTCTTGAATTGCACCCAACATAATGTACGAAGACAGATACTTTTGGTACCTGGTAGGATAACTACACATTTTATTCATTACTCTCCACTATACAGATGCATTAAATTCTACAATGGCTTAGATAGTGATTATGGCTTCGATATGTTCTCAACTGAAGTGAATGTTTCCAAAAGGAAATTGAAGAAACGCGCTTTATAATTGATTGATTGGACTTTTTATTTCTTTCCCTCTGTCATTATGATGATCTTGAATATTCAAATTCATTTCATGAATGCTTTTAGCATGATCTACTCCAAGTGGTGGTTCGAGAATGCGTTGTATAATTATTCATGCTTTTCTGTTCTTCTCTATTTTGATGATATATTGGATGAATATTGAATATTCCATTATCTCCTGTATCATAGTCTACCGTAACTGGTGATCATTTCTTTGCCTTTTTTTCTTTGTTCACTCAGATCGTGATATAGTTTGATGAATGGAGTGTCAACTACTTCAAATACTTTGTGACCACATATTACGTTTATTATGTTCATGGTTATACATTTATGTCTTATATAATTTCAGTACTTGCCTTGTTTTTTAGTTGATACCAACTTCTTGCAATTCATGCTATTCTATTATTTGATACTTGCGTCTACCTGTTGTATCGCCTATTTCACTGAATGAATAAATGAATGAACAATAGATAATCTCGAGAGTCCACCATGAGGTCTATAACATTCATTGATGAATCAATCTTTACTCTACTCGGAATATTGTTGACACAATTATTCTGACAGAGTGAAGAACAGGATTGTTCATTGTTATATGATCTCAAGAATCATGACATGAAAGAACTAAAGGGTGAACTGAATGAAAATGAAAACTGATAGGAAGGAAATGAATTGAACCATATAATTATCAACACATGCACGACCATGATAGCCATGAGAGACTCCGGGGAGAGGACCAATATGTGTGTACGGCAATTCACATCGAATTTGATTCAAAACGTTGTCACATTTCAGCTTTGTGTCCCGATGTCATGGATTTTCGCACACCAATCTTCATGTAACTCCACGAATGGAAATTCATATCCAATCAAAATTGTTGTAGTAGGTATTCGGTTGACCGACTTTTCTAACGTATTCACGAGAACATTCAGTTCTGAGCATTCTTGCGACGTATAAGTTTGCGTAGATACAATATTAATCAACAACTGATTATGACTGATCAATCAGTTCGTGAAGATGATCACCTCGACATTTCGGATGGAACTAGAGGTCATCGCTCATCGCCTCATCCAGCTCATTTTCTCCTTGGGAATTTTTCTACGCGAACAACTTGTACACATTCGGAAACATGATCAATGAACGAGTATAATCATAGAATATCAGATTCTCAGGGTGAATTGGTTTTTGTTACCAATCGCGTGGTCAGATTCTTCTTCATTCCGATGCTCAGATCCTTTATATTGCTGCTTTTGATCGAGTTGACAACACCTGGACGTCATATGAGAGGTCCTCATGTCTTTCGTATAAGGGATAGAGGTTCGTTGAATAGTGGCTCATCTTTGGGTTATCAAAATCCACAAATTATCTCAGATGACCCAGTTAGATGTACCCAATGATTTATAGGAGAGTTGATGAAGTAGGTTGATATATCAGTATTCGTCGAGGTAGAAGATTGAAATTGAAGAAAGAGAAATTACAATTATGCTTTCAACTAGGAACGTATATTGGATACATCTTTATACAATCTTACAATTTCATCGAAATAATGATAGAAACAATGAATGAATTGACAATACAGTTTTCTTTGCATAATTCGATGGGTATCGATTCTCGGAGTGTTGTTCAACTGTTTTTTCAATCAGATTTTGAATGGGATATCTACTGCTATTCATTTTAGATTTTGTGAGAGGAAGAGAACAATTTTGGTCGAATATACAGATGATTAAATTACTCCAAGACTCTTCATGAGAACAAGTATCTACATGATACTGCAATCTCCATAATCAACTTCAATTTATATGAGGTGATATGAGAGTGAAACAATTTGATTTTTTAGCACAAAATTTTTCAATAGAGATCATGACTTGGCGTAGCAACACGTTATTGGTCTATCATAGAACACTGCATCTACTTCTTTCAGTAGCCATTCAACAGGAATTCAGTACGAATTCAAATGATTTGAAATCCATACATTGACTAACTGAAATAGAACTGAATAGTGACGGATGTTGTCCATCCGTCATCATCACCAATTCTAGTTGGCCCAAAGGGTGACCTCTGGTTTTGGATACTGGAATTCAAACAGGAGCCCATAACAAAAGTTCAACAATTTTTTGAGGTGAATTGAGATCATTGTGTCAACTTGTGAATGATGCGTCTTTATTTATACATGATATATATATTTATACATGAAATGAAAGATGCCGAACTACGAAGTAGTGTTCCATTCATCAGTGTCCTTCATATACACAGTGACCCATTTGAAGCGAGGTATAATTTCATTTCCTGTAATAGATTCGTCCGATTCGTTCAATTCGATAGTTCATTTCGATAGATTTACTGTGGTTCCTGATTCAGGAATAGAATTTTGATATTCCGAAGCCCATTTTATTTTTCCTCATTCCCATAAATCTCGAAAATATGGATATATATGGATTTATGATATTCACACTCGAGATGAATTCAAAAACACTAGACAGAAATTGGGGTTACGTTATGAAAAATCTGGAATTTCGTTGTATAATTTCGATTATTCAGAATGATTATTCAGATCGCTATCAGTTGGAATTTCAATAATTCATGACCAATAGTTGTCAAGCTTTGTTTACTGATAATACTACAATGTCTTCATTAATCCTTCCTGATACTATTACAATTTAAAATCATAAGGAGCTGGTGCTATTCAACTCTTCCTCGAAACCAGCTAGTTCTGGCATCTTACTGCCACATTAGGTTCCAGAATCCTCAGCGACCAGTTGATCTATGATAATTCAAATCTGAACTCCTTTCTCATACTGATCTTCAAAAATAAAGAGAAAACATGTGAGTGGGAACGAATTATTCAATGGAGAAAAAAAAAAACATTGCAATCAGAGAATTCAGAGCGGTGTGCAAATTGGTCCTTGTGTGAAATATAATGATGAAGATATGATCAGTTGAGATGTTGCCAAGTGTGGATCTTGATTCTATTCTTGAAGCTACAGTAAACATAATCACAATAACTCAGGTGAGATAATAATATGGGAGAGTCACATAGCCCTATTTCCGCCTTGGTATCAAGAATATGTTGTTGTGCAAATGAAACTTTCGACTTGTCTTTCAACTTGACGACTTCTGCAATATGTGTGGAACATGTCTTATCAAAGTGTATACCCAATTTTCCAAAGTGATCGGGAGATTGAATATGAATATTAACGTTATTCAGATGGAATATGGGATTATTATTATTAACGATTTCATTTTTGTTGTCTCCAGATTACCCGAAACATTTTGGCGTTGATAATGAGGCCATGGGCAGATGATAAATTGAAGAAGCTGAGAAGATCCAAGATTTTTTTGCCAATAACAATTTGTCAGATAGTTGATAGAATCATCAGCATACTGCTTTTGTTTGTCGTATTCAAATAGTTGAGTGTTTGCCAGAATTCTTCAGGGTTTTCCTAGAATTTTCTGTTCAGGTATGCTCATTTTTCTCTTCTCACACATTTGTTTGCAAAATTTCAATTTTCCGATACTCTCGTAGTGTAACTTCAGACTGCAAATTTTTGAAGCCTGCGCTTCACCTCTCAGCTTCATTGTCAATTTGAGGTTTGGAGTAAGTCAACAAGCGGAAGATTCAGGGATTCGTATTGTTTTTGTTGGAGCTCCAGTGTCAAAGATTTCAAGTGAATCGTCATTCCAGTACTCTACCATATCATTCACGTCATCGAGTTCTTTCAACAGATATTACCATTCAATTTCTTAGCTCATATAGCTATGAAGTTATTATCTGATATATTGTCCATATTATGAACTTCCGAACTTCCCCATCACATTCCCCATCACGATTACTATCGAAACTAGTGAATCGATGACTCTTCAAGAGTATCGAACTACACATGGTGGTGTTCCAATAATTTGCATCAAATCATATTCAATGAAAAGTGCATTAAAATTGTGAAAGTGTGATTAAAAACCGTTTTCGTATAATTGAGGGTGAAGCAATCAAGTAGTGGTAGCTGTCCCCTTCGTGGGGGTATTGCTACCTGAAATCCAAAATTGCAAATGATAACCCCTAGAGAAATAGCCAATCCAAAAAGTTTCGAGATTGACTCATTATCATATCATAATTTCTTCGTAAAATTTCAGTATAACATCCCTTTGGAATTATCTATCTATCTAGTCTCGTATCTACTATCATATCCACAATCAGATGACAAATGAAGTTTCGTGGTAAATGAAGTGGTGGCCTGCTGTAATCCATGGAAAATATCTGAAATATTCATTTCAATTTCTTCATATTCTTCTGGAAAATGTTCTGAATGAGTTTGAAAAGATACATGAATTCTGGAAATAAGCAATCGTTTTAGTTCAACGCAGATTGACTTGTCTACCGTTTTTGACTTAGTGCCTATGATTGATATAATTTGCATTAAGGTGATGTTGGGAAAACGTACTACTTTGTCTTGAATATTTACATCCCCCCTGCTACGATTCCTGGCACGCATGAAATTCTCTTTGGAACCTTATGTAATCTTCCATATCTCAATGATTCTGACAGTAATCTGATCATTGTTGGAGATTTCAATATTCCAAATTATGTCTCCTCTATTCCTAAAGGACTGATGGACACTCTCGTAAATTTCAGCAATTTTATGGGATTGTGTAAAAATATAATTCGATTCTGCATTGCAATGATCGTACTTTGGACTTAGTTTCCAGTAGGTCAACAGTTGTTGTCTCTGAATCCAATGATCCTCTCCTTCCAATCGATACTCATCATCCGCCTTTACTAATTGACATCAAGTTTGACTCTCGTACCACCAAATTCAATACAGATTGTATCGCAACTTATAATTTCAGAAAAGCAAACTTTGACCTTTCGGAAGTTGATTGGTCTGTCTTAGAATCCTTAGTAGATGTCGATTCAGCATGCACTCAACTTTATTCAAAGCTAGATAGTATTTTCTCGAAGAGCGTTCCTACCAAAATAGTTAGAAATTCTTCATTCCCACCTTGATTTACTAGTCCTATAATAAGGAATATGAAAGAGAAAAACAAACTCTTTAAACTTTATAAAAACTCTGGAGATCCTGAATACCTTGAAAAATTCAAAACTTTGAGGAGTGCTATCAAGAAAGACGTATCTATATCTCATACGAATTTTGTTAGAACTGCTGAACATGAGTTGCGAAACAATCCAAAATCTTTCTGGTCCTACATGAATATTCTGAAAAATAAGTCCAATTTACCTAGTTCAATGTATCTCAATGATGAAGAACTCAATGAACCCTTTGACATTTTGAATTTGTTTGCGACCTTTTTTCAATCATCTTTTATAACCTCACCAGATTATGTAGCTGAGGAAGTAGTCGATAACACACCCAGTTTAGTCACTCCGATTATATCAGAAGATCTTGTTCTTAGAGCTCTGAAAAGATTCAAACCAAAAATGACTATGGGCCCAGACGGCATACCATCTTTCATACTCAAAGACTGTGCAATAATACTTGCAAAACCATTAGCAGTAATTTTCAATTTGTCTCTTCGAACAAATATTTTTCCCCTTTCATGGAAAGTTGTGAAAATATACCCTGTATTCAAAAAAGGTGATATGTATAATATTGAACATTATAGGCCGATTGTGATTTTATGTAATTTCAGCAAGTTATTTGAAATGGTAATTCATGAATTTTTGTCCGCACACGTAAATTCACAAATCATTGAGAATCAGCATGGTTTCATGAAAGGACGATCCACTGTCACCAACGTAGTATGCATTACTCAATTTTTAGCAAGTTCATTGGACAATGGGAGACAGAGGTGGACGTGATATATACAGACTTTTCAAAAGCTTTCGGTCGTCTAGACCATGGTTTGCTCATGAGGAAGCTCGCCTGCTGTGGACTCACCACAGAACTATTGGATTTTTTCATGTCATATTTACAGGAAATTGCACGTTCTCTACCATGGATTCAAGTCTATTTAAATTTCAGCTTCATCGGGTGTTTCACAGGGGTCAATACTTGGTCCTCTTTTATCTTCATTAATGACATATGTAGAACCCTACAGTCTAATATATTATTATATGCAGACGATTGTAAGATTTACATGACAGTCAATAGCCTTCAGGATTGCGCGATGCTTCAAGATAACCTTGAAAGGCTCCATATCTGGTGTAATTCCAACTTATTGCCACTTAACATCGAAAAGTGTAAATGTATGTCCTTTACGCGGAAAAAGAATATCATAGAGTACGTCTACAATATCGATAATGAATTACTAGACAGATGTTATCAATTCAAGGACTTGGGTGTGGTCTTCGATATTAAACTAACCTTTGTTGATCACATAACCGAAATGGTCGGAAAAGCGTACAAAACACTGAGATTTATCATAAGGAACTCAAAGTTCATGCAGCAAACTGAGTCACTGAAGGTAATTTTTAATGCTTTTGTGAGGTCAAAACTGGAGTATGCCTCAGTGGTCTGGAGTCCTGGATACGATATTCATTCCAATAATATTGAAAGCATTCAACGGAAATTCATCAAACACCTCTGGTATAAAACAGATGGGGTATATCCGGACAGAGGATTGCCCCAATTGACATTAACACGTAGATTTGGAACTGCACTATTGGCTTCTCGCCGTACTTATAGTGGGGTCTTATTCCTATATAAATTACTCAATAACAAACTTGATTGTCCCCATTTGCTATCCCTCATTGATATACATGTTCCTCGGTTGCCTGTGAGAGATAAATATTTCTTTTACTTGCGCACACCTCAATTCAATCTACTGCAATTTTCACCTATTTATAGAATGTTCAGATTATATGTCTTCTCAAGATTCATTTGATATCCTCTATACTAATATTACTTGTATGAAGAGAGCATTATTGTAGTATTGTTTGGTAGTGTGCATATCTGCATATAAGCTCTTTTTCTCCTCGCTTTCCATATGCAGATGGGCCCATCTCCATTCACTAGTGTGATAAGTTATCTAGTTTGTCCTAGCCTAGTTTGTATCTAAACTGTAATTTTATATAAGATGTTTATTTTCCCATCCTGTAATTGGCTTCGGCTGTTCGATGGTGTATGAATAAAATAAAAAAAAAAATAAAAATGAATATATGAAATACATAAACTGCTTCATTGATTCGCCACTAGTAGAATCACAGAATTTAAAGTTACTTGAACAATGTTTTGCTTGATAATATAAATTACTTTCATTATCATTCTGAGGCCCGGTTTACAACGTTTGAAGCATGTGAAGTATGTTCCTTTCGAATGAAAAATATATATGCTCGTCGGAAAAACTCTCAGGAAGCAGGATTGTACATATAGTAAATCATATAGGTGTCGTTGCCTTTCTTTCACCAAATGAGCCATTTCCTAATTCCTACTAGCCTTATTGGCGCCCCTGGTTCGCCTGCAAAACGGGGCACGTGCACCGAGCAGGCTGCCGGAGTGAACGAAAGAAAAAGACCGACCGGCCCGCTACGACTCGACCAGCGTGGTAACAATGCCGGACAAATTGAAATTATACGGGAAAACGTCGACTTGTAAATGAATACGTGTCGTAATGTGTGGGAATGTACCGCGATGGGTGCGCGTATCGACGATTGTTGCGAAACGGGTCAAGAACCTACCGTTCTGTTTGTAAGTCGGATTGGTTTGGTTTGGTAGGTTTTATTCATTTCCACGCCGCGCCCATTAGCATTATTGATGCGTGAGATCGCCCATATCCGAACATTATTTTGCTTCAGGTTTGGGTCTGTCTGTTTGTGAGCAGCAGTGTTGCCAACGTTTTGATCCCCAAGCTTCTACCAAGAGTCCTGAAACTCTTCGAATTTCACGAAATTATCTGCCCCAACTCCGTCAGGCTCCTATTTTATAAATTATCTTCTGATCTAGATGTCACGGAACGGATCTAATTGCTAGAATGTTCAGTTCGTTGTTCTACCCTGAGACATAAGATCCATGATTCAGGAATTCAGTTGAGTATTTTTCCTGAGTATAATTCGAGAGGAAATATATTAAACGATAAATCTGAATGACACAAAATACAACAATAATAAACTTCAACTGATCACATGTAAATGGGAAATGAAAAACCGCTCCAACTTCTTATCCGATATTCTTCGCTTCGTGTATTCCTCCGCCTTATGCTTCACAGCCTCGAAATTTTCCGGAGAACAGAGAATTGTCCGCCTATTGGCAACAGAGTTGAGTAGTGCCAGTACCGGCCCTCTCGGTACTGGTCTTGTACGATTTCTCGGAACTGTCGTCAATTGTGGTGCCGTCGCATCCGTGAGAGACTTATCACGGAATCTGTATCAGAAGGAACTAGTATTGTCCTACATAGCGGCTTCCTTTTTTGCGTTCCACATTCGGGATGAGAATGGAGTTCAGTCCTGATCATACTAGATGGGCCCAGGGAATTTGTTCTCTTGTCGATATCCTTCACATTCCGGAAGAATCAGTCAAATCACTTCGACCCTCTTGAATTTTTCGAAATCACCAATTATTCATTGGCAAATTTTCTGTCAATCTTCACAATGAAACTGACACGAGGTGAAGAGTAGAACAAATTCATGATGGTCCTATTCGCATGCTGAGTCAATACAATGGGAACCGCTCCAAAGAAAACTCACGTTCATGATACTCACCACGTATCAATCGTAGAATCTATGAAGTTCGGAGAGCATTCTACTGGACAGGAATGTACTTTGATATTCCAAGAAAAGTTGGAAACTGGGAAACCCTGAACCTTGAGGAATCCCTTGAACTTGAAATAAAGGAAGAATTACTTTTGGCCTGATTAGGAACGAACTTGTGCTCACATAAATGAAACAGACTATTTGATGATAGTGCACTATCATTCTGAATTCATGAGTGCAGAAAAAGATCAATTGAGAACGGCTTGAGCAATCGCAAAGATTCACAAAAAGCCTGAGCATCGAAACAGAAACATCAAACGCCATATTCTCGAACTCAAATGTGTTAGTAGAAAGAATAGAACAAACTGTAGAGAGCCTGATAATCAAAACTGTCAACTCCAGTAGGGATCCATTCCTGGCGATACTGGAATACAACAATTCCATACATGAAAAAGTGAGGAGCTCATGGGACACCCTACTGAACACCACTCCACATTACCTAAAATGCATACTGACTCCAAAGTTCAATGTTGAACAGACCATTGAGCACTTACACATGAATCAATCCAAGATTTTTGACCAAGAAGGATCTCAAGAGAAACCACTGTCTGAACTCCACCCTGGACAAATAATTTTAACGAAACAAGACACGAAATTGAGGCTGCGTTAGAGTCCTTCAACCAAGCATAGACCATCATCAGGACAAGAACCGAATAAATTCGGAACCACTAGCAGAGCAACCTACATCAAGAGTGTCAACACAACAGAAATAGATAACTTCCAAGGCATCACTGACTCCTCTCGATGACAAGAACGCTTTTAAGACTTCAATGAAAAAAGTATTTGTTATCTGAATACATGAAGTGTTATGTATTTTTTATCGATTATTGTCATACATCATTGTTGTCTCCTACAGAAGGGGCGTGTTTGATTATTTGGAGGTCCCTGGAGTTCCTGAGCCGCGTGGAGACAATGTTTTTGTTACTGTTCAGTTGGTTGGTGTCGCTTCAGTTGAGAAGCTGGAATGTTCAATGATCAATTATTGTTACCGAGTCCATTTCACCGATAAGAATGGAGTGAAAAACTCTGAAATAATTATCTATCTCAATAGAGTTGAATGTGAAGAAAAGTTTCCTAATAATGGGATTTGGATATCTCTTCAAAATCTTTATTGAACGCACACAGTTCTATCAACGTGAATGTAATTCAACCTTGTTTCAATAAAATTTTGTCAGCTGAAGCTGAGGCAGATGGAGGTTGACTGTTTTCATGGTTAGAACATTGTGATATTTATATAAGAAGAACTAGAGGGTAATGAAGTTATTCATATAAAAATACGGAAGACTTTCGGAGAGTTATTTGATGTTGATGATTTTCTACCACTTGACCTAGATATACATTTTTTGTGCAATTCATGTCGACTTTTATTGCGGAAAATGATGATGGCAGTTCCCACTATTGGTCTTTATATAAATTGTGTAGAAGCTAAACAGAATGAATTCATCAATTTGGTGTCTTCACATATCTATCAAAGATCCTGAAATACGTCAAATTCAAATTATAAATTGTCATTCTTCAACGCCAAAATTCGATTCCTTCCTCCACCCCTTTCGAATGACAGAGTCAGAAACAGAAAAAACCAGAGTATCCAATAGGTATATATCCAGAGTATCTGGAAAAGTGATAGCTGGAACCAATACGAGAGACCGGAATTTTCGTATCAGATCTCATCGCAAAGTAGTGATTGTTGAAAATATCTCAATATTATGCCGCAAAAGAGATAAACTATGGATGGTGAGAGCTATCATGGATAGAGTGAGACGGGAATGCTTGTCTTTACCAAGAAGAAATATCGTCGCAATCGATGAACAGAGGATTCCGTTCACGGGAGTATGCAGAGCGAAGTAATCCATTCGAGAAAAGACAGACCCAGAAGGATTGAAAAATTTTGTGCGGTTCCGAACAGGCATGCATCAGACTTCGAAGGTAATCAAGGAGAGGAGACACTTCTTGAGGACTCAATCAAGAATATGGGCATTGGTGCTTCAGCAGTGATGCATGAAATCAGTATGCTGAAATAGAGTTCTCATGTATTCATTGATAGATATTCCACCACAATCCCCTTGCTTGAAGTGTAGACAGAGAAAAAGATGCATAATACCGGAATCCTAATCAAATCAAGGGTGTCGAATTCTGTGGACTCAAATTGGGGGACAGGAAAAAACGAATCATCAGATGCGAGGGCAATACTAGCTATGAATGATGATAAAACCAAGGAGTCCCGTAAAATGTGTTGCATCAGCGCGTAACCTGGGTCTGCTGGTAGATAATGAAATTGGGTGGCTCAATATGAAGGAAACATGGCTATTGGACTATAGTTGCTCCATACATAACGTTATGTTGGATGATCAGCCTGAATATCTTTCTGATCAGTTGTATTTTCGTAGAAATCTACATGATGGTAATATCCGATCTGAAAAGGATTTCACAGTTATCTCACAAATAACTGCACCTTTCTCACACAGCTGTCAGAATCTGCAATTATCAAGTTCAGACAATACCAATAGACTTGCATTCAGCATGTCAATAAAAAAATCTGTACTCAATGGGTCCCTCATGCAACCATACTGGAACAACTAATTACTTGATAATCTCAATTAATTACCTGATATCTCAACGTACACTATCTTATTTTTCCTGCCTCAATGGACTTTCGCATTTTATATCTTTTCTGTCCACTCTAGTTAATCATTCTTTCGCTCTCTCTCTCCTACTGCCATCATTCTTGATATGATTCATTCTTAGATTCACTCTATCTATTCATTTCGAAAACTCCCATTGTGTTCATGTATTGTTATTTCTCATTTAATTTTCTTAGCTCATTATTCATTCATGAACCTGTACATCTCATCTATTTATTTTACTTGGGAGGTAATGGCTTTGTAAGTGATTCTGGAGAATTTTTTTGAAATTTTTCACAGGTCAGGTGGCTAGGTTTTGAATCCTCATTGTGTTCATGTGATTATCTTCATTGTAATTTTCAATTATCTCTTATTATATATTCATGAACGAGTACACTCCATTTCTTCATTGTACTTTTGGAAGTAATAGTTTTATGATTTCGGAGAAGTTGCTTATTTGAAATATTCCACAGATTAGGTGGAAGAGCAGGAATTTACCTAACGAAAGTTTTTTTTTAGAGAATTGTTTTTTGATATAGTTGTACAATGAAAATATCGTTAGTATCGTTATTGGTATTATTGTTATTTTTATTAATAATATTATTATCAATATTATTATTATCATATACATAGAAATAGCACACATGACATAGTGACTGGCGTGACTGTAATTGTCTGGCACTTGAAAATTGACATTGAGGAAAGCAGGTTTTAATGAAACTCTATACCTGCAAAATACATTCAATAAATCTCAGCACTTCCTGGATCAGGTTGCTGAGAATATAAGAGCAAGAATTATGATATTGAAGGATTCATGGGAGAACTTGTTCACTTCGTTGATGAAAGAGTGGTAGTTATTTACTCATACTCTCATTGATTCAATGTCAGACTGTTCATGAATAGTGATGACGGTCTACTTCCATTGAAATCATGATGTTATACAGAGCACCTGTTCGATTGTAGAAGCTACGTAATTTTTCATTCTTTGAACATTCGTACAAGTCTATTTATTGGGTCTCGAAGAGAGTATTTCTCGTCACAAAACCATTCTTTTATTGATAATAGTCGATTCCTAATATAAAATGGACTTCTTGACATATGACAGTCTTTCAATTTGAATAAGTTTTGTCTGAAATTTTTTCATCTGAGTTACGTAAGGCCTCAACAATGCATGGTCTATTGTATATACATAATTGAGGATAGGTGTGTTTCTTGGAATATGAGAGTATAATGAACACATCAATGTGGTTCATTTGCATGAAGAATTTTGGAACTGTACCGACTAATCAGTTATTCTCAACGGTCCATTCAAATTAGGTATGGAGCAGTTAGTATAATCTCTCATCTCTTCTGAGTCACCGTTAATCATGAAAATGAGACTGCTTCTGAGATTATTCCTTATTCTCCTCTCTTTTTTTGAAATCATAGCTCCGAATCGAGCAAATTCAAGAATATAATGAGACGAATTGTATGAGTTCATAGCTGTACATTCCAATCATGACCTGTCATTCGTAGTAGTGATAGCAGAAACTATTGCAGTCCCAGTTTCAGTAATGTTTCAAATGCAGTTGCAAAACTATATGATTCATTGTATCTCATCTATAATTGAAAGTGTGCATTGGACTAGGCTTTGAATCATGTCACACTGAAATTTAGGCGCATTCACATTTGCAACATCAAATGTCTTTGATTCGTCGAGCCAAGAATAGCATCTCATTTATATTATATTATTTTTCGTTTTCTACCGTATTGATCATCGGAAATAATAATTTTGATTCCTTCCTATGTGAGTTTGGTCAAACTCCACTCGAGGGGGGGATTGAATGAAATATCTTTGTTTTCCTGATTATGTGAATAGCTAATAATCTACGATCGTATGAGAAGTATTAACACCATTCTTCGAATAGGTACTAAAAATGCCTTCGGCTCCCTCACTAAAAAGCATGAGTTGTTGGATTATGCTGAAAGTTGGAAATTTCTCATATTCAACTCCGATGAATATCCGTTTCTGATTATAATGCAAGGATTGCGGCGTGTTGAAGACATAATCATGCTGGCCAGATGTCGCAGGTCAACGGTCATGTGACGCAATTTAACGGTGAACTTCAATGAGAATAAATCCTGGTCGTTCCCAGCAGTGTTGCCACAGCTGGTACTATGTCTATTTGAGATTAGTATCGAGTGATATACTCGGACTCATATAGAGAAAAAAAATCAAGAGATGAGCTGTGTTTTTCCTAATGAAGACTGAATAGAAAACATTGTTTTTCGTTATAACCAGGAAATCATATTCCTACTAGGTACATCAACATGGATATCATCAGATTCTGAGCTGAAGAAGATTTAGCTGTGAGTTTGTACTGTTTTTTGTTATCAAATATCAACACAAAATCATCAGAGTGCAGAATTTCAATGATAATCATCACTAATGATAATTGTTTCTTGTGGAAGGGCGCGATTCATTTTCAGTTCATGTTGAAGACAGGGACTGAAATGGTTCTTTCATCCAACCATCTAGTCATCCATCTTTCTCATCATGTTATTTACATCTCTCAGGCATTAGCTCATGTTGATATCATGAACACACTCACATAATACCTTAGTGCCTGATGATCATTAATAACACACCTGCTGATATACATGCATTCATATATTTTTTTGAAGATGACAATATCATTTTTTCTCGCATCCTCTTCGAAAAATTCAACATTCCATTCCGACTTCACATCCTTATGATATCGAGAGTAATTCCAGAACTCTATTCCAACAAGCCGTTGATAGCAATTCGTCGGCAAAAAGCTACGTTCGGGCTTTATGAAAGAGCTAGAGTTTCAGAGCAACTGAGCTTATACGATGAAATAGGAGAGCAGCTATTCGCATTTCAATATAATCTACCGCAAGCCACTCTAATGCATCCATAGATTACGAAAAAGCTCAAGATTGTATGGAATGAAAAATGTATTTATGAATTGCAGTTTGCTAGGGATACATCAAGTCGAACAATCTGACCCAGATAACTGATTTTTTCTCGGAGCATACAAGGAGGTGGCTGAGATGTAGCTAGAGATAAGTCCAGCATCCGAGGAAAAATAAAGCATACAAGGGAACGTTCCTCTCAGTCCATATATGCATATATGTTACCAAACTATTTTAAATATCTGGAACATTTTTGAAACTGAACTCAAATTTGACAAATTGTGATTATGGTTTAGTTGAACTATTTGCTACTAAACAGACTGCCGTTTCCAAACTCCAGATTCTCTTACTTATTCTACTTATTTCCAGAAATTCAACATAACTAAATCAGTATATTAAACAACTAGTGTGGAAGGTGGCATTTTTCGCTCGAGTCGATATTTAGCACTAGCGTAGTGGAGAGTGCGGAAATGAAATGAGTGCATGAAATACACTTTCCAACGATCTATGTACACTGTTTCCCTCACGATCATTAATATTTGGATCATTATTTCTCAATGTTACACTTACTGTCTTGATCTAAATTCAAGGAAATACACGCCTATATTTGATTTTTGGAAGTTATTAGAAGTTTCGCTCATCGTCGACAGCTACCACGCATCCAATAATATATTCGCCTAGTGAAGTGTATCCTGATGCTTACAACGTCTGAACCTTCAAGAAATTCTCCATTAGTCCATCGGTGGCTCACACGATGTTTCCCGAACACTAGGGATTTTATTTTGGCGTTGAAAAAAGATGAAAGAAGATAAAAACGCCAGGAGCTGATTATTGGGCCAGGAACTCATGTTGTTTTTCTCTGTTATAGGTGGTGACCGTATCCGGCGCCAGCGATCTATGGCCGCTAGAGCGTCCTGCGGGTATGCCCTCTATCCAGTCGTTGGAGGTGATGTGCGGCAAGGACCATATGGACGTCCACCTGACCTTCTCCCAGCCCTTCGAGGGCATCGTCTCCTCCAAGGGGCAGCACGGCGACCCGCGATGTGTCTACGTGCCGCCCGCCTCGGGGCAAACCTTCTTTTCCTTTCGGATCGCATACGCCAGGTAGGAATTCATGAAAATGAGAAATATATGAAAATGGATGTATGTCCGCAGGCGAAAGACATGAAAAATTCACGGATTCATTCACAGATTCGATTGCATTCCGATTCCTGGCACTCAGCCAAAATCCATATTCGCTGTTTGAATTACAGAAATGGAATAATCATAAATTCAATTCATATGTTGGTTCTTGGATGATGAAATGTACTTATTTTCTCTGAGTTATCTCTGAATTTCAGTTCTGCAGCTCTTCGAAATCATTCATGGCTTATTCCACAACCCAATTCGGATCGTTTTGCTCGTCTCTTTTATGAAAAAAAAAAAAATGTGAAGCCTGATGATACAGACAAATCACGAATTTTTTGTATCGTTGCCATGGCGAAATTGAATGATGAATGAAGTTGCCAGTGTTTCATAAAAAGGTTATTCTATGATTCCTAGAAGTTTCATGAGCTATTTGGCAACTCGTATTCAGTTGTTCTGATTTCGTGTTACGACTGAAAATTTTGACATGGTACATACGGTACGGTTCAATTAGCAACGATTTTAAGTTATGACTAGAAATCGAACTCAAAGTCAAGAAATAATTATTCACACATGGAAAAGTTCGAGATACTCGAAGCAGTCAAGTCCAAACAGATGAATGTTCATCAAGGTTTCATCGTGACCAGTTTTATCAGTTCACTACCGGAATGATCATCAATCAATGATTTCGTATTTCTATTTGCAAAGAATTCAAGTGAAGAAAAAAATGATATTCAATTGATAGATTGGTGATACCATCATGAAAAAATAGTATATTATATACCTAGGGTCAGAATTTTTTTTTTTTTATCTGTGGACAACACGAAAGGGAAACTTATGATGTTCGAGGAACATCGTGTTAGCCAGCGGTGGAATTTTGGGAAAGAAGGAAGGTGTTGGAATTTTTCCCGAATGTTTGGAGGTTGTAAGCATCAGGAAAGACTTCACCAGGCAAAGAATTCCACAACTTCGCCGTTCTATTGATGAATGAGCTATTATATACATATACAACACAATATTCATATACAATGTGTGAACAATTTAATAGCAATTTTCACCCAAGGTATATGTAATATTTTCCCAACTACTAACACTGAAACATCAGCATGTTTCATCAATTCCGATATTCATTCCCACTGAAGGAGAAATGCCATTCAGTATATTAATGAAACATAAACATAGACTGGAGATGTGTTGGGACACGTAGGTATGAGAGATCAGAATCATTATATCGATTTATATTTTCATTACATTTCCGTTAATACTGAATGTTCCAATGGTTGCATTAGCATTGGTATCTACGTGTGTATACTACATATCATCGAAGCTATTGGCAGTACATCATTCACCTAGGTTCTTCATCATTATCTTCCTAGGTCGAGAAAGTGTTACCTCTAATCAGGAGAATTCCTTGATGATGATGGTGATAGTGATTTCTCAGGTTTTTTTTCGGATGCTGGTCCTTCTCCAGCCTCACCCCAGCCTCCTGGGCTCATTGTGTCATCCGATGTTTCTTTTTTTTACAGCACCCACTCCGTGATTTTCGTTCCCTGTACAAGTCTGTACAGGTTCTTTACTGGTTGGCTGTTGTATTCTTCGGGAGTTAGTCTAGGCTGCCCGAATATTGCTTGTCTTCTGCGGTCAAATGCCTCGCACTCTAACAGTATGTGATTGGCTATTTTTGTCCCTTTACCGCACTGCCTGCAGGAAAGTTCTCTGCTGTACAGCCCCATTTTGTGCTGTTGTCCTTCCATTGGACTCTGACCAGTCAGGAGTCCTGTTATAGTCCTGACTTTGTTCCTACTCATTTCGAGTTTCTACTCATTTCGAGCCTCGGACTGTTGTTTTCGTAACCCCGAGAACGGGTTCTGGGCCAATGTATGGAGTAGATGAGCCATTTTCAGTTAGCTCATCTGCTTTTTCGTTGCCTTCAATACCACAATATCTTGGGACCCACATCTAAGTGATTTCGTTGCCTCTCCCATGATTTTCACATCAATCGGGAGGAGGTCGAGTAGAACTTCCAAGGCTGCTGTTGGTATCGTTTTCATAGCACCTGTTATGCTGAGGCATGCAAGTCTTTGTACCTTGTTCAACTCAGCTGCGGCTATTTTCTGGTTCATCTTCGTCCACCAAACTGAAGTCACGTAAGTAATCATGGGTTCCACGATGGTGTTGTGAGTCCAGTGCATCATTTCGGGATTTAGCACCCACGTTTTCCCGTGGGCCCGTCTGGCTATCATCAATGATGACTCGGCTTTCTTCTTTACTTTGACCATTTGTTGGTTCCAGGTAAGTCTCGAGTCTAGGATTACTCCTCAATACTGAACTTTCCCCGACAGCAGGATGTGAGTCCCTTGAAGGGTAAGAGGACCTAGTCCCTCTAACTTCCTTCTCCTTCTCCCTTACTGTGGTGTTGAATTTCCCTTCGACCATGATGACTATGTCGTCTGCATACCCAAGTGATTTATATCCATCCCTTTCCAGTATTAGCAGCAGGTCTTCTACCACCAGGTTCCAGAGTAGTGAAGACAGTACACCCCTTTGCGGGCAGCCCCTGATGACCATCCGGTATACAACCTGTATGGACGGGTGCGCAACCTGTGAGCGGGGTTCTAAAAACGTGCAATACAGTCGCCTAGATATAATTTTGGTTCCTAGTAGCACGATCAGTTGGTTCTGTAATTTACAAATTGTATGGGCACCAGTTTTCACAGTTGCGTTTTTCGTTAGTAGGTGGCGGCTAGTGTGAATCTGCATTAATTGGTAAGAAATCTTAAATGAAACAATGATTACAGATGACCATTTTAATAATGCCTATACGTCAATGTTAATGAATGCTATTTCCATTATTCTTGCATAGAGGGATGAAACCTGAAAGGAAAGTTATTGAGAGAAAAGCTTGAAAATCAGTTGTTTCATGTTGGATTGGGAATGATTTTTACTCACCTGTTGAGTCATTCCATTTCGTCCTGGATTGTCGGGTCCATCGTTCTCCTGTTTCGCCTTCGAGTGTTTTCCTAACTTCCTGGGGGAAAACTTTGGTTCCTGGAGGGCGCTGCATCTCACGTTGTAGTTTCCTTTTCTGTAGCCTGCATTACCGATGGAGAGTCCTCGGGGGGTCGAGGGGGGTTTGGCGAGAGAGGATCGAGGAAATGGCGATGTTCAGGGAGATCGACTCCTGAGGTGGCTGATGTGATCGGATATCGAGGTGCGCCATGGCCGTTGAGTTGGTGTATTGCCAGGATTTGTGAGAATCATCAGACTATGTGCCTGAGTTCTTGCGGTGATAAAGATTAGCATCAGTGCTGTTAGAGTCAGGCGCCATTGCAGAAGCCGCCCAAGGGATCGACATGCACGCCGTTTCTCGGAACTCCTATCTGGATCTTTATGGGTATATGTTGAGCATTATGGCAGGAGCCATTTCTTTCATTTGAGACAACCCTCCAGGGTGAGGTAAGTTTCATGTCTTGTTCTACCCTCAAGGGATAATTATTCATGTGTATTTTCAGGGTTGTTTGGCTAGGCCTAGTTAAGGCAAGAATTTTTTTTGGTTGAGCCTAAGGTAGGCATGTTTCTTTTCGATGAGTAGCCTACGCTGCATATTACAGTTGGTATTGTGGGGAAGGACCCCATCAGTTTTTGGTTAACTCCTGTGTGCTTGGAGTCAAGGGATATCGCCGATATTCTGCATCCATCTGCAGGGGCTGCAGACTATCACCTGATGTCCACCTGTCAGGGGATGGTATCTACCTGAGCTCAGAAGCTACCCCCTGGACTTTGAACAATTCCGGAATCACAGATAAGCAATCATTTAATTATAAGATATTTTGCTATGGATAATTTTCCATAACATCAATGGTTTCACCAATTTAAGTCCAAATATCATTCGTTCATTATCACATACTTCTTCACACATTTGATAAGAGTATTTCTCTACACTGCGCAACACACAGTATACTGGGTGGGTCCCGAAGCCTGGAGAAAGAAGTTCTCATTTACATGTAATATCCTCTCTGAATCGATGATTATCTAGAATTGATAGGAGTGTACCTGTAATTTCCCTTTCTTGATTACGTTTGGATGTGGTCCCCTGAGTATTTTCTCAATACTTGAATGTGCGCTTTATTGTGATACCTATAGCTTGTGAAGCTATAGTAGGGATTGTTCAAATCGGTACTTCTGAATAGTTTAGTATTAAAAAAAAATTATAAAAATTCATTCGTTTGTATTTCTCACACCCCCCACTCCTGTTGGACTATTGAAAAAAAAAATTAGTGGACTTCAACAACCTCTTGTAGTAATTCATGTTGAATGTTGACACCCAGTCAAAAGTTCCCTTTTCTTGACTTTCAACGAAACTCATTCTCTTTTCTCAACTCTAAAGTCAAGTGGTGCCCAAAATAAAAATCTGATAAAAGTAAACTCATACCCAAATACAACACAGCTCTCCAAGACTATAAAAGCTGTCGGAGCCATAACCATTCTTAGGGGGTAAGGAAAAACGTTACATTAAATGCATATAGGTCCTTATGTAAGGGTTGGTTCACCAGCACTGTATCCCTGATATTTCTGTCCAACAGTTTTCCATGTGTTTTCAGCATGAATGACATGAGAGTTATTGGTCTCAGTGCCTTCGCTCCGTCCTGTCCAGTTTTTCCAGGTTCGGGGATGAAGACAACCGTGATGGTTCTTCATGATTCTGATATGTTCTCCAAATTTTGTTTGCTAGCAGGTCAATTTCTTCCTGCAGCATGATGGGAAAGATGCCATCCGGTCCTGGCAATTTGTATGGTTGGAATGAGTTGATTGCACAATTTGTTTTTTTCACGTCTATCACTTCCTTAGGGGCCTGCCATTTTTCATTAGGAGCTCTTTTGGAATGTTCCAGTTTCGCCAGGCCTCAGGTGATGTGTCTAGGTTTATTGATCCTGGGAAATGTACTTTGTGCAGTTCTTTCAAGGTCTCTATCTCATTCTGCGTATATTCCCTTGACTCTGTCCTCATGGTTTGGATCAATTGTTGGGGTTTCTTTTCGAAAGTATTATGTGGAGTCTTGCCGCCTCGTGAGTTCCTACCACTTCCTCGCAGTATCTATTCCAAGATTCTCTTTTGGCTTGCCTGTTCTTTGTTGTACTCAGTAAGGGAGTTTTCTTACAAGTTTCCTCTTCCTAGCAAGTTCGTCGTTCCACCAGGTCACGCTCCTGGTGGTCTTTTTGCTAGCAAGTGGGCAGTTGTCGTTGAATGCTGCGTCCTGTAATTGATTCGCAATCAGCTCAAGATAATTTGTGTTTCATATCTTTGTGTCCTTCAGCCCGTCCTCTAGGTCTGTTCTGTATTCGTCCCAGTTGGTTTTGCGGGGATTGCGATATTGTTATATTTCGGACTCACTTCCCGATATTTCAAATTGAATGTGTCTGTGATCAGAGCAGCTTTCCTCATAAGATACATGCCAATTCTTGACCATGGTGCTCATATAGTTAGTTCCAATGTTATGTCGATCACCTCTTTCCTAACTGATGTTACGAAGGTAGGTTTATTTCCTACATTCAGTATGTCTAGATTATGAGTCATAATAAATTGTAGTAGTGACTCACCTCTGGCGTTGGTGTACGTGCTTCCCCACGCTGCCTCATGGTATGAATTGGTGTCACAGCCGATGACTAACTGAGATCTGTTCGCTTTGTAGTCAGCCTCCAGTTTCTCCAATTCTTTGGTAGGTAGAGGGTCAGGGTCGTCGTATGGGAGGTAGGCTGAAGCTATAACTATCTCCATCGGTCCCTTATTCCCTGCCATCTCCATTTTCACAGCTTTTAGATTCCTAGAACAGAAGTTACCTAGCGGCAGTATTTCTATATCATCTCTGATTAATATGCAGGATCTCGGTGAGGTAAATGAGTAGATCAGTCTGCCTATTTCCCCGAGTCCGAGTCCTATGATTTTTCCCTTGTTGATCCAAGGTTCTCGTATGAGGGCCACATCAAATTCTCGTTTTATTGCAGCAAGGACTGCATTCGGGTTGTGTTTCCCCAGTCGTGTTCGCGCTGTTTCCTCCTGATCGCTTTCTGGTCCTGGAAAGAAGGCCAGGACCTTATGTCTTCTTCAGAGATCTTTCGACTCCACAGCCGTGAGGTCGGCCCCCTCCCACAATTGACCCATTCCTCCTACACTTTCCCGGAGCCAGTTTTTCGTGGTGTCGTTCGCATAGATCACCCAGAGTACCCCTCCGCTGGAAGTTGTTTTGGGGAATTAAATCGGATTTTGACACCTCGAAGGTGTTCCGTCCATTTCCTCAATGAATTTGTCTTGGATCAGATCCACCTGCCTCTGATCCAAGGAGATCTCAGGATGCCGTCTGTCAATCACCACCATACTGAGATTGTTTGTGACCTCACTGTATGCGCCAGTTGGCTTGGTAGCTCTCCTGGGCTTTTTGGTCGTTTTGTCGGGTGTTTTGGATTCGTCCCGAGTTCTTTTCCTACCATCGGTATCCTTATCACCCTCCGGTTGGGGATTTCTGAGTTCACTTCCCCGTGGTTTCACCTTCTTCTACGTCCCCGCAGCAATTTTCTCGGCTTCCACCTTTTTTCTCCACTGGGCGCTGGACATCCTAGCGGGTCTTTTGTTCAGGAGTAGTAGGTCTTTGACTCCTTACGGAACTTTTCGTTCGGTTCCTTGCGTCCCCGTTGAGTTGACACTACCGTGGTCCGTCTCCTCGGTTGTGTTGGTCGAGGTGCTTGATGATGAATCCGACTACTCACCAGCTCCATCCCTCTTTGGTGTTTTGGTTGGTTTTTCTTGGTCCATTTGGTTCCTACGAGTGCGGGATATATGTCAGTGCAGCCGAACAGTGTAGGGCTAATGCTGTGTCCCAGAGGCTCCGTTTACGATACCTGATAGGTTCAGGTATCATCCATCCCTCGGCACGGGTCGCATAACACCTTGGTTTAGGCCATGTTGAGCTATCGTTGGTTTCACCTCGATGAGGGCGGCTAATCGGCTCCCTTACCAACGACGAGGTCTCATAGCTCCTCGAGAGAGATTTCTCAGGCTAGTATTGGAATAATATTATCATTTCACAAGAGGAGCTCAGCTGAGCTGTCCCAAAGCTCGCAGAGCTACAGGTGCATATATGGGAAAGGGAAATGAAATATTCAGAAATTTGGTGATGAATAAACCTAAACTGAGACTGAAATTATGGGACCTATATCGCATGAGAATTTGTGTGTGGTTTTGCTGACTATATCTGAAATACTGGCCAACAAAAATCAGTGGACACGGATTTTTGCAGATGCGGCACCAAGCCCGATCTGCACGGACAGTTCTACGAGAATACGGTAGTCGTGCAGTACGACAAGGACCTGTTGGAGGTTTGGGACGAAGCGAAGCGGTTGCGGTGCGAGTGGTTCAACGACTACGAGAAGACGGCTTCAAAGCCGCCGATGGTCATCGCCGACCTTGACGTCGTCCAGCTAGATTTCCGAGGTAGGTGATTGCAACTAGATAGAAGATAGAGCAGAGTTGGTATTGAGCATTAAAATTGGGTCTGAGTCATTAAAATATGAAGTAATTTTGCATTCATCATGCGATGGTTTTCTTCTCTCATGTATCTTGACCTCGGAAACTTTCACATTGAAAAGTTGCCCGAACGCATTATTATCGAGAATACCTAGATCTAGGAAGAATGTGAGGAATCACTCTTCTTCGACCCGTTTTGAAGTAGACATTATAGCCAATCGGTTTTTTTTCCTCACACAGGATACTTCCAATAATTCTGTTCTACAGTGTGTTGATTCAGAAACGCACCACCCTCAATGGTACTCAAAATTTATTTAGTACTCGAAATGTATACGGTACTCAAAATGTGTGAGCAAATCTGAATTATCCTATTTTCAAGGCCTACTATCATTTGCTGCGAATTTCTCATATGTAATAATATACATTTATTGTCTAAACAGGATGAATCCCAATTACAAGACAGATTAAGAGCGGGGATTCACTGCCTACTTCTGAAACTCTGTCTAGATGGCGATGCGATGCCCGATCGTAATAAAATATGATTATTTTCCTAAGGCTGGTGCCTTATTGTAGTTTCCTCCTTTTTGGTCAGTTCTGGCATGTTCCCAATAGGTGTCGGTATACTAGCGTCGCATCGAAGTAGAAGTTTTATATTATTTGGTTGCTGTACCTGTCCGCGCAAGATAATTATATGTATGTTGTTTTTATAGGTCTGGAGTCTCGATCCAGACAATGTGAGTATTTATTTATGTCGCGGGTCGCGCAGCGTGGTAGAACCGAGCCGACTACTTGCCGACTGACGATATTTATCTTTCTCAGAGATAAATCTTGATGGCTTTGGCAGAACGCGGGTATTTCGCACTGAATTTTCATCTATAAGAATATGAGGGGTATTCCCGATCTCTCGTATTCCACCTCGTATGTTTACGAATTTGACGTTTCGTATACAATCCAGACAGGTGATTGGTTGACATACTTACGAAACGTCAATTTCGTAAGTATAAGAAGAAAAATACGAAGATCAGGAATCCCTAATATCGAAATAAAAATACAAGCTCTCATTTAGTTTCATCAAATCTTGCAAGTTGAATTTGACCCACTTCTAATCGTCCGAATGATTAGGAATTTGGCAGGTGGACATAATTTTTACGACAAGGCATTATGAAATGAAAAAAATTGCGGACGAGTTTTGTGGTTATCGTCAGATTTTACTCAAAATCGATGTCTGGTGGTCTTTGGAGTCGGAAATTAGAAGTTTTTGTCAAAAATAGAAAATTCAACATGGCGGCTCCAAAATGGCGGAACACTTATTTTGGTCTGATTCTATTAAAGATTTGTATTTTGAGATTTTTCGGGGTCATATCGATATTATGATTATTTGTCAAAATCCCGAAATTCAACATGGCGGCCCCTAAATGACCATTTTTTTTCATAATGATCCCAGTCTATTCGGTATCTGGGGTATTCGGAGGAGATTATAATTTTTTGTCAAAATTAAGAATTCAACATGACTGCTCCAAAATATCGGAACAGTTTTGTGATTATATCGTAAGATTCTTTTCGAAATTTTCATTTGGGGGTTTTTAGGGTCGGACATTATGATTATTTGTCAAAAATCAAAATTCAACATGACTTCAAAATGGCGGAACCGAGGGCGAAACAGTTTTGTGATTTTGGTCAGATTAGATTAGGAATTTTCGTTGTGGGGTTTTCGAGGTCGGAGATTGTGATTTTATGTCAAAATTCAAAACTTCAACATGGCGGCTCTAAAATGGCAGATATTTTTTTGATTTTGGTCTAATTCTAAACTAAATTGCTTAGTATGGAGGTTTTTGGGGCTGGAGATTTTTTTTTGTTCCACCTGTCCCAGTGTCTGTCTGTCTGTAATCATATCATGCAAGTTAAATGAATGAACAAAATAACAAAAATTAAACAAGCTTTCATTTGTTGTAACAAGATGAAGAACTGGAAACTGGCACCCCGACCGGCCGCTGTTTATACATGGTGTTTTATTATTGTTGCACGAAACTTCGAGGTCAGATTTGTTGGGTCAAAATATGAGAAAAGTCAGAATGAAAACCAAACTTATGCATAGCTGTTGGAAGAAAATCTGTGATACTCGAGGAAGCTATTTAGCTACAGCCGATCGATCAGCAAACTAATCGGATAACTAGGTATACTTACAAAAATCGGATAACTTATCGGATAACTAGGTATACCTAACAAAAATCCACTTGAGACATTTCTGAAACGAATCGATCTTGAATTTTCGTGCAGCATTGATGACACACCCTGTATAGGCATTGCAGAACCGAACAGATTGAAGTGTAGGTATGTTTTTCAATCGTTTCTACTGGCCTGTCGAACTATATGTATATAATATATCGCGACGGCTCTGATCGAATTCGACGGAACAAAAGAATTGAATATCTTTATTCGCATATTTATTTTGTATTGGCTCTAAACCCATTCTGAATTACTTCATCGATATCGATATCTGCTTCCAGGATGATAGTATATAAACATGGTTGCAACGATCACCTTTGTGTACCTACCACAGTAAACACCAAATTTGTGTCAGGCATTTGAAGAGTTTGAAATATAGTATTTTTGAATAGTACAATATTATAACAGGTATTTGATCTCGAACACGTGTTCTTGTGACAAAGTCGCTGTAGGTAGGGAGGTGATAATAATAATGATAATGATATTATTGATAATTTATTCACCTAAATGAGAAAAAACACAATGGGTAACTAACAAGTAACAAATAACAAATGTAACTAACAAATAAATAACAAGCGAATAAAAAATAATATAAAATAATATGCGCGGTAAGCAAAATGAACATTCTATCGATAAACAAAAAAAGTAATGTTTTTGTTATGTCATTTCGAACTATGGCAACAAGAAAATGTAAAGTAAAACGCACTAGTATGAAAATTTTTCACAAACGCACATTCGCATCAATGATCGATGCGATGATGAATGTACTGATATTTCAATTGAGAATTTAACTGATGATATGATCACATATACATGGTGCCTATGCCCCCACTTATCATATATCTAGGTTCATTCCGCATCCCGATCTCTCAAAATATGAATCCACTACAATTCAAGAAGATCAAGTTTATCGACTTTATCGTTTCATATCGATGATACCAATAATATCGATAACAACGACATCATCGAGAATTATCGATGAATTTGACAATCCCTAGACATAACACAGTTGAGTCATTTCGATACGATGAACTTGAATTAATTTATCTGCGCACAGATTTATTATCATGAAATTGACATAGGTATTTTCATCAGATCGGTCACTATAACGGGTCACCGCTTGGGTATTCTCGTTCCAGACTGCTATATTTTGGATAGCCGTCGACAATGAGCGAAAGTGACTAGGAACATGTCTCATAAACACAAATAATGCTCATAATTGAAATATTCTTGGTCGTTGGAACTCGTTGGAAAGTGTATTTCAAGCACTCGTTACATTTCCGCACTTGTCGCTACACGGCTCGTACTGAATATCTTCTCGATGGCCTGTTAGAAGTATCTAGAGAACGGAGCAGAATATATTTTTGAAATTTTGGGTACGGAAATGGGATGTCAAAATCTAGCTCTTGAAAATATTTTCACATGTGCAATGTTGCCAGATCTAGTGTTACTAAGAGCAACTTTTGAATTTCAAATGGAACACCCTATATATCATTAGATTCTCGAATTCTGAGACATTTGAATTGATTGTTGATTTTCCACGGCGAAAACTGCGACATTTTTCTTGCCAGTTACGACAGAGAGCTGAAATTTCCACAGCGGCTTCCCAACACACAGGTATCTGAGCAGGTATCTTATGAATTCTCGTGCATATTGAATCAATATTATACAGGGTGTGAAAAAAGGTGCGTCAAACTCGAGTACAAATAAACTCCAAAAATTCGATTTTTTCAATAATTTCTATCATCCATTACCTTCCGAATGATATAATATGTCCCTTCGCCTATCTTCAACAGTTTTTGAATTATAGGATTGAAATGGTAAAGTTCAAGTAATGGGAATGGCATATTTATATACGAGAGGAAAGATTTAGAAACCATTCTCCATTCATGGTCAGTTTAACATGATAATACCAAGGGCATGCGGAAAATTGATGAAGATATTTTATGAGATATTTCGGAAGAAAAATAAAATTTGTTCAAATTTGATTGTAGTGGGCCACATAACTCAAATTTATCAAACACAAATGATGATTAACCTAACAATGACAATTTCATCCTGGTTTATATCGATATAACATTTGAAAAGAATCGACTTTTTCGATCTTATTCGTGCCCGAGTTTGACGCACCTTTTTTCATACCCCGTATAATAATAATTCAATATGCGCCAAACCTAATGAGATGACTATGTTTCGAGAAGCACTCGAGGAAGCAGCTGTGAAAATTGCAACATTCTGACAGTATTGATTCTTAGGTCAAAAACAGTGAAAGATAGCTATAGGACATCCTACAGCAAATATGCTCAGAATCTTCTTCAGAATCCGAAAATCTAATAATATATAGGGTGTTCCATTCGAAATATCAAGGCTCCCATTTGCGTAGCCAAAATTTTGAAAATATATTTCCCATATATTTTTTTGATCTGATTATAAGTCTCGCCTTCCCCAATGCTAATGCTAGACCTTCGATCATTGAACAAACTAGATAAGTAATCCACAGCCCTGGCAATACAGTTTGTTTGGAAGCAACATCTATAGTATCTATCTTTGTCTAAACAAGGATAGCAGGAGCTGATTCTCCCAGCACCAGTGCCGTGTTGTCAGAGGGGTCGAATTTATTATTAATTCATGATGAAACCAAATTGAAAATCCGTAACAATTTCAGTAGTACTTTTCAGCATTTCTTGGTGGGAAAATGAACAATGACAAGACACTGTCGCAGCTGACCTATGGGTATAATCAATATAATCTAATCAATCCAATTTAAATTCATTTTTATCCATTCCATTTGGGAAAATGCTTCAAAATCTCGAATGATACGACAATGGTAACTCACCTATGAAATGACGTGTTTTGATCGCCGGTTCAAATTGTCTTTAACACACCTGACAACGTCTCACCATTATATCAAATCACCAAAACAGAAAATAAACTGAGTTTCTGATGAATTCTGAGTACACAAAACTGAACACAAGTTGAATAATATCGATAAATCAAAACGTAAATAGTGACAGATACCAAACAAAGCAATAATCGCCGTCGACTGTCAATATCAAATTGCGGTGTTGCAACGTTGAGCAAAAAGTATTCACGATATACCCATGCTGGTCCTCGAGCCCCCAAGAAAGTAAAATTGCTAAGTCTCAGAATAATGTAGCAATCTTCTATTAATCAGAACTGATTCATAATCGTCATGACCCAAATTTATTATTATATTTGTGCATTGAACTACATGAATTCATAAAGGACTAAATATTTTGGACTGTTTATCACTATTTGATGATGGGATATGACAACACTGGCGACGATTGGGTACTAATATTATGATAATTCTGGGAATTCATGTTAGCTTCAGAATATTTGTTTTGTGATCCTTCTAGTGGGTTTGTTGTTCGGAGTGCTAGACCTTGTTTATACTGCTATGCCACGACCATGCTAATTGTGAAGGCAAAAGGCAAAGCAGTTCGTACGATGACTGAGTCATTTACCTACGGCAAAAAATACGCCACTTGAGCGTTGACTCTGGGCACCGACCTGTACCCGAATTCACCCGAGAGGTATGAGAGGAGCGGGGTAGGTAACGACTCAAGTGAGCCAGAGACCAGCAAAAACGATCTGCAAACTCTGTACCAACCAGTGTTGCCAAGGGTATAAAATAATTCACAGCAAAACAGTAGTTGTAAATAATTATTGACTTCCATCTTATTGACAATTGTTGCTCTATTGCTGAACCCCAGCATCAAATATTTTACCCCGATAGTATGTACAAGGATCATCACTATATTCTGACTCATAGTTACCACGCACGTGGGCGTGGCTAGTGTGACGTCAGCTTGTGAGAAATTTCACCATATTGGTGTTATTGGGCTATATTTTGCGTGTGTTTACTGTTGCAAATCAAGAAAATATCTCTTCGAAATAATCAACTTTGGAGTTCAAATTTGATTGAAGATGAGCTGCCCAGTATATGGTTGTAATGTTGACAATAAGTGCAAGGGCTTCGTGTCTGGTACAAAGTTTTATAGCTTTCCTAAAGACAAGGAAATGCAAAGTGATAGGAAAGAACTGTGTGGACGACAGGACAGACAGACATTGTCGAAGTCCAGTAGAAGTGAAAAAATTGATATAGCAATTTTTTTTGACGCAAATATTATTTAATTTTCAATGGATATCCTCGAACTTGCGAAAATTCCGAGTATTTGGCAACACGACATCAATATTTCTACTTCCACGAGGAGTTTCATAGAGGTGATGAAACTTACGATATCTTATACCAATTCTTGCTCCATAACAAATTAGAAAAGAATTATACATAATGAGTAATATATAAATATGATTCAAGAATCGAACACATTCGTGTAACTTGTAACCTTTCGTATCATTGAAAACGCGGGTCGACGTGAATGCCATCTCCTGGTTGTTTACGTGTGTACGTGTGTACCGCCGTCTATTAGTTAGGGTACGAACCAGTACGAACCGGTCCGAACTCGCAAATTAATGTTTTCTACTTCATCTTTGAACGAAATTCCTTCAGAATCTAACATAATAAACCATAAATAGCGTCCTTGTGTCAAATTTCAGATTCAAACATGCTTTTAGTTCGAAGGAAGGCATTTCAGATGCTGATATTATGGCGAAGCATTCCTCAATTTTGGTTCCATAGAATGAGGTAATTTCATTTGATTCTGAGACACAAATTTTACAATGTTTACATTTTTCAATGACCCATAACTTTTTTAAATGGAAGAGTTTTGACTCCAAAAAATACTCATTCCCTAATTTGAACCTTCCTCTTTACACTAATTCAATTACTTTTGGGTTTGAATCCATGACAAGGCCGGAAAGCATGCTGAAAAAAGGGTCTGCCAAACCATTTTGGTGAAACGCCCGTCTTAAGTGTTTCAGTTGAGAAATACAAGTAATAAGAGGTACAAATAATACAGATAATCCAGCTACGAATTTTACAGATAATACGAGTAGAAATGGTATGAATAATACAGAAATTTCAATACAAATAGTACAGATAATGCAAATACAAATAGTGCAATTGTGTGCAGATACAAAAATAGGATATGAGGATGATTTTAATGTAATTGTGATGCAATTATGATAGAGAACATGGGGTTGATTGTTTTATATACAATAATTGTTTTAATTTCTTCATGAAAGAACCTATCGATTCATTATGCATGTCGATTCCAGAACACACTTCATTTACTATTTTACATGTTGCATACAACGTTGATTTTATGAGAATGTTGGTGTTGGGTTCAGGTAAGTAAAAGCATGGTTTCTGTCTGCAGTTGCTACGAGGGATATGAAAGTTTACTTGTTAAAGTAATTCAGGGCAGTCGATTAGGTTGTTTGTTAGTTTGAAGAGGAATAGGCAAGCACAATATGATCTACGATTTTCTTGAGACAAAAAAGAGTATCTACCGAGCAGCAAGTTTTTGTCATAACCTTGAGGAGGATAGACCCCATCTAACTTGAATGACACGTATTTCAAGAAGAACCTTTGTACTATTTGATCAATGTGATATTTATACAGTGGGGACCATATCAGAGAGCAATATTCCAGCCTAGATTTGACAAATGCATTATATAAGGCAATGAAGCAGCCCTTGTTTTGGAATTCTTTGCATGTACGGAAAATCATTCCTATCATTCTCTTAGCGGAAGAAGATATTTTGTTGTAGTGATTGGGGAAATTGAGTTTGGGGTCAAATTCAATACCAATATCTTAAGTTTGTTGGTTGCACTCTGAGGTAATATTGTTGATAGAGTAGGAACACTCAATAGCTGACTTTTTCAAGGAATACGTATTGGATTTGCATTTTTTGATATTCAATGGTAGTTAATTTTCAATACACCAAAAGATGAAGATCATGAATATCGTTTTGTAATGTATGACAATAATGAATTGATTTGATAATTTTTAAGTCATCTGCGAACAGCAGCAATTTACTTGAAATGTTGTTCCCTATATCATTGATGAAGATCGAAAACAAGAGTGGGGCTAGATTACTGCCTTGAGGGGCACCACTTGACGCTATGAATTGATGAGATACGTGGCCTCTAAATTCAACAAAGAGTTTACGATTTTTCAAGTAAGATTGGAATAGGATGATAAGTTGTGTGTTAAGGCCATACTGGTTAAGTTTGCTCAAGATTATTTGATGATCGAGCTTGTCGAATGCCTTCGAGAAATCGGTGTAAATGGTGTCCACTTGAGAATGATTGTCGAGAGCGATGCTCACTGATTGGGCAAGACACATGAGGTTCGTAGCAGTAGATCACTTGCTCATGAAACCGTGTTGGTCGAGTAGTGAGATTATGTTTTTTAAGTTAGGGTATATTATGTGGTGAAGACATATCTCAAAAACCTTCGCGAAGTTGGAGAGAAGTGTGATAGGTCGGTAATTTTCAACATTATTAATTGCCCCTGATTCGAAAATTGGACAAATTTTGGCGATTTTCTTCCATCTATCCGGAAAGCATCCGGTTTTCAAGGAAAGATTTAAAATGGACTGAAGAGGTTTGGCTAAGATTGCAGCGCAGTCTCTAACAAGAAAGCTTGGGATAGAGTCATATCCGGATGTGTGTTTGGCTTTGAGTTTCTTTAGACCGTTTAATACCTCCGTTTCTGTGCATGAGTTTACCGAGATGGTTGGATAATTGGTTGGTGCGTTAGATATGTTGGCTACCGGGTCTGACATAAGGGAATAGGCACTTTCGAAAAACTCGGCAAATGCATTAACTATACTAGGTGGATCGCTCAGTTCAATATCGTTAAAATATACAATACCAGGAATTCTTGATGTTTCCTTCTTGTTTTGAAAGTATGATCAAAAATTGGATGGATCAGCTTTGATTGAGTTCTCTGCTGCAGTTCTATACTGGTCGTATGCAGTAGATATTTTTGATTTTATTGATTTCCGAAGGTTTCGGAATTGTTGTATGTCGGATTCATAGTCTTTTTTCATTTTCTTGAATAGTTTGTGTTTTTGTTCTATTTCGTTTATGATTTCTTTGTTGAAACAGGGGGGTATTCACTTGTGAAGTTTCGCATGGGGACCCATGTGTTAAGTATTTAGTAAAATATTGAGAAAGAGGTTTCTATGGCTGTTGTAGGATATTGCCACGTTGGTTTTGGGAAGCGTTACAGTTACTTGTAATGCTGGATGGTATCCATCTTGAAGGACAAAGGGTAGATCATCATGACAGGTGGTGCAATGCAGATTAGAGAAAATTAGGTCTAGCAGACGCCGTGATTGGTTTTGAACTGTATTGAACTGATTAAGGTCATAAAAACTGCTGAATTGTTTTATAGTAGCTAAGTTGATGTTGTCGATATTTGCATCAAGGTTAGAGAAATGTGGTTGGTTAAAATCCCCCATAATCAACAAATTGCTGCCGTACAGATAGTCAAGTGATTCTAGGGTAGAGAATAGACTTCGGATGTGGAGGTTGTTTGCACTAGGAGGAATATAAATGACAAATATGAAATATGACTTGTGCTTGAATATTACTTTGCTTCCTACAATATCGATAGAGGTAAGATTATCACGATATTCTGAAAGGTCTATTTCTGCTGCTTCACAGTCTGATCTGATGCCCAACATAACACCTCCTCCTCTTGAAACTGAATTTGCAACAAGATTTCTGTCACTTCGAAACAGCATAAAGTTGTTGGGGACTAGTTCTGAGCTGGAAACGTTAGCTTGCAGCCAGGTTTCAGTGATAGCAATGATGTGATACTCAGAAGCTGATGTGGATTTGAGGAATTCATGAGTTTTGGTGTTGAGACCCCTGACATTTTGGTAATAACATTGAATGTTTGATTGTTCCTCATTAGACGTCTCTACTAGTTTTTCACAATTTTCGGTTCTCCATGTATATACTTGATTTTCAGATCTCTTTCGCCTTTAGCTATACGTTCGTTCAGTGTTTTCTTGATTTCACGGTATTGCTGGGCTTGGAGAGGAGTTTTGTCAGAGGTGATGTTAATATTTTTGAAATGTTCGATTTTCTTGAATTCTTTTGCCTTATAGATAACTGACATAGCCATTTCCGGTGATTGAAATATTTTGAAATATTCACAGGTCTAGGTTTGGTATTGTTGCTGTCAAAACGTCCTACGCTGAATATGTTAGTACTACTTGAAGGAGTGTTTGGCTGGATTGATTCGATGACTTCCATGCTGAGTTTCTTGTCTGTGTCTCTATTGTCTCGATTTTCCAGGTGTACGTTATTCGATACTTGGAAAATCTGAATTTTGGCTTCTTTGATTCAATCCCGAAAGTTTATATAGCTGATGATGTGATCATTCAATGAAGAAACACATCGAATACTCACATACAAAGTTTCATAGATGTAACTTCTTCAGGTGTCTGTAGGTCAACAAAATAAAAAGGAATTATTCTGAATGAAAAGAATGATGGGAAATTGATTTCCAGAGTCTGCAGAAAAATGCTGAGTACAGGCTGTCCCATTTTCGATGTCCTTACGGGATATCTCGCTTATTTTCGAAGATACAGATTTGCGGTTTTCGCGAACGTCGGCTACTTATGTGAAACTCACGAAACCGTGAACAAAATTTCCATAGCCCGCTTCGTTCCTAAGATACAGGGCGAAATTGAAAATATTGCATTTCGGGACCCCCCCTGTATCTCAGCTATCTTTCAACTTAGAGGAAAAGTAAGAACTGTTTCCTTCACAATTTTCCACGTAAAATCCAGTGGCGTAGTCAGATTTTTTTAATGAGCTGTCGTTATTTAGATATAACCCGTAGTTATGTTTTTTTTTAAATAGAACACCCTCTATATTATTCAATATTTGAAACAAGAAAGCTTTGCGCTTTTCAAAAATATATAACACTTATATGATATTTTGAGTATTAGTCCTGTATTTGGGTAATTTTCAGTTTTTCATGTAGGTTTCTTATTATTAGGCCTTGAAAAAATGTGGCAACATTATCCACTTCACAAATTTTCATATTTCCCTTATTGCTGACACAGTGTTTCGTCACACATTTACCAATATTCAGTACTATTATTTGACTATGAAAGCTGAGGACCTAATTAGTAGGTAGCTATGGAAAAAAAACATGAATGCAGATTGTTTACAATTCTTGTCACCTACCTGTCAAAGTTCACAAATATTCCATACAATGGCGAATAATGATCCAGGATATCAAAAGTACGAGGAATTAGATATGGTTGGGATATATTACCAAGTTGGCTCCAATGCAAATCAAGGGAAGGACCTATATTTTGAAAGGTATTTACTATCTCCCAATTGCTGAGTATCAGTTAGTTACAATATGATAAAAAAATTAGGTATCCCGAGAGGAGACAACCAAGTAGGAAAATATTTGGCAGACTGGAAAAAAATTTGGAAAATTTTGGATCTTTTGAGAAGCCTAGACCAAAAAATTATAAGAAAAAAAGAATGCCGAAAACGATGAAATTAGTGTCCTTGTAAAGGTAGAAGAAAGCAATAATTATACTTCTTGCAGACAAATTGAAGAATCTTTTGGCATTCCAAAGACTAGGGTTCCCAAGATATTGAAAAAGAACAAATATACCCCTTACATACCACAAACTATTCATTATTTGAACCCGGGTTATGCTGTGAAGCGCATTGATGGTATATCCAAAAGACGGAAGAAAATATAAATTTTGGGAGTTCAGTGGTATGGTCCGATGAAAGCCATATAAGTAGCGCTGGAATATTGAATCGAAATAATCATCGTTATTGGTCAAATGAAAATCATTACGTTATGGTGGTTCGCCAACAGCAAGGCAGATTCGGCTTTGATGTATCTTGTTTCGTTTATGGAGGAAGACTAGCTCATCGAATTTTCGACGGTAACTTGAATCACCAAAGATATTCGGAAATTTTAGATGAATGTCATTCTGAACTACTTGACGAAATTCCGTTGGCTCGATTCAGACACAGTTTCTTCCAACAAGATGGCGCACCTTGTCATAACGCAGGTGCCATCAGGGTTCATCTGGATGAAAGATTTCAAAACCAGTGGATTCGTAATAATGGTCCCATTGATTGGCCGCCAAGGTCCCCAGACTTATCGATATTAGATTTCTTCTTATGGGCTATATAAAAAATAAAATATATCACACGCGGCATGAAAATCGAGATTCACTAATGAATGCTACGAGAGAAGCTTTCGAATATTTACGTATGAGACCTATATTTTTACTCCGGTCGATTGACGCTATCCTCAGAAGATGTCGGCTGTGTCTTCAACAGAATGGGCAGCAAATTTGAACAATATTTATAAGATATTTTCAACAGGAGAAAAATTAATAGAATTGTTTTGTAGTAGTGTTTGAATTTATTGTTTTATCAAACTGTTTTATGTTTTATAAAATTGTTTTCATCAAATTGTTAATTGAATAATCATTCTAGATGAATACTCCTTATGCTACCCTATATAAATGTGTCGTATTCAATTATTGCGCCAGAATATCTATTCTAAAAGTTATTTGTCTGGACTTGCCATAAAAAACTGAAAATTACCCAAATACAGGACTAATACATATCATCGATGATTACCGATATCTTCGAAAGTAAAACTGAGCTCCGTGTTTACAACGAATTTTGTGTAGTTTCAAAGTATCATTAATAAAAAAATCTTATATCAACGTAATCACAATACTGTGAACTGTCTATCTGTAATAGTGAATACTTTATGAGTGTTTCGGTTGATATGTCATCAATTTGCAAGGTATGTGTGCAGAACATAAACAAAAAATCGCCTGGCCTTCAATGCGCTGGTCTTTGCCATGGCTCTTATCATTGTCGATGTGTGAATCTAAGCATCGAACAGGTTAAATTGATAAAATCAATTCCCGGCTCGATGTGGAAGTGCCCGACGTGTCACTCGCCGCCGACTGTTGAATTTACGCAGCAATCACAGCCAAGTGATATACAGAGTGTCTCTTCCCCCTTGGATGTCTTTGTCGATAATCATTTTCCTGGGAGGGCTCACATTGGTCCAGGCATCGATATATCAACTGCGCTCATGGAATTCAAAAATGAAATTGCATCGCTCAGAATGCAACAAGATGAATTAGTAAAATCAGTTTCATTTTGTTCTGATAAAATATCTGATTTTGAGAAATCTTTGGATGATGTTAAAGTCTTAATGAGAAAATTTGACGAATTGAAGCGTGATAACGATAGCATGAAAAAAGAAATTTCTAATCTCAATTCAAGAGTTAATGAACTAGAGCAGCACTCTAGATCGAAGAACATTGTGATTCAAGGAGTTCCTGAAAATAACAATGAAAACCTTATTTCTATCGTCGAACAAATATCGAACTTCCTCGGAGTCGAGGTGAAAGACAACGTCGAATTCGCTAATCGAGTACAGTCTATGAAGCCTGTTCCTGGAAAGCCGAAAAACATCGTAGTTGGGTTTGCTTCAAAAATCTTGAGAGATCAAGTTATGGCTCTAGCTAAACAGAAACGAAAAAATAGCTCTAATCCCAAAAATGGAATTAAAATTAACGAGAATATCGAATCTGTGTACATAAATGAGCACCTGACCTCGAATAATCAGTCTCTTCTGAGGGAAGCGAAAGAGGCAGCCAGAACGAAAAATTTCAAGTTTGTTTGGGTGAAAAACGGAAACATTTTCATGAGGAAGGACGAGAGGTCTCGTGTTAAAGCTATTCGGGATTCTCAAGTCTTACTTACTTTGTAAGGATCTCACCAGTGCAAAATACATAAAGGTTATAAAGTTCGCTATGGACATATTAGTATATTGTCAGAATGTACGAGGACTCAGAACTAAAACTCAAGAATGTAAATTGAATTCTACAATAATACACGCCGATGTCTATATGCTAACTGAAACATTCCTGAACGATAGTATTCTGGACGGTGAAGTTTTTTCTCAAGATCAATACAATGTGTTTCGTCGTGATCGTGAATCATCATCAAGCAACAAGTCAGATGGAGGGGGATTGCCGTTAACACGAAATTTGATGTCGTGGAGCGTTCAGATTGGCAGAGTGATGCTGAAGACACTTGGATTACTTTGTATTCTGATGCTCGGAACGAAAAACTACATTTATGTTGTGTATATCTCCCACCTCGAGACGATTATGCCAGGGCTTGTTTCACAACTAAGCTTCAGTTTATTCTTGAAAGAGTTTCGGGGGATCCAATTTTGATTTATGGCGATTTCAACATGCCCCACATTAACTGGGTTAATAGAGGGAATAATGTATCTTACTTACCTACTAATGTTGATGAAAAAAGTTCGAGTTTAATTGACATGCTTTCTTCTGGAGAATTGCTCCAGTTCAATTCAGTGAAAAATCATAATGAACGATTATTAGATTTAGTTTTTTGCAATTTGGATAATGGAGTTTCTAATCTAATCGAAAGTGACCTGTCTTTAGTTAAACCAGACCTTTATCACCCACCTATTGAGTTTCATATCGAGTTTTCACGAATCAATGCATTATGGAGAAATAAAAATGAGTTTTACAATTTCAAAAAAGCTAATTATGTAGAGATCAACAATCACTTGAATGATATAATATGGAATGATATTCTTGCTAACATATCTTTAAACTGTGATATCGATAAATTTTACGAAGCTCTGAGAAAATGCATACAGGATTTTGTTCCGAAAGTAGTTACGAAAAACAGGAAATTTCCGATTTATTTTTCAAATACAACCATTGATTGCATCAGAGAGAAGGTCAAAATACATAAAAAATGGAAACGTTTCTTATATTATAATGATTATATTGAATTTAGAATGTTGAGACAACGTAGTAAACTACTAATTTCACAAGATTATCAAAACTACCTTACTAAAATCGAAAATGCAATACTGGTTGACGTCAAGAAGTTTTGGCAATTTGCGTCGAATAGTAAGCATAATATTGGCATACCTTCCTCTGTCGTTTTTGAGGGTGAGGAAGCGTCAGGTGGTTCTGGGATCACTAACATATTCTCGAAATATTTCAAAAGCGTTTATGAACCTGTCAAACAAACCCGCTTACCATATAATAATACTCCCAACTCCACATTATTGGATAGAGTAGAACTCACTGAGGAAACAGTTTTCAACAAATTGACATATTCCGGCTTATTTTGTAAAGCAATGCTCATATAGTCTTCGCACTCCTCTTACACTAATATATAATAAATCTATTTCTGAAGGTGAATTCCCAGATCTATGGAAAACCGCGCTTCTTGTGCCAATATACAAGAATTCTGGAGATAAAAGAGATGTCACTAATTACAGAGGTATCAGTAAACTTTGTATTTTCAGTAAAATCCTCGAGAGCATATTATATGATTTGATCTTCGACAGCCTCAAACACACAATTCTGGAAGAACAACATGGATTCTTTTCTAAAAGATCCATAGAAACCAATCTCATGATTTATGATCAGTTTATATCAGATTCACTCGATAATCGTATTCAAACTGACTCTATGTATACAGATTTCAGCAAGGCATTCGACAAGATTGATCATAATATTTTGTTGATGAAACTTGCGGAAATTGGTATGCATGGTGATATATTACGATGGTTCTCATCTTACATATTCAATAGGTCTCAGATCATAAGTATTAATGGATTTAACTCTAACCCAATTATAGTTACCTCTGGGGTGCCCCAAGGGTCAAATCTTGGACCTTTAATGTTTATTATTTTCATTAATGACATCGATCAATGCTTCCATGATTCTAAATTTCTATTGTATGCCGATGATCTGAAACTTTTCACAAGAATTGTGTCGTTGGACGATTGTATGAAACTCCAGAACGATCTCGATAGGTTAGACGTGTATTGTAAAAAGAACAGATTATTTTTGAACTCAAGGAAATGTTGCAGTATTAGCTTTACTAGGAGTCAGAACCCTATTACATTTGACTACAATTTGAATGATTCTCATTTGGAAAAAGTATCTCATATTAAAGACCTTGGAGTTATTTTCGATTCCAAATTGAGTTTTGCAATGCATATTGATTATGTCACTAACAAATGCAATAGAATGTTGGGTTTTATTAAAAGAACTTGCAAATATTTTCAATCTCAAAATTCCATCAAAACATTATATTATGCCTACGTATATAGCCGATTATGTTTTGCAAGTGTCATTTGGAGTCCTTATTATATCAACCACAAAGTTCGATTGGAGAGAGTTCAAAATAATTTTGTGAGATTCCTGAACTTCAGAGTGAACAATTCATTTGTTGTAGAGAGTATTAACCAAACCAGACGTTCTTTTGGACTTATAACCTTGGAGCAACGTAGAATTATGTAAGATCTATTATTCATCTATAAAATAATGAGGAATCATTTTAGTTCTTCTATGTTGTTATCTTTCATATCATTCCATGTACCGTCAAGACCAACAAGACTTAAAATATTTCTGAATGTCAATTTTTGTCACACCAATTTGGGACTGAACTCGCCAATGAGTAGGATGAGTGATAATTTTAATAAATATTGTAGCAACGTAGATATACATTGTACATCATTGAGTCAGTTCAGGACACTTATTAGAAATCATATTTTCGTTTGATCGATCCAAATTCGGAATTTATTTCTGTTTTATCTTCAGGTATTGAATATTTATTATTATTGTGATATTAACATTGTAAATTGTAAGCATCAGAGTATTATGTGTTACCAGTGGATACAGTTTTGGGCTTCTGCCTGTTTGTATCCCATTTCCATTAAATAAATAAATAAATAAATAAATAAATAAATACTCGAGATATCATGTAAGTGTTATATATTTTTGAAAAGCGCAAAGCTTTCTTGTATCAAATATTGAAAAATATTCAGGGTGTTCCATTCAAAAAAAAAATAACTTTGGGTTTTTTTTATCTGTGGACAACACGAAAGGGAAACCTATGATGTTCGAGGAACATCGTGTTAGCCAGCGTTGAAATTTTGGGAGAGTAGGAAGGTGTTGGAATTTTTCTTGAATGTTTGGAGGTTTTAAGCATCAGGAAAGACTTCACTAGGCAAAGAATTCCACAACTTTGCCGTTCTATTGATGAATGATGCTTGGTAAAGCGATGTTCGACAGGTCTCGAGCCTGACAGTGTAGGGGTGACCAGCTTGAGCTCGTCTGGTTTGTCTACTAGGAATCGCGCGTGGTGGCATAATAGATGATATTTCTGTTGAGCACCGACCGTGAAAGTACCTATAAAAAAGGCAAAGATCGCCGACCTTTCTACGATGATCTAGAGAGGTCAATGATTTGGTGAGTGTTGTGTCATCGACTAGGCGAATAGCTCTCTTCTGAATTGAATCTAAGAGCTTAAGCGTATGTTTGGGGGCTGAGCTCCAAACATGTGAACAGTACTCCAGGACAGGTCGAATTTGTGCTTTGTAGATCATAAGCAGTTGCTGGGATGTGAAGTATCTCTTCGCACGGAAAAGAAAACCGAGTTTTTGTGAAGCAGTTTTCGCAATAGACCTCACATGATCGTCCCATGAGAGAGCACTGTTGGTGGTGACACCCAGCATGGATATTGACGACCTCATAGGAACAGTGGTACCCGACATCATCAAATTGGGCATTGTGTGATCAGCCTTCTTGGTGAACATACAAGCTTGAGTTTTAGTTGCATTGAACTGTACTAGATTCTCAGATCCCCATTTCAGAATTCTTGGTTATATCTAAATAACGACAGCTCATCAAAAAAATCTGACTAAGCCACTGGATTCTACGTGAAAAATTGTGGAAGAAACAGTTCTTACTTTTCCTCTGAGTTGAAAGATAGCTGAGATACAGGGGGGGTCCCAAAATGCAATATTTTCAATTTCGCCCTGTATCTCAGGATCGAAGCGGGCTATGGAAATTTTGTTCACGATTTCGTGAGTTTCACAAAAAATTAGCCAACGTTCGCGAAAACCATAAATCTGTATATTCAAAAAATGTAAGGACATCGAAAATGGGACAGCCTGTACAGTCTGGCTGCTTCATGTTATCATATGCCGATTTTTCCAAGTTGGAGTGAATTCGAAATGAATTCAAATATTCTAGAGAATATTCGTTACTATACTGTTGATATTCTCGAAGAAAATGATGAATCATTACGATAATTTTTTCAAATGTAGTCTTATTTCTTTCTGGCTAACCTACACACATCTTCCTGTACAAGTTACAACAATGAAACTCCGTGTCTAAGTATCCGATGTTTTCCCTCGCTGAATGACAATTCCACTGGAAATATGAAGTGATATGAATGAATTAGACAATCAAAACTTCCAGAATTTGCCCTTGAATAGCTAACGCCCTATATGAGATATTGCAATCGAATCCCGTATGAGGGTATTTCAGCTGAGAGACAAAAAAATAAGATGATTTTCCGAACATAAATTGCCTGATAATCGTTCTTCAAATTTCGACCCGTTCACCAAACAATTGGGGTGTAATGATGTTCTCATGTAAAAACATCATGTAATGGCATCATTCCTTCCAAAAGTTAACTCACATGCTTCATTTTGAAATTCAAATTACAGCACTATTTGAAAACTTATTAAAATTGGTGTCATAATCATCCTGCTGTTGTCGTTCAACATCATGTGTTACCGCTAGACGCTAGACTTTTGTCACCGCTTCACGACACTTCTAGCCAGCCGTGTTCATACAACAGTATTGTTATCTCTGTCAGAAACTATGAGTATGACCACCGTAGACATGCAAAAATTTTCGCATCGATTTTATCAGTTCATCTTCGTTTTGGGAAGGCAGCCGAATAGCACTAGATCTGTTCGTTTCCTGCTCATATGAAAATCGGAAATTTTAATAGAGAGATATTGCAAATTCCGTTAGCGCATGCGGTGTATTATTTACTCCGCGTTAAATATAACGTTTAAGTTCTTAACGTTTGATCCGAAGGTACACGTATTGCCACCATGCGAACACATACAACGTCCCGTAACGTAATGTCAATGTCTATTAACCTGATTACAATTTATTGACAATTCACAACCTTTAACCTGTAGGTGACGAATTTGTATTTCCAATTTGAAATATTTCAATTATTATTTGTACAAAATGGATGAGGCATTGAAAGCAGTCATTTTGGCTGGTGCTGATGAAGACGAGGTGGAACAAGTTATATTGCACAACATTTTCGGCGTTGTTGAAAATATTCCTGATATGGCTGCTGAAAATGCATTTGATCTAGACAATATGAATGCACAAGATGTGAAAACTAACTTTAGATTCGAAAGAGATGATATCTATAGATTAGCTGATGCCCTGCGTTTACCCCAGATAATTCGAACCCAAACACGTAACTCTGTTACAGGTATGTTGAAAATAGGTAGTTAATGAAATTATGAAGGTATTAAGTGACTACTTTGAATACTGGTTTATCCTGGACGTCTCAAGGATCTTCAGGTTTTATTCGGCCTGTCTCCACAATCATTGTCACAAATAATTAACCATATGCAGAGCATCATTGGCAATAATTTCATCCATTTGTTGGATGATTTAAGAAATTTATCATGGCTGAATTTACAGCGAATGCAGTTGTATGCTGAGGTATAAGTTAACATTATTTATTCCAATTCAAGGAAAGTCTATTCGAACATTGTTTTTTAGGCTATTCATGCTAGGGGTGCAGCAGTTCCTAACTGCTGGGGATTTGTTGATGGCACTGCCAGACCAATTTGTAGGCCATCAATAAACCAAGAACAGTACTATTCAGGTCACAAAAGGTTTCATTGTATCAAATACCAGTCAGTTTTGTGCCCAGATGGCATGATTGTCAGTTTTAAAGGTGCATACATGGGGCGAAGACATGATGCTGGTATTTTCAGGGAATCAAATTTGTATGCAGAACTGCAAGATATTGCAGTATTTCCCAATAACCAACAATTTGTTTTATATGGTGATCACGCCTATCCCATTATGGATTTACTCTTGTGTCCTTTTCCAAATCGACAAGGAATTCCAATTTATCAGCAACATTTTAATGAGTGCAGTGAGAGTAGCTGTTGAGTGGGGGTTCCAAAAAGTTGTTACTCAGTTTGTTTTCATAGACTTCATAAAGAATCAAAAATTACTTCTACAAGATTTACAGAGTATGTTCAAAGTTAGTATAATTTTAAACAATTGCCACACAACTTTATATGGCAGTCAGACAAGTCAATTCTTTCATGTTGTACCACCTACGCTAGAAGAATACTTAGAAAATCAATAAATAATGAATTTACCTATCTATATTTTGTCTTTATTTTCAGTCCTATATTATTTATGGATATTAAGCAATATACATGAAATAATGTAGTATTTAGAATTTTTTCTAGAATCCAAAAATAATGATTTAATAATACTTTTGAACTTCAAAATTTTCTAATATTTTTTTTCGATACTGATCACCTTCCCATATGGAATGTTGATTGAATTATTATACCTTTATTGAATATTTGAAACTGCTATAAGTGAAAGGTATAGGTAACTTCAAAGCTACCTGTAACTTTCCAGTGTTTATTCATATGAAGAAGTAACAAAAAATATATTTCAGTAAACCAAAGAATGAAACTTATCATAATATCACATGTGCAAGAAGAACAGTAACACATCACATGTAAAATAAACTAAATATATATTTGTATCACATGAAAAAAAGGAACCAAACTTTGAACAATAGGAACAAGGAACATGTTTTCCAACACTTGAAACTTCATCAGTCTTCATATCTCTGTAATCTTTTCAATAGAGTATCTATTAGTTTTTGTTGTGATGCTATATGTGTGTGCAGCTCAGTTTTTTGCTTGAGATCTAGTTTTAATTTTTCATATTCAATTTGTTTTTGTTCCTTCCTATCTTCAATCTCCATGTTCAGTCTCATTTCTTCAATTTGTATTTTTCTTTCAAGTTTATAATTTTCTTCTTGCAACTGCAACTCCTTCAACCTCAACTCCTGATCTTTCTCATTTTTCTTTGTCAAGTATTCCATGGCATTTTTTCTCAAGATCACACTTTTGTTGAGCCTGGTCTTCTTGACTGGTCCAGGTTCTGAAAGATTACAAGATTATATTATAGGTATACTTCTAACTAACAGAAATAAAAGGTGGATTCATATACCTATATCAAAAAACCTATATAAAAATTCCATTTTAACTACATTATAATTATTACATTTTTACTTGAAAAATACCATAGGAGAAACAGCTTACTGACCTTCAGTTTTTTTTGCTATAGGTGTATTTTGTGTTGCTTGAGAAACATCACTTGTCTCAGCAGAAATTGTTGTGTTTAGACTGGGAACCTGGATGGATGCACAATTCACATCAGCTAAATTAAGATGAGATGAATTGGGATCTAAATCGAAGAAATAATACATTTTAAATTGACTAGGTGGAAATTCATTGTGACTGATGAAACTTCACTCAATAATTACCAAAATAATCATGTTCCTCCAGAGTGATAATGATGTTTTCTTCAGGTTCATTACAATTATTATTGTTCTCTTTCATTGCATTGACAGCATCATTTTCCCTATTCTGCCGGCCTAATACAGCAATTTGCTTTTCTTTAGACAAGACTTTCTTTTTCTTAGTGGCTGGCATTAGCTGAAATTCATCACAAAGCTCTCTTATTTCTTGTAATAAAACGTCTTTTTCGGTGAAGACTTCTTCAGTGCCACTTCTGAAAAACAATGGAATGTGATCTCAACCTGAGACAATGAAATATAATTTTAATAATAATGCAACGTACTTGAATTTATCTCCATCCGTTTTTTTCATAAATAGAGTCAGAAGAAGCATCAGATGGTCTTTTAGTGTTCTTGTAAGGAATCCTTTTCCTGTTACAGACCTAATGTTAGCCTGTACGATGTTCCACTTCTCTGGATGTTGAAGTGGATTTTGACCAACAACTTCACGTAAAAGGCAGAAATCATCATCCGAATTAAATCGCAACCTCTTCGTATGGCTCATCGTTTACCACAAATTAAACAGTTTATTATTTTCAGTATAAATCGTTGCCATAAATTTATAACATACAAAAACGAAACAAAAGTAAACATAACCTCAAATAACGACACTTTCACAAAACAATAAATTTCTATTATTTATTTCGCGTTTTATGGTCGATCAAAGGATAGCGCAACGTTTAACGTATAGTGTAATTCTGCCGTAAATAACGTGATGCGCTAACGGTATTACCGCAACGTGTCCCTCGAGTTCATTCTGCGCATGCTCAACTGTCACTATAACGTCTGCAGTAATAACGCCGCACAGGATTTGTCACAGCAATATCTCTCTAATGATCATGTGAGAAACGTAGGGAGTACTAGTTCGCAATGTTCAGTTGGCCCAGTTCAAACATGCCCATTCTAGGGTTTGATATAGGAATATTCTAGATTCGTCTGATTCCTTGAAAAAAGCTTGTTCATATTGAGTATATTGAGTATATTAAATAGTTTGAAAGAGTGGAAGTATATCAAAGAATCTCTGTTATCGGATTTGAGTAAACGTGTTTCGAAATGAGAGATGATATTGCGGTTTGGCATCGCACACACTGTACATTCAAGAAGTCAAAGAGAAGGGAAAGAATCCCTTGAAATTGAATTCATCTTCTTCAGCACCCTTGATGAAGGCCTCTTTCGGGTGTAAGAAAGCACTTTCTCTTTCCTCTTTGGAACTTTCAAAAGCTAACTCTGTCGTGAGTTATATATTATATATATAGTTCTCGTAAAATAATAGCAATTATCATTTCCTGTTCTACTCCTATATATCTACTAGGGGCCTATGTAATGAGACAAAAATGAACCCTTACTGAAGATTTCTGTAAAACATTCAAAACCATTGCGTAATTGATTTACGAAAGTTCCCAAAAAGACCGAGTTTGAGCAGAGCCGCTGGCGTGAAAAAACCGCTGTTATCTCGAGTTTTTCGGTTTCACACTATATCTTCTGAACTGATAGTCCTAACGAAGTCATTCAAGTTTCAGATTCACCAGCCTCCACTGAGGAATTATGAAAATGTTAATTAAATCAGTCATGCGATGTTTGACAGCAATTTTCACGAACATGGCGAAAAAGTAGCTGAACCTACCAGATGGACAAAAATACAAGAATTGCTGATATGAGGGAGATACCTCCTATGTATTTCGATTATATAGTTGTGTTGAGGAAAACCGGAATTCAATTCCGCGTATATATTCGAATTCCTCTCTAGACATACATATGAAATTGAAAAGGGAATCAGAAGTAATCTGAGGAATTGCCTAGATTATTCTGAATTTTCTTCATCGTCATCATATATTTTTCGTTGAATTTGCGTTGATTTCAAAATAAGCTGAACGAGTGCTGCGTTCACACAACCTCTTCGGAATATTTCCTGTTTTTCTCAGTGTGGCAATAGAATTTGCCTTTCATATTATTCCAAGATACGTCGCTGGCAAATTTCAGCAGTTTACGATGGATGACTTCTGAAATATAGACAGTTATACGACAGTTTCACGACAAATTCGCAATGATACTTCGTTATGGATGGCAACAAAAAAATTCATCTTGATCCACTCTATTCACCATCTGATTGTGAATCCTTACACCGTTGGAGATGGGTCCCCTGAGAATTACATTCGAACTATTTCGAGGTGTTTTCAAATGGCGGTTGAATCTGTGATCATTACTATGAGTACTAATGCATTTTTCATTTTTCAATATGAAAGAAGATATTTCCAGAATATGAAGGCATGAGAGAGGAAGTATTTTCAGTTTGGCAAAAAGTGGTCTTCATGATTTTCTCTGACTTTTATTTGAAAACGTTCTGAGGCATTTTATCTGCAGTACAAATGAGTTGCTGATGCTGAACCCCATGATAAGATTCCATAAATGAGTGGTGACTGAATTTCAGCATGATGAAAATTTTTTAACACGAACGAGTTGAGAACTTCACGTAAGCATTATTCCTCTGATTTGGAAATCCAAACCTAATGTGTTATTCACAGTGATGCCTAAAAACTTCATGTTTTCACATTGTTTCAGATTCACTTCTTCCATTTCGGAGTGTTATTCATGGCTGTTGGTCTGATATCGATTCTTCATCGTGATAAAAGTGAATATCCAATGGGTTTTAACAACAAATTGTGAAATAAACAATGGATTTCCTCTATGCCAAGAGTAAGTAAAGCATAAAATCGCTAAGCGCATACCTCCACCTCTCATATAGTGCTATAGCAAAAAACTGGAAAATACATATCTGTGTTGTGAATACCATCAGTACAAACAGTACTCTGCAAACTGCAGACGAAGTTAGTTGTCATCATAGATCAGTTGGGACCAAATAGATCGCGAAATGAACGAGTCGGAGCTCATTTTATCAGATATCTTCAAAAAATTGAATAACATAGGAAAAATACTGAGAAAACAAACGAAACCATCAAAGAAATCAAGAAAGATACCGAAAACCAAAATTTCAAACTTGAAGTATTGGAGAAAGAAATCAAAGTGGTAAAAACTTCTCTATTCAACTTAGACAACAGAAGTAAAAAAATAATATAATAGTATTCGGCCTTCCCCAAGCAGATAATTTGGAAAGTAACATTGGAAATTTTGAAGCAATTCTTGGTATCAACTTGAAAGTTGAACACGTGAATAACAACTACGAAGAAAAACAGATAATAATAGAATACCGGTTGAAATTGAGCTCATATCGTTCCTGAAAAAAGTGGAAATTCTTCGAAATACATACAGAATGAAAGGGAAAGGTGTTAACATAGTGAACGACCTGAACTATGAGGATAGAAAAATCAACAAAACACTAAGGCAATATTTGAATGAAGCAAAAAAAAATAATTCGAGAGCAACGATAAAACATAATATTCTGATAGTTGAGGAAGTGAACTATACACACTATATACTTAGAGGTTGAAGATTATCCAGATATTTTTACCAGAGAAGAGGATGAACAGTAGAATAAAGAAGATACCACGAAATCTACCGAACGGAAAGAATCATCTCCGCTGGAAAATCCCTAGGCCAAAAAAGCTACGAAGGAAAATGCACCAAGAAATAAACGAAATCTGAAGAATGCATGAAGCCAGTTTTGCAATTCAAATATCAATATTGAATTCATTTTCGTGTCCATGTTGTTTCATGAGCCTCGAAACATAAAATACACTATGAACCCTTAGAGACCACGAATATAGGCAAAAAAAAACAGTTTCAACAGAAAATGCACAAACATTCAATGAATATTCGAAAAAAAAAATGCACAACTTCTGACTTTAAAGTTTTTCACCAAAATATAACAAGTGCTCAAAAGAATATAGATCAACTCGAAGATTATCTATGGCAATCTTCACTCGATTTTGATTGTATCATTTCAACGGAAACCTTCCAAATCAGCAATTTTGACATGATTGATATCGAAGGTTTTGATATTGTATACAGTGCTGGAAGTCTCAATAAAAATGATGGAGTTCTTGCTTTCATGAATGAATCTCTAGAGTACTCCTCAAAATTACTATTGCCGACTGTGAAACAGTAGAATTGTTAATTAAAACCGAGAATGAAAATATTCTCATTACAGGTATATACAGGCCCCATCTTGTTGTCCAGAAACATTTAAATCCTGTCTCAGGGACTATTTAGAAATTGATAAAGAAAAGAACCATCACTATCATATTATCATTGCAGACATCAATATAAACATTCTGAACGATGATGACATAACGATAGAATATATGAGTAAATATTGGGAAATACAATTTCTTCTCGGTAATAAAAGGCATCACTAGAGATGATGGTGTAGGAGGATGTTCTAACATCGATCATATATTTCTAAAACCGAAAAATCCAGATGATCTCAATGATTCTTTTCCTTGCATTCTGAAATCCTCTATCGCAGACCATTATTCAATCATAATTTCTCTAAAGCTGAAACTTGAAAATGATGTAGGAAAAAATATCATAATTAGAACAAGCAGTTACATCAGCCACAAAATTCTCGAAAACATATTTGGAAAAAAATTTGGAATGAACTTTTCGTAGAAAGAGACGTGAATGAATGTGCAGAAATTATAACTGAAACACTCTATGAAAGCATTCCAAAGTGTACCGTCTTCCATAAACGTGAAAACTGCAAAAGAAAGGACTGGATCACTACCGTATTAGTGGTGTCGATCAATAGACGAGACTGCATGTACAAAAAATATAAAAAAGACACAGAAAATGATATCCTGAAAAGTGAGTTCCTGGATTGAAAAAAAAAATGGATATACTATCAAAGAAAGCTTAAACTGAATTCTATAAGAAGCAAATCGAAAAAAATGAGAATTGTCCGAGAAATCTTTGGAAATTGGTAAGAAATCAGAAGGAACTGGAATGAAGGCAATAACCGTGGATGTTGATACAATGATAATCGGAGAAAAAAAAATAGCAGACTTTGAACAATTATTTTGTCAAAGTCGGGAGTAATCTAGCCTCCAAAATGAAAAAATTCTGCAAATGTTTCCAGAAGCCGAACAAGAACATGTCATTCAATTTAGTTAAAATCAACAAATGAGCGAGAGGAAATGGAAGTGATCGAATCTCTAAAACCCAATAAAGCACCAGGACATGACTCCATCAAATCAGAAACACTCAAAGAGGTTGAAGAGGAAATCGCTGCACCACTAGCATATCTATTCAATAGAATGATTGACACTGGTACATTTCCAGATATTTTAAAAATTGCAATAATCAAACCTTCATTTGGAAATGGAGATGAAAAAAATGTACAACTATAGACCAATATCCTTGATCACGAATATTACAAAAATCATGGAAAAATTGCTGAAGAATAGAATAAATAAATATCTTGATAAATACAAAATAATTAGTGAAAAGCAGTTTGGTTTTCGAGAAGGACGATCCACAGAAGATGCGATTGCTTCTTTAACCTCAAAAATATATCGAGCCATCGACCAAAATAATCCATCAATATGTATATTCCTAGACTTAGCCAAGGCATTCGATACTGTTAGTCAAATTAGACAAATTATTGAATGCCTTGGAAGATTATGGATTCAGAGGCATCACATACAATCTGGTGGAGTCTTACTTGAAAAATCGAAAACAGTTTGTGCAGATAAACGATAGTCGTAGCAAATACCAAGTAATCGAATACGGGGTTCCATATGAAACTGTTTTGGGGCCAATACTACTTTCAATTTATCTCAATGAATTGCTCACAATGGAAACAGCAGGCCACACTATCAGTTTTGCGGATGATACCGCCATCTTTTACGAATCGTCAACATGGCAAAATCTGAAACAAATGTTGAGAGGATATGAGTATGATTTGTGATTGGTTCAACGAAAGTATACCAACAATAAATTATGAGAAAACAACGTATCTTTCTTTCACCAGTTATAGGAGTGGACTTTTCCTCACTTGTCATAAATAGTGATATCGAAATAAAAGGATCGGAATCGGTAAAATACTTAGGCCTGACAATAGATAGCCACTTGAAATGGAACCTCCACATGAAAAAAGTATCTCAAACTCTCTGTAGTTTACTGTATAAATTCCGATTTCTCTGTACTTTTCCAAGCCTTAAACAGATAAAAATAATATATCATGCGCTCATTGTAAATCCAGAATATTTTACGGAATAATAGGATGGCGAAGGGTGGCCAATGTACACTTGAAAACCCTGGAAGTGATCCAAAAAAAAATTTCTTAAAATAATGTTGAAAGAAAAGCGACATACAGCTCTGATGAGTTGTATGAAGAAGCTTAACTTTCCGATCACAAACATATTTTTTTTCAGCAGTTGTTGCTTTTCAATATCAAACAAGACATTTTTCTATGTTACATAGACCATAGTCATACCACAAGGAATGAAACAAACTCACAAGCCAGAAGGGCAGCAACCAAAAAATCACAGGGAAAAAAAACTTATAATTCCCTTCCAGCAAGGCTTTACAACAGCCTGCCAGTGGAAATCAGGACTTTACAATCACACATCCTATTCAAAAAAAGTGCAAAGAAAGAGACAGAAAACAAATAGCAGAGCTCATCGACATGACAGGTGTGTGTGTGTGTGGATTTGAAATGGCGTGTATGAGTGTGTTTATATAGACCCGATTAATAAGGTATTCGTGAAGAAAGAAAAAAAGTTCATAGGAGATGAGATGCATCTCCAAATCAAATTCGAAAGCAGCTATGAGAAGTATTATATAATGATAATAATAATAATGATAATAATGATAATAATAGTTTATTTCCACAACATAATTACATTCGATATAACATAATAGTTATACGAAACAATAGACAGGCTGTTTTTTGTCCGTAAGAACCATAGATAGGTTGTGCATGGACAACATCCATATATATATTTGTGACATGTGTTTCACGTGAACTTAATAATTTGAATCTAATCTAAAGAAATAAAAAAAGTTAAACTTTAATTTGACTATAAAAAAATAAAAAAGAAAATGTGTGTGTGGAAGATATTCGAATGATAAGATAATAGATGGCGACTATTAGAAAAAAAAAAGATGTTACTGAGAAGTATCTATCAATCTTCTTGTTTAGTCTCTACCTAGGTTAATGATGTATTTTTTGAATATGTTCTTCACCAAATTCATGGAATTAAATTTGTTCAGATATATTCTATACATTTCTGGAAGATGATTATAAATCTTGCGTGATAGGTGAGTGTAACTACGTAGGCTGATGTTTCTACAGAATATTATTTTTTTTCAGTCTAGTGTTATGTTCGTGGTCAATTTTTTCAAGTATGTTTCTATTCTTGTAAGTGAATAAGATGATTTGGTGCATGAAAAGTTGTCTGATATCAAGTATACCAGATTCAAGGAATAAGCTTTAGATTGGTATGTCGGTTTTTTGTTGTGTATGATTTTGATAATACGTTTTTGTAATACGTCAAGTTGTCTGAGATGGCATAATGCGGTTCCGCTCCAGCTCAGTACACCATAACGTAATCTAGATTCGACTAGTGAGTAATACAGTATCTTCAAGTGAGGTAGATCCAAAATATTTTTCAAGTATTTGAAGCGATACAGTAGCAGTCGTATAGTTTTTGTTATGTTTTCAATATGAACATCTCATCTCAAGTGAGAGTCAATGAAGACTCCTAAATATTTATAAACATTTTTTGCACTTAAAGTTATATTTTTTGAATTGTTTCTTATTATTATGGATTGATATGTTGGTAAGCACGTTATCAGAAAAGGGCATGAAGAATGTTTTTTCGTAGTTCACAGTCAACAGTTTATGACTGAACCAACCAAAGATTTGTTCTAGGTCTATTTCTGCTTTTCTCTTGAGATTTTCCCAACAGTCGTCAGTATATATAACCGCAGTATCGTCTGCAAAACTGAGTAATTGACCACAAGATATAGAAGTCAGAATACTATTGATATATGCAGTAAACAAGATTGGTCCCAGAACCGTCCCCTGGGGTATACCATATTTGACTGTTTTTTCCGTGCTTGTTGTATTGTTGATTTTTACGACTTGTACTCTGTTAGACAAGTAATCTGCCAATAGTTCGTTAGTGCATCGTCGTATTCCAGCATCCTCCAAGGTATCCAACAGCTGTGTATGACTCACAGTGTCGAAGGCCTTGGCAAGAACCAGGAACACGCACATAATTAATTGGTTTGTTTATTTTTCTAGGTGTTTCGTAATTTCTGGCACGAGCTTGCTGATAGCATCTTTTGTAGATAATCCCTCCCTGAATCCGAATTGTTTCTCAGATATTATATTTTTCTCATTGATAAACTTTACTATTCGATTCTTCAGAGATGTTTCGAATATTTTTCCTAGCGTTGTTATTACTGAGATAGGTCTGTAGTTATTTAGGTTTTTTTGATCCCCTTTTTTGTGTATAGGAGTAACAACTGCTACTTTGAATTCTTGAGGGACTTTGTTTGGACTGAATATTCTATTTATCATATGACAAATTGGTTTCGATATTATATCAGATGTTTCTTTGAATACATCTGTTTTTATGTTGTCAAATCCTGGTGACTTTTTGAATTTCAGAGAGTTTATTATTGATCGTATGTCATTTTGGTTCACCGGTGAAAGAAATAATGAGTTTTGTTTTTTTTTTTCACTGTGAGGTGATGGTGTGGTAGGTTTTACTATTTTTTTCGCATATGATTCACCAACACCAACGAAGAACTCGTTGAACGCTTCTGAAATATTTGCAGGGGTGTTACAAACAGTACCATCACTGTTAATTATTTCCTTGGGAACTTTACTGTTATCATGTGAACATGTATTCCTTACGATGTTCCATAACTTCTTAGGGGTATTTCGATTTATATTTATTTGTTTTTCATAATATATATACTTAGCTTTTCTCATCCGTTTACAGTGTTTTTGGTATTCGAAGTAACATTTTTTTTTGTCTATGTTTTCGGGTTCTCTTTTATAGTCAAGATATAAATTATTTTTCCTATTGACAGAGTTGACACTAAGTGATCCACTGTTCACGTTTCACATCAAGTTTTTTCAATTTTTTCACTTCGGTATTTTCTGCTATTAAAGATTTGAGTATATGTATGAAAGTTTTTGTCAGAGTACCAACATCTATTTCTTCATAAAATTCAGTCCAATCAAAGCTATCACGATCTCTCCTTGAATTTTTGTAATTCGTGTAGTGAATTTATCTTATCGAAGTACCATTTGCATTGTCATTGTTATTATATTATGGTAGCCCTAATATTGTCGCTCTATGGTCGGTGATATTATTTTCAAATACGATGGAAATGCATTCATGTTCATAATTAGGGATGAAACATTTGAGAAATATGTGATCTAAACAATTAGCTGTGTCACCGTGCACTCTTGTGTTTTTGTTTATCATTGATACAAAATTGTTTTCACCCATTGAATTTAGATAATTTTGCACAATCTCGTTTTGTAAATTAATTTTTATATTCATATCTCCTGATAGTATATGTGCAAAAACAGTTTTGTTTTTTTCTCGCTCAAGATATTGTGCAAGTTCATCTAGAAAAATAACTTCGCTAGCAGATGGTGACCTATATAATGCAGTGATTATAATTTTCTCATGATTTTTTAACATAACTACTATTTGCATTGCTTCACAGTACCCAATAAAAAAAGTTTCGTATGTAAAATCATAACCTTTTTTCAAGTAGACTACTACCCCATCGCTTCTATTCAAATCGCTATCGTTATAAATCATATATAATATATAATCTGGTATTTGGTATAGACTTCCATCTAAAATGTTGAATGTTTCTGAAAACACCATACAGTCATACTCCAAGTTCATTTGACTGATTAATACTTTAAGCTCGTCAAAGTTTTTCCTTGAGCTGCGTATATTCTGGTGGTATATCTTGAAGGATTGTTTTTCTTTCTCATCATTCCAACACTTATTATGTTCTCTCACATCAAAAATTTATAAGCTATTGACTGGTATATAATTAACATCTCTAACATACGTATCCATTTGAAACAAAAGGAAATTTACCAACACACAAAAGAAATAATATAATATTACTCTTCTCACAGAATAATGATAGAAATAAGGTGAAAAAAATGTGATTGGATGAATAAAATACAATGGCTCCTAGAGGATATAAATTGATGTGAGGGTGGTAAATAAATAATTGATTGAATCCCACGTACAGAAATTTTTGTGGGTTGATGAAATTATTTATATTCCCGAATCTGCGGAACTCTGGAACCTCTATAATCTATGATTTCATTATTCCACTGTTATGATATTACTAGTGGTATTGTTGTTCAACTATTGTTGTTATTTTATATAGTGGGCAAATAAACATTATTATCATTATTATTTTTTCAATTTCAATGTTTCCAATCATCTTTTGTCGAGAGTGGAATATTGAAAAATTTGTCTCATCACAATCGACATGATTTGTTCGTTGAAAACTCAAGTGCGCTTCTTGTCATTGAATCATCACAGTTCAGCTGGGTGGTTTCTGAGGTGTCTCTCGATACCAAGATAGACAAGTCATCTGCGTTTAATGTAAGCTTGTATTCATCTGATTCATCTGAGTATTTTACAATATCTGCTATATATAAGGAATAATATAGGAGCAAGGACACTTCCCTGCGGTACCCCTATATTTACTGATATCAAATCGGAGTAGTGCATGCTGTTTTGACCATCAGCCTCACTGTGAGATATCTGTATAGATTGTTTTCTACAATCAAGATAAGACCCAAACCATTGATGAGTATAACCTCTGATCCCATGAATCCAAAGCTTTGTTAACAATCGATCATGAGGAACGCAATCAAACGCTTTGATATGTCTATATATGTTTATGTTGTTCATGGTTGTTCTGAACTTTCTACATCCATGTTGTTCATCTGGTATCAGATTCAATCTCACAATGAAGGAGTTCAATCTCTCTAACATACAATACTCGAATAGATTCGCAAACACTGATGTAAATGACAATGGTCTGTAATTTTCTGATGAATTTTTCGTAATTTTCTTATGTAAAGGGAAAACCTTCACTACTTTTGATGACTCTGGGAAAATTTCTGTCTCTATCGAGAAGTTTATAATGTGAAGGAATGGGTCAACAAAGTCTTCTTTGAATTCTCCAATGATAATATATCTCTGATCTCCGATTTTGTGAATGGGAGTACGAGCATTGAAGTCATGATATTTCTCTGAGTAGAGGCAACATTCTCACCTACATCTGGTATACTCTGTATTACTTTCTTTGGTGCATCAATAAAAAGATCATTGAATGTGTTCGCTACCGTAACATGTGAAGTGATCTCCTTATTTCCATACATCAGCTCAATACTAGATTTGGGCTTGGATTCACCTTCCAGTTTATTTATAATAAACCGAAAATGTTTTTGAATTTTGATTTTGTAGATGGTTTTGAATTTTGATTTTGTAGTAGGAATGCTATAAAAAAATGATTCAGAACACTGCTCTCAAATTCATTGTATTTGTCATTACAGATTTCTTGTTCATATAGTACAACCCAGTTTTCAATTGTCAGAAGAAGAAATTTTTGTTTGTTCTTTCTGTTATAATTTCTACCTACCTCTATGTTTTTCCTGTTAGCATTCAAGTTATGTTTCGCTTCTACAGTAACATATCTATGATCTGGAGAAAGAATGTCTCTGGTCCTGCTCTCTGCCTCAATATTAGAGAAAATATCATCGATTCTTGTGCGAGATCTTGCAGTTACTCGGGTATCTACAATACTATTGAGTCCGTATTGGGCGAGGATATCTGACACTGACTCTCTCACGGGATAATGTTTTGAAATCAATATTGAAATCTCCTGTTATCCACAAGCAAACATTCACTGTAAAAATTTCATCCAGTAGCTCTCGGAGTTTTATGTAGAAGTTCTGGAAGTTTCCTGTAGGCGAACTATATATAGTTATAACTCTATGACAATGAGTCATCTTTTTGTATTCGCAACCAACGCATTCAATGAATTTCTCTGAATTGAATCCACTGATACATAAGGCAGTAGTCTCCAATTCATTTTTCGCCAATAGAGCAGTTCCGCCACCTTTATGAATCTCGCGACAATAAGAATTCATCACATGATGGCCATCAATTGACAAATTAAATCAATATTATTATCTACGACGTCTTCAGCATTCTTCCCATATTTGGCTGCATGATTCTTGGTATCTGATTGGAGTTTGGTACTGTATGCTATTTTCGCGGCTCCTGTTGATATTTTCACTAAAAATTTGAATTCTCACTAGTGTTGTTTGAATCCCTTCCAGATATTTCTTCTCTTTTTTGAAATCGAAACGTTGACCTGCTACACCACGAGGCCAGAAGATGTTTGTATAGGACAGGACAGGTATTCGTTTAGGATTCAAGGTAGTCCTCAATCATTTGATCATTCACATGGTCTCTCACTCTGGATATGGACAGCCATATATTTTCATTCTGCAATGATCTTTCTACGAAACTACTAGACTTCTTCTCATTGATTATTTCGGCATCCCCAATGTGAGTATTTTCGGACTTATTTCTTTTGTATGTTACCTTTTTTGAATGAGTTGATGTCCTCCTTTGGATGCAAATTTTGTGTACTAGTTTCAGTTGGTCTTGTTTCTGTATCATCCTGTACATGAATCAGCTGATTTATATACAGGTTTTCCTGTTTTTCTCGGATCTCATTCTTGTTTTTATTGTATTTTCCAGCTGTTCACCTTTCTTGGATTTGAAATGGATTCATCTGATATCAGTTCATCTTCTATATCATGTATTTTCCCATTTCAAAGTTTGATGAGCATCTACTTATCATTGATGATAGTTTCTTCATCGGCGATCATTTGTTCAAGAAGCTCGTTTCCTACTTTCATAGACGAATTTGCTGCTATAGTTTCCTCACACGAATCCAATCGTATAGCACTATACAATATTCACAATTTTGAAGTGAGACAAGCGAAAATATTCTTCATTTTTGAACCGTCATGACTTTCCATAGGAACGATCGATTCTCGATTTCTTCTAAGATTCTGATAGCTCAGTTCATTGTATATAATATAGTGAACCCAACTTCAACGTTGCCCTAGAGAATTCTATAGGAACAACTTGAACGGAAAATCAAACATCTCAAAGTAAAGAACGAATCACTGGTGGGAGGTAAGAAATTGGATAATATCATCATATTTGGATAGAACACAAGCGACTCAACAGTGGATTCGGTGTGCGACAAACTGAAAGAACTACTAGAAATTGAAGAAACAACCCAGACAGCCCATTGAGAATTGAAATGATATCATACTTGAAGAAGGAAGAGATCTTTATTAACTGCGAAAACACTTGGGACTAGAACGTCAGAAAAACAGAAAGGAATGAAAAACAAAAATCATCTGAACCATTTCAAACAGCTCCTAACTCAGTGATGCCTTCAACACACGATGCCACTAAAGATACTAAAAAACACACAGATCACATCCCATAGTTTCTAACCCTTCAAAAAGTACCAAATCGAGAACAAACTCTCTAGACAGAAACGAGTGATATATTTTCATTCCGTTTCACCATGTGAGTACACTCAATTGCTATACATATATGCATCAGGGTTGGGATAAAGTATGGAGTCAAGTGAATAAATATCATCCAAACGAAAAGAACGATATTCATGAAAATTTGCAGGTAAATGCATTGGAACAAAATGCATCTGATGTACATTTTTCTGTTAATGATAATACTCCCAGTTCAACCGGGAAAGCCATCGACTTCTTCGATTTGAATGAGACACCCTATGTATTTTTACAGATTTTGGAAGAACTTGTTATTTTGAATTCATACATACTGAGTTCATTGTGGAAAAATTTGTAAAAACCAGGAATATAGCACTTCGATCAACCTCCTTTGAGTTGTCTACATTAGAGCAAAAAGCTATTCAGATAGACTGATTGATGTTGTTTGGATGGGAAATGTCGAGAATAGGCTTATAAGCAAATTTTTATCGACGGAAACTTGGAGTATTTGGATGTTCTGAATACCGTGCAGTTGGTTTTTGTGTTTCGTTTCCGAAACGTCCACCAAGATGAGTAGAAGTTTCATTCTTATTGAATACATTCGTATTTCCGAATTCTCCAGAAACAAGGAGAGAAAAATCCACAAAAAGCTGAAAAATGGATGTACCACCTCCTAGGAGAACTTACAGACAGTATTTGGTATAAAACTGTTCCCAGACTCACCTCCATAGCATCACACTTTACATAACATTTTCCGCATTCCAGTATGAAGTTGGCTATACTATACACGTATACTTCACTATACTATACTATACACGTATAGTATATAGTTCCAGTAAGGTCCACCGAAAATAGCATGTACCATCGCTGTTTTTATAGATATATAGGATTTTAAAGATTCAGTATCGATGAGTGCTCTGATTCTTCCAGTTCGATCTTGGCACACAACGTTGACAACTGACGCTTGAAGGAAAATATGAGCGTATTTTGATCCGACATGTCAGTAATTGTTATCAGATTGGAATGGACTTCAGAATTTCAAAATTCGACTAGAGTGGTCTTGTTGGTTATCAAGTGTTCCTCACTTCCATTTGAGCACAACAATGTAACATGTTTGCCACCAAATATGTCTGACTTGAAAATATAATACATAGTGAATTCCTTTCCATGAATGATTATGTCGCGAACATCTTTAAAAACAACCATTCCCAAAAGTTCCTTGTTTAGATCCATCAGATCTATTTCTGCTCTTTCACATTTCGCAAAAATGCACCTTCGGACCTGATTCAATGAACCAGTTGTAGAAGGAGTGTTCGTTTTAATTTCAACTTCTTGTTTATTTTGACAGGTCTCAAAACTTGTTGCTGAAGAAATTCTTACTTCATTCTCAACTTCACGATTTCATAGCAAATCTCTTCTTCAGAGAATCTTGTGATAGAACACTGAGAGCTCATTTGTCATATTCTCGATATATCTTCTGGTATGCATAATTCTAATAGAGGATATAACATTGCTGAACAAGTATCTGTTGTCACTTTCAGAGTATCAAGTGCTCCCAACTGAGTTTCTATTCTATCATACAGTGGACTTAGGTTGGTTCAGATTGGTTGATATCAGCTTGAGGAGCTTTCTGACATGGAATCCTTCCAAATGATCATGTCGACCAAATCTGGACTCCAAACTTTCGATAGTTTTCCTGTCATTCTGGCCTGTACGTGGAAAACTCTTAATCAGTTGTCTAGCTTCAGAATTAGGAATTGTGACCTGAAGCAAATGCTGAAATTTGTCATCATCTTCCATAAATTCATTTGTGTGAATGCGCTGCAACCTATTTTCGGAAGAAACAGAAATATTTTCATCATAATCATATTCTGATAATCAGTTGAGTAACAGTAAGAGCTATAGAGCTACATCGTAACGTGGCTTCGTGGGATTCTTTCATTACTATCATGATAGTACGTTCGCTTCGATCATTGTTCATCATTGTATAGATATTCTGTTGAACTCTTCGGACTTATTGTTTATTTTCCATATCAGCTCGAATACCCTGAACTTTGGTGGTATCAAGACTGGATTCATGGAAAATACTTTCCAAATCGCCAAAAGAATGAACAAAGTCACTTTTCATAAACTTCAAAGTCCAAATCTCTTTTGCTCACTTGTGATATCGGTCCTCAATCTCATCGGGGCCTCCAGATATTGTCTTCTCCTGATCACACAAAATCGATTGTTTGAAATTGCTGTCTGGAATCCATTTCATTCTAGAAGAACTGCAAGATCCAAAAATGGAAATGACTCTGACAAATCTCAAAATGTCAGAAACTGTCGGTTCTGACAATGAACATAATTTTCAAAATCCACAGGTCATTCTTTTCATATAACCTCCTCAACGACCAAAGTCCGAATTCAAAATTGATATAGCACTTTGATGGTTTTCAAATGGCCAAACCTGTTTGTGCAATTACAAAACTACCAAGGTTCCAAATAACGGTCATCGGAAATGGAGTCTGAATGAAACGCAAATCCGCATGTGTTATAAGAGAAAGAGGATTGTTCTGAAAGATGCGTAAAATGCATCTCAAACTGTCACTCATCGTCAATTTGCAGGAATCAATAATTGATGCTATTTGGTTACGCTCATGCTGTTGATTCATTTATTCTTTCCAATTCCATTAGTGGAACTCTCTCCATTCATTTCGTTCATTTTATTTCCCATCAAGAGATTCTAGGTCATTAAGTCCTTGCTCTCTATTCATAACATCATTTCTCAATATGGTTGTACCTGTGTGTTCGTCTGAAACATTGACATTCACATTGACTGTTTCTGAAACGATTCGACGACAATAGATAAACGATCCCGAAATTTTCAATTCATTCCAAAATTCTTATCATAGATTCTTCCAATATTTGACAATTCTCTTGCCTGCTCTGGTGAGCTTTGGGTGTTTCCTCAATGCACGAACCTTGGTTTGGCTATTTGCGATATCGAGTTCAACTTCGGGCTCTGGTCGTTCTGAACAAGATTTTCTGTCGTAATTGCTCGACATAGAACGAAATAACGTTAACACAAGAGCAGTCCATGCAATTATAATTTCTTCGATTACTTATACTTCGAGGTTTGCGTCTCTTGGTTTCAATCATGGATCATTTCTCTTTCCTACCAAAGCTTCGTTCGTCTTTCGAGTCGGAGTTTTTCAAGTTTTATCTCAACGGTCTCTATCTTGAGTCTTCCAGAAGTATTCCGGCCATGGAGGACTCTCCAGATGTCGGATTTTCGATTCCAAAGTATCGTATTTCGTCAAGTATTTAGTATACTTCATTATCATAACTTGATCTCAACTTGAATACAATATACACAAGATTGGGTACAGAAATATCAACAAAGTGACACTTGTGTTGTGCCATTAAGGAATAATGATCACTATACAATATAAAGTATTGTTGTATACAAGGAGGAGACATTAATGATCTCATTATGTGATGTGCAACTATTGAAGTTTCAATATTTTGATGAATATAGAGTGATTTTCGAAGATAATTTTTTTTGACACCTATGATCTCTAGTACGTCTTATCTTCAGTGGTAGAATATTTAAAATTCTTGTCAAATTGTCAAAAAACGTTGACAGACATTTTTGTTGAATTTTGGAATGGGTAGCAATTCGTTTGTAGTGCTTCTGATATCATGAACTGTGGGAACAGAACGATGGAGTATTTGATTTTGGAATGCATACGTGCATAAAGTATAAAAATATGAAAACTTCTTCCTTTCTCCAGAATTATTTTCAGAACATAGTTTTTCATTCTATTGAGTTTTTGCAAAGAACTTATACATTGCTCCCCACACCAGAATACCATAACGGAAAAGTTATTCAGCTAGAGATTCATGAATTATTATGAGTAGATTTTTCGATTGAAACTGGCGTAGCTGGTGAAGATTATGAATTAGCTTCCTCAACTCTTTTGTTAGATATTCAACATGATTTGTGTCAATAACTAATCTCAAATATTTGACCTCGTTTGTTTCTTCAATTTCATTTTCCATACCTGGAACTATACAAGGTGAGTCAAAAATGTTTACCGAGCTTTCTGGGAGTGATAGTACATTGAAAAATAAGTATAGTATGATCAATAAAGTAATGGCCCAAAATGCATAATAAGGGAGATATATCCTTCCGAAGTTGACAAAATTGAAATAATTTCTCCGCATAACTTCTAAACGGTGAAAACCACCAGATTGAAAGTTCCTGCAAAAATATATATTGTTGAAATACATTTTTTCATAACACTTCTACATTTCTCTCATTGTTATAAAGGGTGTTTTTAGAAGGTGAGTCATGTTTTTTTTGGGACATCTTCCCTTGTATTTGTTTTGGTAAAAAAATGGAAACATTCGATGAAGCGAAAAAAATTACATGAAAAAGGTACTCTTATCCAAACACAAGAAATGGAACCGTTCTCGAGATTCCGTAGTGACATTATTTCAGCAGATTAATTCATCGCGAGATCCATCGGTGACGATATTTTAGCAGGCCATGAACAATTCTGTTCTTAATTTCGACCTTCATGTCATCAACATTGTTGTAATTAATTTCCTCGTGTGGTTTTTCTGCTTAGTTATATTATTACTGCAATTTTCAACTGAGATTTCATGAAGTGGCAGGTTATTCGTTCTCTGAAAAAACTGATATGCTTTCAATGCTTAGCGAGTGCTTCGGAAATGCAAATGCTGCCGTGAGACGTTATGCAGAGATGTTTCCCGCTCGACGCGTTCCAAATTCGAGATCAGTTCTGAGGATTGTGCAAAGACTGCGTGAAACAGAATGTTTAAAAATGAAAAATACAAATGTTGGCCAACCAAGAAGTGCGAGAACTGTAGAAGTTGAAGAAGAAGTATCGAATACTGTGGAACAGGATCCGGAAATAAGTACTAGGAAATTAGCAAGACGAAGAGACACAACACAAGCGAATTGCCAGGATTCTCAAAGAGCAACAGCTACACCCTTATCATTATTTGCAGGTACAAGAGTATGTATAGGAGTATATACAAAAGTATAAGTATGAGTATGAGGTAACGGCACCGTTGCATGAAAAGACACTGGAATTACTGTGCTATATATATATACATATATTTAAAAACTTTTTCATGAGTTAATGTGAGAATAAAATATCTACAAGTTTCACAACCAGTGCCATATACACTTGTGCATCACCTATGTAAGTACATAGATGTTCTTCACATATCACAGACTGTCAACGACCGAAAAACCCCAGTGAACTCGTCCGATACTGGACTTCGTACCACGGAATCTCCGAACGCACAGCCGGCTTTTGCATAGCGCTGATGCCAGATCAGAACGTTTTCTGGGGTGTTAATACTAAAAAATAAAACCAGTGGAAAATATCTCTTGAACACTTATATTGGAAGAGACCCTCAACTAACTAGGGAAGAAAATGCCAGAAAGAAGTATAACTGATAAACTCTATGATGAAATCTTGAGAAACAGAAACGAAATAAAAAATTACATCGAGGCGAGCGAAACCCGACTCTTACTTAAATTTGAAGAGGTTAAAAATACAATAGCCGACCTGAAAAAAAGAGAACAAAAAACTTAAAGAGGAAGTGGAGAATCTAAAAATATCGCAGAACAAAAAAAACCTAGTACTATTCGGACTGAACAAAAAAATAGAGGAAGTAAATCCAACAAATCTGTGTGCAACAATCAAGGAGCTGCTTGACGTAGAGCTGAACGAAGGTGATTTCAGTGACTGCTACCGGCTTGAAAAAACCGAAAACTGCCCCAAAAAAATAGAACTTGTGTCCAATCCGAAGAAAAAATTTTTTTTTGCAAAACTGCAAGAAACTTGAAGGAAAAAATATATCAATTCCCCAAGACCTTACTGAAAAACAGCGTAGCGATAACAAAATACTTAGAAGACACTATTCCTTGCAGAACAGGAAAAATAGGAAAACTCTTACATTAGAGGCGACAGACTTTATGTAAATGGTATACCATACGGAACGAATGACTTGATAGAAAGAGACTTCCAGGAGGACAAACCAAATAGTGCGCCCGCTACCCCGACCATCAAAACCAATACAACAGCAAAGCCTACAAGAGAAGTGGAAAGGGTTCCGATCACAACCAAAACGAGAACAGTAAAGAAAACGATTACAAATAAGCATCCTTGAAAATCCAACAACAAGACTCCGATCCCAATCCCTACGCCCAACTTAACTTGTTCGTTCTGATTTCTGATTTTTAAAATTGTTTCACGGGTGCACCTATATGCAACAGGTATGTTATCGAGACACTATATAAAATAAACTAGACGAAAATGGACCCATATGTAAGAAAAAAAAAAGACAATTTTCATCCCAATGACGCTAATGAAACAAAAATATTAGAAGTTTATTAAAGAACTTAGATAAATTCAAAATCTTTCTCTTTGAATCAAACTCGAACATTGATTGTATTGTGCTTGCTGAAACTCACCAAATACCTGTTATATCAATCTTCGAAATACCAAATTATATATCACTGTATAATATTGGAATATTGAACCGAAACGATGGTGTAGTAGTCTTCATCAAACCTGAAATATATCTTTCACATGTGATTCTAGATGTTAGTGATTGTAGTGAACTGATCCAAATAAAGGCAGTAATCGATAATGAAATTATTGTAATAAACACACTATACAGGGTGAGTCACGAGTAACGGGACGGACTCTTACGAGAAAACGAGAAGATTCAATGGCATGCTATCATTCTTGTTTCGTAGAGCGCTCTTGATACTACGTTTCGAAAATATTTTCCAATATACAGGGTCTTCTACAAGAGTGTGTCATATCAAAGTTGCATTTTTTCTTATGGAACACCCTGTAGTTCGTTGCATTTTCGAATTCTACGCAAGAAATAATATGGACTTCCTCCAAGGTTCCCTATACCTAACTCTTACTGTTTTCGAGATAATCCTATTTTCACCAAAATTATGAAGTTTTGAAAAAAAATCAATACTTGCAAAGTTGATTGATTTGGAACAAATATTTTTCAACATTTGTTACCAGGATATTTTAACTCATTCATTGATTGCTTCAGTATCACTCAGTAACCTACAGGGTGTTCTGAATATCACATTTTACTTCTGTCACTATCTAATTGATTTATCTTATTTATTTCAAATACAACACCCTGTATTTTATCCACTCATCCTGTTGCAAATTCGATTCTCTTTCGAACTGTATTAGGTTTCCCTATAGCTAAATACAACGGTTCCCAAGATATTTGCTTATTTCATCAGATTTTGTAATATCCGTCATTGAATTGAAATTACAAACATTATTTTACCACCAATCTCTCAGAAGATCCATTTGGGAATGAATCACGTTTGATCCCTCTGATTTAGAATTGAAGAAGAAACTGCCATTGAAATTGAAGAAGTATGCAGAACGAAACAATATTGTTATCAGTAGTTGATGAACCATGCAAGTCTCATTGGAACAATTCGAACCAATCTAGTGTGCCTTTGTCACCTCGATGACAGGTTCTCTTGATCAGGTGTCAGACGTTCACAAAATTTCAGAATCCCCATAATGAAACAATATTCACTTCAAGAACGAACTGATATGATATTGGTCATTGGAGAATGTTTAGAGAATTGTCTCCTGGCATCAAGGGTTTATGTGCAAAGATATCCAGACAGAAAATCACCCAAAAAGGAGGTTTTTGAAAGGGTACTGAACAGATTCCGCACAACGGGCAGTGTTCAGTATGAAAAACAGAATAAAGTAAGACCAATCATCAATAATGAAGACAAACAGTTCGATGTATTGGGGTCTGTAACTGAAAATCCAAGTACGAGTACTCGAGTTATAGCCAGACAGACGAGTATTAGTCAAGCAAGTGTACGCAGGATTCTGAAGAAACACAGGTATCATCCCTACCACATTCAGTTTCATCAGCATCTTTATGAGAGAGATTCTGATAGGCGTTTGGAATTCTGTTTATGGGCTCTGGATCGTGTAGGAGAAGATGATGATTTCTTCAGTTATGTGTTGTGGTCAGACGAATCCACATTCTATAATAATGGTATGGTGAATAGACATAATTTCCATTATTATGATACCGAAAATAAACATTATTTTCATACTTTGGACCGCCAAACCCGGTGGAGTCTGAATGTTTGGGGAGGAGTTGTAGGTGACCATATTGTTGGCCCTCACTTTTTTGATGGACACTTGAATGGACGGAAATTTCTGAACTTTTTGATACGCAATTTCTGGATTCTTCTAGAGGATATTCCACTGAATATAATGCAGAGACTGTTTTTCCAATTAGATGGTGCACCAGCTCATTTTTCTAGAGAAGTGAGACGTCATTTGGACATGGAATTTCCCAATCGGTGGATAGGAAGAGGAGGTCCTCATGATTGGGCCCCTAGATCACCAGATTTAACTCCAATGGATTTTTTCATATGGGGCTACGTCAAAAATATCGTTTATAATAGTCCTCCGACGACTGCTGAAGATATGAAAATCAGGATTATTAATGCATTCGACTCTATCACACCAGATATTTTGATGAATGTTCGGAAATCGTTCGAATCTAGAGTCAAATGTTCTATAGAACAAAATGGCAATCACTTCGAACATTTACTTAATTGAAAATGTGTAATTTTCATCTATTTCTATTTGTGTCTTCGAATTTGTCTTCATTGATCAATGTTGAATTGATTAAATAATGTAATGTTTTTGATATTTGTGAATATCTTGGGAACCGTTGTATTTAGCTATAGGGAAACCTAATACAGTTCGAGAGAGAATCGAATTTGCAACAGGATGAGTGGATGAAATACAGGGTGTTGTATTTGAAATGAATAAGATAAATCAATTAGAAAGTGACAGAAGTAAAATGTGATATTCAGAACACCCTGTAGGTTATTGAGTGATACTGAAGCATTCAATGAATGAGTTGAAATATCCTGGTAACAACTGTTGAAAAATATTTGTTCCAAATCAATCAACTTTGCGAGTATTGATTTTTTTTCAAAACTTCATAATTTCGATAAAAATAGGATTATCTCGAAAACAGTAAGAGTTAGGTATAGGGAACCTTGGAGGAAGTCCATGTTATTTCTTGCGTTGAATTCGAAAATGCAACGAACTACAGGGTGTTCCATAAGAAAAAATGCAACTTTGATATGCCACACTCTTGTAGAACACCCTGTATATTGGAAAATATTTTCGGAACGTAGTATCAAGAGCCCTCTACGAAACAAGAATGATAACATTCCATTGAATCTTCCTGTTTTCTCGTAAGAGTCCGTCCCGTTACTCGTGACTCACCCTGTATAGATCACACTCTACAAAAATATAGGCAAATTCCTAGGAGATCTAGAAAATATATTAGGATATACTACAGAGAAATTCAAATACAGTCTGTTTAGGGGACATGAATATAGATCTTTTACAAACTGATTCTTCACATGACTACAATGAAACAATACTAAACGAACTGGGATACATATCGGCAATCAACACTATCACACGACCCGCGTCTGGCACGTGCATAGATCATATTTTCTTGAACTCAAAAAATAATGAATATGATACAGTACTCTCTGCAACCATAGAAACCAATATAACTGACCACTTCACAATAGCAATGCAAATCGTCTTACCAAATAATAATATAAAGGTCGAAAAAAATAATAGAATAATAACACAAATCAGCGAAGGAATATTTAAGCAAGAAATAAATGAAGTAAACTGGTACGAAATTCTTCCAAATGAAGAACTAGACACAGCAGTTTCCAAATGCATGGACACTATACAAAACGCTCTCAAATCCTCCGAACAGCATAAAAAAATAAATAGTAGAAAATTCAGGAGAAAGGAATGGATAACAAATTTCCCAGTCGAATCCATCAACAAGAAAAATATGCTGTACAAAAATCTGAAAAAAACCCAAACAATGAAACCCTAAAAAATGGATACAATGAATATAAAAATACACTCAAAAAACAAATAGAAACTGCTTAAAGTAACTATTATAAAACCATATAAAACATATTGAAAACTATCAATGAACTCCTCAAGCCAACAAAAAATAATAACTCTATATCCCAAATAAATGTGGAAGACAAATTAATTGACAATCCCGAGAAGATAGCAGAACATTTCAATGATTTTCTCGTTAATATTGGTAGAAAATTGTTGGAAAATATAGTCCTAGATAAAAATTCTATAGAGAATGAAAAGATAAATCGAAATTCTATTTTCCTGTTTCCAACTGAAGAAACAGAAGTCATGAACATAATTCTGGGTCTCAAGAATAACAAATCTCCTGGCCCGGATGGCATAAAAGCAGAATTAATAAAATCCATTATACCTCAAATCATAATGCCATTAACACATATAATCAATATATCACTGGGAACAGGAAAATTTCCTACTCTGTTTAAAAATTCTATAGTCATACCGATATTTAAAAGTGGAGAAAATACAGAAGAAACAAACTACCGACCAATTGCACTTATCACTACCTTCAGCAAAATTCTGCAAAAAATCATCATAAATATGTTAACCAAATTTCTGAAGAAGTATGAGATCATATAAAACTCACAATTTGGATTTCAAGAAGGAAAATCAACGCAAGATGCAATTCTACACCAAAAATATATAATGCAATTGACAATAAAAACCCGTGTATTGGAGTATTCCTGGACTTGACAAAGACTTTTCACACCGTCAATCACCAGATACTATTGGAAAAAAAAATTGTAGAATGTGGTTTACCACAGGGAACGGTGTTAGGACCAGTACTGTTCACGATATACCTGAACAACCTATTCATGGTGGAATCTGAAGGAGACATTATAAGCTTCGTTGATGACACGGTCATCTTATACCAACAAGAGTCACGGTCGAAATCAAAAAGAAAACAGAATCTGATCTTCCTGTTATCAAAAGATGGTTCGACAATAAACTATTATCGATTAATGTACAGAAAACCTTCTTCGTGCCTTTCTGCAGCTACAGTTCGCAACTTCCGAATTATAATAGAATTAGTCTCCAAGATAACTTTTACATAAATTCTTCCAACTCGATGGAATACTCAGGGTTAAAAATAGATAGCCACATGAAATGGGACATACGGAATCATTGGATGGGGAGCAGCAACGAATGTCCACCTAAAGAAAATCGAAGTCATTAAGAAACGAATTATAAAAATAATATATAAAAAGCCACCACGTTATCCCACAGAACTTCTATATCTAGGAACGAAAATATCTGACATCAAACAACTATACTTCTCAAGTCTGGCAACAAATCAATCGATAAATGAACAAGAACTGCTCAGAAAATATTATGAACAAAATACCAGAGGTCGTTACCTCTACCAAATTCCATTTGTTCACAAATCGATATGCCAGAGAACTTACAGTTACCTAGGACCAAAGGTATTCAACGCAATACGCAATATATTATATCTCACTTTTTTTTATTTTGTGAATATAAATTTATGTTAGCTTTATAAGAGCCACTGTAGGATGCGTCCACAAACAAGCAGTCCACTGCTTCGTGGTATATTCTTCATTCACCCCTGTAATATCATTTTGTGAATAAATTATTATTTTTATTATTCTTATCATTATTATTATTATAAGAACTGTTACCACGTGACAACGAAATAAGGGTGAAATTTTGCGAAGAGTTGCTGGAACGAACTCGAAGAGGTCCTGAGTTTTTGAACAAAATATTGTTCACAGATGAAGCAACTTCCACCAGGAACGGTGTTTTCAATTCGCGCAACACTCATTTCTGGGCTGACGAAAATCTACATGTAGTTAAAGTTACGCATTTCCAATATAATTTCAAAGTAAGCGTCTGGGCTGCGACTTAAGGTAACAAATTCATTGGCTACTACATGTTTCCAGGGTCTCTGAATGGTGCAAAAACCTCAGCTTCTTGGAGAATGAGTTGAGTACGATATCAGAAGACATCCCTCATAACATACGTAGGGAAATCTACTTTATGCATGATGGAGCACCACCTCATCACGTGAGAAATGTACGTGATTGGCTGAATGATAATTCTTCTAATAGGTGGATAGGACGAGGCATAGACGCTTCTATTTCATGGCCCGCTCGTTCACCTGACCTTAATCCACTTGATTTCTCGATCTGGGGTTACATGAAATCTAAGGTTTATGCAACTGTAATTCGAAATGTTGAGGAGCTGGGGCAAAAAAATCTGAATGAATTTACGTTGTTAAAAAATGATCACCAAACTATGAACGGTGGACATTTCGAACATCTAATCTTATTTGTTTTATCACTCTCTTCCCATTCGGAATTATTAATTAAATCTACTGAAAACGTTTTCAAACTTTCATTATTATCCAAACCTTGTTGGGACAGACTTGTAGTTATGTACTCATTGCTTATTAACGGCACAGGGAGGTAATATCATCAACAAAATTGAGTACAAAATCAATCATGCATGGCCTGCCAAAATATCGTTACCTATGAATTTCGTGATGAATTGATCTACTGACATCGTGTGACTGAAAAAACTCAAATATCTCGAGAACGGTTCAATTTTTTGTATTTGGATAAGAGTACCTTTTTCATGCAATTTTTTTCGCTCCATCGAAATTTTTGATTTTTTCACCAAAACGAAAACAAGGAAAGAAGATGTCCCAAAAAAATCATGACTCAGTCTGAAAACACCCTTTATAACCATATGAGAAATGTAGAAGAGTTATGAAAAAATGTATTTCAACAATATACATTTATGCAGAAAGTTTCAATCTGGTGGCTTTCAACGTTCAGAAGTTATGCGGAGAAATTATTTCAATTTTATCAACTTCGGAAGGATATATCTCCCTTAATATGCATTTTGGGCCATGAGTTTATTGATCGTACTATACTTATTTTCTAATGTACTATCAGCCCCAGAAAGCTCGGTACACATTTTTGACTCACCCTGTATATAATACTGGAAAAATTCGTCTTGTGTTCATCTGTAATTGAGAAATTGAGGTAGTGAGTTTCACTAGCGCCCAATGAAAGATGATGCATATTCATTATTTCCTTGTTAAACTGGACTGAATTTTTAGTTTCTCTAGTCAGTTTAATTTTCACTAAATATTGCAACGGTATCATCAGCGTACGATATGATTCTTGCTTTAAGTTCTGCTCATTCTACGAACTCGTGCTCACATAGATTCATGAGGAGATCTCCAGAAGATCAGAAAGCCCACAGAAGACTTACTATTTTCCTGTTATTGTTTGATGACTAGTTCTTCCTGGTTCTCGAATCAAATTATACGGCTTTGCCACTATCTCACATGATGATGTGTTTTCCGATTAGTACCTTTTCCAAATTAACCTAGATACATTTCCTTATAGCATGTTTTCGCACTTGGGAATTCAACAAGGCTTTCAGATCCAGTCCAAACCCAATACGTGGACAATTCTTTCCAGCATTACATATTCCCATCACCCTCGTTATATTAAACTAGGAAACATATGTTTCATCCCTAACGAATTGATAGCCATGTGTATGAATTCATAGATACGACTCAACCGACTTCTCGGTTGGCTACGGTCCTGACACGATATCAGCTGGGCTAACCTTGAAGTTGCTTTTGATTGCCATGGCCCGTCGGCATGATGGTTTCATATTTTTTTTTTTCGTAATTTGGCAACTTATATGTTCGTGAACGGCCAGGTGATTAAAATATGTACGAGTCATCAATCAATGCGGACTTCCTGAAATAGATCAAACACCATGGTAATTTGGGAGGCAATCACTGTGTTCGCAGAGAACAAATGATTCCTCCGAGAGACAAATAGATGTTTGTGGGAAATTACTTCATACGATATGAAGCAATGTGAATGTATTAACAGTCACAGACTAGTTTGTTGAGGTGATGAATGGAATATTACTGATTATTGGATATATTCCAAGAACTTGATTGGAGTTATAATAGTTTTGGGGCAAGGACTCACAATTTCTGAAAATATTTTGAATATTTCTGAGTCGGTTACAAGCCTGGAGTTTTCATCAACTGGGGTAGGTACTCATATCAATAGGAGGGGACATTTTTTTAGATGTTAATCATCCAAAAATTTGAATATGAGTCTTATGATATCTCATTCGAAAATCATTCGTATCATATAATTACTGTTTGCTCTTACTTTAAACTGTTTTTCTTTCGAGAAATTGATAGCAGAATCATCATATATTCACAAATTATCCTCCTAAGAACTATGATCCTGGAGCACCAACTCATCTTCACTTGGAGACTTTTTCGAAAGGTATTTCTCATATCATTTGTTTTTCTCTCCCAGGAAAGCATCCTTACAGGAATTTTCAAGAAGGAACATGGGTATTTGAGAAGGATACTTCTCACCCTATGCTTCTGCATACCGCCTCATCGAGAGATGCCTCTCAGGACACAGCATTTTTTATTGAATTTCTACTATTCCTCAATATAGGATTGGATGATTTCTACAAACGTGAGAGTGAGAAAGAAGATGAGTCAGAGCTATATGGGAAGACTCTGTACGTACTTTCCTGATATCTGAAAAGTAGATCAACTGAAACCTCAAGTTTCACAAGACAAGGGGCCTCGGTGAAAAAATCTGAGAAATTCTTCACTTCTTTACAGGTGACAACGTGGATTGCTGGATGGAAATACAGCACGGAAAAGGTCCATGGGCCCCACCTGTCAGTGGAATCGTGCCCTTGGGCTCGACCTTGACTTTAGTCGTCGCCATCAATGATTTTCGCAGTGAGTATGAATGCTATTCAGATTAATACTGCAGAATGCCTCACTTGAATATCGATGTTTCGAAATGAAGAAAAAAAGTTTTTCATCGTTCATAATTATTATCGTTTACTATACAGATATCAAAATTCATTATTCATGTCATCATTCATCTCTTCATCTCTCATAGTGCTCAAAAATCAGGTAGGCTTTCAAACTCACATTTTCCTTGGATGGAAAATCATGCCCAGATGATGAGGTTACATCACAGCTGATGTCATGACAGAGCCTACCAATTACAGTTCGACAGTGAGAGTTTGCACTAGCAATATATCTGAATCATTACATTTCTGAAGCTGATATACCTAATGTAACTACTATGTATATGATAGTCAGTAGGTACTGGAAAACGATGTATAATCATAATAGTTGTAATTGAATATATGTGTGCGAAATATCAGTTGATTTATGAATGTATTACTTAATACCATTTTGCTTAGCTTAAGTTACTCTTAAAACATTTTCCCGATGAATGATTTTTCTATTCGAGTGCCATTCCTGTGAATCTCACTAAAGTATTTCGTATCGAGTTGAATGCGCGCTCACTGATTTTTTCAATTCCATTGCCATAGATCAATGACGAGATATTGGTATCAATATAGCTCGTATGACAGTCCATGGACAAAATCAATATTTTTCATCATTCCGTTCATCTTCAATGGATCTGAAGGATGAATGAAAAAATTTCAACAGTACGAGAAGATTGCCTCAGTGTCTAGGTCTGTGACTATGGTAGTCATCACAGGTCCTTGTTATATTCTGGAACCTGCAGTTCATCGAGCAGGTCCTTGCAACTGGTTATATCCAATAATGTGAATCGTACCATGTTTTACAATATTCCGCATCCTATGCATTTCATGAATTTGAGAATATGAAATCACTTGCAAACTAATCTGAAGTGTATTTTTAGAGGAGAGATTCAGGAGAGCTACGAAAGAAATTCATCTTCATGAAGCCTTTCATAGTTTGAGTAAGTAGAGTACAGTGTTATACTGAGCACATTTAGCTCAGCTGATAACTAGGTGGCTCGAGAATAGTGAAAGATTGAAAATATGGCATCCTTCACCAAAGATAGACGAGAGAACTGTCTGCCTACATGGCCATAAGTGACGAATGTTAATCGAGAAATATGAGGAATTCCTGGCTGTAGCATCGGATATCTTCGAGCATTTGACCGAGTTAGGCTTGAAGGCCTCCCAGCGAAACTTCCGTCTTGTTATTTGCCGCTCTGACTGTGTCTATTACTATCAAGTTTTCTTGCAGATAGATCACTCTACGCGGTGGTGGACGGAGTGTCATCTGATACAATGAATATCAATGTTGGTGTGCCACAAGGATATGTCTTGGCAACAGCTTTGTCCTTACTCCACATCAGCATGGCGGATGATAGTATATCTCATACCGCCTTCTCTTCAAGACACCCTTTATCATCCAAAGAGGACAGAATTGCAAGATGGAGACAAGTCGATGCTTTGAATGATGATCTGGCAGTAATTCGGAAAGACTCTTAGATTCTACACTCACGAAGTCATTGACCTCTCTGGAACATAGTATAAAAGTAGACAATCTCTCCCTCTTCCGCAGATACTTCTACAGTCGATGCTCAGCAGAAATCTCGTCGATCATGCCCCCAGGAGCGATTTTGAGAAGATCAACTAGACGAGCTCAGGCAAATCATCTCTATATTTTCAGGCTCGGAATTCTGTCTACCAAGCATCATCCATCAATTGGACGGCAAAGTAATGGAATTTTTTGCGTAGTGAAAGTCTTTCTTGGTGCTCATGTCCTCCGAACTATCAAGGAAAATCCCTTTTCCTTCCTTCTCTCTCAACGCTCCACCGCTGGCTATCACGATGTTCCTCGAACATTGGAGAATTTCATTTCGTGTTATCAAAAGGTGCGGAAAAAAGTAAATTCTACTGTCGCAATAATGTTCACTCAATTCTCATGCATTTGTTTCATTTATTTCATGTTATTCGTTATGTGCTGACACTTGAACTTCAATGTATACATATATACATTATATACATCTTATTTCAAAACTTTCAATGTTCATTCTTGGGAGAATCTCTTATTATCACAAAATTATTTGTACTGTGCTTCGTCAATTAGATTTTATCTTGGTCAATGGAGCTTATTCTGATTCGATTTGACTTCCGTTCAAAAGTCCGCCACTAAGCGCCTAATTTCTGAATTTCAGACATGTGCTAGAATATGTTGCCTTCGGTAACAAACATTTGACTGTACTATGTACAATGTACTATAAGTTTGTGTTTTCCTCATTCTTCTATTATAAGAAGACGGGGAAGACTAACCAATCGCATAGTTGTATTTCGCTCTCGTTTTCCGCAGGCGAGTTCGACATGCGTGTCAAGTCGTGCTTGGCTTCGGACGGCGGCAGCCACGTGATCCAGCTGTCGGACGAGTTCGGGTGCGTGCTGCGGCCGAAGATGATCAGCCGCTTCCTGAAGGCCAGGGGGGCCGACGAGAGGGCGTCCGTCATCACGTACGCCTTTTTCCACGCCTTCAAGTTTCCCGACGCGCTCAGCGTGCACATCAAGTGCAAGGTGAGTATGCAAATACTTGTTTTCTATCAAAATACGTACGAACGATACGAACATACTATACACTCATGATGTACAATGATATATTGTAGTCCTGTAGCATTGCTACATCCATAATGGCTCATCGACTTATGGTATCCTCACACTTCGCAGATTTCTTTATTCAATCAAATACCGAAAAGCTCGAGACAAAAAATTCTTCCGAAGTTTCCGAGAGAGAGCAACAAGTACTCACTCTTCCACCGAAACAATTCAATAGGTATATATCATAGTGTAAACCAGCCGAATGGAATGAATTCAGAACCCCAACTATTTTGAATGTTCATATAAAATATCAAGACAAATCATTTGAGTTCATGAATTGACATCTTTCGGATTGAAACTTGTCAATTACACCGTTCGAGTGATAGTTGTGACACCCGAATTTGAATAGGACGTAGGTACTTATACCTAAGAGAAAGAACACGACCAGAAATCGCATTTCATTAAAAATTTCCTGATTTGCCACCCCTATTCCAAGAGATAATTAGTGAAATTGGAAATTGATTTCCCGAACTTGCATGGACATCTATAAGGACGATAAAAAATATCATAATTCACTGAGTATGATGCGAAGTTGAAGATACTGCTTGAGTTTCAAGACAACCTATATCTTCGGATCGACAAGCAGTCACAACATTGGATGCTACTATCGCTGATGTTGATTTTCTGTTCATTGCTTATATTTGGTCCTCAAATTTCAGTTCATTGTGAATATGATAATAATATACGATTTTCATTGGTGATCAAAACAACGGGTTTCATTCGAATAGGCGTTGGGTCTTCGTCAGTTCGCACTTCTTCCATAGAACCATGAATGAGAATAATGCTCGAGCTACAGTTGTCGCTTCTGTGTGGTTATCAGAAAAACCGTTAACACTGTCTCTTTCTACTCAAAATTTTGTACTGATAGTGTGAATTTCATGAACGCACATCAAAGGGTTCGAGTAATTCAGGAGGTAAAATAATTCGATCCTCGATATTTCTCACCAAAAAAATTGATTTGCAAAAAAACTGTGTAGGTGTCAAGAGAAACCGTTCACACTTCCTTCTTCTACTCCGAATTCTGTATCGACAGTGTGATTTTCATGAACGCACATAGAAAGGTTCAAGTTATACAGGAGGTAAAAATATTCAATTTTCGATATTTCTCACCGAAAAAATCGATTTGCAAAAAACTGTTTGTGTGTCAATAGAACCATTGACACTGTCTTTTCCTACTCAGAATTCTGTATTGAATGTGTGATTTTCATAAACGCACATCAAAGGGTTCAAGTTATACAGGATGTAAAAATATTCGATCCTCGATATGTCTCACAAAAAAAAATCGATTTGCAAAAAAACTGTGTGGATGTCAAAGAAAACACTCAAACTTTCTCCTTCTACTCTGGATTCTGCGTTGATGGTGTGATTTCCATGAACGCACATCAAAGGGTTCGAAATATACAGGAGGTAAAAATATTAGATTTTCGATATTTTTCAACGAAAAAATCGATTTGCAAAGAAACTGTGTGGGTGTCAGGAAAACCGTTCACACTGTCTCTCTCCACTCAGAATTCTGTATTGATAGTACGCACATCAAAGGGTTCAAGTTATACAGGAGGTAAAATAATTCGATCCTCGATATTTCTCACCAAAAGAATCGATCTGCAAAAAAACTGTGTGGGTGTCAAAAAAACCGTTCACATTGTCTTCCTCTACTCAAAATTTTGTATTGATAGGGTGATTTTCATGAACGCACATCAAATAGTTCAAGTTATTGTTTTATTGTTATAGTTTTTATGGTGTTAGAGGCGTACCACTTGACCTGTTTCAATCCTACCTGCCCAACAGAAAGCAAGCAGTATTTTTAATCAATCCCATTAGGATTTTTCCAATATACTACACGGGGTACCTCAGGGATCGGTTTTGGGTCCATCATTATTCATCGTTTATGTAAATGATCTGTTTCACTCTTTGTTTCCAAATAAATGTGTAGCTTATGCGGATGACACAACTTTGCTCAATACTGGAGCTGATGCAGACAGTCTCTCACTCAGTTTGGCAGTTTTTTTCAGGAAAGTACAGAATTGGTTCAGTGCCAACAATTTGAAATTGAATGATGATAAGACTCAGGAATTGCTTTTTTCAACTAGAAATCCAGGCATTGGAAAAACTGTCAAACTTCTTGGAGTTGTTATAGACGACAAACTAACATGGTCATCTCAGGTTGATCAGCTATGTCATAAACAGTCTAGTTCGACATATCTCTTACGTAATTTGAAAAACCAATTATGCTTCAATACTGTTCGAACATGTTATTTCTCATCTATTCATTCTCACATGAGTCACAGCATACTCTTATGGGGAAACTCTTGTCACGCTATGAAGGTTTTCAAAATGCAAAAAAGAGCTATCAGAATTATCGTTGGTGCTGGTTACAGAGATCACTGTCAACAAATATTTAAGGAACTGTTTATTATGCCTGTACCATCCTTATTTATATATGCTACAGTTGTTGAGATTCACAAAAACAGAAATTCGTTTGCTGCGAACTGTGATTTTCATGATTACCATACTCGTTATGCAAATAATTTAAGGCCATCCCGCTACAGACTGAACAAATCTCAGAATAATTCGCTGAATGTTAACCTTCATAATTTTTTGCCCCAGGAGGTCAAGGTTTTGAATTTGAATTGTTTCAAATCAAAATTGAAACGCCACATTTTCCGTCACTGTTTTTATTCCATTGACGAATATTTGAGGACGCCCCTTGATGAGTCCTTATGAATGATTGTTGCTAACTATATGTCACTGATATCAGTCAGTTCTATTACTAGATCTATTGTATTTGTATATATGACTTTATTGTACTACCCTTAACGTGTTTTTTTTTATGCAATACATTTTAATGTGTTTTTTTTATGTACAACATTTTAACATGCTTATTGTATCTGACCTGCCAAAAACATAGCATTTGTAACTTGGTAAGATAAATATTCTATTCTATTCTATTCTATTCTATTCTATTCTATTCTATTCTATTCTATACAGGAGGTAAAAATATCCGATCCTCGATATTTCTCACCAAAAGAACTGATTTGCAAAAAAACTGTGTAGGTGTCAGGAAAACACACACTGTCTTTCTCTACTCAGAATCCTGTATTGATAGTGTGATTTCCATGAACGCTCATCAGAGGGTTCAAGTTATACAGGAGGTAAAATAATCAGATCCTCGATATTTCTCACCAAAAAAAAAAAATCGATTCGCGAAAAAACTGCGTGGGTGTCAAGAGAACCGTCCACATTGTGTTCCTCTACTCCGAATTCTGTATCGATAGTGTGATTTTCATGAGCGCACATCGAACGGTTCAAGTTATACAAGAGGTAAAATTATTCGATTTTCGATATTTCTCACCGAAAAAATCGATTTGCAAGAAAACTGTGTGGGTGTCAATAAAACCGTTCACACTGTTTCCCTTCCTGAAGAATTCTGTATTGATAGTGTGATTTTCATGAACGCACATCGGAGGGTTCAAGTTATAGCATGCTGGACATCTATTTATTCAGAAACGAATCCAGACTCAGCGATGAATAAATTCGTTGATATTTTACAATCGTTCATTAAGGAAGCTACAAGAACACAAATATCGCGCCGTGGATCACAAATGCATTGGTGAAATCGGTAGATACAAAGAATAAAATGTATAAAGAATATTCGAGGTATCCAGAAAAGTTGGTACTGAAGAAACAATATTAAAATTACAGGAACAAGCTGAATACATTGATACAAAAAACCAAAGAGAAATTCAATAAAAATTTGATAGAAATTAACTCAGCAAGACGAGAAAGTTGTGGGACGTAACGAATGAGTTTAGCAAGAGTAATAAAACAAAATCAGAGATACGATCTATAGAAAATGAAACAGGACAGCTGATAACGGACAAATATTGAATTGCTTATGAATTCAACTCGAAATTTGCTGAAATGGTTAAAAAACTTGCTGATAAAATCAAGAAAGATATAAACTATATGCCAACTAGAAAACGAACCATTAACTCATTTATGTTTTATTCTACAGACGAAATCGAACTCAAGATGCTGATAAATGAGCTTAAAGATAAGAAATCATTAGGAGTAGACGGAATTAGAGCTGAAACTCTCAAATATGCTGCTAACTATATAACGAAACCATTATCTTTCATACTCAATAAGTGCATGGATTGTGGTACATGGCCTTCATTCGAAGAATCCATCATCATTCCACTGTACAAAAAAGGAAATAAAATGAGGGTTGAGAATTATAAGCCCATTTCATTTTTGACCCATTCATCGAGAACATTCGAAACACTATCGAAGAATAGACTGACATCATATCTTGAGCATTATAATCTCTTGTCAGAAAAACAATTCGGGTTCAAAAAAAAACACCTCTACTGATGATGCAATTCTGGCGCTAACAACGAAACAGAGCATACTTGTGTATTTTCATGGACCTGTCAAAAACCTTCGACACTGTTAGCCACGATCCACTTCTACAAACACTGGAGTATTTTGGTATTAGCAATAAAAATCTGAATATTTTCAAGAGCTATTCAACAAACAGGCGACAGACTGTAAGAGTGGATGATGTACACAGTCGGGAAGAAGCTATTGAATATGGTGTGCCGCAGGGAAGCGTATCAGGACCGTTACTATTCAACATCTATATTGATGGGCTCTTTTCGTTGAATAGCAGTGGAAGTATAATGGGATTCGCTGATGACACGGCAATTGTGTATGATGCGGAAAATTGGGATGTACTGAGAGAAAAGGCGCAAACAGATTTCACTCTAGTTAAAAACTGGCTTGAAGATAAATTACTGACAGTGAATCTTGAAAAAACCCATTACTTACCAATCAGCTGCAACACCAAAAACAGACCACACTACGACCGTATAAATATCACGAATAGAGACCAGATTATATCTTTATCACAAGTAAATAAAATAAAATATTTAGGCGTAATGAATGATATCGATTTGGAATGGAATGAACATATTCTGTACGTGATAAAGAAACTTCAATTCATTCTTTATAGATTCAGGTACCTCAAAAAATTCCTATCTTTGCATTATCTGAAAATATTATATTTTGCTCTAGTAGAAAGTCATTTACGTTACGGAATTGTAGTATGGGGTGGAGCACTGCGCACACATATCAATCCACTGGAGGTAATACAACGAAGATTTTTGAAGTTGATTCTAGGAAAATCCTCTAGATTCCATTCAGAGTTACTATACCAGGAATGAAAAATATTAGACATAAGTCAACTTTATCATCTGAATATGATACTCAAATGTAAAAAAAATTGAAGTCAAGCCGAATTACTGAGTCACAATTATGAAACAAAACATGGACATCATCATGTTATTCCAATGATGACTAAATCTGTTTGTCAGCAATCATACTAGTTATGGGAAGCCACATCTACCCCCACCAATGGAATAGCTAGCTGTCGACTCAGCGCATTTATTTAATAAAACTAATTGAATCGCTCATTTCATGCTTTTGTTCTATTGCAAACCAATCTGAATAAAGTCCACAGTAGTAACTTGTGCTTCTTGAAAAATCGCGTTCCGCTTACGAATCCAAAATTGGCGCAGTCGGTAGGATTTGCCCAACGGTACTTACGACAAAAATCGCGTTTTACCGGTCTGTATCAACAGTTTGACGGCAAAAGTTAGTGGTTCGCGGAAAGACAAAAATCGCAAGAAGTTACACTTGAGCGGAGGACAAACATCGCCGAAACCTCAAGAACCCTGGTGAAAGACAAGCATCGCTGACACCAGCCTGAATTAGAGGACAACATTGCCGAAGATTCAGAAACCTGGCAGAGGACAACATCGCCGAAACCAGTTAGGGTTAAGAAGAAACAGAAACAAACAAGAAGAAAGAAGCAACAAACGAGCCAAAGCAGAACATGAGAACAAGAAATTTCATGTAAGTGATTTTGCTCAAACACATCCTCAAACCCTCACATACCCGACACCCTCAACAAATTGTAAATTCTTCATCTTCGATTTTCGTGACTTTTCAATTTGTTCATGGTAGATAACGTAGAAATAGATCAGTTAGTGGAGTTACTGAATAAATCATTTGATTCACTGAGACCAATACAAGAAGAGATACACGAGATGGCAACCCCATCAGGTGTGAATTATACTCTTTTAAGACTTTTTGTAGATGCTATTTCAAATTTTGATGGTAATCCCTATACATTGGGAATTTTCTTAAAAAGTTGCAATACCTGATTGAAAATTTCAGAAGTGATACCAACCCTCAACTCAATACATATATTCTACGAGCACTTCTTGGAAAATTAACAGGTAGAGCTCTTAGTCTGATAGGTTCTCGCACCGAATTGAAAACTTGGACAGAAATTGAAAATGCATTAAAATTAACTTTTCAAGATCAACGTAACATCGATTGTTTGGTTCAAGACTTAATTGCCTTGATACCGTACAAAAATGAAACTCCATATAATTTTGGTATGCGATGCCAAGATTCTAGAAGCCTTTTGATCTCAAAAGTAAATTCTGAAACATTGACAGCAACAGAGAGAAGTATACAAATGAAAAGTTATAACGATTCAGCACTCAAAACCTTTATTAGAGGACTTCCAAGTCAATTGCAAAATAATATAAGACTACAAAATCCAGACAGTTCAGAAAAAGCTATGTCCTCGTTAATTGAAGAAGAGAATTTTCTGTACAGCACTTCGAAAAGTAATACGATTAATTCACAAACAATGTTTAGACCCGCACAAAGACTCACACCGACAAATACTGGACAAAATCCGAGAAATCTAATGAATTTCCAGAGACCAACACAATACTCTCCAAATCAATCATTTCAAAATAACTTTCAGAGACCATTCCAAAATTATCCCCAGAGACCGATATTTCAAAATAATTCTCAACCATCTCATCAGCCTCAAAATAATTCTCAGAGACCACAATTTCAAAATAATTTTCAACGACAACCATTTCAAAACAATCAAACGCAATTCAGACCCAGCAATAATCAATTTAATCGAAATCAAGTAAATCAAGCCCGAAGTCAATTAACACGAAGAACTTTTCAACCTGAACCTATGGATACATCATCCGGAAATACTCGTCATCCTCAAAATCCCCAAACTCATACACAATTATATTTACAAGACATTGACGAATTCGAAAATCCGTTTGAAAATCTAAATGCATCAGAAGAATATGATAATTACTACGAATACGATCAAAACGACTACCCAAATGACCAATATGATTATGATTATTCCGATTTTTCGAATGAAGAAATCAATCAACAGTCACTAAGTCAACCTATATCATCAAATCAAGAATCTCAAAATTTTCAGATAGATCGCAATTCGAAAAATCAGACGTGATAAACATTAATCTTGTCGAAGCAAATTTACCATACATCTTTATTCCTGAACTGAATGCAAATTTTCTAATTGATACCGGTAGTACAAGAAGTTTAATGAAGCCTGATTTAGCATATAAATTCTATGATAATTTCATTTTCAATGAAGACTTCAATATACAAACAGCTCAAAGTATCAGTTATCATAATGAAGTAATGACGATTCCTGTTTTCAAAATTTTTAAAGTGAATGAAACGCATAAGTTTTATCTATTTGATTTCAGTCAAAAGTATGACGGTTTGATAGGCATTGATCTATTGAAACAACTACATGCTTCTTGATTATATTTATTTTACTCAAAATATAGAATCACCCCGTGCAGTTGAAAACTATTTTGCGACTACATCAATAACGAATTCAAGTACTGAATCAGTCAAAATTCGAGTCAATGAACCATTCGATTTAGAAATTCTGAATATAAGCGAACTAAATTTTGAAGAGAAAATGGAAATCGACGATAATTTGGATCAGCAACATGATAATATTCTTAAATCCAATTTAAAAACACTCCGTCTTGAACATTGTAATAAAGAAGAAAAACAAGCCATTCGAAATTTATGTTTACAATATCGTGACATATTTCATTCGGACAAAGTACCTGACTTTCACGAATGAAATTCAACATAAAATAAATTTGACAGTTGAATCACCAATATATACGAAAACATATAGATACCCCGAAATCCATAAACCTGAAGTCAAGCAACAAATCAACAAGATGTTGGATCAAGGAATAATTCAAAATTCTATATCTCCTTGGTCAAGTCCAATATGGATTGTACCCAAAAAACTGGACGCTTCCGGAAAAAGAAAATGGCGACTAGTGATCGATTATCGTAAATTAAACGAAAAAACAATAGATGATAAATACTCCTTGCCGAATATATCGGACATTTTAGACAAACTCGGAAGAAGTCAATATTTCACCACACTAGACTTAGCAAATGGGTTTCATCAAATTGAAATGCACCCGAACGATATTCAAAAAATAGCCTTTTCAACCGAAAATGGACATTATGAATTCAAAAGAATGCCTTTTGGACTCAAAAATGCTCCAAGTACATTTCAACGCGTAATGGACAACATTCTTAGAGGACTACAAAATGAAACATGCCTCGTATATTTAGACGATATAGTAATATTCAGTACATCACTTCAAGAACATATTCAAAGATTAAAACAAATTTTCGATAGACTGAGACAATCAAATTTCAAAATACAACTTGACAAATCAGAATTCCTTCGAAAAGAAGTTAATTATTTGGGACATGTCATAACACCAGATGGCGTCAAACCAAACCCTGATAAAATATCCGTAATCAAACAATTCCCAATTCCCTCAACACCTAAAGAAATAAAAAGCTTTTTAGGACTAGTAGGTTACTATCGTAAATTTATCAAAGATTTCGCTAAAATCACGAAACCTCTCACTCAGTGTTTAAAAAAGAATCATAAAGTTGTTCATGATCAAAATTTCATCTTTGCATTCAATACATGTAAAAACCTGATAACAAATTCACCAATCTCACAATATCCAGACTTTTCAAAAAAATTCATTCTAACAACAGATGCATCCAATATTGCTTTAGGAGCAGTACTTTCGCAAGGAACGATTGGATCTGATAAACCTATAGCATTTGCTTCAAGAACGTTAAATGAAACCGAACAACGATATAGTACAATAGAAAAAGAACTCCTCGCTATTGTATGGGCCTGCAAATATTTCAGACCATATCTATTTGGTAGAAAATTTACAATTTACACAGATTACCGACCAATAGTTGGATTTTCAGTCTTAAAGAACCAAATTCGAAATTAATCCGATGGAGACTTAAATTAGAAGAATTCGATTATGACATTATATACAAACAAGGAAAACAAAATACTAATGCAGATTCTCTCTCTAGAATTACTATCAATGCTCTAGAAAATGAATCAGTAGTGAATAACCCTGGTGACATAGTTTCAGAAACACTCGAATATCTTAGAAACCTATCCGAATACTTTGTACCCCCTGAAAACAAACCTCCAGAATCCAAAAATCCTAATATTTCACAAAAAATTCAAGTAATATCTGACGTACAAATAAAACCACCTGAAAAACCCTCTGACAAAAAAATAGACGACTACACTGGTACATCAACTCAACATTCAAACTATAATGAAACTACTAATAACGGAATTAAAATTTTGGACGAAATAATAAATGATAAAGTTAACCAAATACTAGTTTTTCATCATGTATACCCTAAATTGAAAACTTCTCAAGAAAACTATGGAAATCATAAGATCGTAACAGTCGAAATTCCAGAAACTAATAATGAATCATTGATTTTAGAATTTTCAAGAGACTATACAACTTCTGGCAAAACATACTGTATATATTTCCACACAGACAAATTATATCAGTCATTCAGTATACATTGAACATTTCTCAGAACGTGGTCCAAAATTAGTCAAATGCACAAAAAGAGTAAATACTGTACAAGATAAAGACGAACAAATATTAATTCTGAAAAATCACCATGAGAGTAAAACCAATCATAGAGGAATATCAGAAACTCTAGAAAAAATCAAACAAAATTATTATTGGACAGGAATTAAAGAGTCAGTAACTAATTTCATGAATTCATGTGAAATTTGTCAACGAACAAAGTATGCTAGGAAAAAACCATATACTCCACTCATGTTAACTGAAACACCTTCCAAACCTTTTCAAATAGTCCATATAGATATATTCTTTTACGATAATAAAAATTATTTGACACTTGTAGATGCATTCACCAAATTTGCCCAAGCATATCAAATAACAGGAAAAACGGCTATCAATGTAATAAAATATTTTACATCATTTGGAATACCCGAAAAATGTATAATTGATAACGGCACTGAATTCAATAATGAAACAGTCAAAGAAATTCTGAATTTACATAAAATCAAAATTCATTTTACTACACCAGCTCATCACGAATCAAATAGCATAGTTGAAAGATTCCATTCGACAATCATTGAACATTTAAGAATTCTCAAAGAAATGTATCCTGAAGAACAAGATAATTTGATGGATTATGCTATTATTGGATATAATAGTTCATTACATAGCGTAACAAATTATACCCCATTCGAATTAACTTTTGGTCACACTAATTCAAGGAACCCTAATGAAATATTTCTTTCGAATTCATTTCTCACAGATTATGCTGATAATCATAAGAAAAAATCAGAACATGTATATTCGAAGGTAAAAGGAACCCTAGAAGAGAAAAAACAAAAAGTTATTTCCAAATCTAATACACAAGGTGATGATAATTTAGACTTTAAAGTAGGACAAACTGTATACAAACAGAATCCTCATAATCGTAATAAGAAAAATAATGAATTTATAGGTCCATTCGAGATAATAAGAACCTTGGATAGAAACAGAGTAGAGATTCAGAATAAAGATAATAAAAAGAATGAGATCACTCATATCAAGGAATTAAGAAAGCCTCCCATTGTTACAGATTCACCACGTGCATCCTCATCTACACAAATGGAGAACTGATATACCCGACATTTCATGATCTTGTTGAAAATCCTGGACTTTTGACATTGAAACTAGGAAATGTACAGAATACAATAGACTATTGGTCTTTTGTTCAGATATATGACATCACTAGCCTAGTTGATGAATACGTAGCACTTAGATCAGAGTTCCAAATATTCAGAGAAGCAATTGATAGCAATTTCACATCAGAACCTAATCGGAAAGAATTTTATAACTTGTACAATTTAGCATTTTCTTTAGAAAAGAGAGTTTCAAACCAAATTGATCAACTCAATCCTATAGAAAAATTTGACAAAATCAGAACCAAACGAGGACTTATAGACGGATTTGGATCAATAATCGAATCAAAAACTGGCAACTTAGATCAAAACGATGCTAAGAAATATGATAAAGCAATCGAAATATTATCTGGTAATGAAATGGAAATTAAAACCTTAGTTGATGAACAAATTACACTTCTGCAAAGTTCAATTAATGTGTTCAGAAATAATACTGAAATTTTGGCAAATAATTAGAAAACTCTACGAAATAAACTCATAGAGATACAACAAGTCTTGAATGATACAAATATTTATTTCATTCATACTTATAATCAATTTTTATTCCATACATTGATATCACATTGAAAAAATCTAAATTGCCATTACCTTTTCAGAATTAGATATATTTCACAATTCAATGGTAGAACCATTTGAACTACCTGAAGAAATGAAAGCAATCAAATCGTTTTTGCGAACTAATAATTTACCGTTCGAACCAACGATGGAAAATATTCTCATTTCCGAGAAAATTATGAAAATCAAATGTTACTCAAAAGGAAATCAAATCGTTTTCATCATAGAGGTCCTAATAGTTGATAGTGAAGATTACAATTATTTCCATCTCTATCCATTGCCAACATTCCATAACAATATTCACCAAGCTATAATACCTCAGTCAAAATTCCTTATCCTCAACGAGCAAAATTACATGTTCTTCGATCAAAGATGCCTAGAAGTATCGATCGAACAATTTTTATGTCATGAATCGAGTCCCATCAAAATAAAAAATGACGCTCCATGTGAAATTGAAATGCTGAGATACTCCAAGAACATCACAAGCTGCCAACCAATACCTGTCGATATCACATCGATTAAAATTCAGAAACTTGAAGACAACAAGTGGATGATAGTTTCACCCAAAACTATACTGGTCAAACAAAAGTGTGGTCAACAAACAGACAATATACCTATCAAAGGAACATTTATATTAGAACTCAATTCACAGTGTGTTCTAGACATTGAAGGCATTCACTTAATAAACTATCAGAATTCGCGAAGTGTTCATAAGAAAATTGAATTATCAAAATTATACTTCAATCTTCCATTTATGAAAAATACTCTAGATTTTCAACCAGTGAAACTAGATAGCGTCCTCAGATAATCAACATCAAAGAATACAGAATATGTCGAGAGAAAAAATTCATTTTGGTATAAGTATTTGGACCATCGTCATCTACTTCTTCATGGTCATCGCAGTAGCTGCAGCAGCCTACATCTACTACAAGAGATTCATCCGCCCCAGGACGCAGAATATACAGGGTGTTGCCGACCAGTCAGACAACCCCCTCAGAAGAAACCCTGTTGTTTCACCCAGGATTCCACTCTAAGGACGGAGGAGTTATGGGAAGCCACATCTACCCCCACCAATGGAATAGCTAGCTGTCGACTCAGCGCATTTATTTAATAAAACTAATTGTATCGCTCATTTTATGATTTCGTTCTATTGCAAACCAATCTGAATAAAGTCCACAGTAGTAACTTGTGCTTTTTAAAAAATCGCGTTCCGCTTACGAATCCAAAATTTACTCATATATTGCATCAAAAGTTTACAACAGTGTTGCGGAATACATAAAGAGCTTGATGAACATCAATTTGTTCAAAAATAAATTGAAAAAATTTGTTTACGAATCAAGATTGAAATCCATCGAAATAATTGAAAAATCACGTTAATAATAAACTAATCATCATTTATATATATATATATATATATATATGATATATGATATATATATGATATATATATATATATATGTTTGACCGAGAATGTTTGTCCTACTATTTGGAAGAGAGCGGTTGTAAAAATTCTGCCTAAAAAACAGAGCCCAATGGAATTCAAGGATTTGAGGGGAATAAGTATTTTGCCAGTGTTGTCGAAAATCCTTGAGCGAGCGATGGAGGTGCAAATAAAAAAGCATCTATCGAACTTTTCTTTGTTGCCATCTGTTCAATCAGGTTTTAGGAAAGGACATAGTTGCACAACAGCTCTTCTTCATATCGTGGACGATGTAATGAAAGCCACAGATGAAAGTAAATGTACGGTATTAGTTCTTTTGGATTTCAGTCGGGCCTTCGATACCATCAATCATAATTTATTGATAGATATTTTGAGTTACATAGGTTTTTCTGTCGATGCTCTTTCATTGATGACAAACTATTTGAAAGATAGACAACAGAAAGTTAGTGTCGAGGAATGTGACTCAGAACTTCTATATCTCAAATCTGGAGTACCCCAAGGTTCTATACTTGGCCCGTTACTGTTTTCCATATATACCTCTCACTTACTTCATTCCCTTCACACCTGTCAAGCGCACTTATATGCCGACGACACCCAAATATATTATAGTTTTCCTGCTGAGATGGTAGAAAATGCTTGCGATCTTATCAATGCAGATCTGAATAGATTTGTAGACCTAGCTAAGGACCACTGTCTACTTATAAATTCCAGCAAATCAAATGTAATGATTTTCGGCCCAAAAAACATTCGTACCACAGTAAGTGATTCAGTGAATATTTGCATACAAAATGAATCACTAGCTATTGTTAGTGAAGCAAAAAATCTTGGTATTTTGATGGATGTAGAGCTGAGATTTGAGGGGTTTATAAATAGACTCCTGCAACGTGCCTACTGTGCAATAAAAATTATTTATGGTAATCGACATTTTCTACCTTATCATGTGAAAAAAGCCTTATGTGAATCTTTAGTACTCTCAATTTTCAATTATGGAGATGTTCTTTATGGTCCATGTTTAACTTGTCAGTATAAAAATAAAATTCAAAAAGCTCAAAACTCGTGTCTCAGATTAATTTTCGGTATTCGTCGCCGACAAAGGATCTCATATAAACTACAAGAAATTGGATGGTTGAACATGGAAAAAAGGAGGGTACTTCACGCTGTTTGTCTTTTCCACAAAATAGTTATAACAAAAAAACCATCGTATCTGCATAGGAAAATTAAATATCGGACAGACATTCACAATTTGAATATTAGATTAAAAAATATGCTTGCAATACCTAAATTCAGGACAGAAATGTTCAGGCAGTCCTTTAGATACCGAATTTGTCACATGTATAATTCTGTTCCCCCCTCATTTAAACAACTGAATTTTTTAAACTTCAAATCTAAATTTAGAGAGTATTTGTCTGAGTGAAATAAAGTTATATATTTAGTATCTTGCTCAGAATAAGTAAATTACACTCCATTATGTCATTGTTTGCTCTTATTCGAATTAGAATGTAACAATAATAATTATGTAGCAGTCACAGGTTTCTGTTTAGGGTTGAGTGGAAGAACATTTTCTGTTATGCCTAGCAGTGCAGAAAATGAACTTCGCCCTTTATTTCTTGATTCCTTGGTTAAAAAACAATAAAGGATTATGTATTGGTTTTTCCTCAAGAAATAATAAAGTCGATATTATTATTATTATATATATATATATATATATATATATATATATATATATATATATATATATATATATATATATATATATATATATATATATTAATGAATCATCAACTCTTCCTTCTATTCTATACTGAATTGATTGAAATTCTTACCATTTGGTTTATTGAGAGTTGGTGATTTAGATTTATATTGTGAAAAAAATTATTACTTACAAGAATTGTTTCGTCTCTTTATTTATTTATTATTCATCCATTCATTCGATCATCATCTGTCACTATATTTATCATTAGATACTATACACGGTGTCCCAACGAAAACTTTCTACCCGGATTTACTGGGGAATGACAAATTATTTTCGGAAACGCTAAAAGAGGTCGATTTTCATTTATAGGGAGACACATGTTAGTGATGGATTTAGTCAAGCAACTTCATCCCCCGGACGGGGGCGGCTACCCCCTTGCGAATCATCATAGGGAACGTGGCTCAAGTAATACATCATCTGAAAGCTCTCTTTATTCTCTATCCGAACGTGAATAATTTTTTCAAAATCGAATGAATGGTAATTGAAATCAGTGTTGTTGACAGGTTCAATGTAATTAGTCAATATCTTACCTGTTCTTATCCAAATTCAATTTATTAACTATTTTAAGACTCAATGAGTGGACAGATAGACAATGGCAACATCCCATCCGGTCAGGGAACCCAGTCACCCCACGAAAAACGGAAACAAATTAGTCAAAACAAAGTAAGTAGCCAGGATTGGACTATTAATTGCGAAGATCTTTCAACTAAGTATCAGGTTGATGTCGCTATTTGCGAATACAACAATACAAGCGGAAGATGCTCACCCCAATTGTGAGCGAAACGTCCGAAGGAACCTGAAGCCCGGAAACCATATTTCTTAGTTTTTGTTCGTCAGTAGCGGTTAGAAACTTCCTGGATGAACGATATACCAATCATTGAGTGGCCAGCTAGATCACCGGACCTCAACCCGTTGGAATATTTTTTATGGGGGCATCTCAAAAGCAAAGTTTTTGTCACTCCGCCAGAGTCACTAGAGGATCTACGTGGTCGAATTGTGAACGAGTGCGGCAGCATAACACCAGAAGGATTGGAAAACGTTCGTAATAGTTTCGAAAGTAGACTTTATCATTGTATGGAGGTAGGAGGGGCTCATTTCGAGCAATTAATAAATTGAATCTCGATGAGAACAGGTACGATATTGATTATTCAAATTAAACCTATTACCACACTAATCTCAAGTACCAGTAAATCCGTGTGGAAAGTTTTCGTTGGGACATCCTGTATATTCATCTGTGTTTCATGTTACATGCACTCCTCATCTTGACTTCATGTGATAATTCTGATCAGGGATTATAGGAAATTCGTGTTGGAATCAGGTCGTATAAATATTAAGTGTGATATATATTATTTTTCATTTTTATTCTCAAGATTGTGAATTTTCGTAATATTTTATTTTCATATATTTCTCAAAACAAGTGTACTTTCACTTATAGAGGGTTCGCTATTTATCCCTCTATTCAGGCACTATATACTTATTTATGATTATTATATTATTATATTATGATATATTATCTATAGAGGAGGTAAAAATATTCGATTTTCGACATTTCTCACCGAGAAAATCGATTTGCAAAAAAACTGTGTGGGTGTCAATAGAACCGTTCACACTGTTTTCCTTCCCTCAGAATTCTGTATTGATAGTGTGATTTTCATGAATGCACATCAAACGGTTCAAGTTATACAGGAGGTAAAAATATTGGATTTTCGGTATTTCTCACCGAAAAAATCGATTTGCAAGAAAACTGTGTGGGTGTCAATAGAACCGTTCACACTATTTTCCTTTTCTCAGAATTCTGTATTGACAGTGTGATTTTCATGAGCGCACATCGAAGGTTTCAAGTTATACACGAGGTGGAAATATCCGATCCTCGATATTTCTCACCAAAGAAATCGATTTGCAAAAAAACTGTGTTGGTGTCAAAAAAACCGTTCACACTGTCTCTTTCCACTCAAGATTCCGTATTGATAGTGTGATTTCCATGAACGCACATCGAGAGAGTTCGAGCTATATAAGAAGTACATTTTTCACAGAAAAAATCGATTCGCAAAATATCTGTGTGGGTGTCAAAGGAACTGTTCGAACTATCTTCTTCCACTCCAAATTCTGTATCATCCATATGATTCCCATCAACGCACATGAACGGGTTCAAATCATACAGGATGTAGCAAAATTTGTTTTCGATCAGCAAAAAAAAAGAGATCAGTTCACACTATCGTCTTCCGATCCGAATCATGTATCATTCATTCGATTCTTATCAACGCAGATCAACATATTCAAGTTCTGAAGGAGGTAGCAATATTCGATTCCTGGTATTTCTCACATAAATATATAATCATAAATGTGCTCATCATGAAATTCTGTATTGGTCATGATTCTCAACGTACATTAACGGGTTCAAAAGGGTTCAAATCATACAATAAGCGATGATATATTTTTTATGTTTTCAATCTCATTCCACTATGGACTCCCAGATTTCATTGATTTTGTATTCCCAGCCGAGTTCCCATCCACAGATTTCAGTTCGAGGGCTGATATGTTCATATCCCAACCACAGATTCTTATTTCCTTCGCGCCAATGAATAAACATGTGTACTGACATGCACCCCCTCCGAAATAGAGGATTTCAGGACGTGGTCGACATGTTCTATACGAAGAAGATGGATGGTTGTATCGTAACGAGGGAAAGAAATTTCCAACATTTGATATGAGATTGATCATAGTTCAATTTATGAATGTTTTCTCGATTCGATACTGCGAAAATACCCTCATTTGGTTGATTACAATTTCATGGCGAATAAAACTTTGTTCACATAATCTTCGGAGGAAAAAGGGAACACAGTGTCTGAAAAACAGGGGCATGCCAATTCTCAGAATATTCGATCCGTTATTAGAGTCACAATTTAAGATAATTTTTTTTTTCAAAGATAACTCACAGTGGCTGTAGCTCGGAGAGGGTGCATTTAACGACACATATTCACGTCGTTGAGATATCCATATCGAATTTCATCATACGTACTTCATGAAAATTCATCGATTGGCTTTCGCGAGTTGCCATCATTGAGGCAATGAACTGGATTGGAATATCTATCGTACTATCTCATCTTATGAATAGTCATTGTGGATAACCATTGAACTAATCAATAGATGCTCGTAAACAAATGTTGGACAGTGGGGATAAGATCATAAATATTGGTATAAAAATACCGAATGCTCGATGTCAAGTAGAAAGAACATCTCCGTTTCCATGAAGATATTGATAGGCAAATGTATGAAAACCGAACGGGAAGGAGAATTTTCACCAGGTTTTCGAATTAAAAATTCTCAACGTGAAAAAAATACTGATCGTGTTCAGAATAGTGATTCCTGAATGCCAAGTGGAGTTACATTAGAATCGCCCCAGAGTTGATATTGAAATTGATATCAAATGTGATATCTTGTAAATTCATTTGCGAAGGTTTAATATTGCGGTCATCAAGCACCCGCCAAAAAGTAACAGTGTACATTTTTTGTGTCAAGATTTTGAGGTCACATTTTTTCAGTGGTACCTCCCTCAACTTCCCTGTAACTCATACTGATTAACTGGGACAGAAATATAATATTGATGTTATAACTGTATATGTCCTATTCTTATATGAATATAAGAATATATATTATAATATACATATATATATATATGTATTATATATATATTATATTTTCTAATTCGTGGACCCCAATATTCAGGTGGAAATCTGCAGACGCGGCTGTCTGGATCACTGCCAGTTGCAGGACGACTCTCAAGCCGGCGACGTCGATATGGAGCACTACGCCAATCCGCTAGAGCGAAAGGACATGGAAGTGTCATCAGCGGTCTCCGGAGAGAGCAGGTAACAATCATCGTCATCATGATCGTGAGAAAGTTATGTCAATGGGAAAATAAACACGAATGATGCAATCTTCGAATTTTCGAAATATCTCTAAAGATCTATTCTGATGCGGCAGCAGCGGAAATAATCGGTGTCTTCTACAGTATTGATTCTGTGTTGTAATGTGTGTTCGGAAGGGGGTGCTGATATACCACTACTGTTACTAGAATTGGTTTGATTTTGCTCCTTTTCTGAATATAACAAGGTGTTAAGTTTGTCGAACATTTTTTATTTTCACATTTTTCCACGAGGTGGCCTTTTCGTTAGCAATCAGTACATGCCCTTAACCTTCTGATTTCGGCAAGACGCTCGTGGGAATTCAATTTCAAAAAGTTAGTGCATGAAAATATTAAATGATCCTTGGCAGAGAAAACTAGACGGGCCTGTGATAGCGATACAGTTAGCAGTTGGATTTTAATCTGATGTCCTTTTTGTATTGTATTTCTGAGTTGAGTTGATTCCCTTGACATCAGAATATAACCCCTCTAACAACTGACACCTTTCATTGATGAAATTCGTGAATTCACTGAATGTGGGTAACACAGTCTTGAGTTTCGAAGCATATTGCTCCCACTCCCTCCTAGTGATGGGATCTAGTTTGTATCAAACAAGATATATGATGAAAGTATCTCATCGACTAACAGGTGACGCTAATGATCCTAGATTTCTGAAATGTTGATAACCAGTGTCAATGACATTTCGAAGCTGAATGTGCGATTCCTTCTGAACGGCTTGTGAATTGCACATTGCTTTGAGGTATGTTTGGAATATAACTTGTTTATTTTTCTGGGGCTCATATAGTATGTCCCACGCTTTGTCATAATTTGCCTCAGATATTTCGAAAGCTGTTGAAATATTCAAATCTGCCAAAAAAGTATGGAATCGTGTAAGTTGGCCTTTGATTGCCCCGCGTTTATGAATTATTGCCTCAATTTCATCATTAGAGATTCTGATCTAGATATGTGAAGGATATGCGAGCAAATAAATTGAGGGGAAAATAATTGATAGGATTGATGAGGTAGGTAACGGGTTCACATGACGATAACTGCATAATAGTCCTGTTCAGAGACTTCGCCGTATTCCACTCAGCTCTTCTTCGTCGAATCAAAACGAAACGATCGATGAATATGTTCGATGACTCTGATGTTCTCACTTCGGTATTATCGTCCTTTGGATGATTCCTTTTCGAATGTTCGATGGATTGACTACGAAGGTCCTGAGTTATTGTCAATTCGTCTAAATGCTTCAACAATCGATGTTTCCTCTAATTTCGATGATTATTTCAATATCCTGGGCTCGAAGTGACCATATTCAGTGTCATGAATACTTTCCATACTATTCACTCCACCTACTTGACTATGATCAATGTTTTTGTATTTTTTGAGAATGAACATGTGAAGACAAAACGCTTCATTCGTGATTAGAATTGTGACAATAAGAATCAACAATGATATTTTCCTTCGTGAATGCCAACTCTACAACTGTAATAGACAAGAGTTTATCTCAGAAGTCGTTAGCATTGAATATTCTAAGATCATAGGGGAGGAATTAGTAAACTATATATGTCTATTCTCGAGATGAGAATTATTCTTTAATTTTTCATATCCAATTATGAACTTCAAAAAATGTCGTTCATTTTGGACTCTGAGGTACTGAGATGATGGAATTTGAAATAGAGTGGGGTGACCTAGATCGATTTTTTCTCATACAGGGTGGTTGAATATTACAAATGGAATGATCACATGAAAAAGTGAATGAAAGTCAACTTTTCAAATGGAACACACTGTATGTTTCCATATTTTCGAAGTCTTCCAGTATGGGTTTGTTCAGATATGCCTCTTCCAATATCAAATCGATTCTTAGATGAACGGTTTCAAAGAATAGAAGACCTCTGGTATCGTAGACTTCATCTATTTCAAGATTTTCAATCCGATTCAATCAGTTGTTACATCAGTCACTAACTTATGAAGTATTTTTTCAGTATGTCCATGTTCTGTAGACATGCCTAATTCAGCAGATAAAGTTGAATTATTACCAAAAAATAACTTCATTCATCGAATGCTTCATTGAAACTAGAACAAAAACATTAAATAAATTCACGAAGTAGATATTCCATTCATGGACATATTTCATGATATATGTTCGAACACGTCTCCTCCACTACCCAGTCTTCCAATAGCTTGAATCCTGACTCAATCAGAACCGCTACAAATGAACATATTTTGAAGAGGTGACATGTTTGTCTGAGTAGAAGTGGAAACGTGTTCGAACATATATTTTGAAATATGCAAATGATTCATTTGCATATTTCATGCATTGGATTCATCTGATTTCTGACGAACTGATTCGGCAAGTCTACAAAATATGAACACACTGAAAACATACTCCACTAGTTGATGTGACTGATGTAACAACTGTTGGAATCGGATGGAAAATCTTCAAATAGATAAATTATAGGACACCAGAGAAGTTCATATTCGGACATTAAAAATCAGAAAATTATTTTTCACTCGCGAATGGTCATAGATGGGTATAGGAAAATGACAGATGAATTCCTTGAATATGTACAAATCCAGATATTTCAGATCGATCCGTTGTGTCGTTTGCCGAAAATGTCTTATTCAGGCTCATCGTGAAGAACCCTGTATGAAGGCTTGCTATTGGGCTGGTGTGATATTTCTCATCACGATATCATAGAAATGTTTTGTTACTTCAGAAGTGTTCTCTGTGTCCGGTAAACTACTGTACCATAACCGATAATTTCTATAAGTCGTTCATGCATACTTTTGAGGTTTGTGTAATGTCTGCTTTCCAACTGAATTGAAAATTCAGGTCTTATTGTCGCAAAGGGTCTTTCTTTCTTCTCGGAGAAAATGATAAATTTTTTTTCGAGGTGAATAAGAGGATCTGGTTTCAGTTTATTCGAAAGAATGCTTCCCAAATAAGTTTTGTGGATACCACAAAAATGTGTGAATCTTCTATATCAGGTGAAGGACGTGGTATTTCGAATTTGTAGATGCAAAAAAGTATCATTTCTTATATTAATTTATTGAAAGGGGATTTGGTTTTTGAGTAGAGAGCTGATACTGTTTTGATAGTTTTTCTAGCAATTATTATATTTTCATTTTTGAATATGTTGGATAATTTTGGAGTTAAGTCTTCAATGTATGGTAGAGATTTATATTTTGGGAGTTCTAGATTAGGAGGATTGTCTAGAGGAGAAACTGGATTTTGTCGATTGTTATCAGGAATTACATTGAATTCGTCGATTCTATTGTCTGAATTGAATAAAATTTTGTTGATAATATTGATTGGATAAGAATTTTCGAGCTGAATGTTTTTTGATTCATTTAAACTATTGAGTCTGTAAGTGGGATGTGTCAACTTGACAACTCTGCTTTTCAAAGCTAGGATCAAATTCAATTTCATTTCCATGGGGTGGTAGAAATAAAAACTCATAAAGCGGTCGCTGCACATCAGCTTACGATACCATTTTGTGCGCAACACATTGTCGTTAGCTCTAACAACAGTCATGTCAAGAAACGGGAGGCTCTGGTCTACTTCAAGTTCACAGGTGAACTGTAAGTTGATATCGTAGGAATTGAAATAGAAGAGAATCTGTTCAGTCCAGCCATTTGGAACGCAGAGAATCAAGTCGTCTACATATCTCTTGACAAAAGGAATTTCTAATGGGATGATGCTCAAACAATCCTTAACCAAGTCATCTAACACATAGTTAACAAGAATCGGAGAAATTGAAGAGCCCATGGGGGTGCCAAAAATTTGTTTGTGATATTTATCTTTGAATAATAAGAAATTAGAATCAAAAACAAATTCAATGATAGTCCTGAAAGTAGGCCAATCTAAATTGCAATGATTTGAGATTGAGTTCCATTTTTTTTGTAAACAAGTGAGAACTACTTCTAATGGTAGATTTGTGAAAAGTGAGACTACATCAAAGCTAACAATGATGTAATTTTCGGGAACTTGAAAATTGATGATGAAATCACTAAATTGAAAAGAGTCCTTTATATAGATTTCATTGTCAGAGTCATAAGCCAACGTCAAAATATTAGTCAAGAAAGAGGCTAAAGGCCCATTAGGAGAATTTATAGAAGATACAATTGGTCTCATTGATAAAACTGGTTTATGGATTTTCGGGAGAGCATAAAAAATTTTTTTGAAGTAACATAATCAATCATTTCATCAGATTCTAATTTTTGAACTAGTTTGTTCGCTTTCTGTTACAAGGTACTAGTAGAATTCTTGTTTAATTTTACATAATATTTGTCATCATCAAGTAAGTCTTGACTTTTGCTGTAGTAATCCTCTTTGGACATTGCAACAGTCACATTGCCTTTGTTACTTTTCACCACACACAAATCTGGATGTAATTTTAAGGATTTTTTACATTTATTGAAAAGGGAATTTAAGAAATGTTTTTTTGAAAAGTTTTCATGTAAATGATTAGTAATAATGTTCGTAAATTGAGCTCTGTAAGTATTTTTCAAAGATTCATTACAGTGAATTATCATCAATTCAAGATCTGATAAAAGAGAGGAAATTTTGAAATCCTCAATGGAAGGAGAAATACTAAATTTTGGACCTAGTGAGAGGATGAATTTAATATCTGAAGGGATGTCTATATTGGTTAAGTTTTTGAAACATTTATCCTGAACTAGAATTTTTTCTTTGTCATTAACTTTAAGTCTGGTGAATTTGTTTCTATGAGTTGAACTGATTTTGTGAAAATTTCTGTTGTATTTGATGATTAATCTGCGTTCGTATTCAGTGAAAATGTGAATAGGCAAAATTTCTCTTAATTTGCTTTTTGTGTCTGACAAATCTTTTCGAAATGATTGATTTCAAAATTTTAGCTCAAGAAAAAAATTATTGGAAACGCAATTTCCTGCAAATGGTTTTCATCAATAATGAACACTCCAAAATGAATAAGAGATCTGATATCGGCAATCTGAGCAGCATCTATAACTATATATTGATAACAGAACAGAACAATTGCATACCCAATAATATCTTGTAATGTAATGTAATGTAAGAAAGTGGGTGGTCTGAGACCTAACGCACTTAGGCCACCTCTTCGGACCCGTTGTGCACCCACAACTCCTGGGATCGTAAATCAGCCGTGGAGAAGGCCAATTTCGCGGGCGAAAGATACCATTTTCCTTGGCCGAATCTTTTTCACATCCTCTGGGTTCAGGATGCTGCCCCCAAGATGTGTTTCCCTTGCTGCTACCACCGCCGGGCATTCAGTGAGGATGTGAGTAGGAGTCTCTTCGTCCTCAAGGCACCATCTACATTCAGGATCTTCTACAATTCCGATCGTGTTGAGATGTTTGTTCAAGGGGCAGTGCCCTGTCAGGAGCCCCACCACCAATTTCAGCTCTCTCCTGTTCAAATCCAGGAGTGCATTTGTCTGTCTTCGTGACGGATTTCCTATGTGGAGTCTGGACTGCCTCATTCCTGGAGCCTCCGCCCAGCTATTCTGAAATCTCTTCATCAGGATTCCCGCCATTCTAGAATTGCTCCAGGATCGAGTGACCCCCAGTATTGGCTCTGGGCCAATCACTGAGCCCTCCGCACCCTTCCTGGCCAGACTGTCGGCCATTTCATTACCAGGTACCCCTGAGTGACCAGGGACCCACAGAAGACAGACTTTATTCGTCGCTGACAGCCTTTGTAGGCTGTCTATGCATTCTGACACCAGGGAGGACGTCACTCTGTACGAAATCAGTGCCTTGATTGCTGCCTGGCTGTCAGTGCATATAGTGATTTGCCGGCCATGATAGCCCCTTCCTATGTTCTCTTGAACACATGCGAGTATTGCGAATACTTCCGCCTGAAAAATCGTGGCATATTTCCCAAGGGTAAAGTAATGGTCTGCCCTTGGGGATTGCCCATAGACCCCCGCACCTGCGCTTTCTCCCATCCTAGAGCCATCTGTATACCAGATGATACCCTTGGTGGGTACCATGCAGTGCTTATTCTGCTCCCAGTCCCTCCATGTTGGAATTCTGACCTGGGGCATTTTCCTGAATCGAATAATAGGTGTTATATTGTCCCCTTTCATGCTGAGTGAGGGGCAATCATCAGTCATTTGATTCCAGAGGCGAGAATGGCCGTACGTTCCCTCGCTCCTCCACTGGTTGGAACTTTGCAAGCAAGCGGCGGCCTTCATCGCCTCATGCTCTACACATAGGTTCAGAGGTGGCAGTCCTATTAGAGTCTCCAGTGCCCTTGACGGCGCCGTCCTCATTGCTCCTGTTATCGAGATGCTGGCCAGTCGTTGGATTCTATCGAGCTGAATCCTCGACTTGCCTGTCAGTGTTCCCGGCCACCATACGATGGCCCCGTAAGTTATCATTGGCAGTATGAGGGCTGTATACATCCAATGAAGGATGCTGGGCTTGAGCCCCCACGTTCCCCCAAACGTCCTCCTGCACGCCCAGAATGCCGCAGTTGCTTTCTGGACCTTCCTCTCGATGTGCTCGTTCCAATTAAGCTTGGAGTCAATAATGACTCCTAGATATTTGGTGGAGCCTTTATACCGCAGGGTTTTTCCCGATAAACGTATATCGGGGAGATCCTCTACCTTGCGTTTCCTGGTGAAAAGTACAATTTCCACCTTATCAGGGTTAGCACTTAGTCCCGTGCTGCGACACCAGCGGTCCACCCCATCCAGGGCCCGTTGTGCCAGTCTTCGACTAGGAGTTGATACTCGGCTGTCTATCAGGATGACGATGTCATCTGCATATTCCTGGGTATAGTAGCCCATGGTCTGTATCTCTAATAGGAGGTCATCCACGACGAGGCACCACAGAAGAGGAGATAGCACCCCCCCCCCCTGCGGACAACCCCTCGATACAACGGCCTCTTCCGAGCTGTTCTGGAGAGTCGCTCTGACTATCCTCTGAGAGAGGAGTGCGTGTATCCATTTTATTAAAATTGGACTAACGCCCCGCTTTTCTACTGCACGACATATAGAGTCAAATGACGTGTTGTCGAATGCACCCTCAATGTCTATGAATATCCCTAAGGCAGAGTCCTTACGGTCTAGCACTCCCTCGATTCTATGGACAAGTCGATGAAGAGCCGCATCGGTGCCCCTGCCACTTTGGTATGCAAATTGTTGGCCACTGAGTGGGAAGATGTTTAGTGGCTCCTCTCTGATGTGGCGGTCTACCAGTTTCTCTAGCGCTTTCAGGAGAAACGATGTGAGACTGATGGGCCGAAACGATTTTGCCTGCGTGAAATCGGATTTCCCAGGCTTTGGTATGAATATAATTCTAGCTGTTCTCCAAGCCTTAGGGACATACCCGTGAGCTAAACAACTTCGAAAGATCTTCAGGAGATGTAGAATGAGTATGTCCATCCCTTGTTGTAAAAGGGCCGGACACACTCCATCCTCACCTGGTGATTTATAGGGCGAAAAGGACTCAATGGCCCATTTCACTCTGTCGTATGTTACAATTCTTGAGGCTATCGTGTAATCCACCATAGCGTCTATTGGGGTGACAGTCTCAAGCTCAGGCTGAACACTGGTGCTGCCAGGAAAGTGCGTTGCAAGCATATGTTGCAACGTTCCAGCATCCGATGAGGTAAAGCTTCCATCAGGAAGGGTTACCGCTCCCAACTTTGCTCCCGGGTCCTTTGATAATATCTTAAGACACTCACAATCAGTTCCTCAACATTAACAATTTTTACATTTATTTCCTCAATTTTTTTTTTCCAATTTGAAATATAAATTTTTTCCCCGCCATTGGGTTGACAACGTGTAGGTCGGTTCGGAGCCTAACGTTTCCAAATCGTTTTGCGTCTTTTGAAACGACCAACCGTCCATTTCGTATCGTCCGATCGTCCGTCCAGAAAACTTGTTCTTATAGTTATATATTTTTTCATTCCTCGTAATTGTCCACGAGATGAATTCTCCTGATTAATTTTTCCGCTAATGCTACATCTGTTATGTATTGCAATATCTTCATCTTCACGTTAGTGAGTAGTTTGTTGTTTGTGTAATTGACATGGTTTTTATATATACCCATTTTTTCTTTCTTTTTATAGATTGTCTTGATAAAGGAAATAAACATTTCCGAAAGCTCGGCTTATTAACAAAGAGTCCACTTATTCAATGCCAAAAACTTTGACTGCACCCTCACGAAGGAAACCTTCATCTAGTTTTCTGAATTTCTTTTATATATATATATATATATATATATATATATATATATATAAATGGAAGTCTCGGGGACAAAAAAATAGGATTAACGGAGCTTACGAGGACACTTGGTGTTCATGAGGACAGTCCTCATAAGAATTCAGATCTTTCGGAGGATATGAGGACTGTCCTTGTGATATGTATATGTGTAACGGCCATTATAGGGCACCATAAATGAATTGGTGCTTATGAGGACTGTGTCAAATCATGCCCAATATTATGTATGTACTAGGTATATGAGGTAGATGATTCAAGAGTGTGAAATAAGTGAAAGTGTCGCAATTGACATATTCCAAAAGATTAACTTATTCATTTTGAGGAATGCAAAGAAATGTCACTACTCTTCATTGGATGAAACAATTCCAGCCTGATAACATGATTGTAAGTTTCGAACATTTCAGACAACAAAGGAAGTATCTCCGGATATTAATGGAATCATCATGTTAGGCTCAGAATTTTGTGTTATCTTGATTTCGAAGTTAAAAATTTGGAATTTCCTGCTTGAAATGATTTTCGAATTGAATGCATCCCAAATATTCCCCGATTTTGGATGGAGGAAAAGGAGAAAATGAAAATATATTTTTGATGAAATCAAAACTTCTACTTATATTTGTGGATGTTTCAGGAACGAATCTTCTCCCGTTTTCAACACTTTGAAAGAATTATCTTCTCAATCGCAAGATAATTGTGAATTCATTCTCTGCAATTCGCCTGGCTGTTCAGCCTTGATTTCGAAGTTGAAAATTTGGAACTTCCTGCTTGAAATGATTCTCGAATTGAATGCATTCCAACACTTGTGACACTCTTCAGTGTCGATTTCAACTTGTGTGTGTAATACCGTGCCTAATACGGTGCACTTCCATTCGGATCGAAACCTGAAATTGATAAATTTTACGTGAAAACCTTCTATTTTTCTGTAAATCAACGGAATGAGAATGATTTCAACGATAATAATTTCCAGACATTTGGCGATAACAAACAGTCGGTATGTACGTAGTTTGCTCTGCTTTCAAAAGTGAAGCGCGGGCTCATTCCTTCGATCGATAGTTCGATTCATTACGTCAAAATAACAAATGATACCGTGGAATAAATATGACAATCAATTCTGCAACGTCGAAATATCTCTGTGCCCCATTCCTGTTACATTGAAAATGATAAAACTCATCAAACTTCCTATTGAAATCAAGGTAACTATCAAGGTTCGTATAAATATATGTCCGAAAGTTATTCGTTTCTGAGATACAAAGTTTCAAAATTGAATTCTCATTTTTGTTTTTTGTTAATGAATTTCAAAATAATTGTGATATTTGAATGAAGAAATATCTTAAAAGACATGTAGGTGGCGCGACCTCCACGGAAGAGACAAACTAACATCAAATTTGTTATTGTCATTGAAAAATATCCCTAGATACCAAACTGAATTCGAATATCACAATAATTTTGAAATTCATCAACGAAAAACAACAATGAGAATTCAACTTTGACACCCTGTATCTCAGAAACGAATAACTTTCGGACATATATTCACACAAACTTTTCTTCTTATTTTGACGTCATCAACATGCTCCTGAATTCTTTACATAAGGAACACCCTGTATATTTCAATATAACCAACGATTTATTGGTGCCAATAGGGACTGAATTGTGGGAATACTGTAGTGTCATATCATGTTTTAACGGAGAGTCCTCTCTGGAAAGTGATGGAGTGAAGAAGTTCTTCTTTGTCAAAAAAGGGGATAAACTCGAATAATTCGAAGACTGTGATTATACTAATGTAACGAATCTCTGGATGGAAATAAGAATTATTCCACACTTCTCCAGATGAAACTTTATTTTATATAGTTGTTTATTGTTTTCTATGGAAATAGTCCTTCTCCCACAGGGTGATCAAATCAAAGTATAAATATTCCTACAAAACTCCCTCTTCTGAAATGTCATCACTCCTGTGATGATACTCTCGGATATTGGAAACATGAGCTGATTGTTCTCTTCCATCTTGTTTATAATTGATATAGGATAAAACACCATGTATGTATTTCACCCTTGTAATTTCAAAGGGTCCCTTGACAATATTTTCTTTTCCTATTCTTTGACACTGTACTAGTACCCAATCTCCTGTCATGAGTTTTGGTGGTTTTAGCCTTCTTTTCCGATTTGCTTGAAATTGTATCTTTTCCTTGTACTTCAGCTGTTCTTCAAATGATTTCGGTTTTTCTTCAAATTTTATGTCTATTTCTAAGGTTTTGTCAGCTTGCAGGATGACAGGTTTCTGGAATAGTTTGTAGGAAGGTGAACATCCCAAATATTCATTATGTGACTGATTGTGATGATGAACTGCTGATTCTAAACAATGTTTCCACCCTCTTGGGAAGTTTTCATAGCATTTCATATATTTCTTCAGATCTCTAATGCATCTCTCTGCTATTCCATTGCCTCCTGGATGATATGGTGTCGTATGCATAATATTTATCCCTTTTTCAATCAGCCATTCATAGAATTCACCTGATTTGAAAACTTTTGCACAGTCTGTTACAATATTTCTTATTTGATTCACATAAGGTAAATGAATGAAATAATTTTTGAGTGCCTTTCCATTTTCTTTCAAAGCTTTAGCCGAAATATATCTTGTTGCTTCATCAATGATTACTATGAATGATTTTGTTGTCCTGTTCATATCTGATTTCTTCTGCAGTTCTGCAAAGTCTATATGTATAGTTTCATACGGAGTTTCAGAACATGAAGTCATATGTACAAAATCCGGTTTAGGCATGTATTTAAATTTTGAAACTTGACAAATATGACATGTATTCACGTAATTCTTAATATCCTTACTCATCGTCTTCCAGTTGAATCTGTTCCTAATTTTGTAGTATGTTTTGTAATAACCGTCATGTCCGCCAGATGATGGGTCGTCATGATATAATTTCAAAATTTCTTGCACCATATCCTTACTTTTCACTAAATATCTACCATCAGTCAATTTTTCCAAATTTTGTGACATCAAATTGCACCAAAAGAAATTTTGAAGATTTTCTGGCGTGTCGATACATAATCTTGAAATAGCATCAGTCCTGTAGTTCCTTCCCATTTTTATGATTTACATGCATGTCGAAACTTCTTAGGAAGATTTGCCACCTCGCCAATCTGTCTCTCAAATTACCAGTAGTCAACAGCTGTGTTAGTGCACGATGGTCAGTGTGTACAGTAAATTTGCGTCCTTCCAGATATGTTCGGAAATGCTTTACAGCTTTGACAACTGCTAAGCATTCTTTCTCTGTGACTGAGTAATTTGTTTCAGCCTTTGAAAAAGTATATGAATAATAGCTGATTACCCTCAGTTGTCGGTTTTTCACCTCATCCATATCTCTTTGGTAAAGAATTGCTCCACAACCAAAATATGAAGCGTCCGTTGAAATTTCAAAATTCAAGCGAAGATCTGGAATCCTAAGAATAGGTTCTGATGTAATACTCTGTTTCAGTTTATTGAAGGCATCTTCGCATTCATCTGTCCAAATGAATTTTTTATTTTTACTTTTCAACGCTTCCAATGGTTTTGCAATCTTACTATAATTTTGTATAAAGCTTCTGAAATGGTTCGTTAATCCAGTGAAACATTGAAGTGACTTTATATCATATGGTCTCTTCATATTTCTGACTTTATCCGTTAATTCACTTTTCATTTTCTTTGTGTTCCCATCTATTTCTTTCCCCAAAAATACAACTTGTTTGACACAAAATGCGCATTTTTTATAATTTATCTTGAAATTGTTGTCATCCAGTTTTTTCAATATCCTCATAGTCATTTCTGCACATTCGTCTGATGTATAACCTCCACACATTATATCATCGATAAATGCTACTACTTTTTCATTCAACAGATCACCAAGAACATCTTGTATGATTTGCTGGAATTTTGCGCTTGAATTCTTCCATCCGAACGGTAGTCTGGTGTATTCATAATGTCCTTCATCAGTCACAAATGCAGTAAATTTCCTAGTGTGTTTTGAGATACTTATGTTCCAGAATCCATCTTTCAGATCGATCTTCGTGAAAAATTTACATCCTCCAAATTTTTCAATGATATCATTCATTATCGGGAAGGGAAACGGATCTAATTCTGTCTCATCATTAATTTTCCTGTAATCTATACACAATCTGAAATTTCCATCACTTTTTGTTTTAATGACACATGGTGAAGCATATGGGGAAGTTGATTTCGTGATTATCCCTGTTGCTAGCATATCTTCAATTTTGTGCTTTATCCAAGCTTGTTTGTTCTGAGAAAACCGATAGGGCTTCTGTTTTATGATTTTAGCATCTTCCTTAAGATCAAAATCAGTTTGATAACTAGATGGTTGATTATCAGATGAACTAAATGTTTTTGGAAATTTTTTCAATAGAGCATCTTCTGAGAAAGATTCAGCATCAAAATTACAAATAGTCCTGAAGATATTTAATGCTCGCAGTGTTTGCCTTCCCAATATCAAATCAAAAGATATATTCTTCACAATGACAGGATGTATTTCAGTGGCAATCCCATTGAAGGTGAATATGAAATTTGTTTTATGAGAGCATTTTGTAACACCACCCAAACTCTTGATGTGAATACTGGTTTCGAATTTTGGTAGTTTCATTTTCTCTGTTGCATTTTCATGAATTAAATCAATGTTAGAACCAGTATCTAATAAAGTCTTCAGTTGAATTCCATTCATTGTTATAAAAACAATTTCATCGTCAATGAAATGAGTTGAATAACTTTCATAAACTTGAATATCATTTATTTCTTCCTCAATGAACTTTTCAGTACAATGATTATAATTAAGATCTTTCTTCCTATCTGTATTTTGCAATTCTGTTCTGTTTCCTTCTTGAATTCCATACAATGTTTTATGATTTAGCTGTTTTTTTCTTTCTCCATTCTCCATCTCCTCATGCTTCTGCCAATTTCTTCTATTTTCTGAATTATGGCTACTTAGAGGTGCAGGAAAATGTTTACTAATGGTAACATATTTCAACGCTTGCAGTAGTTCAGTTGTATTATGGATCTTTTTGTAGCAAACTTGCTTTTGAACATAATTAGGGAGACCCAGAATCACTAGAGAAATCACAGACTTTTCAGATAGGTTCTTTTCTGCAGAGAACAACAAACGCTGTTTCTCGAAGAAATATTCTAAAACAGATTCATTCTTGAATCTATAGGTTAATGCTTGATCCCATTTAGTGATTTCATCCTCCTCGAATGTCTCTATAAATGAGAGTTTGAGGTCTTCCCACGTAACACCATTGGAACTGGCTACATGGAATTGATGATCATACCATTGCACTGCAAAACCTTCTAAATTGAATCTCAAATGACGAATTTTGTCTTCTGGCGTCCAATTGTTAGACTCAGCTGTTAATTCGAAAGTTTTCATCCATGCAGTTGGGTTTCCTTTTCCACAAAACGGATCGATTTTCTCACGTTTAACTGATGTTTCTGTCACCAATGTCAACCATTTGGACATCAAATGATCCAACTCGTTAACTCCAATGAGCAAATTTCTTCCAGGATTTTCATTATCGGTATTCCTCTTGTCATAATTAACTTGCAAATGATCTCCTCTATCCGACTGCGCCATTTGTAACGAATCTCTGGATGGAAATAAGAATTATTCCACACTTCTCCAGATGAAACTTTATTTTATATAGTTGTTTATTGTTTTCTATGGAAATAGTCCTTCTCCCACAGGGTGATCAAATCAAAGTATAAATATTCCTACAACTAATATCGAACTAATTCGATATTCCAAATCTTGTTTATGTTGCAGACATTCTCCGAATATTTGAATTGATGAAAGAAATTATTCATCCTGTAAAAATGAATTATTCAATAACCTTATCACTGACTTACTGACGTCATCACGCCAACACATATAGTGAGTTTCAAAAAAAAGATGGCCCTGTTGCACGTAGAAAGCTACAAAATGAGTTGAGTTTCTTTATTGGAAAAATTTCGAAAAGACATCCGTATTTTGAAGATATAGGGACAGGGTGTAGAAATTGGAAATATCAGTCGACCTTCATTCAATCTCGTCGGTGACTGACAAATTTCCAGAATTATACTTATAACGGTCGTTTAGTGATCTCATTGGACGTCTTTCAGCGCTTCTAATATTACTCTATATTACCAGCAATACTCATCACTTTATCATTTTCAAACTAAGATGTCCCGAGAACGGTACTCAGTATTGACTCTTCCCCAGAGTACCATTTTGCTGTTTAATTGAATGTTTGAATGTTGTTCGATTTCACATCGAATTTACACAAGGACATTCAACGTCGAAAAATTATGATTGAAACTACTCGGTATGAACCATAAAACTATTGTGAGATATAAAACCAAATTCATGCGATGTGTTCTCCAACAAAACATTGTCATACACAATTCAACTGTAATGTTGCCAATATTTCCGACGTTATCGTAAGAAATGTGTGTATATATTTTTTTTTCAATTCTCTGTTTCTTGAATGAGGATGCTGTTACGATAATTTTTCTCTGAGCAACTTGAAACGGGCCACCTTTTTTCGAAATTTCCTGTATAAATAACAAAAAATCGGTATCAGGTAATAATAATTTATTACACGCACGAACTTCTATCCCAATGTACTATTGTCATGTAAATACTCAATGCTATTATACAGGTTATCTCCAAGAATTGCAATTTTTTGTGTCTTCAATTGTACAAGCCGCTGGTGAAATATTGCTGTTCAATTTCGTATGATATCGAAACAATAATTTGAAATATTTTGATCAAATTGGGATTCATTTCGAGAAATATTTCATTCTCCTTATTGATGAGTGACCATCATAGAATTTCTGGAGATCATCAAATACCAATGAATGCAAATACCGGGTGTCCCAACGAAAACTTCCACCCGGATTTACTGGAAAATGACAAATTATTTTCGGAAACGCTAAAACAGGTCGATTTTAATTTCTAGGGGGATGTTAGTAATGGATTTAGTCGAGCAACTTCATCCTCCGGACGGGGGCGGCTACCCCCTTGCGAATAATCATAGGGAACGTGGGTCGAGTGATACATCATCTGAAAGCTCTCTTTATTCTCTATCCAAACATGTATAGTTTTTTCAAAATCGAAGAATGGTAATTGAAATTAGTGTTGTTGACAAGTTCAATTTAATTAGTCAATATCTTACCTGTTCTTATTCAAATTCAATTCATAAACTATTTTAAGACTCAATGAGTGGACAGATAGACAATGGCAACATCCCATCCGGTCAGGGAACCCAGTCACCCCACGAGAAACGAAAACAAATTAGTCAAAACAAAGTAAGTAGCCAGGCTGGGACTATTTATTAACTGCGAAAATCTTTCAACCAAGTATCAGGTTGATGTCGCTATTTGCGAATACAACAATACAAGCGGAAGATGCTCACCCCAATTGTGAGCGGATTATATTTATAAACTATTTTAAGACTCAATGAGTGGACAGATAGACAATGGCAACATCCCATCCGGTCAGGGAACCCAGTCACCCCACGAGAAACGAAAACAAATTAGTCAAAACAAAGTAAGTAGCCAGGCTGGGACTATTAACTGCGAAAATCTTTCAACCAAGTATCAGGTTGATGTCGCTATTTGCGAATACAACAATACAAGCGGAAGATGCTCACCCCAATTGTGAGCGGATTATATTTATAAACTATTTTAAGACTCAATGAGTGGACAGATAGACAATGGCAACATCCCATCCGGTCAGGGAACCCAGTCACCCCACGAGAAACGAAAACAAATTAGTCAAAACAAAGTAAGTAGCCAGGCTGGGACTATTAACTGCGAAAATCTTTCAACCAAGTATCAGGTTGATGTCGCTATTTGCGAATACAACAATACAAGCGGAAGATGCTCACCCCAATTGTGAGCGGAACGTCCAAAGGAACCTCCTCCATAGAGGTGAACCGATCACGACACTGAAGCCCGGAAACCATATTTCCTAGTTTTTGTTCTGTTGACTGTTGAGAAATACCTGTTTTTTATGGTTCGGCTGCGTGTATGTTCTCAGAATGAATTCACAGTTCGCATGATTCTTATGGAAATATCATTTGATTCGTATTCTGTGAGTTGAGTTTATTCCTGGAAATGGTTTACGCATCAGAAGAACGAATTGAGTTAGTGAAACTTCACTACAAAAATGATGATTGTCTAAGAGCTGCAGCTAGAATTTTCAATAAAAGGCATCCAGGGAAAAATGCATCAAATAGCTATGTTCAAACGTTGATTGATAAATTCGAAAGAACTGGGTCTGTGGGAAACCAGAAACATCATCCTGAACGTCGGATAAGGAACGAGGCTGTTGAGGCAGCGGTTTTGGGACACGTGGCTATGGATCATACCCAAAGTATTCGAAGCTTGGCTGAAGCTTCAGGTGTAGCGCGATCGAGTATTCAGAGAATTCTCAAGTCACATCGATTCCATCCATACAAAATCAAACTTGTACATGAACTGAACGAAGACGATTTTGACAGACGTCAACAGATTTGTGAGGAAATGTCTGAGTGTCTGAGAACAAATCCCAATTTGCTCTTCAATATTTGTTTTTCAGACAAGAGTACATTTCTTGTTGATGGAAACGTAAATCGTCACAATTGCCGCTACTGGAGCGATACCAATCCCAAGTTAATACGTGAGGTCCACACACAAACTCCGCAGAAGTTGAATGTTTGGTGTGGTATTTTTGGTAAAAATATTATCGGACCACTTTTTATAGATGATAATTTGAATGGACAAATGTATTCACATCTTCTTGAGAATGCCATCGATCCAATGATAACGGATATTCTCGAAAACGATGGAGATTATTCGGCAGGCAACCTCCATTTTCAAAAAGATGGAGCACCACCTCACTATGCAGTAGCGGTTAGAAACTTCCTGGATGAACGATATACCAATCATTGGATAGGGTGACGAGGACCAATTGAGTGGCCAGCTAGATCACCGGACCTCAACCCGTTGGAATATTTTTTATGGGGGCATCTCAAGAGCAAAGTTTTTGCCACTCCGCCAGAGTCACTAGAGGATCTACGTGGTCGAATTGTGAACGACTGCGGCAGCATAACTCCAGAAGTATTTAAAACGTTCGTAATAGTTTCGAAAGTAGACTTTATCATTGTATGGAGATAGGAGGGGCTCATTCCAAGCAATTAATAAATTGAATTTCGATAATAACAGGTACGATATTGATTATTTAAATTAAACCTATTACCACACTGATCTCAAGTACCAGTCATTTGATTTTGAAAAAATAATAAACGTTTGGATAGAGAATGAAGAGATCTCTCAGATGATGTATCACTCGACCCAAGTTCCCTATGATGATTCGCAATGGGATAGCCGCCCCTGTCAGGGGGATGAAGTTGCGTGACTAAATTCATTACTGTCATGTGTCCCCCTAGAAATCAAAATTGACGTGTTTCAGCGTTTCCGAAAATAATCAGTCATCTCCCAGTAAATCCGTGTGGAAAGTTTTCGTTGGGACACCCTGTATATTACATTATGAATTACGATTTATTGGTACATATAAGGTCTTCATGAATAGTGGGAACACCGTTTTGATTCAACGGAAAGTCCTTGACTTTTGTACCTCATCATGGTCATTCAGTATCCCCAATTCATGTCTTCTAGTGTTTTCATATTCTATGCAGCATCACTCATCACTTCAATATTTGCGAATCAAAATATTCCGAAAACGGTACACAGTATCGAGTCTTGCCAAGATTAAATTTTTGCTGTGGAATTGAATGTTGTTCAAGTTCACATCAAATTTGCACAAGAAAATTCAATTCCAAAAAAATTTTTTTGTTTTCATCATTTCTGCGAGCAAAGTATCACCTTTCCATCAGTGGAAGATTTCTATAGGCTTCTCTACTTGGCTCGTGCCAAAATCGAGGTTACCAGATTCAATATTCCTTTGATGTTGTAGAATTGGCATTTTAGAGTGGTGTCAAATTGTGCAGGTGAAGTTTATTAATAGTATCACAGAATTGGCCTAGTCACAAGAAACGTTACCAAGGAAGTAAATATTTCTCACTCCTTCTCCATTTGAGTCTTCTGAGACGATTGAACAAATTTCTAGGATAATGGCGAGAGATCCATTATTCGGAAAGGTGTGCTAGGCAGGATTCAAGAAGACGGTTCTTGAGCTCGAAATGTTTGAAAAATCACATCTGCTGGGTGCCATTTTTTGCTACATCACCATTGAGGTATCAGGTTCAGTCTGGATGAGGTATTCTCATCTCCTAGAACAGCGAAAACCTCGTCACTGATACCACCAATATCGATCTGATTCGTCAAGCCCTTCGATTTGGCTCCAGGCAAGACATAAGTCCAGCTTCCAGCATCTTGGATGTCTGATTAATATCAGCTCCCATTTCCTTCAGACGCAGGTCATTTCGGAAGAAATAACTTTATTCAGCCAATCACCTTCCATGATAGTAGCGGTAGCATAGTGACAAGTCCGCAACGTTTCTCGTTATCGTTAACTTTGAAGAAATGTTGTCAGAGTTGGGTTATTGGTGAGCCTAATAACGAAACGACTCCAGTATCCACAGCATCCACATGAGCAACTTTCGAGCCGAACCCCTAAGATGCGAACAGGTTGGAATTTTGTAGTGTCAGAAGATGATGTGAGTTGAAATACTTCGTGACGCGAAAGAGAAATCTCAGCTTCTGTGAAGCTGCTTCAGCTTTGTTGGCTGCATGACCATGCCAAGATAGATTGTCGGAAACCATCAGTCCAAGCGTTACTGAATATTGACTCAAGATATTCCTTCACAGGGCCATAATTCTTGAATTATGAATTCATGATTCCATAGGAATTGACCTATGGATAAAGTGATGATTGATCATGAAAAATTATCCAAGATGTTCGCCATCAGACGTTCATGTGGATGGAGTTGAGAAAACTTTCAAAACTCCACTTTTATCAATTGAAAATGATGGTCACTTTGTATGGGGGATTGTCGATAACTACATACAATGGTTTTCAGAATATTGGCAAATTCACATCATGCTGATATCAGCTTTTCAGGGAGAATCTCGAAATGACAAGGTTGTTGCTACTTTTCGATACAAGCGGCAACGCCGCAGAGCTGAAGACATCTCAGGTCGATCGATCCGAACGAATCATCAAATTAAGTGAATTTTCAAAATAATCCTGTTTCCCGTTTTCCAGAAAGTTCTGATAGACTATCGAGTTTTGGACACCCTGTATATGGTATGACTCGAAAACATGGCAATGCCATTTCTAGGTAAATCGAAAAACATTTCTCAAAGGATAATGAATCATTGAAACACGTCCGAAACATGTCCGCAGAAGCTATATAGGGTGATGAACTCCAAAGAGTGGTTTTTGAGCGAAACGGTGATTTCAGATGATTGACTATTCCACTCTCGTTTTTGAGACGCAATCAGAATCGCACATTCTCATGATATTCACTGTATTGTAGCAATATTTTTTGTTTACTGAAAATTATCGAAGTTGATCTGCCAATACAGAAGTCGAATCGATCCACACGTGACCAACTAACCTCGTTTTTCAGCGATAATTTTTCCAAATCGTGTCTGGTCAAGATTGCTTTGGATTCAAATCAAAGACAATGAACATGCATGACAGTGACTTCTCGTGTAAAATGTGAGACAATATTATTTCGGACGTTTATTGTGAAGAAATATTAGGTAGGTACCTGTGTAACGAATTGAATCGGTAAAATTTTGGAAGACTGGGACTTCAATATGAGAAAAATGATGTTTTTATTTTGTACATACATGGTGGCCCACGGTCGATGGTACCTTGACGTTCACGGAGAACGGCACATAAGATTAGATCAGTTCTGTTCTATCGATCTATAATTTTTTTCAGCGTTGCTGGTTCTATCGCGAATTATCCGAATCAGACGTAAAATGTACGATCAAGCGATATCTATATCTATAAGACAACCTAAGTTTATAACTTACCGTGACTTTTCTACTTTTGACGTGGCCCTATTCAATGAACATTTGATATCTCACAATTGGAATATAATCTTCGAATTAGGAACTCTGGATGAAATGTTAGATTACCTCAATCACGGTTTGCTCGCACTTTTCAATACACACGCTCCTTTCCGAACCATAAGAGTCACCAAACCACCAGCTCCTTCGCTAACTTACAATATTAAAGAAATGATAACACTCAGGGATAGAGCTTTCAGCAGGTACAAAAAATTTGAGAAACTCTGCATCTTGGAAAAGTTATACTGACTTGAGATTACAAAACTGGAGCAATACGTCGCGAAAAAAAAGCATATCTCGAACATGTCCTGCACAGGAAAAATTCTGAAGTTATGTATAACACGCTAAGGTCACTTGTTATTCTTCGACAGAAGGCAACGCCTTGTCTTCCAGAGCAACTGAAAAACGTTAATAGAATTAATCGTCACTTCAATTGTATAATGCATCCTGAAAAATCTAACACACTCGTTTCTCTTCTCGATAAATATAAAAGTGTAGTTAATGGTCCTGTCTTCTCTTTCAAAAATATATCTTCAGAAACGGTAAATGAATATCTGAATAAAATAAAAAGAAACGCAGTAGGAACAGACGAAATCTCCATTAGTATGATACAATTGGTGCAGTCCCAGTTAATCAAACATATAACATTCATTTTCAATACGGCGATTAACATGAACATCTTTCCCTCGAAATGGAAACACGCCAAGATTATTCCTCTGGCTAAATGCAACTCTCCCACTAAGCTCTCCGACTTGAGACCTATAAGTATCCTGCCTTTTCTTTCCAAAGCCCTTGAAATGATCATGAAAGATCAAATGGCAGATTACATATATGCACATGAAATAATGACTTCTGTACAATCTGGTTTTCGCACTGAACACAGCACTACTACCGCTCTTTTGTCAATCACGGATGATCTTTTCAAGGCCGCGGATAATGGTGAAGTTTCCTGTTTAGTTTTATTGGATTACAGTAAGGCCTTCGATACACTTGACCATTCGACACTTTGTAACAAACTCAAATACTTTGGTTTTTCTAACGGAGCAGTAGAATTCATACGAAACTATCTATGCAATCGTACACAGCACGTCGTCTTGGAAGGTATTGAGTCAGATGCATTGCCGGTTGGTTACGGTGTTCCCCAGGGGTCTATTTTAGGGCCACTATTGTTCTCTTTATATATTTCTGATTTTTTCGAAATTATAGAACATGCCAAAATTCATAACTACGCCGATGATACTCAACTCTATGTCTCTTTCAATTCTTTACTTGTAAACGAAACACAAAATGATATAAATAAAGATTTGAATAAATTATACGAGTTTTCCACCGCGCACAATTTACGCTTGAATTCAAAAAAATCTCAGGTCATGTTCTTCGGGTTGAGAAAGAAAGTGGACAGTGCTCGTGAAGATATGAAAATAAAAATCGGTTTTGATATCTTGCCTATAGTCAAGGAATGCAAAAATCTTGGACTGTGGATTGACTCTGAGCTGAGATTCACCAAACATGTCAGCCATCTTTGCCAAGCGTCCTTCAACATCCTCAAACAACTCTTTCCTAACAGACACTTGCTTTCCAAGCACTTGAAGCTTTCTTTATGCGAATCATTGATAATGTCCAAACTTTCTTATTGTGATAGCGTCTACGGACCTGCCCTCCTGAAATCTGATCAGTATCGTCTTCAAAGAATACAAAACTCATGTATTAGATTCTCCTCCGGTATTCGGAAATTTGATCATATAAGCTCTGTATTTAATAACTCTGGTTGGCTGAGGTTGAACGATCTTCGAAATCTTCACTTACTGTCTATTACACATAAAGTTCTTGTAACGAAAACTCCTAAATACCTGCATAGAAAATTGAATACTTTTTCGGCATTGAATGACCTCAGAACACGTAATAGACACCTTCTTGTAATTCCTCCTCACTCCACTTCAATTTATACGAAATGTTTTTCGTACAATGCTGCCAAACTTTACAATCAGTTACCCAATGAATTCAGACTATACACACCTTCGATCATTGAACAGACTAGATAAGTAATCCACAGCCCTGGCAATACAGTTTGTTTGGAAGCAACATCTATAGTATCTGTCTTTGTCTAAACAAGCAGGAGCTGATTCTCCCAGCACCAGTACCGTGTTGTCAGAGGGGTCGAATTCATTATTAATTCATGATGAAACCAAATTGAAAATCCGTAACAATTTCAGTAGTACTTTTCAGCATTTCTTGGTGGGAAAATGAACAATGACAAGACACTGTCGCAGCTGACCTATGGGTATAATCAATATAATCTAATCAATTCAATTTAAATTCATTTTTATCCATTCCATTTGGGAAAATGCTTCAAAATCTCGAATGATACGACAATGGTAACTCACCTATGAAATGACGTGTTTTGATCGCCGGTTCAAATTGTCTTTAACACACCTCACAACGTCTCACCATTATATCAAATCACCAAAACAGGAAATAAACTGAGTTTCTGATGAATTCTGAGTACACAAAACTAAACACAAGTTTAATACTATCGATAAATCAAAACGTAAATGATGACAGATACCAAACAAAGCATAATCGCCGTCGACTGTCAATATCAAATTGCGGTGTTGCAACGTTGAGCAAAAAGTATTCACGATACCCATGCTGGTCCTCGAGCCCCTAAGAAAGTAAAATTGCTGAGTCTCAGAATAATGTAGCAATCTTCTATTAATTAGAACTGATTCATAATCGTCATGACCCAAATTTATTATTATATTTGTAAATTGAACTACATGAATTCATAAAGGACTTCAAATATTATGGACTATTTATCACTTTTTGATGATCGGATATGAAAACACTGGCGACGATTGGGTACTAATATTATGATAATTCTGGGAATTCATGTTAGCATCAGAATATTTGTTTTGTGATCCTTCTAGTGGGTTTGTTGTTCGGAGATACACACTGAGTAACTTTAAAAAGCGATTGAAACTTCTCCTAAGAATAGGCAGTTTTTGTTCTTACGTTGATAGATACCGCTCTGAATTCTGTTTTGGCTTTCTATGTATGTTTGTTATGTATCGATACAAAACAATGAACTAAACTAGGTTCAAAACTAGGTACTAAACTTCCCGCTTCTGAATACTGTATTGGTTTACGATGTAGGTTTGTTATGTATCAATACAAAATTATGATGACGTTTGTCTTCAATGTCGTTTCCTCTTTATCTTGTTATAGTAGGTAATTTGATTTGTAATTGTTAGGATATATATATTTTTTTTCACCTGTTTGAATTTTTTTTTTATTATTTTATTTTATTTTTTGAGATCAAGTTGAGAAACAGCTATAGCTGACACTTCGCCGATTCATCAGTCCGACATTTTGTTCTCTTTTTTTTGTAGAAACTGAAATGATGAATAAAGCCGCTTTATTATTATTTTTATTATTATTATATTATTATCCAGGCCAACTCGATTTCGGTAACATTTTCTTGCCAGAATTAGGGAAGATATTGTATGTAACACGTTAGGAGATGCATTTTTTTGTAACACAAATATATATATATATATATATATATATAATGATAATAATAATCATAATAATGATAATAATAATACTTTATTCAATGTGCCATATTACAAATAAAAAAATCGTATTCTGGTGAGTTTGAGAGAACGGGCAATTGAAAAGGTCTACATTCACCGCCATATAACACAAGGTATAATGGAGGTGCTTTTCAATGCAACCTAGGGTAAAGAAAAAAGGAACATGAATCTGTATATAACAACTTTTACACAAGCAACAACCCGTAGGCTTTCGCATACATGCTGGTAAGCGCATATTTTCTATATAATTATACTGTATTTTACGAATGCTGACTATGATCGACAAAGGTACATGAACTAAAGTAGGACAATAGTATCAATATTTTCAATAAACTTGAATACTATCATATTGAATAAACTTATATACTAGGATGAAGTAATGAGTGCGATAAATGGTGATTATTGACGAACCTATATTTTGAAATTGATATGGATTTCATCTTCAAGAAGCATTGTTTTGAGTCTTTTCTTAAGCGTGATATTGATGTAATAAACTAGCTAGTTTATTACATCAATAGCGTGATAGTGGGCAGAGTTCTGAGTTCGGAAGGTAAAGAATTTAGAACTTTGCATATAATATATGAAAATGAACTTTTGAATGAGGAAGTATTGTGTTTGGGAATGGTCAATGAATCTTTATTCCTTATATTCAAATTATGAACGTCGGTTCTGAATCGAATTTTTTCATAGAGATATGCAGGAGATTGTGATTTAATAACTTTTAGAAAAAGTACGCTGCTGTTGACAAAGCGTCTCATATTCACTGGAAGCCAGCACAGTTCCGCTCTCTTAGCGGAAGTACCTTGATTTCTTCTCAAGTTCTGTACTAACCTCACGCAAATATTCTATATGCGTTGCAATCGATTGTTCTCATAATTTGACACACATGGTCCATACACAACATCACAGTAGTTTATGTGGGAAAACACCAAAGATTCACAAAGTATAGTTTTAGTTTTTTTATCCAGCACATCTTTATTATTGTAGATTAATTTTATATTCGCCATACATTTCCTAACAACATGATTGATGTGTACGTCGAATTTCATGTCGGAGTCTATATGAAGCCCAAGATTTTTGGCACATCGTGCTAAATTCAATTTTGAGTTATTTATTTTAACATCTACCATATCCGTGCGTTCTGTTTTAGTTTTCTGTCGGCCTAATGATAAAACCTGAGATTTATCAGGGTTGATTTCTAAGCCATATTTGGTGGAGATAGCTGTCAGAGATGATGGGTCGTTATTGATGATAGTGTTACTCCTGTATATATCTTCACTTCGGTAGGAATAATGAATCTGTGTATCATCAGCGTAGAAGTGACTTCTGCAGTGTAATAAGCTATTCCGAAATGACGTGTAAATTGAAAAGAGTAGAGGACCTAATATGGACCCCTGAGGAACACCACAGATGACTTGTGAGGGATTCGACATCTTATCTTTATATTTAACAATTTGTCTTCTGTCATATAAGTAACTCTGCATCAGCTCCATCGATTCATTTATGAAACCAATGTAATGAATTGTTGCTAACAGTAGTCGATGATCAATTTTGTCGAAGGCTCTTGAGTAATCTATGAGAACGAGAGTGGTTAATTTATTTTCATCTGAGGCTCGAAGAATGTCATCCACTACCGTCAACAACGCTGTTGTACAACTATGATTCTTTCTGAATCCTGACTGGTTCGCTGGTATTATAGAGTGAGCATCGAGGTGTGGTTTGATTTGAGAATATAATAGTTTCTCGTATACTTTCGACAAAACTAATTGGCCTTATATTTTTCAGTTCAGTGGGATTCCTAATTTTGGCAATTGGAAGCACTAGTGCTATCTTCCATTGAGCAGGGAACCGTATTGTGCTCGATCGAATAGTTCATAATATGTACTATATATTTTATTATTATCGGACAACAATATAGCAGCATGGTGGCCAGGAGAGCATTATATACAGAGATCTCACTAACTGGAGTGAAATTGAACTCATGTACTCCTTCTTTTCTATGGTTCATAAGATAGTCCATGTGTTCGGGATCCGGGGTGGATTTCGTTTGGGAGGATCCGATGAAGTATTCATTCATCTTGTTAATGTCTGTCAAGTTATCGGGTAGATCAAATGATTTCTCGTTTCCATAAATATTGAGCTTTTTTAATTCTTTGAATAAAGTATTGCGGCTTTTCCTGTCATTGAATTTAAATTGTAGATAACCTTTTTTTTCATTTTTCATCGAACGGTTCGTGAAATTTCTCAACTCTTTGTAGTAGTTCCAATGTGCCTGTGATTTTGTTTTTTTGAATTTTTGTAATTCCTGATTTTGGTAGTTTGATCATTAATTTGATATTTTCGGTTAGCCAAGGGCTGTTATTCTTCTTTCTGCCTTTTACAGTATGCTCAGGTGCAAATTCATCAAATAGACCAATCGTGAGATCATTGAGTTTTTCTACCTTAGATTCAATGGTGTTTGTTTCATATATTTGATGGAATGGAGCGTGACTGAGTGCTTGATTGAAGCTATCAAAATTAACTTTTTTCAGATTTCTTATAACAATTATTTCTTCAGGTGAGGTTAGTTTAGAAACTGAGAGGGTCATATCTATTGGATAGTGGTCTGAGAGAATGTTTGAGTTCTCCAGTACATTATGGCATTTTATGATTATTGATTCAGAGTACAACATAAGGTCCAGAAGTGTTGACGATGAACGTTGGACTCTCGTAGGTTTATCAATACATTGTGTGAGTGCAAATGATTCAAACACATTCTGTGAATTTTGAGATGCAACACTATGTTGCAACAGATCGATATTGAAATCCCCTGTACAAATGATATTCTCATATCGCGCTACAATATGGCTCAGGTTTTTTTCGAATTCTTCAAAAAATTCAGTGAGTTGCTGTCTAGGTGGTCGATTTATGACTCCAATAGCATATTGGGTATCATTAATTGTAATGGAGATCCAAAGTTGTTCTGTATGGTTCGTTATGAGATCGTTGATGAGACATTGTATATTTTGCTTGACATAAATAGCTACACCCCCTCCTCTATTATTTTTTCTATCTGCCCTTAATATATTGTAACCAGGAAGAGATACAGCTTCATCAAGGATGCTGTCATTGAGCCAGGATTCTGTGATGCATAGTATTGAATAGTTATTTTCTTGATTGGAATCCCTAAGCTCATTGATGTGAGCTGCAAGTGATCTAATGTTCATACTACAAACTGTGAGATCCATCATTTCAGTCATTGCTTGGGAAGAATAAAAATACTCTAACAATAATACTCTGAAAGACTATGTAAATATATCAGAAAAGAAAAAAATATTGATGAAAAGCGATGAGTTATCAGTATAACTACCCGTTTATGACAAAGAGGTACCTTGTCGTGTTTTACGTTCTGGAATATCTGCCGGAATGGGTGGTTGCTTCTTAGATTTCTTCAGTGTCGGCTTGATTGATGAACGTAATCGACTGGAAATCGAGGGAGATGTAGGAGCGCTGATAGAGTTCCTATCTCTTTTTTTGTTTATTTCGCCTTCGATTATGTCCACACCAGTATCCTCATTTTTTTCCAATTGCTCAATATTATATTCTTCTCCATTAAATAATAACTCATTTTGTTTTATATGAGCTGAGAGATTTTTTGATCTGGCCTCTTTCAAGTGTTTGACCAGGGTTTTATGATTCAAACGGTCTTCATAGCACATGTCATGCAGTATGGAAATATTTGTGCCTTTAAGTTTATGGACATTCTCAAAGACGATGTCTTTGGTCAAGTGAAACAAGAACTCGATTTTTATGGCCGGTTTATTAATATTTTTCAAAGGAAATATGTTATTCAGATCTCGTTCGGAGAGGCTGATTCCCAATAACGAATTGTGTTTTCGTGTAACAGTTGTAGCAGTATTTCCGTCAGCGTCTATATCAAGTCCAAATATGACAACTTTATTTTTTCTATATCTCCTTTGCAGGCTGTTGTTCCTTTTTTCTAGTTTGGTGCACTTATTTTCTAGTTCAGCAATTTTATTATTTTGTTGCTTGATGATGTTCAACAGCTTGATATTCTCTATGTCTATGTGTTCAATTATTTCCTGTTTATTTTTCTCATTTTCATCCTTCAGTGCGCACAGTAATCTGGAGAGTAATTCATTATTTGACAATTCTCCTGTCATCACTCTATAATTCGGTTTCAGGTGGTGAAATAGTCTTCCATTCTCCTTTACACGATTTTTTGTCGACTATTTATCATTAATTTCTGAATCTCACCATATAAACAATGAATTATTATGGTTGAATAAACGACCCTCAGCTGGATAACACTCCTGTGTATACAAAAGTCACTAGACATTCACTATAGCCACCATAGCTGAATTTAATTCGCACTTTTTGATGAAGTTTGAGACTTGTTTAGCAGTAACGAATTTACGAGGTGTTTTCTGTTTCCACCGATGTTCGATTGAACATGAAATTTTGTTGATATAAGTTGGAGCAAGATGATCTAAAGTGAAGTAGAATGACATATGATGAAATATATGATTCTTCAGAACAGAATTCCTCTAGTAAATATAATGCTTTATCTAGTAAAAAAATTCTCACAAAAGCTTTGATAATTCTTCCGTCTGTGATCCTCATAATTTCATTAGGTGTATGGTTGAACATTTTCTCACCATTGTATATAATGGAGTGTTTTATTCGTGTGGACCAAGGAAGTGGTGAAGACGAACGAGGTGCTCACCTATTTCTAGTGATTTATTGTGTTGTAGATTGCACTCCATCTCTAAACTCACTATGGGTGAGGAATGCTGTTTCCAGTATATAAATACATGATAGATTCAAAGGCTTACAAGAGCCCCTGAATTTGGCTTCGCCAATGTATCTTATTGCCCTTTTCTGCAATACGATACAATTGTGTCGAATAGAATCCCACTACAGATCCTCAAAACCAAATCCCGTATCTGAGATGCGAGTCAATCACAGTAGAGTAAATCTGTTTTGTCATGTCCATACCAAGTTCCCATGATGATCTCCACTGCAAACATCCAGAGGCTATTTTTCTCCCCAGTAACTCTATATGGTCTTCAAACTTTGATTCATCATCAATATGTAGCCAAGGAGTTCAGTTGCTCTATTACTGCTTATTCCTTTATCCATCCTGATGAAGTTTTGGTGAATGACATTCAACGCTTCGATCTCGGTAACATCATTATTGATATGTTGATGCATATCCATGTCATTTTCATCATGTCTTAGTAAGGTAGTATCGTCTGCGAGATGAGTAAACTTTCCCGTTATATTTATAGAGGCTAGCTCATCAATTTACATCAAAAAAAGCATTGGGCCAAACACCGATCCTTGCGGTTCTCCAACTTTATCTCAATTTTTTTGGAAAATTCGTTCCGAAGAGATACGCTGTGAGTCCGATCTAGTAAATGAGCCTCAAACAAATTCAGATCGAAGGCTTCAGTCAGGTCAAAAAACACCGCTGCCGTAACATCACCCTCATTGAGATTGAAATATACATCTTGTAGGATTGAAAATAGCATCACCTGTTCCTTTTGCTCTCCGAAACCCTAATTGGAAAATAACATTATGCTCTCTCAAAGAGGCCATCTTTCTGCTTTCGACTAGCTTTCCACCACTGCATTTCTTAAACATGTTGGGAATACTCCTGATGAAAATGAAAAATTGATAGCTTCAACCCGACTCATAAGAGCACAACCAGGTAGGTGAGAAGAAAAAAATTTTGGTAGATGAATCATGATATCCAGACGCATTTTTATTTTTAATTTCATGAATTGTTCGTTTCAATTCTGCAATATCAGTTGATATAAAGAAAAAGGATTCACATACAGAGATGAGATGATCCATGGGGTCGGTTATGGGGTGTATTCTTCAGATGTATTATCTGCTATTGAGCAATAGTCTAGACAATCTGGATTAGTTTCCATAGGGACAGCATGTTTTTCACCCCTCAACTCATTTATTACTCTTCATGCCTATCACCCTGATTATCTATCTTCTGTTTATAATACAAATGCTTTGCAGCTCTAAGAGTTTTTCTATAAATATTCCGGTACTTTATATGGAATGAAATGAATCCTACATCCTTCATTGCATATTTTTTGATGAAATGTAAGCTTCTCATATTTTTAGCGAACACTTTCGAACCTTCTGTTAATCATGGTTTCTCGGTTTACTTTTGATCTCCATGAGAGGAAACGCAGTGTTGAAAATATCAGATATCAACGGATGGAATCCAGTTGATGGGTCGTCACATTTCAATGTTTCATTTCAGTCATTGGCAGTTCAAAGTTTTTGGAATTTATTGAATTATTTTTTGCTATATATCCTCCTTATATTTTTTCATTTCACCATTAGATTTTGACTCGATTGGGACATAGCATAAAACATCTTCATGGTCTGGAAGGCCAGAATTGATTACATCACATTCATTTTCATCCATGTTGGATCACACCTAGTAGATAATTGAAGTGGAAGGTTTGAAGTATCGCGTCGGGGAGTTTACATCCATTACTAGATAGAAGCTTTTCAATGAATTCTGTAGTGATTGAGTTAATTTTGAAGTTCAATCACCAAAGTCTATATTGAAATCACTAGTTAGTGTCACAGATGCATTGAGGGGAATACTTAATGATGATATTTCCAACCTTTCCAAGAATAGTTTCTAACTGTATAGTGGAGATCTGTACAAGCAGTAAACGAATAACTTTATATTTTCACAATATATAGCAAAGAACTCGAACTCATTTTTGACCAACATATAATCATAGGTTGTTAATTCAGTGAATACAAGCTTATCGATGAAATTTTCATGCAAAAGAATAAAAGTACCCGCATGCTTGGGGTTCATCCTAGAGTATTTTGTGATTAAAATATAGTTAGGTACATGAAAGTGTTCATCTAATTCTAACCAATATTGAGCATATTACATTCTGAAAATTTTGGCTATCTAGGAATGCAAACAGTTCATTTCACTTGTTTCTTGCTGACTGAATGTTTGAAACCATTAATGATATACCTTTTCTCTCAAACCGACTTTCTGAAAGAAAGTGCTGATCTACTTCAATAACAGACTGTGCATTTGATAGCTCATCGCTGTGAAGTCTTAATTTGATAGTTCATCTTTGGCCTCATTGGTGTATAAATCACCCAGCTCAATTGTTGTATCGATTTCAAAACCAGATTATTACAATTCCATGCATGAAAAGCAAAGTTCATCACAAATTTCAAGTTCACTTCACTTCTGTTTATTGTTAACGAGGAACGAAATGCAATGATTCCTATTATATCGTGAAAATCGGTGGAAAGACATCCTTATCTTATTCATATATGATCATATGAGTGTCACACTCTGAGGTGATGATTAGGTTCGTATTTCAACCTATATTCGAGACATTTCTCATTGCTGAATTGAGAGTCTTGGAGTTGCTTGAAGTTTTTGTATTGAATATCAAATTTACATAATCATCCTGGCCATGATTCAAGATGTAGTCGAAAATACCACTTGTCAACATTGATAATTCTATTTTTGGTTTGATGATACCTTTCACGATGTTATATCTATTCAAAATGAATTTCTCCAATACTGCAGAGAAATTTATCGCGTATTGATCGCCCAGGATTAGAATCTTGGAAGCAGATCTTTCTTGTATATTTGTGATTCCCAGATTTTCACCTAGCGATGGATTTTCCTCAGCTTTGGTTGATTCACTTTTGATTTTATCTTCCTGCGCGCTGGGTCGCGAGGTTTATTTCTCTACAGAGATTTATACTATTCGGAATAAATTCCTCTGGAAATTGCATGTCATTTAGTTTTTCACTCAACCCCCTCTTGTTGCTTATCATTCGTTTTCACCTTATTTTCGCGACTAACGGTGATTTTTGGTTCAATCTTCAATGTTTTTTTTCCTGTCTTGATAGTCTTTCCGTCACCACTATGAGTTTCCTCCTTCAGCTCACTCATCTCACTATTTTGGTTTTCTTCTTCATCTTGAACAATTTCTCCGATATATACGCCACTGGAAATTGTATATTCTGCCATTGAAGATTTGTGACTCGCCTTACAAGTATATCTATTAGTGTTTCGATTGTTCTTACTGGAGCCTCTTTCTTTTCTAATCGTTCTCTCATCAGAAGAATATCACATTCCAATTCATTGATATTCTTTTCTGTGCATCAATGAGTGAATTTATTTCAGTTTCGGAGTCTAGTGATTCGATTTTCATCCTTCAGTTTTTTTTTCAAATTGCTTTTGAGTTCTCCGTCTTCCGCTAGCTCACCGATAGTTTGTTCAAGTAAACTGGTAATTTCTTCTTGGTCACTTATGCTGTTATCCTCTTGACAACAAATCATTTTATCGTCCATCAAGAATTTCACTTTCTTTTTAAAATTATGGTGAACACAACTTATGTGGAATACACTAGAGAATTTTGTACATATAGTGCAAAAATGGTTCAAGTTTGCAGCTTTTGTAAATCATTTCTTTGTTCTATGAAACGGGCACACAACTACTGAGTCTTGTCAACTAAGACGAACAATTACACGTGATCACATCAAGAACGCCCGAGAAGCAGAAATTGAATAAACGAAGCACAAATGAAAAGATTCGTTAACGACAAATATCTTTTCTCAGTGCAACGGATGTCGCCGAAGACGACGACGACGATGAAGTCCTTTACGATGACATCATCCACGAAGAAGGCCCCGGTGAGAACTCAGTAAAGTTGTCATTCGGCGGCGGCGGTAACTCGATCAACAACAGGCGCGCCGCCGATTTTCAGGAGCGGCCCGCTGAGGAAGGCAGCCACCCTTTCGACGACAGCGTCAAGCAGGATTTGACGGCGATTTTGCATAAGGTGAGAGGATTCGAGCGAGTAGGGTTGTGTTGTGACAAGGGTTTTCTGATAGTATGACTCGATGTCACAATACTATGTAGCTTATGTAGCTTCATATGATCGTGGATTGATATATCATGTTTGGAAGGAGAGCAACAATATTATTGATATGGTAATGAATGTGGGAAAATTCCTTCATTCATTCCAATATAATGATGGAGTTCATCGAGAAAATAACTGCCTCGAAGAAACCATGAACGTTTCAGAATTCTAATTTCCGGACTCGCATTCGGACCTGTTTTCATTTCACAATATAACATGAAAATCAGCTTATTTCATTTTATATGGTGTATCTATCTCAGGATTTCAAGATAAATAAAGAACTCACCAACATGAAGATACCGGACCATAAATGTTAATTTCTAGGGTTTAAATATAATGAAATTGTATCTCCACGATGGTATGTTCACATGGCTTACTCAGTATAATGTCTTTTATTCATTTGAAGACACACAAATACTACTTCATATTTATTTCTTTGGTCATCTAGAATAGGTCTCTAGCAGCTTGTAGCTTGGAAGTCTTGGGGATGTCTGAAGGTGAACAAATATTAATAAGTTTATGAGTATAAAGGAAGTGAAATAATCTAACCTGAGTAGCCGTGTTCAATTGTCCACATAATATCTTTGCTGTGACCTTCGCAATGACTTGAAGCTTCTGGAGAATAGACTGTTGACCTGGAATGAATAATTGAATGAATGAATAAATGAATTCATGAAGTTCATGAAAAAATTTTGAAGAAATATTTCAGGTTAAAAACTTTCAAAGTGAATAAATAACACACTGGGTTACACTCAGATACGTACCTTGTTGATTCCTTGGCTGAAGTTGGATAATTTCAAATAATTTTGAATTTTTCTTGGTCAAATAATAATTGGAGTTATGTAAAGTTTTGGATTCATTCACATCTGACATCAGTTATGATATAACCTTATCTGTTCTTCTTCTGCTTTTTGGTAGTTATCTTTTACCTCAGGATATTGGCTAATTCGTACTTAGGAAGGCAATAGGAGTTGTTGCCTTTTGAAAAAAAAATTGTTTAATGTCTAAACAGGAGTAAATCCCAATGACAAGACATACATTCATATACATTAGCAAAAAGTTTTATGTATACATACACATACCTGCATATACATACAGACACATATACACCATGTATACCAAAGTTGACTTTGATTGTCAAGAAACACCTGAACATGGAGAAAAGTGGAAAAACATAATTTTTGTAGTAAGTTACATATATTGGGCACATATATTTTGGTTATTGTGTAAAAGAATTTTAATATTGTTCTTTACTTGACCAATTGTCTGATAATATATGTCGAGATCTGTACAGAATTGATTGAATAATTTGCTCATTGCTACGATTGGAGATTTGAAAAGTCTGTTAGTTCTTGCATTGGGTGAATAGAAAGTTAGTTCATTTCTAGAGTGTAGTCTGGGCACATGCAAATCAGAATGAGAGAGTAATTCAGGACAGTCTACTAGATTGTTTACTAATTCGAAAATAAAGATTATTGAATAGCAGGTTCTTCGGTTTTGAAGAGATAGTAGATTGAACTTATTTAGTAATATTCTGTTGTCGATACCTTGTCGTGGGTAGACCCCATCTGATTTATATGTGATGTATTTCATGAAGCCTCTTTGGATAGATTCTATTTTGTTTGTGTGAATATTGTAAAAAGGCGACCATATTAGTGAACCATACTCCAGCCGAGTTCTTACGTAGGCATTAAACAGTGTTATAGAGCTGTCTTGGTTGCGGAAGATCTTACAATTCCGATATATGAGACCCAGCATACGTTTGGCTGCACATGTCATTGAACTATATCGGATAGAGAAGCTCAATTTCGAGGCGAAGATAGTACCAAGATCCTTTGTTTGATTGCTTTTCTGAAGGGGAGTGTTATTTATATGGTAGTCATATTGTGTAACATTATTTTTGAGGGTATATTTGGAGTATTTGCAATTATCAATGTTGAGAGAGAGATTATTTTCGACGCACCAAACATGTAAGAATTCAAGATCTTTCTGTCGAATGAAGCAGTCCTTCTTAGATACAATGGGTCGAAATATTTTCAAGTCATCTGCAAAAAGTGAGAAGTGACTTGAGACATTAGTTCCTATATCATTAATGAAAAGTGAGAATAAGAGAGGTGCAAGGTTACTTCCTTGGGGGGCACCGCTGTTTGCAACAAATTGGGAGGATTTGTGGCCTCTATAATCCACGAACAGGATAGCGAAATAGGTTCAAGAGTTGGGTGTCGAAACCGTAGGAATGCAGTTTTTAGATGAGAATATATTGATCCAACTTGTCGAATGCTTTCGAGAAGTCCGTGTTTACTGTATCTACTTGGAGGTTTTGATTGAATGCATTACTGACTGTTTGCGTGAAGCACATTAAGTTTGTAATTGTAGATCTTTCACTGAAGAATCCGTGAAGATCAAATTTTTAGCTTCGGGATAGATCCTGTTGTACTAGCACATCTCGAATGCCTTAGCAAAGTTTGACAACAGGGTCAAAGGTCGGTAGTTTTGAATATTGTTTAAAGCACCAGTTTTGAAAATGAGGCAAATTTTTGAAACTTTCCATTTGTTGGGAAAGCACTCTGTACTCAATGCTAAATTGAAAATTACCTATAATGGTACAGTCAGAATGTAAGCACAGTCTTTAAAGTAGAAGCTAGGTTTGCCATCGTCCCCGGTGGTACTTTTGGATTTTTATTTTGTAAAAGAATTGTAAATTTCGATATCTGAAAAACGCCTGACAGAGATGATGGGATTGTTTGATGCAACATAAGTGAATTCGTATGATTGTTTTGGTGGAGAGTATGCACTTTCAAAGAATCGTGCAACTGCATTCACAATATCTGAGGGATTGCTGTATTTTCTATCGTCCAAGAAAAGTATACAAGGTATTCTTGATGTACCTCTTTTATTTTGAATGTAGGCCCATAAGTTGGCTGGATCTTCTTTTATTGCCCTTTCAGATTCATTTTCTTATTCCCTATATGCTACATTAATTTTGGTTTCAATGGATCGACGAAGGAGTCGGAAATTTTCTCTGAGATTATCAGAGTTAGTAGTTCTTAGTTTTCCAAAGATTTTATATTTCCTTGTGATGTCTCTGATTATTACGCCGTTGAACCATGGAGGATACTTACTAGTGAAGTTGCGAATAACGGGAACACATTCGTCAATAATTGGGGTGAAGAGGGAGTAGAAAATTCTAAGTTTGCGTTGACTTCAGCACAATGATCAAGTGGTGACCAATCAATATTTTGTATAAGAGTATATAACAGAAGGAAATTTGCTTTACGGAAGTTATATCTGACCTCTGATGGGTTGAAGGATATCTGTTGTTCAGGTGATACAAATTTCATAACAATGTCAAATGCCGGGTGATAGCCATATTCGGCTAGAAATGGCATTTCGCCGTGAGTTACAGAGCAATCGAAATTGGATCAAACTAGGTCAAGAACGCGATTTGAAATATTCAGCAAGGAATCCAATTGTTTTAGATCATAAAAGCTATTGGATTGCCGGATATCATCTGAGTTGTTGTCCCTGTACATAGTATTATCGTTTATAAAATTAGGTATATTGAAGTCACCTATTATGAAAATTTTGTTATCATATAAACATTCAAGTGTTTCTAATGTATCCAATAAGTTTGAAATATGTGCGTCAGTAGTTCTAGGAGGTATATATATAACAAACATAAAAAAAGTATTATGGTCGAATACAATCTTACAGCCAATGATGTTACAAAGTTTTCCGCGAAATCAGATAAATCAATTTCAACTGCTTGACAGTCCTCTCACTGCTCACAAAACACCACCACCTCTTGATACTGAGTTCTCTCCAATGTTTCTGTCTCTTCTGAAAATCACATAATTATTGGTAAAAAGTTCCGAGTTGTAAACGTTTTGTTGGATCCAGGATTCCGTAATGGCAATGATGTGAAAATCACATCCAGCGACAAATTTGTAGAAATCGTTTGTTTTTGTATTTAGGCCTGTGACGTTTTGATAATAGCAGTTTACATTGATGAGATACTCCTGTTTAGACGAGCACAGAGGTTTTTTACGATTCTTGGCTCTCAATTGATATGTTCAATTTTGAGATTTGACTCACCATTACTCATGCGGTCGGCCAACTGTTTCTTCATGTCTTGATACAGTTTTACTTGGTATGGAGTTTCGTCAGTGGTAATGAATAGGTTTTTTAATCTCTCTATGGATTTTAGCAGTTTGCTATTGTATATTATTTTATTTGCCCTCTCAGAGGAAGCAAAAATGACATTCAAAGGCCTGGGTTTAGTATTGTTATCATTCAATCTTCGAAACATCTTCAGGCGATGTTGGCATTGATAGATCTGATGATGTGTGTACAGGTTACCTGGTCTTCTTGATTATCTCTGTTTTCAGGAAGATTGAAAATCATCACATTCTTTTTCCTGGATTCCTGATCAGCGAGTTCAGAGATCACTTCATTCATTTGGAAGGTGGAAGGTTCGATTGTGTTGCCTCTTTTTCAAGGCCTCAATTTCATTTTTCAGATCGGCAAGTGCTTTTACTATAGCAGGAATCTGCTGCAGACCATTGGTACAATCGTTGCACAAGAATCGGAGAATTCTATTTTTTAATTGCATAGATATTTGATCTCGGTGGCTGATAGTTCTGAGCAGAGCGAATTTGAATGTATGGCCCTTTTGCATGAATTACATTCGAAATATGCCTCATCTCTTATGTCATTTATGCATTTGCAGCATTTTAGTGGCATATTGAGTGGAAGCCGGTCCTGTTCACTTTATCGCCAGTGGTGGGAAGTAGATTGTTTTTATGAATATGAGTTTTTGTAGTTTTTTGTACACGGCTAAGAAAGTTTTCATATACACCAAACGAGAAAGTGTAATTGAGTTTTTGCCCTAACCGTTCTGATTTCATTCCACAGTTAAATGTATTCAGATTATTTGGAATTGCATGAATCTCTTATTCTGAAGATTGAGCAGTTGTAGGGCAGAAAATTCCGCACACACTGATATAAAACTTGAACAATGAATTATGTTTGAAACCACTAGAAATTTACACTTTATTGAGGAGCAAATAGACAGGTGTTGACTCTTTGCTTTCAATAGTCCCTAGTTGTGAAGGATAGAAGCACGGTTTTGTAGTTTTGGGACAGCAGGAGTCATAATTGTCAGTAGGTGTCGATTTCAAACTACAGGAAAGAACTCTTCATAAGTTTTCATTTCTAGTAGTGGTATGATTGATGTTGATGCCAATTAGAACCAATCAGGTGTAGGCGTAACTTCACGTGGTAGTCATGAATAATAATAATAATAATAATAATAATATGTTTATTCACCAAATATAACTTGCATAAGAAAGGACAATATATAGTAAGAATAAACAAAAATAATCACTGAAGCTGTAGTAGCTTGTGTGTGATAACAAAACATACAGGTCAATCAATGTGAAATATAATCATGAACACACATCTTAAAATACATCATACGAGAATGAAAATTTAAATATGGAAACGTTGATTGTAAAATATCAAGTATAAAATTAAAAGATTTGAACAACACGACATTTCAAAATACAATGCACGACACTTTAAAATATAACATATGAGTATAATAATAATAATAATAACGGAAGGACTATAAATAAAAATATTTCAATATTATTTATATACAAATATGTACAGTTACTGTCTAGGTTTTAATTTTGCTAATAATTTTCTTTTTATCACTCAATCAGCTCTCTATCATTTTGTGTATTTTTATTCTGTCTGTCCCATTAACAAATAATAAAAGTTGTGTTTTAAAGCCTTTTAAAGAAGTTTCATTGATGATTTTTTGTGGTAATTGACTGAACAGTTTAGGTGCCAAATAGTTGTAACTTTTTTGGCCTACTGTTTTAGAAACTGTCGGTATGCAATATTGATTTTTTGATCTGGTTGCGTATCTGTGGTTCTGAGTGGTAAGTTCGCTTTTATTTTTATATTGCTGGCATCCTATCTGAATAAAATACAATTGTCTGATATCTAATATTTGTGTTTCAGTATAGAGTAGAGAGCTTGCATACCTTGCAGGTTTGTTGAGCATCATTCGGAGGAATCGTTTTTGAGAGATTTCGAGGGCATGTAGGTAATTTCCTGATACTCCTCCCCAGCCAATAATACCATAATTTAGGTGTGACTCAACCAAACTGTGGTACAGTATCTTTTTATATTTGAAGCTCAAAAATGGCCCGACTTGTTTGAATCGAAATAGAATACTACGAAGTTTTTTTGTTAAATATTCCATATGATGGTTCCATCGTAAGTGATTGTCGATGTAAATGCCCAAGTATTTTATTTTTTTTGCAGGTTTAATTAAAAATTCTCGTTGAATATTCAGACTATATTCTGGCAACGATGCTTCATGGCTACTGAAGGGTAGGTATACGGTTTTATCGAAATTTATTGAGAGTAATCTGCTGTCGAACCAGTCTTTGAGTTTTGCAAGATCATTTTCAATGTTTAATTTGAGATTGTACCAGTCATCATTTTTGTAATAAATCACAGTGTCGTCCGCAAAACTGATTATTTTACCAATTGTTTCTTGTTGAAATAGATTGTTCAAATAAATTACGAATAATACCGGACCCAATACGGTTCCTTGAGGTACACCACATTTAATGTTTATCTCTTCACTCACATGATTTTTGAATTTAACTTTTTGTGTTCTATTTGTCAAATAACTTCTGAAAAGATTGTGTGCTAGACCCCTTACACCCATATCTTCCAGAGTATCTAAAAGTATGGAGTGATCGACAGTATCGAAGGCCTTTTTCAGATCTATGAAAACACCAATAGAAGGAGTACTTGAATCTAAGGATTCATATATAGGTTTTGTCAAGGAATGGATTGCATCGTTGGTAGATTTTTTTTCTCTGAAGCCATATTGGGATGTCGACAGCAGGTTATACTTTGATAGAAAGGCGGTAAGTCTTGTTTTTAAGATTTTTTCGAAAACTTTGCTAATTGATGATAGGAGAGAAATAGGTCTATAATTTGAAACATTGTCAGTATCGCCATTTTTGAAAATTGGAGTTATGAGTGATTTTTTGAGAGTGGAAGGAAAAATGCCCAATTCAAAAGATTTATTTATAATATCTGTCAAGGGTTTGCATATTAATTTTGACATAATCTTTAGGGTTTCAGCTTTAATTCCATCAAGCCCAGGAGTCTTTTTATTTTTCAAATTATTTATTGTATTTTCAACCTCAGCAGTATTCGTTGGTGTAAGAAAAAGAGAATTTTTATTGATAAATTTTTTACTTTTGTAATTGGGATTTGGTCTTATGTTCTTTGCCAAATTTTCTCCCACATTCGCGAAGAAGTTATTGAATATATCGGCAGCATCTTTTGGATCGGTGACGTTCTCTTTTTTTTCATTTTTAATATTATTAATTATTTTTTCCGTTTTGATATTCAAGATTTCATTAACGGTATTCCAGAGTTTTTTACTTGCATTTTGTTCTTTTTCCATTAATTTTTTATAATAATTATCTTTTGCAGTCTTTATTTTCGTCTCAATTTCTTTCTTTATGGTTAAATAATCATTTTTTAAGTTTTCATTTTCTGGATTTTGTTTCCATAGGAGATAGGAATGATTTTTTTGGTTGATGTGCTTTATCAATGACTTTGTTATCCAATTTTTCCTTTTACGTTCACTATTTTTCATTCTGAAGTATTTAGTTGCTTTTTGAACACATGTGTTTATGGTGTTTATGAATTTTTCTGTTGTTGATTCGATATCATGCATTGGGTATAATTCATTTTTCCAATTTATGGTACCAACTGCTTTTTGTAATAATTGTTCGTCTATTTTTTGAAAATATTTTTTATTATTATTCATTGGATTAGTTTTTGTTTTGTTCAGTACAACTTGTAATAGAGTTATGTAGTGATCTGTAATTGTTGATGATATAGTGAGTGGTAAAATGTTATTGAAGTTTTGTTGTTTTGTTTTAATAAATATATGATCGAGACAAGATTCAGATCCATTTCTCGCTCTTGTTGTAGTATTAATTGTTGAATGGAAGCCGTACTCGCTCATGATGTCGAGATAATTTCTTGAGTCTTCAGTTTCTCTCAGTAAGTCGATGTTTATGTCACCCGCAAATAGACTGTAATCATGTTTATCTTTATCTTCATCTAGTAAATTATTGAGCTGGTCAAGGAAATCGTCGATTCGACTTGCTGGAGATCTATAGAATGCATATATGCAAAAAGTTGGCTTATCTACAATCATTTTTATTTTTAGTAATATACCTCCATTTATCTCAATTTGTTCATGGGAATGGTATGAGTTTGTTTTAACAAAGACAATAACTCCATCATTTTGGATATAGATACCTTCATTATAAAGAGTTATGTAATCGGCCATATTGAGGAAGGAGGTATCAGGAATCTGCCACGTTTCCGTTAAAACTATGCAATCGAAACAATTCCCAAGTTCCTCAAGATAGATTTTAAATTCATCTATATTTTTTGAAACACTACAAATATTAGTATTGAGAATTTTGAAATTATTCCATTTGTTGTTCACTGATAAAATTTCTTTTACTTCGTTTGAATTTCTTAAGGGGTATGTTGTTATTTTTTCTACTACAAAGTCTCTTATATATTCATCCATGTGAAACTAATCATTAAATCATTCGACAGCCTTGACAATAATTTTATGGTTTCTACAGATTATACAGATAATACAAATTATATAAATCTAAATCATAAAAACCATAGAAATTGTACAATCATACAAACTATATTGATATCATAATTAGGCTTGTTTTTCTGCATAAAATATAATACATGAATTATTTGATGCTTTGAGTAGAACCTGCGCGGGCTCTAGTTTTTATTTTTTCTTTTGCAATTGATTTTTCCCCTTTTTTTTCTAAATTAAGTGAAACTGGAACGGATGCTACGGTTGGTATGTTTTTGGGAAGTGCTTTATTTGGGGTAGGTGTAGAAGGTTCGCTATTTGATTTTGTTGTGTTGATTTCAGTACTTTCTGTTCCTTCCAAGTCTTGTGATGAATATACTTTTCCATCTACAAATAACTTATTTCTTTTTATGTAGCAGTTCATATGGTTATTAGCTTTTGCTAGACTCAGATGTTTTCTTAATATCTTGTTTTCCTCTCGCTGGATGAGTGTTAGGTCATGAGCAATGCTTATGTGCGTACCTTTGAGCCTTTTTGCGTTTTTGAGTACTGCTGACTTTTTCAAATATGAAACAAATTCCACTTTGATAGGGGATCCTTCCTTCTTACCCAAAGAGTAAGTGTTATTGAGGTCGCACTCATTTATTGTGACATTTACTAGTCTTCCTAATTCGTGACAGATGTATTCAGGTGTTATTTCCTCGGGTTTCTTGTCAAGTCCAAAAATCACTATATTATTTTCTTTCGTTTTTCTCTCTATGTTTTCAATCTTATTCAAAATATGCAAGTTTTCTGCTTCAACTTTATTTAGTTTTCTGTACAAATCTTCGATTTTTAGGGCTAACCTAGCCTCTACTGCTTCTATGAGTGACTTCAATTCCTGTTTACTTGTTCTGATTTTTTCTAGTATCAATTCTCCAGTTATTGAAATTTTCAGCTTTACTACAAGTGTAGGACGCGCTTTAGTTCGTTTGTTTATATCGGTTTTTACATCGGTGGTAGAAAAATCAGGTGTTCGGAATTCCAAACGCCTCTCTCTCCGATTTAAAGAATAATGGACTTTACTCACATGCGGTTTAAGGTTGATTTACTTATTTATTCTTCAAATGCACTTTGATCCAGTATTTTCGTACATGGATTCTTCTGGTTTATTCAACCAACTATACACAACAGTCTTGCACTTTTTCACAATTTAGTGTAACGTATTAGCATATGTTTTCATAAATTTAAATTGGAGACACTTTAGTGAAACGACGTGATATCGGCTAGCAAGCAAGCAGATACCTTCCGGTATAATTTTACATGAAACCGATTCAGACCGACCGAAAAATGCAAGAGGCCAGAGGCAATAGAATAGGATAGAATAGAATAGAATAGAATAGAATAGAATAGAATAGAATAGAATAGAATAGAATAGAATAGAATAGAATAGAATAGAATAGAATAGAATAGAATAGAATAGAATAGAATAGAATAGAATAGAATAGAATAGAATAGAATAGAATAGAATAGAATAGAATAGAATAGAATAGAATAGAATAGAATAGAATAGAATAGAATAGAATAGAATAGAATAGAATAGAATAGAATAGAATAGAATAGAATAGAATAGAATAGAATAGAATAGAATAGAATAGAATAGAATAGAATAGAATAGAATAGAATAGAATAGAATAGAATAGAATAGAATAGAATAGAATAGAATGGAATGGAATGGAATGGAATGGAATGGAATGGAATGGAATAGAATAGAATAGAATAGAATAGAATAGAATAGAATAGAATAGAATAGAATAGAATAGCATAGCATAGGATAGGATAGGATAGGATAGGATAGGATAGGATAGGATAGGATAGGATAGGATAGGATAGGATAGGATAGGATAGGATAGGATAGGATAGGATAGGATAGGATAGGATAGGATAGGATAGGATAGGATAGGATAGGATAGGATAGGATAGGATAGGATAGGATAGGATAGGATAGGATAGGATAGGATAGGATAGGATAGGATAGGATAGGATAGGATAGGATAGGATAGGATAGGATAGGATAGGATAGGATAGGATAGGATAGGATAGGATAGGATAGGATAGGATAGGATAGGATAGGATAGGATAGGATAGGATAGGATAGGATAGGATAGGATAGGATAGGATAGGATAGGATAGGATAGGATAGGATAGGATAGGATAGGATAGGATAGGATAGGATAGCATGGAATGGAATGGAATGGAATGGAATGGAATGGAATGAATGGAATGGAATGGAATGGAATGGAATGGAATGGAATGGAATGGAATGGAATGGAATGGAATGAATGGAATGGAATGGAATGGAATGGAATGGAATGGAATGGAATGGAATGGAATGAATGGAATGGAATGGAATGGAATGGAATGGAATGAATGGAATGGAATGGAATGGAATGGAATGGAATGGAATGGAATGGAATGGAATGGAATGGAATGGAATGGAATGGAATGGAATGGAATGGAATGGAATGGAATGGAATGGAATGGAATGGAATGGAATGGAATGGAATGGAATGGAATGGAATGGAATGGAATGGAATGGAATGGAATGGAATGGAATGGAATGGAATGGAATGGAATGGAATGGAATGAATGGAATGGAATGGAATGGAATGGAATGGAATGGAATGGAATGGAATGGAATGGAATGGAATGGAATGGAATGGAATGGAATGGAATGGAATGGAATGGAATGGAATGGAATGGAATGGAATGGAATGGAATGGAATGGAATGGAATGGAATGGAATGGAATGGAATGGAATGGAATGGAATGGAATGGAATGGAATGAATGGAATGGAATGGAATGGAATGGAATGGAATGGAATGGAATGGAATGGAATGAATGGAATGGAATGGAATGGAATGGAATGGAATGGAATGGAATGGAATGGAATGGAATGGAATGGAATGGAATGGAATGGAATGGAATGGAATGGAATGAATGGAATGGAATGGAATGGAATGGAATGGAATGGAATGGAATGGAATGGAATGGAATGGAATGGAATGGAATGGAATGGAATGGAATGGAATGGAATGGAATGGAATGGAATGGAATGGAATGGAATGGAATGGAATGGAATGGAATGGAATGGAATGGAATGGAATGGAATGAATGGAATGGAATGGAATGGAATGGAATGGAATGGAATGGAATGGTATGGAATGGAATGGAATGGAATGGAATGGAATGGAATGGAATGGAATGGAATGGAATGGAATGGAATGGAATGGAATGGAATGGAATGGAATGGAATGGAATGGAATGGAATGGAATGGAATGGAATGGAATGGAATGGATGGAATGGAATGGAATGGAATGGAATGGAATGGAATGGAATGGAATGGATGGAATGGAATGGAATGGATTGGATGGAATGGAATGGAATGGAATGGAATGGAATGGAATGGAATGGAATGGAATGGAATGGAATGGAATGGAATGGAATGGAATGGAATGGAATGGGAATGGAATGGAATGGAATGGAATGGATGGATGGAATGGAATGGAATGGAATGGAATGGAATGGAATGGATGGAATGGAATGGTTGGAATGGAATGGATGGAATGGAATGGAATGGTTGGAATGGGAATGGATGGAATGGAATGGAATGGAATGGAATGGAATGGAATGGATGATGGAATGGAATGGAATGGAATGGAATGGAATGGAATGGAATGGAATGGTTGGATTGGAATGGATGGAATGGATGGAATGGAATGGAATGGATTGGAATGGAATGGAATGGAATGGAATGGAATTGGAATGGAATGGAATGGAATGGAATGGAATGGAATGGTTGGAATGGAATGGAATGGAATGGAATGGAATGGAATGGAATGGTTGGAATGGAATGGAATGGAATGGAATGGTTGGATGGATGGAATGGAATGGAATGGAATGGATGGAATGGAATGGATGGAATGGAATGGAATGGATGGGTTGGAATGGAATGGTATGGAATGGAATGGAATGGATTGGAATGGATGGAATGGAATGGAATGGAATGGAATGGAATGGAATGGGAATGGAATGGAATGGTTGGAATGGAATGGATGGAATGGAATGGAATGGAATGGAATGGAATGGAATGGGAATGGAATGGAATGGAATGGAATGGAATGGAATGGAATGGATGGAATGGAATGGAATGGAATGGAATGGAATGGAATGGAATGGAATGGAATGGAATGGAATGGAATGGATGGAATGGGTATGGAATGGAATGGAATGGAATGGAATGGAATGGAATGGAATGGAATGGAATGGAATGGAATGGAATGGAATGGAATGGAATGGAATGGAATGGAATGGAATGGAATGGAATGGAATGGAATGGAATGGAATGGAATGGAATGGAATGGAATGGAATGGAATGGAATGGAATGGAATGGAATGGAATGGAATGGAATGGAATGGAATGGAATGGAATGGAATGGAATGGAATGGAATGGAATGGAATGGAATGGAATGGAATGGAATGGAATGGAATGGAATGGAATGGAATGGAATGGAATAGAATAGAATAAAATTTCATTGACCACGTTATGTATGAATACATTTGTAGCAAGTCAAAACGAGATACAGGTAATTAGGTGTATTGAGTGTGAGACTATTATCAACCTAATATGGAAAGTAGCAATGAATAATAGATAAATCAGTGTATAATTACAATACAACAGAATAAGAATGCATGTTGTGATGTAGTACATTGAGCATTATATATTCAAGACAGACAATGGTCACATGATGAAAGTTTAGATGTCTAGATGAATGGAGTCTCCATATATTCCTGAACTGAGTAAAAAGATTTTCAAGAAGAAATTTCTTGATTGAGTTCTAAAAACGAATTCATTCATATTTTCAATGTGTGGTAGAAGTTTATTGTATATTTCAACGTCTAAGGTGTTGCGAGTAGATGTTCTTAGTTTGAGCCTTGGCGGTCTAAGGTCTCCTGCCTTTCTTGTTGGATAGTTATGGATGCTCTAGCATGGGTCGCGAATGAGTCAATGTTATGGCGGAAATGTGTCAAGATATTTAAAATGAATAGTGAGGGTAAAGTTGAGATTTTGAATTGTTTAGGAAGTGGTTTGCAGTGTTCATCATATATTGTCGCAGCTAGAGTACGAAAAGCTCTAATTGAGTGAGTTAAATGACCCCATAGTAAGATTCCATATGATGAATGTGACTGGAATAGGCTGTGATAAGATGTTATTAATACTTCCAAGCTCAACACTTTTTTCATATGACGAAGCAAGTAGAGTTGTGTAGCGAGTTTTTTGCACAGCTGATCTATATGATTTTCCCATCTTAGACCGTCGTCAAGGACTAGGCCTAGGAGTTTTGTGTGGTGATTTGATGTCAAATTGGAGTTGGTTGAAAATAGGATTTTTTGTGTCTTATCTTTGTTGAGTTTCAGCATGTTTGCAGAGAACCATTCCTCTGCTTCATCTTCAACTCTTTTAGTAGTTTTCTCGAGTTCTTCAGCACTAGTGCCAGCCCGCAACATTGTTGTGTCATCTGCATAGCTTACACAGATGTTAGGTAATAGATAGTTGAAGATATCGTTTATGTATATTACGAACAGGATGAGACCGAGAATAGAGCCCTGAGGAACCCCGTGTTTAATAGATCTAACATCCGACCGTGAATTTACTGTACAGACAGTTTGTTTTCTATGGGTCAGGTAAGACTTAAGAAGGTCTGATGCAGTGCCACGGATCCCATAGAAATTGAGCTTTTCTATCAGCGAATCGTGATTGACGCAATCGAAAGCCTTACTCAAGTCCCACATTGACAGCAGTATGTTCACCTCTTTCGAGACTCTCAACAATGTTGCGAACTACCTCCAGGACTGCTCCAGTTGTTGAGCGATTGCAGAGGAAGCCAAATTGGTGTTCACTTATAGTGCCGTGAGTTAGAAAAAATGTTAAATACTGTCTGTAAGTTTTTCGAGGAGGTGGTACATTCATTTTTCAGTTTTTGATGGGATTTTCTCTCCTCGTTTCTAAAAAATAGAGTAGAAGTTATTAAAAATTATTGCAATATATTTGTAGTAAGGACAGATTTAGGATCTGTCCCAAAATGTCACTGCGCTTGAAATTAAACCTTCAGATAACTAAAAGAGAAATTCTCTATTGGTCAGTGACACCTTGTTTTCGAAAAAATTTGGAAATACAAATATATTTAATAATAATAAAACCTCTACTTATCTTGGTGGACGTTTCGGGAACGAATCTGCTCCCGTTCTCAACACAATTGAAATATTTTTCTTCGTAAACTTCGGAAACATCGAAAAAAGTTAATTAGCGGTTTATTGTTTGACATTTGAAGAAGATTATCATAACCATTCCTTTTTGCATTATTAATTGCCAGTTGATATTGGTGTTTGAAGTCCTTGTCAGCTTGAGTGAGAGCAAGGTCATTTGAGGAGTCACTGATTATTTTCATGGATTGAAGAGTGTATCTCATGTGCCAAAGATGATCATTGAAAAACTCAACTGGCCGTTTGTCTTGTTTTAAGATTTTTCCAAGAGGAAAATGTTGAGCAACAAGAGAACTATATGTATTTGTTAGATATTCCGCTAGAGTACGTGAGCTCACTTCTTCGTCTTGAAAGATTGACCAGTCGATTAACCTAAGAGATTCGATCATGTCAGGCAAGCGCTTTTGCCCTATACACCTTCGCCAAGTGTATTCTGGTTGTGCTTTTGGAAATTTTAGAATAGTCATATATTGGCCATAGTGGTCAGACAGACTCGGATCTATAATATTATATATGCAGTTGCCATCGTCTAGGTTTGTAATGATGTTGTCAATGCATTTGGAAGATGTTCTGGTGACTTTGGTTGGAATGGTTGGAACTTTGGTGTGAGTGTTTCGAGTGCCAATATCGATGTTAAAGTCACCTAATGAAATCATTTTATCAAATTTTTTGGATATGAATGCTAGCAGACTTTCGATTTTATCGAAAAATATGTCAAAATTGGTGCAGGTGGAGGGTCTATAGGCAGTAATGAATGCTGTTTTTAATTCTATTATTTCAATTCCACAGAACTCTGCATGTTTTTCTATGCGAAAGTTAGCCAGATTCAGTGGTTTACATTAAAGATGGATACTTACAAAGATGGAGACTCCACCACGAAGTGTATTTGATCTACAAAATTGGTTCATCAGAGTGAAGCCAGTAATATTGAGTGTTTTTAGGCACTCAAAATCCAGCCAGTGTTCAGTTAGACATAGAATATTATATTTATGCTCATCAAGATATAATGAGAGCTGATTCAATTTGTTGGAAATGCATTGGATATTCAGGTGAAAAATCTTCAGGGCTCCTTCTTGAAGATTAGCTGTCGGGGTGTCTACACTAAAAAAAATGCTGGACGGATTTCTGAGTTAGGAACTGTATCGTCTAGAAATCTCTTATCTCTTACCTCTAAGTCAAAGCGTTCAAATGCCGTTTTTCTTGGCCAAAAATTAGGATCATATATGGTTTCCATCAATTCAGGGGCTACTCCCACCATGAAGGATTGGTTATCGTTGCGTGTGTTGTTCGTTTTTGATTTTTTCACTGAGATGTCCGGAGATTTAGTTTTTGTATTCATGTAGTTTTTGATAATATCTTCTGTTACATTGTCAGGTATTCTGGTAATAAAAAGCCAGATTTTTTTCTTAGTCTCATTCCTGCCGGCGAAGTGATGATCACCTTCGTCAGTGCCTATATGCAGGCGACGCCTTTGATGTCTTTTATTAGGTTGTTGGAAGTCGACCTCAATGTTTTTGAGAGTATGTTGATCATTGTGTATTTCCTCCCTTTCAGCTTCATCGTTTGGGTTTTCTGAGTTGATGATTCTGTTCAAGGTTTCTTGTTGTTTATCGACGAGTGTTCTTGTATTCTCTTCTGCAGACATGGTATTTAACGTGGTCTGTTCCTTTCCAGATGCGTACGTGTTGGACTGGTTAAGTTGAGCATCATTGGTCTTGGGTGTTGTGTTAGGATTATTTGTAGGAGTTTGATGACTAATTTTTGGCTTCGGCAACGTTGTGATAAGCATTTGATTCATTACACTTGAACCACCCTGTACTGTGGGAATAGCAGGTGCATGGGTAATATCTGCTTGTTTATATTTATCTTTCAAACTAGGAGAGTTCTTGTTATCTTTTTTGCCATTGGAGATTGTTTGAGTGTTTAAAACATGGTCGTTTTTTGCTAGTGTTGCTTTTTCAGCTATTGGTGAATTTTTTGTCGAATATAATAATTGAGCTCCAATGTTTGGAGCCAATGTTATGTCCTGTTCACTCGATAATAAGTAGTAATTTTTTCGTTCAGTAGTAAAATAATGTTTTCCTTGTCATTGATGATTGTGTTTTTATCTACCACTATTCGCTTGATTAATGTGTTTTCCTCCCTCAAGTATGCTTCTTCTGTTAAGAATGTGTCATTTGCATCGGATTGAATGCTTTCTCTCAATGTAATTTCACAGCAAGGTTTTGCTCTTTTGGCACAACTGGGATGGTATAATGCGTTGCACTTCACACACTCTGTTCCATTTACAACATTACCTTTGCAGTATTAACACGTTTTCTTTGCCCTATCTGACACTACACTTCCATTTTCGGCCATCTTGCTTTTCTACATGAATGCAATCAAATCCCATGTGCGTTGAGGATATTATTTTTTCTGATGTTCAGCTCAGCAAATTGTGATTTCCAGAGTTTATCCTCACGAACTTTGAAATTCTTGTACGCATCATTCCTTCATCCTTTGCCGACAATATCATTTTACTCATGAAGCTGGGAGCCGTAAAGTTGAAGATGCAGGCTTTTAGGACAGCCCATCCAGTTTGGAGGTCAGTTTCAGTTTTGAGAGGTTATAGCCATAACTGCAGACAATAAATAATAAAGAGTAAATCAGTTTTCATACATTTGTGGGCTTGTCAATTGGAGAGGCCATCTTTCCAGACCACGACGGTGGTGATATTCTCAAGTTTCAACTCCTTTGGACAATGTGTATCTGACCTCATGGTTGTCCCGAATGTGCGTTGTGCGTCGTGGGTCATCTGAAAACGTAAACATCAAGAGAACCTGCAGGGTATAGCATGGGAAACGTACGCTGTCCATCACGTCATTTGTCCTGCAAGGGTCTATAGCAGTGTCGCAGCTCTAGGACTCCGAAAACTCTACCAGCTGATTTCACCTCAGGGGCTCATGACCACTACCCAGCCAAAGGTTGAACGCCGGTCCTATAGTCCCTAGTTTGGTTGTCGACATTGCCAGGTACCTCTGTATTGAACCACTCTAATTATGGTTTTCCATCCAAGAGTTGATTAATTCTATATCATAAATTCTTCTTCATTTACATGCCACTACAAATGTGTTGAAATTTTCTCCTCTCGCATACATATCATCACGATTATTGGAAATACTCACTTTGGGAGTTAGGAAGTTGTGTATAGCGGAGGTAGGAATGATTGAATTGATTTTTACATCGGTGAACATGATCTAAAAATATCTCGTTATTAAATATATCTTTATAGATAGTATTTCAGAACGATTCGAGTAATTACCACTATGATATCAGAAATTTTAGTCAACTATGAAAAATTGTGAATGAGAAGTAATACCTTGAAAGTAAGTAATAGTAAATTGTTGACTTCAACATCTAGTACAAAAGTACTAAGTTTCAACCATTTATAAACTTAGTGGCGCTCAACTGACCACCTAACAAAATCCGAACACCAGCCATTTGTTCACCAGACACCAGAGCTGCCGGAGCCATTTGTGAGGCGTCCTTTTCTGATTTTCAATTTTCCTGAAATAAAATGAAAAAGGAACGAAAAAACAGTAAAGTTCGTATCAACAATTCAGAAACTTCAAAATCTAATGAATCCACAATCTTGTATATGAAGGAAAAGAATATTCCCATGAGAATTCCTCACATGATAATAATGATAAAATGAAACCAACCAAATGTATCCAAGAGTTGTGTAAGGCTATATTCTCTGAAAGCCTATTTGACACTCTGGCTCGGGTTATTCACAAATATTCTCGGGCGCCACCTATATTATAGTGGTAGGTCCACTTGCTCCGGGCAGCTTTTCAGCGAAGACACGGTAATCCAGGGGTCTCAGATATTGATCTGTCAAAGTGACGTTCCGAACCTAAATGATCATTTTCCGGATTACCAGCTGCTCTTATCATGAAAGAAAATAAAACTCATGCAATCACTAACTTTTATTGAACCACTCATTTATATTCACAGACGAAAATAGAGTATGTCTCCCAACCTTAGTCTATATTTACAATTTATTTACAGTCCTTATATCCCCCTAATAGGCCGGTTTGCGATGAAAGCTCACGGAATATGCTAAGCTATGATCATCCGTCAAAATTGGAAAACCCGTGTAGTGTTAGGAAAATCAAATAAGCCATGCGATCAAAGAGAATGCAAGCACAAGCAGTAGTTAAGCACAAATTCAAGCCAAGCAAATCTGACGCTAAACTCTAGTTATGTATTCCATACAGTCATTCTCTTCCCACTACACTGTGGCACTGGAAACCGAGTAGGACCCGCCTTTCCAACGTCACTATCCCTGAATATCTCTCCAGAAAAATGAGCATAGGAACCCTCTCTTCCGGGATAGAAATTCAGTTCTTCCTTGCATACAGTTACACTCTCTCAAAGCACGGTGACCTTGGAAACCGAGTAGGACCCGCTTTTCCAACGTCACTATTCCTGAATATCTCTCCAGGAAAATGAGCATGGGAACCCTCTCTTCCGTGATAGAAATTCAGTTCTTCCTTGCATACAGTTACACTCTCTCAAAGCACGGTGACCTTGGAAACCGAGTAGGACCCGCTTTTCCAACGTCACTATTCCTGAATATCTCTCCAGGAAAATGAGCATGGGAACCCTCTTTTCCGAGATAGAGATTCAGTCTTAGCTCGCTCTCACTCTCTCTTCCTACTGTCTTTCACCTGTAACGGAAAACAGGATTTCAGTATCCTATAAGTCGGCTCACCTATAGGTACTCTGCGGTTCGGAGCTCGGCTTCAGCTGGTAGGTCGTTAGTTGTTGCGGCTTTCAACAACTGACGATTTCTCGCGCTGACTACGGGTATATCGTGCGATCCCCCACTCCAATAGTGGGGCGAGCGCATAGCTACCGCGCGACTCTCTCAGCGCAGCACTATCGCAGTACTTTTGATATCGCGCTGTATTCATTACTAAATCCTCGATCATTCAAAATATTCAATGATTGTACTGACTCCTGAATAATACCAGGACCAATACAACCGCCCTATTATTTGAAATATACACGAAAAAGAATGATGTCGCTAGCTCGTCTTTTAACCGAAATAATATTTACAACACTCTCAGCATGTACCGTCCAAATACGAACTCAAAATAATAGTAACTTCGTTACATCCCCCTCTCACTTCAAAAAAAAATAATTCTGCAGATTATTTTTTCCAACTCTCTCATAATCAAACATAACATCAAATGAATCATAACAGTGAAATAAAAAAAACATCCTATTTCTACACAACCTAAATATAAACCAAAAATAGTCCAAAATAGTCCGGGTGATAATAACTCCTGGGACCACCTAATGTTGGAAATGAGGGCGGGCATAAGGGCGTCCACACGTAGGGCAGGGTCTCCTTTTCCTCTCAGGCTCTTGGTCACTTTGAATCTGCTGGCGGCTTGAGGGCTCACCAGAATCGACTGCTCTGTCACGGTCACGGCGCGTCTTTTTAGGACAGCGGCAATGTCTAGACATCACTCCGATCTGTCCACATCGAGAGCAGAAAACGATTGCGGGCTTACGACATTCGTGGCGGCGATGTCCATTTTGCCCACACCGCCAACATGTTTCACCCGAAATGCGAACATAGCGGGGTGTCCCGCTAGTTTCGCCGGAAGGTGATGGACTTGGCGTCTTGAGTCCTCGGTTGGCCAACCTCTCAGCTTCCAGCATCCTGTTCTGATGGGCCTCCTTCGTCCAATACTCATCCCGTCTTGGATCCTCCTCGTTCGGTATGTTCAGATCGTTCGGGGCTGAATCTTCACAGGGAGTCGCTTCTTTCTCTGACTCTGCCACGGCCGGCCCTGGCTCTTGTGAGTTTTCGGTTGCCAATGTCGGCGCGGGAGCTTCGTCTGCTTGCTTTTCGGATTCTGCAATCGCCTCTGCTAATTCTCTAGTGATATCTTCCATGTCTGCGTCGACTTCTAGGATCGGACTGTCCATTATGCAACTATGGAAAACACGGAGTATCAGTCTCAGATTCGCTCAGTGAGAAAATTAGGAAAAAGTTAGGTGACTAGGACCAAAGGTAATCAAAAAGTCTCCGGTACAAAATGAAATATACTAATTCCTTCAAAATGAGTCTACATATAAAGCTCGAAACAAAATTTTATCCTTAAAAGAAAAATATCCCTAACGGTTTCTTAGCGAGGCAGCTGAACTCGGATGACCCGGCCGTCTGCAGTGGATAGTCGGATACGGATTCTTCGATCCGAAGAAGTTCGTAGGGCACGGAGCCTTTCCCGTAACGCAGGGGGCCACGGTGCGTTCGGTCCTAGGCTTATCAGTAGTTCGGCCAATTCTTGTTTTTCCTTGGTTATCCTCGGATCGGCTGGCAACGCAGCTGGCGCTGGTGGTGATTCCGGGGGGGATACGGGAGTCGCCCCTCTGATCGGTAGTGCGGTGGGCGGTCCTCCTATCCTCTCTCCCGGAAAATGATTGGTGTTTATTTCTTCCTGCGCTACCTCGTCGAGGCTGACTGTGGCGAGGTGCGTGGTGTTTGACGGGTCACCTAGCTCAACCGTTGCAGACGTCCTGGCTTCCGGCCGAAGTGGGGCTTGCTTGGTCATCGGTACCGGTCTGCACTGTTGGCGAATGGGTAGCGCATCGACAGAGGTCTTCGGAGCGTGATGCCTCTGACGAAGTTCTCGTGCCAAGATTTTAATAGCTCGTATCCTCTTTTCGGTTTTCGCTGCCGTCTTCTGAGCCTCCTCTCGCGGATTTCTCACAGTCACCGGTTTCAAGTCAGGAAGCTTGTGTTTCGGCATGATCCGGTTCTGTAAGGGATGATATTGGATCAACTTTATCCTCTCCCATGTCGTAAACCGGCTTCAGATCCTTGATGTGAACTCGTGTAATCTTTCTACCGCTTGTGCTTGACAAGTTATATACTACTGGGGATAGAACTTTGGTAACGGTATACGGACCGGAATACTTCGGTGCTAGTTTGGCTGCGAACCCTTTTATAGCTGAAGAAAGCTGATGCTCCTTTTTCATCACTTGATCTCCAACATGACACCGCCATTCTCGTCTACGGAGGTTATAGTGATGGCTCTGACTGGTGAAAGCACGGGAAAGATTGATCCGTACGAAGTCGAATACTTCTCGGAGTTTTTCCAATCTGCAAGCTCGGTTTTTCGGTTCTACTGGATCGTCCTCGACCTCTTCGGTTACAAACTCCTCGGTACGGTACACAGCTCCGGGGACCTCCAACTCTCTACCATAGTTGAGAAATGCCGGACTATATCCAGTGGAGTCATGTCGGGCTGTGTTGTATGCAAATACCAACTCTGGTAAATGCTGGTCCCATTTCCGATGATCTTTGTCGCAGAACTGCGAAATCATCGTCTTCATGGTTTTGTTTGTCCTTTCAACAGGATTGGCTTGTGGTGTATACGGCGGCGTGAGTCGATGTCCAATTTTCAGATCTTTCAGCAGGTCTCGGAACGCCGTCCCGGTATACTGGGTTCCATTATCGGTTATCACAGTTTTTGGGCAACCAAATCGGATGATAATTTCCTCGAACAGAGCTTGACTCACTGCCTTCGCTGTAGCCTTCCGTATAGGACGGCACTGGATCCACTTCGTGAATCGGTCTTGGAATACTACCAGATAGTTATTCCCTTTGCTCGAGCGGGGCAGTGGTCCGACCAGATCTGAACTCACAGTTTCCCAGGGTTGTCGGTTTTCAGAAGGTTGCATTTTCCCTGGAGTCTTCTGCTGTGAAGATTTATACTGTTGACAGGACTGACAGCTACGGACATACTTAGCAATGTCTCTGAACATCCCTGGCCAATAGTAGCGACGAGCTATCCTGGCGGTTGTTTTCGCTATTCCGAGGTGTCCGGCAGTGGGGGCATCATGATTCTCCTTCATGACGGACGGACGAGCTAGTTTCGGGATACACAATTTCCAGGGATCCGATAGCTCCGGTTCGGAGAAATCGGTAGAGTCCCAGAAATGACGGTACAGACGGTCATCTTTGATGCAGAAATCTGGATGTGCAGCAGGATCATTCTGGATTTCAGACTTTTTGCGAAAATACCAGGAACAGTTCGGTGTTCCCTCAACAGTGGCGATATTCACCTCAACAGGTGCAGGATGCCTTGACAAGGCATCAGCCACTCGGTTCAGTACTCCTTTTCGGTACTTTATCTCGAAGTCAAACTGCTGAAGGTACATACTCCAACGGGCGAGTCTTCCACTCGGGCTACGGATGTTATGGAGCCACTTCAGCGACTGGTGATCTGACAGGACAGTAAAGTGGTATCCTTCGAGATAAGGGCGCATCTTCTCTATGCCCCACACAATCGCTAAACATTCCTTCTCGGTTACGGAATAAGCCTTTTCTGGTGTTGTCAAAGTCCGGCTAGCATAGGCAATTATGTGATCACCATCTTCTTTGTTCTGTATTAGTACAGAACCTAGTCCTTGGTCACTTGCATCTGTTTGTAGGATAAATGGTCTGCTGAAATCTGGACAGGCCAGGACAGGGGATTCGGTCAAGCATTTCTTCAAATGACTAAATGCTCGTTCTTGTTCTATGTTCCACTGCCATCGGTAATTTTTCTTGAGCAACCGGGTCAACGGTGCAGCTATCTCAGAAAATCCAGGTACGAAACGCCTATACCACGATGCAACCCCCAAAAATCGTCGTAGTTGACGGACAGTTGTCGGTGGTGGGAACTCTAGTATCGATTTCACTTTTTCTGGGTCTGTTGCAATTCCCTCTCCTGTAACCACATGGCCCAGGTACTTCAGAGATCTCCTACCAAACTGACATTTTTCTGGGTTCAACCGGAGGTTGGCGGTTCGAAGTAGACGGAATACTTCCTGTAGGATGCTGAGGTGTTGCTCAAAAGTTTCTCCTAGTACGATAATATCGTCCAGGTACGCAAAACAGTAGGGGTCTAGCTCAGGTCCAATGATTCGATCCATCAGGCGTTGGAACGTGGCTGGTGCTGCATGTAGCCCAAACGGCATAACTCTGAACTGGAACAAACCTCTTCCAGGTACGGTGAATGCGGTAATCGGCTTACTTTCTTCGGTTAGGGCCACTTGCCAATACCCTTGTTTCAAGTCAATACTTGAGATGTATCGAGCTCTGCGCAATTTATCCAGAATGGCATTGATGAAGGGCAAAGGATACGCGTCCTTGTGTGTTACAGCATTCACTTTCTGGAAATCTATACAGAATCTCGGCTTTCCATCTTTCTTACGTACTATGACGACTGGGGAGCTCCACGGGCTATTCGACGGTTCTATTATACCCTCTTCCAGCATTTTGTTTACTTCGGTATTAATGACTTCTTGCATCCTAGGATTCTGAGGACGGTAACGCTGTTTGATCGGTTCCGGATTGATCAAACGTATTTCATGTTCAAGAATCGGCGTTACACCTCTTATGTTCTCAAACTGAGCAAGTTCATCCCTTAGGAATGCATTAAGTTTTCTTTCCTCAGTCGGTGTCAATGAGAGTTTCCCGGTATCTTCTAAGGTATTGACATCGTCTGAACGGTGCGGTATGCGGCCAGTAATCGGTGTTCCATCTATGCAAATTTTCCCACTCGAGAGTTCTAGTTGGAATTTCTGCGGTCGCAGAATATCCATCCCTAGTACGAAATCAGATGACAAACCCGGGAGGTGCCCAACTACCGCTGGAATAACGACATTTCCAATCACTAGCTCCAAGTGATATGTGCCAGAAATCTGTGCCGGAAGGCCATTTGCCATTCTGGCCATAGGAATATTCCTAGTTTCTCTCAAGATTCCCATTTGCTGGCATTTTCTAGCCACCATATCCCCCATATACGATTTAGAAGCTCCTGTATCCAACAGTGCCTCAAAGCGGTCACCTAAGGTATACACAGGAACAAAGGGACGGACATCCTCAGGTCGAACGTTTCGGATCGCTTCCGAGACATTGGTAGAATGACACTGCTCGGGTCTCGGTGCAGGGCAGTGCCTTTTTAGTTTTCCGACCTAGGACACGGGCAATCGCGTGACATCATTCCTTCTTTTCCACACCTAGAGCAAAACAGTCTAGGAGCAGATCGGCACTGGTTTCTCATATGCCCGGTGTGTCCACATCTCCAACATATGGCTGATGACCTTGATCCTGTTCTGGAATCAGCAACTGGAGTTATCCTTGACTCCATTCTCGGACGGTTCGACGGTCTAGTAGAGGGAGATGTAGGGGTCGGTTGTGCTGGTGGCAGAGCTTTCGAAGATTCAGGGTATCTCACAAGTCTATCGAAAGTTTGATACCTCTCCTGTAACTCTCCACGAAGGAGTTCAAACTCCTTCACAGCACGAGAGAAAGTGACAATATCGGCAAAGTCACTTCTCTTGATGTGCTGACGATACTCCGGTAGCAGGTTCCGGTATAGCCACATAAGCTCCTGTTCAGATGTCATATTCCCGTGTCTTCTCACAAGCGTCTGGATGTCGGTCATGTACGCTTGAGCAGGTTCGTTTGGACCTTGGAGTCGTCTGCCAATAGCAACTTCTAGGTCCACTTGGTAATTAGCGGGGTAGTAGAATATCCTGAACAGCTCAACAAACGTGGCCCACGTCTTACAGGTAGGTCGGTTATTACGGTACCAGAGGGCAGCTTCCCCTTGGAATAGATCCGGCAACAAATCAATTAGACGGTATGCTGGGATATTCTGCGAGATTCGGATCTCCTCCAGTCTCTCCAGAAATGCAACAGGGTCACCATGTCCATTGAATGTCAAATTCCAATCTCTGGTTCGAATGGGTTCAGAACTGGTACTGTTCATGTACATCGGTGGTGTCATTTGTATGGCAGGTGCAACGGTCGGTGCAACAGTCGCCGGTATGTTTCCTAACGTAACCGGGTTGGTATTAGGAAAAACCCAGGGCGAAGGGAGTGGGTCATTCCCGGGTATAGGTGTCGTGGGTGCCGTTCCAACTCGTCCTTCCCTGAGGAACTTTATCAACCTCTTCCTCTTGTCGTCAACGGTGCCAGAGACTGGAAGACCAAACTTCGACAATTCCATGTCTAGATCAGCCTTCTTCAGCTGATATATCCAGCTAACTCTCCCATCCACTGGGAGTGCAGGCTGCTCCTCTATTTGCTCTGGGGCACTAGAAACGTCTTCCTCCAACATTGTTCCTTCTGTATTCTACTACTGATAGTCGCGTAATCGGAAGCGAAACAACAGGAATTACTAGCCAAATTCGCGCGGGAATCGTGGGAGCGACTTCAAAACTTATAGAGCGAGGTATTACTGCATGCGGCGCAAATTATCACGCAACTGTCAAAGTGACAGGTAACAAAATCTTACAGATTCAAGTATCATACGTTATGTACTAGTTCTTATTTGCTTCCCTAGCCTGAATTTCGCTCTTAGAAATTTTCCTAGCGATGGGATGATCCTATTGACCTAATATTGCGTGTGAGAGATTCATCAATTCTCAAAACCCGCTAAACGAGATGCGAAAAGTATATATACTAGAATACCTAAGTACCTGTCAAAGTGACAGATCTCGATTGAGTTCAGAACTGTGTGGCCGGCCACTGGAATTTACTTTCTCATCATCTAGAAAGCTCAAATATGATTTAGGGCCCTCCAATCAGCGACAGGGTGATCATAGCAACTTCAGAACGGCCAAAATTAGGTCCTCTATGTGAAATCTACTTTTCACAATGCTACTTGTCTAACGGAAATCGGAGCAGCTGTTAATTTTGACAGGTCGCGATGAAGAGTGGTTTCTGGTCTTCGGTTACGCTTTCATACGGTCTGACGATTGTATTCGGTTGTATTCGGTTTCACCCGGTCCCTGCTCGGGCGCCAAATTTGTAAGGCTATATTCTCTGAAAGCCTATTTGACACTCTGGCTCGGGTTATTCACAAATATTCTCGGGCGCCACCTATATTATAGTGGTAGGTCCACTTGCTCCGGGCAGCTTTTCAGCGAAGACACGGTAATCCAGGGGTCTCAGATATTGATCTGTCAAAGTGACGTTCCGAACCTAAATGATCATTTTCCGGATTACCAGCTGCTCTTATCATGAAAGAAAATAAAACTCATGCAATCACTAACTTTTATTGAACCACTCATTTATATTCACAGACGAAAATAGAGTATGTCTCCCAACCTTAGTCTATATTTACAATTTATTTACAGTCCTTATATCCCCCTAATAGGCCGGTTTGCGATGAAAGCTCACGGAATATGCTAAGCTATGATCATCCGTCAAAATTGGAAAACCCGTGTAGTGTTAGGAAAATCAAATAAGCCATGCGATCAAAGAGAATGCAAGCACAAGCAGTAGTTAAGCACAAATTCAAGCCAAGCAAATCTGACGCTAAACTCTAGTTATGTATTCCATACAGTCATTCTCTTCCCACTACACTGTGGCACTGGAAACCGAGTAGGACCCGCCTTTCCAACGTCACTATCCCTGAATATCTCTCCAGAAAAATGAGCATAGGAACCCTCTCTTCCGGGATAGAAATTCAGTTCTTCCTTGCATACAGTTACACTCTCTCAAAGCACGGTGACCTTGGAAACCGAGTAGGACCCGCTTTTCCAACGTCACTATTCCTGAATATCTCTCCAGGAAAATGAGCATGGGAACCCTCTCTTCCGTGATAGAAATTCAGTTCTTCCTTGCATACAGTTACACTCTCTCAAAGCACGGTGACCTTGGAAACCGAGTAGGACCCGCTTTTCCAACGTCACTATTCCTGAATATCTCTCCAGGAAAATGAGCATGGGAACCCTCTTTTCCGAGATAGAGATTCAGTCTTAGCTCGCTCTCACTCTCTCTTCCTACTGTCTTTCACCTGTAACGGAAAACAGGATTTCAGTATCCTATAAGTCGGCTCACCTATAGGTACTCTGCGGTTCGGAGCTCGGCTTCAGCTGGTAGGTCGTTAGTTGTTGCGGCTTTCAACAACTGACGATTTCTCGCGCTGACTACGGGTATATCGTGCGATCCCCCACTCCAATAGTGGGGCGAGCGCATAGCTACCGCGCGACTCTCTCAGCGCAGCACTATCGCAGTACTTTTGATATCGCGCTGTATTCATTACTAAATCCTCGATCATTCAAAATATTCAATGATTGTACTGACTCCTGAATAATACCAGGACCAATACAACCGCCCTATTATTTGAAATATACACGAAAAAGAATGATGTCGCTAGCTCGTCTTTTAACCGAAATAATATTTACAACACTCTCAGCATGTACCGTCCAAATACGAACTCAAAATAATAGTAACTTCGTTACAGTTGTATTCCGTGTAAAAACGTTGAATCGGAAATTGTAAAGTGCTTTCGGCTATCAGGAAACTCAACCTAAGAGCAATAATCATCTAGTGTTCCAAAAGAAATCAGAAAAAATATAAACTCACACTCGTTCACCGAAGCAACTGAGATGATAATTGGCTGACTTTCCTCGAAATAACGTTTTTTGCTCGAAAAAAACTCGCTATAACTAGGAATCTAGAATATTGAATTGTTATAATATTGTTGGATTGGAAAATTTGTTCTCCTGTCTCCTCCTAGAGGACCTCTTGATAATGATAACTCTCCATACAGTCTACTTTTGCAACCTTCCACAATACAACATCTCGAAGAGAACATTCAAAAGAGCAAAGTAACCTCTCGTATTTGGGACACTTGCTATAACTACCTAGAGCACGTTCCGAGAAATGTCTTCGGAAAAGTTGAGTTGCTGTGATCATTTGACTAAGAAGTAATGCTGATTGAAGTTGAATTGAAGTGAGGTGAAAACATGGATGAAGATGAAAATCTTTGGAGTAGATCATCCAGATCACAAACATCTATGAACGAAACTGATGCCAAGTTATGGTTTTATTCAGCGGGAGTGGCACACTGAATGTTCAAAATAGGCCAACTTGCCGGAGGAGACGATAAAAAGTTTGGACCAGGTAGCCACATGTTACGGTGGAGTAAATCTCCGGGAAGCAAGCCTCTACTTGCACAGTCAGCTGTATATTCAGATGTGGGAACATAACGCCAATGAAAAGGGGATATTCTCTCCTGAATGTACGAAGTTCGATGGCTAACAAAAGTCTTATATTGGTGTGGTGACTTCTTGATCCATGTTGAAGCAACAATGGACTCAGACCAAGCATAAAAATTGGTAGAATTCATTTTATTTTTGTATGTTTCCAAGACGAACATCAGAAGTTTTGTTAAAAGGACTGCACCACACAGATCCAGTCGTGGAAGAGAAATACGCTTTGAGGGGGCCACTTTAGATTTAGCACATATAGAAGAGCACTGAGTACTGTTAGAAATATCGGGGCAGAACCAAATTACAGCAGCATAACCTCGTTCCGAAGAGTCACAGAATTCATGCAACGAATAAGTACCTACGGCACTGGATAGAAGAAGTCTTGGTAGTTGAAAAGAGGAGATGAGAGAAAATTCGTCGATATATTTTTTCCACAAATTGATCATGTCAGGGGGGGAATTTCGTCCCAAGACAACCCCAGAGCCCAAAGATTTTGTATGATTACCTTTGCGAGAAACATCAAGGGTGCTAAGAAGCCCATTGGATCGTGAATTCGAGCAAGTTCAGAAAGAATAATTCGCTTCGTACATATGCGGTCTGCCATTGCAAGGCTAATATTTTTATGACATGATCGTCCGCGACTTCGAAAGAGAGGGTGTCATTCTGTGAATGTTCTTATGGTAGGTCAGAAAGTAGTTTGGGGTCATTGATAGTAATAATAATGATGATAATGATAATAATGATGATAATAATAATAATAATTTATTCAGTATCAAATGGAATTACAGAATATTATAATATCAGGAATATGAATGAATTAGAGATATCACAGACGAAGAGTTTCCTTGTGCGTGGGTTGAATTCACTTCAAAATGAAATACGCTTGTGAATACTCAAATACTAAGGATATAGGCTATAGATATATAATTGAACAAAATTCACACATATCAGTTATAAACACACAAACATTCCACATTATCTGATATAATAATAAATTGAAAGTTAGTTTCATGAAAATATACATTGAGTTGACATATTTCAAGTGTTGTCAATCAGTTGATGGATCGACAAACGAGGCGTTTCAATTAAGTATTGGTGAACATTTTTTTTAGTTCAAAGAAAGTGTTGCAAGTTTTCATTTCTCGTGGTGAACTGTTGAATGTATTCGGTTCTAAAAATTCATGTGATCTCTGTCCTACAGATTCAGCATAAAAAGGTAGTTTGTATTGGTCCTTATTCCGTATTGTTTCAGAATCAGATCCTCAAAATGAAGTTACCTAATGTTGAGAATAGCTAGTTCTTTATGAAGTTTTTCAGACTCAGGTACGTTTTTGATACCCCACCTCACCCTACCATACAATACATGATGTGACTCTGGGCAAGGCTGTAGTAGAATGTTTTTTTTGCATCAGTTCGAAAATTTGTTGAAATTGTCTGATCTCGTATAAAACACACCTTGATTTTCTCACAATGAAGGTATATGGTGACTCCAAGATATTTTATTGAAGCAACTGATTTGATTTTGTATTGTTAAGTAGTTGTAGTCTGGAAGAGATGATTAATTGTTACAAAAAGGCATGAAGTACGTTTTTTCTATGTTAATGGATATGGATAAAGGGATTCGAAAGATGGGATAGCATCATTATTTGCGTGATTATGCAATTCGAATTGAGTGATAGTATGAGAGTCGAGGCGTTTTATAAACATGTTGTTCAGGTCAGCAAGATTTTCTTCGAGTTTATCTATTAACACGTTCAGTGACAGTTCTTATATAGAAATTCCACTTCATGTGACACTACCGTTTTATTGTGGGAATGGATTCAATATTGCTTCAGGTGAGTGGTTTATATGAAATTTGATGTGAAAAAAAATATAATGTGTTTTTTTTATCACTTTTGATGACGCCTATCAGCGTCCTGCCACGTTGTCGAAGTATATTAGCTTTTGTTTTCGCATGACGCTGAACGGCGTTGTAAATAAAAACATATGAAAAATGTGAAGAAAGGAATGTATTCTAGATCAAAAGCGCTCCCAATAGGAAGACTACATATATATAACTCCTAATAAGCAAACTGCATTCTACCGAAAGTGTTACATCTATTTGTTATGCCACTCCTCAAAACAGAAAGGGCACAAAGGTGGCTTTCCAATACATCCCTTGCATCGGAAACTGGTTTCGCGGCGTGTGTTTTTCTCAGTACACAGTTTACATTTCAGAAAAACAGACTTCTTTCATGACTTAGGTCCTGGGACACCAGGAATTTTCTCGGGCCAATGACCTAAGTTTTCTTCTGGTACAGAATTTTGAATTCTTCTGTTACTGTGTCTGCTTATTCTTACTAAACTCTTTGTCTCGATGTTTTCGGACAGGTTCATGAGGCACTTAATCAAATCATCCCTGAATTGAAGAAAAGAGTATTTTCTATCACCGCCTTTGCAATACTTTCTGTAAAGATAGAACGCATTCCAAACTGACACGTCCAATAGATGGAACAGAACTTTTTTGTACCATCTATGCGTCTTCCGTGGAGAAGAGTAAGTGGAAGTCATTTGATCGCATCTATCGATCCCGGACATGTGATCATTATATGTTACAACTTCTTCAGGTTTCACATATTCTTTTCCAAACTTGTTCGCCGTTGTCACCAAGCGTGGATGGTTCCGAGTTGTAATCACGAGAACATCTCACTTGTCCTTCCATTTAGAGACATATACGTTTCCCCTACGTTGCCAGAAATGTTCTCCCTTTTTGAGTTTAGATGCCACAACTTTCTGGGGATTGTTCTCTCGATTAGCCCTCAGAGTGCCGTTTGTGTGTATTGTCAACGTCAAAATTTTCTTCGATAACTCGAAGCTGTTGTAGTAGTTGTCCATTAAGATGTGGTGTCCTTTCATAATAAAGGGCTTCAGCAGTCTCAGTACGAGAGCGGTGGTTTTACTGACACTTTTATCAAGTGCTGCAGGCTGAGCTCCACTATACATTTTCATATTCAGAAGGTACCCATCTGAAGTGGTTACCTCGAAGAACTTGATGCCATATCTACTTTTTTTGTTTTTTATATACACTTGGAATCCTAATCTTCCATGAAAATGTAAAAGACTTTCATCCAGAGAAAGTTCCTCGCTTGGACCGTAGACGTTCTGGAATTGGACGATCAACATATCGAGAAGGGGTTGTACTTTGTCTTTGGATCTCGAACCAGGAGGGGAACAGCAGATAACTCTGAGGATTTGTTGGTAGCGCCTTCCAGACATGGTAAAACTGAAGACTGGATGATAATACAACGGATCGGAATAAGAAAAGTAGCGTTTCATATTTTTTGTAGATATCTGGCCTTGGAGCAAGCATAAGCCAAGAAATTTCTTCATTTCATCAATTGAAATGGGGCGGAAATTTGCGTCTCTGCAATGTCTAGTTTTTGGTCTGTTGCTGTTGACCAAGCTATTTCCATATTCATTTGAGCATTGCAAAATAAATGCTTGTATTTCAGGAGTGAAAAGCTTTTCGAATACCTGGAGTGGACTGGAGTTGTCATCAAGGGTGATTTTCAAACAGTTGCTAGCTTCATCGAAGTCAAATCCTGGTATATCTGTTGTTGTGTCCTCCCAATCGCTGTCCTCATTGTTTTGAGCTTGCTGAACTAACAGTGTCCGTGATGAACTCGGAGAAAGGTCTTGATCACTATTAGGGTCATTGTCAGCCTCCGAATTGGCGCTCAAATCTGCTTTATCATTTTCCACATCTGACTCTGAAGAATTTTCACTTGGTACATAGTCCTGATCCGATCCATACTCTCCATCATCCTCATATGGATCTGATTTTTCATGTTCAGATCCAGAACATAACTCGTCAAACAAACGTTTCAATCTGCGTTGCTCCTTCTTATAAGGATCGTTTGTTTAGCCATCTCCATGCATCTGGAATTCAAATAAGTGTTGAGCTATTCATAAAAGTGTAAGCAATTAGGCAATTTCCTTTCCTCATGGGTGGCTTGACATTTGCAAAAACGCACAAAAACGCTACGTTCACGTGCATTACATGCTCTATTTTGTTCATTGTGCAAGTATTCTACTGGAGGAATGAATCGAAGAACATTGAATCGATTATAAAGTCATAATAGGTCAATAATAATATAATGTAGGTACTTACTTTTGCTGTTGCTCCGACAAAAAACTTCTTTGTAAACAAACACTCTTTGTAAATAGACACTACTCTGATTAGCAATGCTTTTCAAATGGCACTGAGACGCCGCACGGCGTGATACGCGTCAAAAGCCAAGCTTACCAAGAACACGTGGTTAGGGAGGGCGGGAGGGGATAATTACCTGAGATATGACGCTACGGTATATGTGCTCCCATGATACGTGACAGTAGGGGTCCAAATAACATTGGCTGATATGCTTATTAGGACGCCGTCCGGCGTACTGGCACCAGATGATTTTGAATTTTTGACTCCGTACGGCGTCATGTCACGTACCTAGGGAAGCAAGATAACGCCGTACGGCGTCGATGTCAATGAACGTGTTAATATTCACAAATTCACCGAGTTGGCATTGTGTTCAGGAATTCGGGGACAATTTTCGATTTCTTGTGAATAGGCGGTAGCAATCAAACGTTCATTTTGATATCGCTTTATGAGAGCCTCATATGTTATTGTGTTATTGTCCTCAGATAGGGGAGTGCACTGAATAAGGGCCAAAGGAGGGCTTTGCAATGAGTTACAAAGATGTGTGAACTTTTCTATATTCCAAAGACTCGTAATAGTCTGTACCAAGGCGTTGAATATGTCAATAAATCCTTTGACTTTTTTGTAATCGCCAGAAAATTTGGGTACTTCTATCTTCGGTTACTTGATATGGCTGATGACTAGGCACTACGGCAGCATCATCAGGGTCACCAAATAGCGAATAAGCAGTCTGAATTGCAATAGTATCGTTTTCAAAAGTATCGCGAATGAGTTCGTGAGTTCCCAAATCGGTTCCATCGACCAGGCGTCCAAATATGATCACATTTTGATGAGCCTTTTTGAAATCATTATAAATCATTTTGAGCCTTTTGAAGGCAATTTTGAAGGCACCTCGATAAGTATTATCGGTTCTTGCTAGAACTGAGTGATGTGAAATGGTTCGCAACTCATTCACATTTATGTCGCGAAGAGCTATACACTGTTTCAATTTATTCAATTAACATCGATCAGCATCTATCAACAAAAGAGGATGAGTCAGGCAGGAATCCAGGAATCCCCGACGAAAACCAATATTCGAATGCCTGAATTGTGAACACCTCAAGAAATTACCTTCCGTTATCAGCTGAAAGGATTAAGTGTGGGCAAAAAATACAAGAAAGGGAAGCCCGCATAGCCTGAGCAAAAAACGTCCGCAGGTTTGTCACTGTTCGTAGTTCAGCTATACGCAAATTGAATAAATATTGTATATTGAGAGAGAGCGATGACTGAGGAGAGATAGATATATAATTTTGGGAGTGAATGGATTTCGAGATTGACACATTCAAACCAAAGTAAAAATGTAGTTGTGTGTGATTGAGCATCCGTTGACTCTGAAGGACCAAAATGTTGAGTATTGGGATAAATTTTGGGGAGAGTTTGGAGGGAAAAGAGATACTTGATGGCATCTTTCCCTGGTGCCGGTTTCTTTGGCTTCCGATGTCCTACGGCACGTGGTCTATCCTCTTCTCTCGTCCGGCACAAGATCAAGAAGCACTGAATCTCGCGATGAATAAAATCAATCTGCTGATATCATGTAACTACAAAAACTCAAATATCTCACGAACGGCTCAATTTTTTGTATTTGAATAAGAGTACCTTTTTCATGTAATTTTCTTCGCTCCATCGAATGCTCCTGTTTTTTCACCATAAATAATACAGGAAAAAAAGTTTTTCACAAAAAATCATGACTCACCCTCTGAAAACACCCTTTATAACAATATCAGAAATGTGGAAGTGTGACGAAAAATTGTATTTTGACAACATACATCCATGCACGAAATTTCAATCGGGTGGCTTTCATCGTTCAGAAGTTATGCGGAGAAATTATTTTAATTTTATCAACTTTGGAATGATATATCTCCCTTAATATGCATTTTGGGCCATGAGTTTAATCATCAAACTACACTTATTTTTCAATGTTCTATCACCCCCAGAAAGCTCGGTACACATTTTTGACTCACCCTGTATAAATAACTTTTGTCACCAGTTTTGACGATGATGGATATGATTGAATCACAAAAAGGGAAAGATTTGATACAATTTGAAGACTACATATACCGAAAAGATAAAGTATTCTTGACATCAGATTCATGGAGGTGCGTGAAATCATTCTGCAAAGGGAGATCGTGCGTGCAGCAAGGTACTGCAAAACTCACCACCCCTCACGATCATGCTTCAAACCCCGCTGAGGTGAAAGTCAACAAAGTAAGACAAACTATGCGTGAATTGGCGAGTAACACCTTCGAAAGACCTAGGAATATAATTCAAGCTTCCACGTCTGATGGGATATCCATTGAAACGTCCACATTACTACCTAGTTATGAGGCTTCGAGGAAAATTATCAAGGGACAGCGAAGTGACTCCAGCGATAACACAACTTTCAATAATGTGGGAGACATAATCATCGCAGAAGAAATGAAAAAAAAACAAGAAGGGGGGAAATTTCTTGTTATGGGACTCTGGACAAGATGATTCTGACCGGGTATTTATGTTTGGAACCTCAGAAACTTGTCTTTGATGATTGAGTTTAAACATTGGTGTGTCGATGGTACATTCAAGGTGGCACCTACTCTATATTCTTCCAGATGTATACTATACATGTCCTAATTGATGAGAAAGCTGTACCTGTAATATATTGTCTTATGAGGAATAAAAACGAGCAATCGTACAGAAGGATTTTCATCACGGACTGAATTCTATAACAATTCTGACAGATTTTGAAATGGCCTCTATGAATGCATCAAAAAGCATTTTCCCAACTGTCACTATCGTAAGTTGTTTTTTTCATCTATCACAGAGCTCGTGGAGAAAAATCCAACAGGCAAAACTAACAGCACCTTATAGATCGGAAGAAAATGTGAGAATACTGTTGAAGATGCTCTTGGCGCTGAGTTTCGTACCTTCTAAGAACGTCCAAATGGGTTTTGAAATGATTGCCCAGAATTCTTCAGAAGAGCTCGCCCCAAAAATAGAGTACTGGGACAATTATTATGTAGGACGACGACTACTTAAAAATAATCATCGTTTCTCAATACAATCATGGAATATGTATGAACGTGTGAAGAATGAACTTCCAAGGACCAATAATTCCTTAGAAGCATGGCATAATGCATTCCAGAAATCTATCGACTGCCACCATCCGTCTATTCACAAATTTATAGAATTCATCAAGAAAGAACAGAATAGCTCCGAGATATTTATTTCCAGATACAAAAGCGGCTTCAGGCAATTCAAAAGTCGTAGTTCCAAATACGTTATAAGAAATGAGAGATTACGAACTCTTGTACAGAATTATAATGAACATAATGTTAAGGAATATTTAGAAAGTATCGCACTCAATTTGAGTTATGAAGTAGGTATCTAGATCAAATAAATGTGTTATTATATGATCATAATAGTTATTTATGGTACTAGTGTGTTATGTTGAAAATAAGTCACGTGAGAAAGATTTATACCACGAGGCCGTCAGGCTGAGCTTCCTGGGGGTGATAGTACATTGAGAAATGAGTATAGTATGATCAATAAACTTATTGTCCAAAATGCATATTAAGGGAGATAAAGTTGATAAAATTTAAATAATTTCTCCGCATAACTTCTAAACGGTGAAAACCACCAGATTGAAAATTTCTGCATAGATGTATATTATTGAAATACATTTTTTCATTACACTTCTACATTTCTCTTATTGTTATGAAGGGTGTTTTTAGAAGGTGAGTCGTGATTTTTTGGGACATCTTCCCTTGTAATTCGTTTTGGTAAAGAAATCAAATTTCACGAGTATTCATACTGAAAACATCAATACCAAAACTATATACCCCACCATATCGAGTTTCGAAATTTCGTTAGTCTCAATAACTATTTTGATGGAAAAAAAAATGTATTCTGTATTATCATAACAAAGCAGGCAATCGTATATGACGTTCTTTGTAGAAGTTCATGCATGCTAATTCTGGAATTTCAGAAAAGTGCTAGATTATGTTGCCATAACTCATGTTTCAATTTGATATTGTTTCAGGAAATCCTGCCAATGCCTGTTCGTGACAAATTCCCGTCTGGTCCACGTACCCTCGGGCAGCCCCGCCTCTTCGATCCTCCAGAAGCAGCTCATGTCCTCGTTCCCGTTGCCACTCCTGCCAACGGGCACGCCCCTGTTGCTACTCCTGCCTACGGCCCATCCTCGCCTCCTGCTCGCCGGCGGCGCGCGGTCACCGTGTCCGACAGGCGCGCTCGCAGCACCGACGTCGGCGTCAGTAGCCTCTACGACGTCATCTCCGAGGCCGACCTCGCCTTCAGCCCCGACGGCAGGCCGGAGGCGGTGACGGTCTTCCAGGGTCGCATCCGCGACGAGGTCGTCTACGGCGTCTGCATGCCCGTGCCGGGTTTCAGCTTGCTTTTCGTGATGGTCGCAGTCGCCGCCGTCGTGTCCGCTTTGGTGGCCGGCTCGCTGCTTTATCGGTGAGTGAACCAACCTGGCTAGCCACCATGAACGAACCATAATAGGATGGACGCACGACTGAAATATAATCGAACCCAACCTCACTTTTTATATTTGTTTTCATCGGATTCACAGATTTCCTTGAATAGGAATGAATATCATTCGTCTTATGATGATGGGTGTATATACAAGTATGCCGTCGCATTGAAATTTAATGGAATGCTCAAAGCAGGGATAACGTTTGATGGGTTTGTTTATTTCAAGGACTCATTGATGAACTCATTATCTCACCTCGAACCATGGTAATTTCTCTTCAGACAGTGCGGCAGGTCGATTGAATGAATTGAAGTATGTGGTTCACGGAAGAAGACAAGAAACTTTGATACAGTAGTTGAATGGGAAAACTGCCCTGATGAACAAATGAAATACTGTTCATTCAATGTGTTATGCATACTCCAGTTACATATGGAATTGTTTCAATCAATTAATTCCACCGGATCATTAGTTATCCAATGATATTCTGCAATGATATCTATGGATATGTTAAGGTGTTGATTTCTGATTTCACTTCCAGGACTGCAGTAAAACTTTTTTGAAAGACTGTGATAATGCAGACAGGGCAGCTTGTTTGATTCATAAAACTGATTGTGTCCTTAGATACCAATAGATAAAATATCAGTAGATATCCACATGTGTACTAAATTCCATTCTTCAGAGTTTTTTAACTGGCCATGGAGAAGAAGAAGTTCATTACTGAACTTATGAGTGATGACTTGTGACGACTTGTGAGTGATATAGTACAAATGACCTTATCGTTCTGTTTCTTTCATTGCTTCTTCGAGGTATTTCAAATGTTATATCATTTTGAATGATAGAGCCAATCGAAGTAGTGTGATTCAATTGAAAAATTTTCATTTTGAAATTTCGAACATTTCATATTACTATACATGATATCAATAATCGCTCCTGAATACATACCAGAGAAGATAAGAAACGTATCATGAGGTACTATGGAGCTGCATCTGCTGATTATGACAATGAGTTAGTCAGGATATTTTCTCAAATCATCTTGAAGTTTGAGAAACTATGTGGAATCAGCAGAAATAATGAAACGACCTCATATGATGTGTGGATATTTATGAGGATGAGTAACTGGTGCGACGATGAGGACGATGAGGAGGATGAGAACGGACTGTGCTAGTCTCGTGCTATCGTGCGTAGGGAGCAAATTGATTGGAAGGCATTGGCGTCGTTTGGATAAAGTAACTTGGAAGAGTCAGTGAATGAAGTATCCCAAATACCGACTACATCAGGCGTGGGTGAAACGAAAGCGCCAAAGAAAATGCCAAATCATTCCAGTAGGCGAAGACAATCTAGGAGATTTCGTTCCTCATAATCATCGGTCGGTTATAATCATCCTTCTCGGCTTCAGACGGTGATGATCATCTCCATTTTGTTCAGTAAAAAGGTGACAAGAAACAGGAATATATATACATATGAGGAGTTTCTGAGAGGGTAAAAGGGAGATCTCGTTTCCTATAGTGATCGGTATCCTTCTCGGCGTCAGACGGTAACAATCATCTTTATTTGTTCACTCAAAAAGTGACAAGAAACAGGAACATACATACATATGAAGAGTTCCTAACGGTTGACGTTTGGTAGAGGGTTTCGTGGTTCGAAATAACTTAGAACTCGAATTTTCGAAAAATTTTATGAACACCTCGATCAAGTTTTCCTACTGCGAGTATATGCAGGATCAATTCCTGTATCCGATCATACAATAAATACAGGGTGTCACATTCAGGAGAAGAAACTTTCTCAACTTTGAGGAAGATTGAATTGGTCGTCTAATTTTGGATTCCCTGTAGGCGGTGAATCAAGTGGTGATGTGGATTTCGAAAGTATCATTTCTGTGCTTCATTCTACCTTAGAAGGGCTTACCACCAGTTGAAAATCAGTGAAAGGTTGTGAAAATGAGGCTAGATCTTTCGGAATTTTCACAAAAATCAAGACATACAAGAAACAGTTGAAACATAGGTGTAGGGAAACTTGATGGAGCTCATCATGAAATTTCTTCAGGAATCCAAAAATGGTATTGAATAGGTACCGGGTGTTCTATCATCCAAAATAAGAAAGATGATGGTAACATCAGGTATGACCGAGAGTGTTATGACCTTGGAGATATTACAAAATGAAAGAGTATATTGAATAAGTCTGAAGTCCACAAATTCAGAATTCTGATATATTTCTCACCACGAGAAATACGAACAAACGGCCACCGTGAGAAACCCCCCATATGAAGAATAAATTGTATCCTGAACAGAGAATGAATGAAGCGAGGATGAACTGAAACTGTTCTCCCACCCAACCTCAGATCTAACAAGATCGACAAGGCGTGAGAATATGTAAGGAACTATTGAGGAACGAAGTCATAGGGAAATGGACCGATAACGGATCTCGAATAGTAGAACATTTGAACAAACTCATTACTTCCGACCCCATACTCACTCTAATCGAACCTATCATCACACATTTCACGGTATCATCACACAGTTCACGGATGAAAAAGGAAATCCAGTTGCCTATTACATTGACATGGGTTGAAACGGTTATCTCAGTCATTTTGAGCCATAGGCTGTTGGACCTTCGTCTATAGATCCCTTCGTATATTCATCCCTGCCTACCCACATGCCATATTGCCAAGTTGTGCAAAATGTCAATTGAAGGAAACGTACATTTGACAATGTCGCACCCCAATATTGTTATATCAATACAAATATACAACTTGGGTTCTTGCGGTCAAAGTGCTGGAGTCTAACTATCTGAAACTTCGAATAATATCAGAGAATTATGTTCATTTTCGGTTTCAAAAATAATGAGATTCAGTGGATATTATTCAAGGAGAATTGTTGTCCCTGTAAGGTACAATACAATTTGGTTGAGACTGCCAGGTTTCTCAGTTGCTAATGAAGATGAGGACTTCTGGTTTTCACGTTCCTGTCCTCCTTCTTTTTCAAACTAGGGATTGTCCAATCAGATTTCGCATATCTGATTCCGTCCATAACTTTTCCTGTAGAGAAACAGAGAAGAAGAGAAACAGTTATGCAAGATCTGTTGAGGTCATCTTGGGTTTCAATGAACGGGAGAATCAGAAGGCTCCATCTTCAATAGCAACTGAGAAACCTAGCTGTTTCAACCAAAATGGGATGAACTGTACAGTGTTATCGATGTATATCAACCTTTTTCAAAATGAACAAGGTGACGAGGACTGAAAGCTGGATAGTATCCAAGTAAATTCTTTCTGGCAACAGTTTAATTATCTGAATATTTCAGGTACCAAATCCAAAGAGAACGTCTAGCTGACCAAGCAGTTCATCACAACACGAACGGATCAGTTCACTCAAGCGTGTTTTCGAACTGGATAGGATTCCGACTGCTGGGAAAAAACTGCGCGACGGTAGCCAGACAGAACGGTTCCAAGCGAAATGGAACGATTCCAATGGAAATGAACACTGTTGTGGACGGAGAAGCTGGTGCATCTAGTTCTCAGGATTCATCTGCTCAACTGAGTAACGAAACCATTCGCCACCAGCAGTGACCTTTGATGAATTCGCACCTGGAAATCTGACTGTTTGTTCGTTCATGATTTTGACAGCTTCTTGTGTTCTTAATGATTCCGGCAGTGCGATAAACTCTTTATGGGTTTCATATTGATGATCGAAGTCGTCAACAAATATTTTTTGGCAGGTCTCATATACATTTCCATTCCGCATTCCATCTTCCTGAAGTATATCATTGCCAGTGTTTATGGTCTGAGATATCATCAATGATTGCACTGTCAAATGCCGTCTTACATAAAATATTCTGCTGTTCTGGTTGAAAGAGAATATTCTGTGCGGTGAAATGCTCAGATAAGAATATTGCTCATATTCATCACACTGTTGGGACTAGAATTGATTCATTTCAGTTATTGAAGTGCGAATTCTGATAATAATATTCTACTCAAGAAAATTGAAATTCATCAGTGTAATCGCACGTCTGCCTCTTTGCATTCAACCATCTACCACTCATGTAATATTGGTTCAAGTTCATCACATAACTCAAACTATCCACAGCTGCGAGAAGAATGCTCATCAGATGGAAAAAGATTGATATCAACAAAATACAGAGAACTCACTAACTCTTGTTTCGTTATATGTATATTTCGACGTATTTTACATGTACTCTGGAAACTTTTCCGTCTCTGAACTTTGTCCTATCTGAATATTTTTCATTCATTGTGGTCAAGTACGACCATTCCTTCGGAGATAACACTCTTAATATTCACAAGTGAAGGCAATCCAGTATAAGCTACGTCATGCAATCATATTGCAGAGGTTCCATTTGAAACTTGACGTCTAACGCCGATGAAGTGATTTAGTCCACTTTCCTGTTATATTGAAAGATTGTCGCAGAAACAAACCATTTCTTCAGTGAATATCTTGTCTCGAATGTGAGAGCATACGAATAGTGCTCGTAGTATTTTCGATGACCTCATCCAGCATCATCCGTTTTCTCAATCCATATTCATCGTAATATTTGAAATGGAAACTGTTTACATCATTTTTTGCGCCGAATTCATAAGGTTTTGGTTGATTCTTTGTATACAGTATAACATCGACTGCTAGGTGGTAAATGTGATCAGGTTGGATATTGTCATTGAAACAATATACCATTCTTCTCAAATCTCCCACTGATATGATGGAATCTGTGCAGTTCATAATCATTGAAATTGGGTCTCAAGATGTAAAATTTTATTCAGTGGCAGGAAATTATCATCGTACTCAGAATACTGACAACTCATTGTTCGTTGGAATTGTCGAATTGATCTCTTCATGTCTATATAACTGAAGGCATATTATACGAAGCACAACTTTCGATGATTCATTATATTGCTTTGAAACTTCTTAGTTTCTACACTCTTGAACTATGTTTGTTTGACGATACAAAAATCATTTCCCCATTCATAGTGGAGATTGGAATGAAAATAGTGAAAACATCAGATCCAATGGAGGAGCGCCATTTTTCAAATCATGGCAATGTCATTCACGATTGCTTGATTTTCACTCAATGATAATCCAAGATCAGAAAAAGGTGTCTCCTAATAGTCTGGACAGACAATGTACATTCAATATTGAATAACTTCTTGAAATCTGCTTTTATTTCATTTTCAACCAATGATCCATTCAATGATTCGATTCGATCCATATAAAAGTTATTATTATGCCACCAATTTCTTGACGTGTTATACGGCGGAAAATAGTGCATTGTATCTGGCGATAACATTCTGAACGCTCTATATAAAGAAGATATAAAGCATGTTATGAGGTATCGTCAAGATTCGTGATGATCAGTTATCACAGAGAAAGATTATAGCAATAGGAAATGTGATACATACCTTAAACTTATTGAGAATGTATGGGAAGTGATAGGGAAGTTCATTCGCAATCATAAACTATCAACTTCTTGTATGCTGGGAAACGTACCTCGATTGGAATTACCTGTTGCGTTTGATCCTTACCTCGTATGAGAGATTATTGAGTTGTTTTGAACTTTTGGTATCATAATTCTCATTGATATATGTTTCTGATGAAATAAAGGGTGTTACATGGGATCAAACTTCTAGGGGTTATTCAGTGCAACAGTAGAAAACATTCGAGTAGTGGGTCCCATGTCCGGAAAAGTGTCACTACGGCACTACGGCCCTAAGACGCGTTGAAATTCAGAAAGAGTAAACAGAGTTCAGTCTGGAAGACTTTGTTACTGACAATAGAAGTCACCCATAGATCGTGATATATTCCTTCTTCAACTTTTTTTGATATGGGGTCAGTGATATTTGAATTTCCAAGACGTTGAGCTACTTCATGATCGTACGATTGCAAACGTGATACCATCTTTCTATTCAGGCATACGGCTCAGGTTCCAGACTGAAAATAATCTCCAACGGTTTGTGGTCAGTCACTAATTCGAACTCATCTTTTCCGTGAAGGTTACTTCGGAAATGTTCCACCGCCTTTACCAATGCTAGTGTTGCCGTCTCCGTTTGACAAAATCTGTCATCACAATCGATCAAGCTCTTATTACTATATACAATTATTCATAGTATATTATCAGCATTGTATTAGATTAACACTGATCCTTAGCCAACAGGACTTGCATCTGCGACGACTTGCGTCTTGTCAATAGGGTTATAGTATCCCGGAGACATGATATATGATGGAAATTCATTTCTTGAAATGGTTTCTGTCGATCTTGTTTTCAGAAATTCTCTATTTTCGTATGTTTTCCTTATCTCAACCGCAGATGTTGTCTGAGTGGTTCTGTGAGAGTTGCTAGGTTGGGAATCCATTTTCATGTGTGGTTAACTAGACCTAAGAAGCTTTGGATTTCATCAACTATTCTAGGGGCCTGAAATATTTTCACCATTACAATACAACTTTCCGAAGGTTCGATGCCTTCTTGTGATGAATTGAATTCGTTTGAATTCGTAAATGCATTTTATTTCATTGAGATGAATAATATTATTTTTCGGTACCTCTAGGGTTTTTTCTAGGTTCATATCATGTTCTGTTTCAGTGGATTCAAATATTGAGATGTCATCAATGAAGTTGACGGTCCCATTAGTTTCTGGAAAATCTCTGTGGCACAAGATATACCGAATATCATCATATCGTATATCGAAGCAGACCCTTGGAAGTTATGAATTCCGTTATGGATCAAGTATTTAGTGCTCTCTGTGCCTATGCAGTTGTAGATGTATTACTTATGATTTGATATGCATCTCAGAGAGTGATATCTCAACATATAGGTAGGTGTATTTCATTTGATGAATCATTACACTACAGTCATCATCAATATCCTGGGGCTTTCTGTCAGCTAGGTTTCAATTGAAAAATATCAATTTCGTCATTTATTGATTCATCTTCCATTCACTTTTGAATCGATGAATTGTCTCTATTCATCACTTTTTTCCGCAGGTGACAATATAATTCGACAGTTCATTTGACGTTGAATATATAATTTCCACTACTCACTATATGATAAACCAAATTCCACTGGGAGATGAATTTGAAGATATTCATGTATACAATCTGGTGCTCCATATTGATTTATGTATTATCATTCTCATTTTATAACCTGATGGGCTCAATTGCAATACTTATAAAGTATGTAGAATTTTGTAGATAAGTATTAGTCAATAAGACTGTATGTAAATAACATTCGTTCAACCTAACGAACAATATTAGAATAGAACTATTTTTTTAGCGAAATCATATCACCTTGTGAATTTTTGATCTGTTTCTCGAATATAAGATCAAATGAGTTTTTTCAATGTGTGAAGGTGAAGGAGAAATGTTTTTTCCATGTCAATTTGATTATTTCAGATCATCAGAAATTGCGTTCAGTACTTGCTTCATTCCAAAATGTAGGTAATTGAATTATTATGAATTCTGCTAGTAGTGAAGGATATCATATCCCTCAAATGAATTGTGAATACCATTTCGGTTCCTGGTTTATGGATTATAATGATATTCTCCACTCTCATTGTATAGAAATGAGTTGAACCATTAACCTCGAACGTCTTCTTTATATTTTTTGAACAAATCAACTTTGCTTGAGACACAACTACCTGGTTCAACTTTCCGAATGTTATATAGGTGATTTGAACACATTTTCTTTTGATGTTATCCTAGTGGCTAAGAATGAGAAACATGATCATTATATCTCATATCTTCATATTGATATAAATTATCAGATCAGAATTCTTTGACTGGAAGAAAAAATAGAAGGTGGCTTTTGAAAATCAAATCCTAGCTGTCGGCAGTTCAAGTATATTTTTGCAGTTGAAAAACACTCGCAGAAGAGAACTTATTTCCTATCATGAATGGCACAGTCTCATTACAGGGTTTCCGAGGTTGAGAATATCAGAATTTTGTATAATCGATGAAAGAATTATTGAAAGGAAGAATAAAAAGTTCACATGAGCATACGTTATATAAACATTCATTCGCGAGATCCAGGACGTCGAGTTCCAGAATAAATGAAATTTTGATAATATTCTGATGAATATCCAAGTACCTCATTAAGTGAACCATTCGGTATTATCTTCATCCAGTGACACCATTCGGAAATTTTTATCATTATATTTTGCTATAAAGACTGAGTGACTATTGAAATTTCGTCAGTCGCATAGTTAGTTGGAACAATACATATTGGAAGTATTTTAGGCGATTTAAAAAGTGCTGTTATCAAAACGAATGACATTCAGTATGAAGATATCACAATTGAACAACTTAACATCCTCTCAATATCCAATTAACATTCATCTCACAATATTTCAATAGTGTAACTCAGTTGTGACAGAATTCTGTACTTGAAGCATTTTTTAGTAATCGTTCAATTACTCTTCGGAGATGTTATTATTGAAATACTACTGCAGAATATGTGTACATGTATTATAATTATGAGGTTATAAGTCGATATTGTATTCGTACAGTATTGAGTATTCATAGTTTATTATATCATATCTATTATTCATTATAAATGAAGACTCAATGTTCAGAATATTTCAATTCGGAGGAGTCTCACTCTTCATACTGGATATGGATGGAGAACTGTGAGCGATATATATATATATATATATATAGAGAGAGAAACTGTTCGAAGTCAATCTAGGCTTTCAGAAACGATTATTTCCACTACAGGGTTTACCAGAAACATGAAGTCGAATGAAATAAAAATAATTGTGTTGAAAGGATATTTTATTTGATCAGATGTTCAAAATGCAGTCCATTCAGTTTTGAACGATAAAACAATCGGTTTTCGAATTCCATTCTTCTTATGAAGAAGATATTCCATTTCATTAGATAGTCACCATGTATGCTAGTTTGTTGTGAATCAAAAACAAAATCATGTTGGAGCATTCCTTCAGAATGAATGGAAAGTACTTGAAGGAGTAGCATTTTTCTTATCGGGTCCGTACCTACCTATCAATGTTGGTGAAAATGAGTCCTTTGTGCGAGGTTTTACTGTGAAGTCAGGACAGCGTCGAATCAAAATCATCCCAAACGAATTGCGAAATTGCGAATTTCTGTTCATTTGCCATTCGACCAAAATTGGGGTGTGTCACGACGACGGGGTTACTCATCCCTTCACTGAAATATGGTGGTTCTAGTTCTCCCTAACTCTTTAGTATTTTTGCCAAACGGCGTTCTTCTAACTTTCTCATTCTCGAGATATTCGCAGGGGAAGTTTTCAGATTCACACCCAGTATTTATATTCATATATTTCTTCACTGATGTCACTTTGTGCCATGTTTCATTGTACCATCGTTGCATTGAGCCTCTGAAAAGACCATCTCTGATGATAGAAATGATCATTTCCAAAAGGTTGGATAAATTTCAAAGAGTTTCTCCATTATACATCGCTACATTCCCCAATATATTGGTTTTATTCCTACTGGTCTGCAGCGTCTCCTCTTTGTTTATATATCGCCGCTGTAGAGCAAAAAGTGGCAAAGTGGCAAAATTCAATATCTTGTTATTCCGCCAAACGCCATTTCAAAAGCTCCTCTTTAAATGGGCATTAAGGTGCCAAGCACCAGACAAGCCACTGCAATCAGACCCGTGGGTACAAGCGCCGAGTATTGAACAAAAATGAGAGCAGAGAGGTTCCATGTGCCTGCCAAAGGCCCCTTGTTGTCCAAGTAAAATTCATGCAGCATTCATCAAGCGCCTGAGTGCACCTGGAATCTCTTTGCTTTTTCTCCATTAGAATAGTTTACATCCTCTAGAGGAGTTCATAACATACAACTTAGCATGCACAACAGGCTTCAAGGAGATCTCCTCAATTAGTAGCCTGAGATTCCGATTAGTTTCGTGAGTTTGAGGACTTGGAGAAACCGAGCCGAGATGACATCATACCAGAAGATGTTCAACAGTAAAATTCAAGATCACGATATTCCAATGCAAAAGGACGGTTTTAGTGGTACTGGCGAGTCGGATGTTGAAGATAAAGTCTGCCTTACTGTTCTCAAGAATTTTCAAAATGAATTTTCATGATATGTTGAGCTTCAATCTGTGAGAAGGATTTTTTTCGTGTATCCATATATATAATTCAATCTGATGAATTCAGCAGCTCTGACAAATGAATGATTCTCAAGATTTTCGAAATCAACCAAACAGCATGTAGTCATTAAAGCAATAATTGCTGATGCGGAAACTCATAGGAGAAGTATACACACAAAAAGTGGATGAAATATGAAATAATAAAGTGAAAAAACGGGTATTTTGTCTCCCCTGTGCAATTTTCTATTCTTCGATACTTGGCTCCTTTCTGCTCTACTAGAGTGATGAATATATATTGATTGATTGAGAGATCCCGTATAGGTATGATATTCTGATTTAATTCTCATTTGAATAAATGAGCAACCAGAAAGCTGCCAGTATATAACAGCTCATTCTAACGATGAATTTCCTGCGAGAAGGGATGAAACTGGGGAAATACTAGAAATATTCACTGAAATTGAGAGTTTTGTCGTTCATATTGTGGTTAATGTTGGGAAAAATTGTGGATTGTGATTCTAAACTCGTTGACTATTTTGAATACAAGACTACGTATATAAAGAATGCTTGAAAGTGTATCCCAGTAATAATCATTCATGTAATCTCTTCATTATATTCTCCTCTTCACTATGCTGGTGGTTTTGGATTCCTGAAGTTATTCCATCAAGAGGATATCGAGGATTGACAACAAGAATTCACAAATAATCATTGATATTCCTCAATAAAGAAATATATAGAGAATGCCTGACATTTTTCAATTCATCACCTACCATACCCAAGGGCGGATTCATATGGGGGTAGAGGGGATAATCATCCTTAATGATGTTTCTGTAATGCGTAATTCATAAGACGCATTGTGATTCATTTTTGTTCCTCCTTGTACTTCGACTGTTAATAATTCGTTTCCGAATTGATTTTTTTTTGTTTTTGAATTTAGTAGGCAGGTATCGTTCGGAAATTATATGAATACCGAAATTTCAAAATTTCATTCCTTGGCATTCATTAAATGATGAATGCCTCGAGCAAATTATTGTTCTACTCACATCGAAACGAATGACCGAACTGCCCTGAACAAAAAGTGGCACTGTTATGGCAATGAACGCCAGTATTGGTATGAGATACTGTTGCATATTCTGCAATCTATTATTGGATGATATTGATGGATAGCTACACGAAGTACTCACCACCAGAACATGTAGCACCTTGAACACACGACACTCCAATTCAATCTCCAAACTTCCACTCGTAAAGCACAGACACAAACAAATATAATGATGGGCTGATGAAGTCAATAGTGGAGACAGCATGCCAAAAAAGTTGCAGCTGTCTTCGATTCTTGTTTATGCGTCACCTTTTCGGTATGAACTAAAAACGTGGTTCGACCTTGGCAATAATAGTGACAACCCCCCTGGTGGACACCATGGATAAACTATATCCTCGTTGGCACAAATGAAGACTGGATTCATGAATTCTGTAGTTGCATTTCACCCAAATGGAACACAACTTTCAGAACGACCACTATTGCCCATACATCTGCTAATTTCACAGTATCTATTGTTACCACCTTCTGGAGACATACCACAAGAACGATCAGCACTATGTCTCCATTCGTCTAATTCAGTTATACGTTGAATCAACTCAGCTAGAAATGGAATTGTCGCTAGAGCCTAAGGAATGAAACAAATCTAGGAAGCTAGTCAAATGTTCATTTGAGGTCTACGGCTGTTGAGGATGAATATGGTTGTGCACTGGATGGCCAATGTACTCTGGGTCCATCTTTATACATACAATACATTCATGGACATTTCGAATTTGGAATGAGTGGATGTTCATCGAACGTCCATCGATGTACATCCGCTGAGCATCCATGTACGTACAGTGGACGTCTATTCAATGTCCATGGATATTCATACTCAAAATGGACATGAATAGGGCGTCTTCTGCTGTGTAGGTATCACTATGTCGAATGCATGCCTTCAGTCTATACACGACCAAATCACACGACCTTTGTGGTAGAGAGGGATAGGATTATCGTCCATCTCTGCTTCTAGGAGTAGAAGAAGTTTCAGTCACTCTAGGAAGCAGAAAAATAAATAATATTTCTGCAGGAAACATCACATTGAATGGATATTTGGAATTTGGGTTTTACTGGAACCATACATAACTTTCTCAAGAATTGAAAATGCCGTTCCACATTGATGAAGTTTTGTCTGTCCACAGAATATTCCTCGGGGAAGGGGGTCTTGATGAGTACTCCCAAAGAGCTATTCACAAAACTGAAGATGACGTACAAGATTCCTGGTTTCAGAACTTGTTCCTGTCTCGATAGTACGGTGTGGCTGGAAACAATTCTCATGCAAAATTCGCCAAACCATGGTTTGCGCTAACCTCAACCTCGGACTGGTGACCCGAGCACTGATCGAAGGATTATCCACTATTCATTACAAAACCTCTTCATCTACTGCAACAGGACGATTAACAGCACGTTCTCGACTGGCCGGTCAACAAGATGTCTTCAAGTCTGTGAATCGAATTCAAATTTGATCTGGCATTAGGTCGTTGCCAATCAGGAAATCTTCTGACGTATTTTCAACTCAATTTTCATGGACCACATGATTTGATGATATCATATCACAATACTCTCGAGATGTGAAAACAGGCATGGCGACAGTATCACCACTTTTCGAGTCATTGGCTCGCGAATCCTCATAAATATTCCAGGAATAGCTTCCACATGGGTACAGCTCGCCATTATATTCATTAAGAGATCTTCTCCATCACGAACAGGTATTTCGTTCTGCAGCTCGAGGTCAACTAAATTGAAAAACCAAGTAGAGGAACTTCTTCATTCATGTGTGTATGATTCAAATAGTTTCTCTACTCTACAGCCCAAACGGGTCATTTGCGGACATATGAACAGAACTGCTTGTTTTGATGTCCCCTATCATCCCTTGGAATTTGTCAGTATCTTTTTGGAACACCCTGTAACCAATAATAGGTACATATGCGGATGGTGACCGAAAAATCGATAGTGTTTCATTTTTCGAGTTGTATTTTAGACGTATAACATTGCATTCAATGTTAGGGTTTGTGGGAGCCTCGATTGATTTAAGAAACAGAAGAAAGGTAAAAGTTTTATTCAGCGGAGAGTCAATAAGGTTAAAAATGTGTCGCTTGTGGCGTTCTGGTTGCAACTGTCCTCTGGCGCTTGACCTAGATCCCCGGTAGGGTGTCAGTGGTGATCATCTGATTAGGACAGGACCGTCCTTGAATAAATGGATCGTTACAGTCCCCCCCTCGTGTTCTGCTCTCGGCCCGAGGAAGAATCACGAAGATTTCTTCTTTGGTTTTCCTTTCTTGCGGGGTCGGCCTCTCTTCTGGATCCGGACAACTGGTTCTTGCTCAGCAGACCCATGATATGGATGTAAAGCGCTAACGTGATATACTCCTAGTGGTTCCTCGATGGAATCTGGGGCTGCTACCTGGTAGCTGACGGGGGATATCATCTTGGTTATGACATAGGGGCCGTCTCGCTTTGGGTCAAACTTCTTAGTGGTTCTTTTGGTACTGGAACTTTGGGTATGGGTAGTCACCCACACTTGATCTCCTTCTGCATAGGGAGCAACTTTACCATGTTTTCTATCGGCATATTTCTTATGTCGATCCTGCTGCTCATCATGTATACCTCTTGCTTCTCTCCAAGTAACAGCAATGCGTTGTAGATATGGAGTGATTTGAGGAACAAAATTATCAGAGTTGACTATGACTCGCAAATCATTTTGGACTTCGTCCAACGTCCTTAATTCTCTGCCGAAGGTAAGGTATGCGGAAGTACAGCCTGTACTATCACATTTGGCGGTATTCATCGCAAATCTAATAGTAGACAGCATTTGAGGCCAAAGATTATGCTCATTCTTGACCAACATCGCAAGTCGTGGCTTCAAATCTCTATTCTTCCTTTCAACCATGTTTGCTTCGGGGTGGTACACAGGGATCAGTGATTGTTTCACGTTCAATAGGAAACATACTTGTTGCATTACTGCTGATATGAACTGCACACCATTATCGGATATCAGCTTGCGTGGTATGCCAAATCGTAGGAAAACTTCTCCTAGGAGCACTTGGGCGCAACATTCAGCAGTGGCTTCTTCCAACGCAAACAATTCAACCCATTTTGTTGAAGTATCTTCGATGATGAAGACCCATCGTTTTCCATCATCGGATTCAGGAAGTGGTCCGAAAAGGTCTATGGCGATCGTTTCGAAACGCTGAGCGTAAATAGGTGTGAGTAGTAAACCCGCAGGTTTCTGGTTCGATGCTTTATACCTCTGGCAATCGGCACAACTTTTGATGTATTCAGTAATGAATCTCTTCATACCAGTGAAGTAGTATTTTTTCGCAATTCGTGCATAGGTTCTTTCTACCCCATAGTGGGCAGCTGTAGGAGTGTCGTGATGCTCCTGCATCACTCTCGTTCTCTCGTGAGCTGGAACCACGAGCTGGGCTTCCTCGCACTCTTCATCCCAGGAGTACTTGTAAAGTACACCACTGGACATAATATAACCCCTATTGGTCCATTGGGTTATGGTTTCGTCATTGGGATCTTCGAAGCTTTTGATAATTTTCAGCACTTCGGGGTCCTTGAGCTGTTCAGCTCGAATTTCGCCAGCCGATCGGCAAGGCATTTCAATGGATACTAGGCAGATGTCACAAGTGGAGTCGTCTTCATGACCACATGGCGGTCTTGACAGGAAATCTGCTATGACGTTCCGTTTTCCAGGAAGGTATTCGATCTTGAGGTTGTAACTCTGGATTCGAAGTGCCCATCTGGCTAAGCGACCGGTGGGGGATTTTATGTTCAACAACCAGCGAAGGGGTTGATGATCTGTGGATAAGGTTACCTCAGATCCTTCGATATACCCCCTGAATTTATCCAATGCCCACACGACTGCAAGTGCTTCACGCTCGGTTGTGGAATAATTTTGCTCTGGCTTCGTTAAAAGCCTACTTGCATATTCCACGGGGTGTTCTTCGGCTCCTTCTCCCTGTACCAACACCGCGCCCAGGGCGAATGAACTGGCGTCTGTTCTTATGGAAAAGGGCTCTCCTTCATCAGCTTGCTGGAGGATTGGAGCAGTCATCAGGAGCCTCTTCAACGTTTCAAATGACTCTTGGTGTCTTTCCGTCCAATTCCAAGCAACATTTTTTCTCGTAAGTTCACTAAGGGGTCTGGAAATTTCCGCAAAATTTTCTATGAATCGGCGATACCATGAACAAGCCTGTAAAAACGATTGTACTCCCTTTAAATCACGGGGAGCGGCTCGATTTGCAATCGCTGCAGTTTTTTCTGGGTCTACTCCTATACCAGTCGGAGTCAGCAAATGCCCCAAATATCGGACACTTGCGCAGACAAAAACACATTTTTCTCGGTTTGCCCGCAATTGAAATTGTCTCAATCGAGCGAAAATGAGAGTCAGGTCATCAAGGTGCTGATCATAGGTGGGGGAAAGGATAATCAGGTCATCCAAGTACGCTAGCACTAGTACATTGCTCAGTCCTCTACGAAAATAATCTATCAGCCGCTGAAATGTAGCTGGAGCATTTCGTAATCCGAATGGCATACGCAAGTAGCGAAAAGTTCCAAACGGCGTTGTAAAGGCTGTCTTATCTCGATCACTTTCTTTGACCTTGACCTGGTGGTATCCAGAACGCAAATCGATGGTGGACATGAAAGGTGTGTGTTTGGCCGCATGTAGGAGATCATCCATTCGAGGGAGAGGATATGAATCGGGAACAGTGACTGCATTCAGCCTCTGGTAATCAATACATAGTCGGATACCCCCTCCTTTCTTTGGTACCAGCACTACAGGGGCTGCCCAAGGACTTTCAGTCTCTTCAATAATTTTATCTTGTAGTAGTTTTTCAAGTTCGAGCTTAAGCTGTTCCTTTCGAGCCGGAGACATCCTATATGGTGGCAATGATATAGGCGGATGGTCCCCTGTATTAATTGAATGCTCCGCATATGGAGTAGGTTCTCCAGTTTTCTCAAAGATGTCACTGTTTACATCTAAACAATTCAATAATCGTAACCGCTGCTCGTCATCAAGCATAAGACCCTCTTCAGGACGCAACGTTTCGAAACTAGTAATATGTAGATCTCTGGTGGTCGTTTCAGGTTCGAATTCCAACTCATATTGCGCCTCGTCTTCAGTAAAATTCCACATTCGATCAGCAACGTTCAATTGTATTTTTGCATCGATGATAAAATCAATTCCAAGCAGTGTGCAATTTTGTGCTCCTGGAATAATAACGAAGGTGGTTGGAATGATACGCCCCTGGAGGAGGACATCCACTTTGGAAAGCAAAATATTTTCTGTCTTTGAGGAGCCATCGGCAAGTTTCATTATGACAGTTTTGCTTGTAAATGTTTGGTTAGTTTCTTGTAGGATTCTGAATAAAGAAGGTCCTGCAATGCTTTGCTTGGCTGCGGTATCAAGTATACCGATACCGTTGAAACCGAGTATATTCACTTTTAGCAGTGGCCTAGAGCGAGGTGCAAGCTCTGCTATGAAATTTTTATTTGGAACTTCGCTCAATATTTCAGCACTAGAAAAATCAATGGAGGATGCTGACGTGTTTTTGCAAGATGGACAGTTCGAGCGGATAAATCCTGGTCTTCTGCAACCATAACAAATAAGTCCTGTAGAACTTGAAGTCGACGCCACTGGCTGATTTCCTGAAATGTTAGCCGGCGAATTTTCCCTAGCTGAACTGTCTCCATTTTTCCGTAATAACTTTCGACATTCGTCTTTTGTGTGACCAATGTTTTTGCAAAAAACGCATCGCGGTCTGAGTTTATTTTTAACGTCACTTTTGGAGTCCGTAGAGTCGACCGAATTCGTGATAGAGTCCACAAAAGTCTCTTCCGCAAGGCGAGCTCTAGAAAGGAGATCAGTAAAAGTTGTGACTTGATCTCTGGGCACTTTTTCCCGAATTTTTACGTTTAATAAACCGTACACCATGTCTAATTGAGTTTCTTCAGTAAGAGTCCCTGTTGGCAACAGCGCGAGAATGGAACGACACTTACAAATGAAAATGTCCGTTTTTACTTTTGAGCCTTGCTCTTCCTTGAACAACTCGCGATACACTTTATACGGCGGTTTTTTCGGTCCGAATGTAGTTCTGAAGAGAGTTACAGTGTCTACCCACGTTGTTACTGTTGCTTTAACACCTTGAAACCATGTCGCGGCGAAACCGTCCAAGAGCATTGGCAGTCCTTTGAGCGCGTTGTCATCCGACACTTTCGTGCAATCTTTGAAAATTTCAACCGCGTCCAAGAATGCATTAACATCACTATCTTTCGACCCATCGAAACGAGACGAGCACTTCGAAAAATTACCCGAAGACGCCACTGTCGCGGGGGTGGCAAAAGAAAGTCTATTCAACAACTGTTGGAATTGTTCGTCGCTCAGCGTAACAGACATGTTGCTAGAGTTCGTAAATTTCACTTGCCCTCGACGAGAGCGCGAATCTGGCAAAGCACGTGATGATATTTCAATATCGCGCGAACGCAACGAACGAATCGTCCTTGATAAATCCACGGTCACAGTGCATCAATTTGGTAATAAAAGTACTTACAGTCTGGCTGTCTAAGATATTCAAACCTTATTTCATTCCAACTAGACTTGCTGCAGATGCTGTTTTTCCTGATAATTGCACAACACCCACAAAATAGTTATTTCAACCGTAACACGTGTCCTACACAGCAGAAGCACTGATTAAGCGAATAACGCCTTTATTGTCCACTCACGAAAAAGTCACAATGGCTTGCGCGAGTCCCGAACACTGGAAGCACGCGATTACAAAACCAACGGTAACGTTTTTTCTTCGAATTCACCTCAAACTATTAACTATACAATCAATCGAAGGCCACTACGTCGGGCGCCAATATAACATTGCATTCAATGTTAGGGTTTGTGGGAGCCTCGATTGATTTAAGAAACAGAAGAAAGGTAAAAGTTTTATTCAGCGGAGAGTCAATAAGGTTAAAAATGTGTCGCTTGTGGCGTTCTGGTTGCAACTGTCCTCTGGCGCTTGACCTAGATCCCCGGTAGGGTGTCAGTGGTGATCATCTGATTAGGACAGGACCGTCCTTGAATAAATGGATCGTTACAGACGTGTATTTCTACGACTATACCTCGTCTCGATATCATTTGAAGAAACTTCTTCTTCTTCTTCCAGATTTTTGACTCACTACGCCAAAACGTATTCCGCAGACACGCAAGAAAAATCACCATTGGCGTACCTTCGAGAACTGTAATATGACATTGTGAGAAATCACACTTGAGGAGCTATATAGTCAACTAGTTGAATCAAATGAGAAACAAACCTCAGGAATAAAAAAAGAAATCAATAAGAGCAATCAAGAGCTTGAACAGAAAATTGCTGGAGTTGAGAGAAAATGTGAATCATTGGAGGAGAGAATAACTATTCGATTAGAGAGAAAAGTTAGAAAAAACAACGTCGTGATTATCGGGCTTGAGATGAAGAACCATTTGAATTTGTTAGAGGACACTCTCAGAATTTTGAACAATCATATAAAAGTGAACATCCAAAGACACGACATCAACAATTGTTATTTATTGGGTAAATCATTGAACTCGCCTGTTTTGCTCGAATTTACGACGTACCTGAAAAAAATATCATTATTCAGTGATAAAGATGAATTGAACGATCTGGCTAGTCATTCTATTCCTATAGCCAATGATATGTGCCAAGAGGATAGAGAAGAGAAAAAGTTGTTGAGGCAATATATGCTGCTAGCGAAAGGAGATGACCCAGAAGCAAGAATTCGAGGAAGTACTTCGATAACAAGCCGCGGATCTTACACACCAGCAGAACTAAAAAAACTGCAGAACTCTGAAAAGGCCGACAACTCCTCAGAAGATGAAATAGAAGAAGAGGAACATACCGTTGGAGCGGGTGAATCATCAGAAGCAAGTAGAGCACAAATTGATTTGAAAGGAGAAGAAATCAGGAAAAACACGAATGGAAACGGACGAGATAAGAGAAGAACCACAAGTCCACTTCATCCACTTAAAAAAAGAAATGCTAGATTTCCCAGACGAACAGCATCTCAAGAATAGAAAGGTACTCTAGCTTTCTATTATATTTTCTTTACTCTCACCACCTCATTCAGTTCACAGATCATTATCGAAATGTCCAACGTTCGATTGTTTAATTCAGTCAATGACTTTTCAATTGATGCGAAGGAAGATACTGGTAATGCGGATCTCTCAGTGTTATACATGAACGCACGGTCAATGAGGAACAAAATTGATGAAATTCAACTCTTGATTAATTCCCTCGAATAAAAAATAGATGTTGTAGTTATGACTGAAACCTGGGTTGATATAACTGAACAAAAATACTTCAATCTATCGAACTATGAATCCGTTTTCACAAGCAGAGATAAGCATGGTGATGGAGTTGGGATATTTGTACACGGATCTATCATACGAAAAACCACGAATAATATCAATCTATAAGCAGTGAATATAAAACTATGACATGAATATCATTGGAGTTCACAAACCTCCCGATTACCCTGTCCCAGATTTTCTGAGCTGTCTCGAAGATGAGCTAGTAATCCAGAGTGAGAGGACTATTCTATTAGGAGATATGAATATAAACATTCTTGTCGATAATGATACGGCAAGTACATATATCGACTGCTGTACTATGAATGGATACTATTTTCACAATGAAATTATCCCAACAAGAATATGTGAAACATCTCGAACACTGATAGATCACGTCTTATTCAATTACACGAAGACCAGCCCCGGCAAACTAGACATTATCAAAAATGACCTGAGTGATCATAGAATTCAAATATTGAGAATATCCATGGATGATAATAGGAATCGAGGCCCTTGCTCAAAATATGAGGTAGTAATTAATGTTATTGATATAGAGAAAACAAGCTCGAAACTCACAGAGCTATTAGAGGAATGTAAAAACGCAAAGAAGATATGAGAAGATGTGACTCTTGCCTTCATGTCTAGTGTCAGAGTGGAAATAAATTAAAATAATATTAGGAGAGGGGGCAATAATGAAATATGGATCACGACAGAAATTGAAAAAAATGGTTAATAAAAGGAATAATTATTATAAAAAACTATAACATGATTATTATAAAAAAGAGCCGCATGACATGCTATTGAAAGAAAAGAATGAGAAGCAGAATATACTCGTTAAAAATACTGTTGAAACAGAGAGAAAGTCGTATTATAACGAGAAATTCTGTGACGTAAATTGTAATCCTCGAAAAACTTGGAGAATAACAAATGAAATAATCCATAATAAAACACATAAAACGACAGAGAAAACCATTCATTCCATTCGTGAAGTCTTTCCTGATGCTTACAACCTCCAAACTTTCAAGAAGAATTCTAACACCTTCCTTCTCTCCCAAAATTCCACCGCTGGCTAACACCATGTTCCTCGAACATTATAGGCTTCGGTTTCGTGATGTCCACAGATGAAAAAAGTCATATCTCAACTAGTAATGATAAAGAAATCGCAGATACAATGAACGATTTCTTTGTTGAAGTAGGACCGACACTTTCAAAATCTCTGCCATATATCCTATTCGATGAATCAATCAAGACCGCAATCATTCTTCTTCATCCCCACTAATGTATTCGAGGTGCAAGAAATTATCAAGATAATGGACCCCAATAAAGCCAGCGGTTACGATGGCATTACAGTGAGAGCAGTGAAAGCACTAGAGGAAGAATGTTCAGTAGTTAGTGAAATGATAAATTTGTCATTTAAAAACGGTGAATCTCCCGACTGTGCAAAAGTTGCAAAAGTGATTCCCTTATTTGAATCTGGGGACACTGAGATGCCAAAAAACTATAGACCTGTTCCACTTATACCTGTATTATCTAAAATAATTGAGAAATGTGTCAATGATCGGTTACTGAAGTATTTATGTAGAATACAATTTCTATACAAGTGTCAACATGGGTTCCGAAGGTCAAGTGATACTGAGATAGCAGTAATTGATCTGATCACAGATCTACAAATGGAAATTGATGAGGGTTAAACATGTTCTCTCGTTTCACTTGATCTGCGGAAGGCATTTGAAACTGTTAGCCATGTAATAGTTCTCAAAAAGCTATTAAACATAGGTATAAGAGATTTGGAAAAAAATTGGTTCAGAAGTTATCTGACAAGAAGGTATGAGTTTGTAAGTGTGAATGGATTGAGAAGTGATCTCAAGAAATCACTTGTGGAGTTCCTCAGGAAGTCATTTAAGGACCAACTTCATCCTTGATTTATGTTAATTCTATGGCTGAGTTGTCGCTACAAGGAGATATAAAAAGCTGTGTGCCGACGATACTACAATAGTTCATTCTGGTGAAACGGTTATCAGCATACAGCAACACATTCGAAAAGACATAATCAAACTAAATGACTGGTTGGTCTCACATAAGTTGACACCAAATGTTGAGAAATCGTCATATATATTATGTTCATAGACAAGACAATAATGAATGAGAATAACTGTAATGAAGTGACATTTGGAAATAATAATCTCTTATATAAAAAGGAAGTGAAATACCTAGGCCTTATTATAGACGAAAGTTCATCCTGGGCAGGGCATATAAAATCAGTGAAAGAAAAAGATAACTCCATTCATTAGCATACTTCACAGGATAGCAAGATTCATATCTCTGAGCGTTAGAAAAATGTCATACTATTCGCATATTCATAGCCATCTCCAATATTTAATATCCGTATGGGGCACAGCCAATATCTCACCTTATACACATATACAACTAAACCGACAACGGTGCGTGAACCTGTGGTTTGTTTATGTGAATTTTAGTTGCATTGAAAAGTGTGTGAAACTTTTGATGAGGTGAATGTTCTACGAGTGCTATAGAGGTCTCACACCTCCTAATAAAAAAAAGAACTGTGATTCCGGCGAATATTTGTGGAAATAATTGACGTTGCCAGCTCTGAAAAATTTCCGAAACGAAATTTCGGACATTTGTCAAAGTTGTACATTGAGTGTGACGAGTCAGCAGCCAAAAATAGCATGTACAACATGTAACGAGAAATACCACGGATCTTGCGTGAACCTAACCGCAACTGACGTCCAACTGCGCATGAAGGCATCACAGGAAGAAATGGAAAAAGACCTCGGAATCATTGATGGAAGGCTGAAAGAGCATGATTCGGAATTGGCGAGCCAACATGATCAACTACAAATCCACTCAGATCAACTGGAGAAGATCGAAACCGGCAGTGCCACAATGCAGAGTGAAATGAATACTCTCGTAGGAGAATTTCAGGAATTCAATAATAATATCTACACCTACGCTCCTACAGTTGCTGATATAAAAGATAAATTGAATCGTGGAAGGAACATCATAATTTTTGGCATCTCTGAAGGCTATTCGGAAAGCGACAAGGTATATGTCACTGAAATCATTGACTTCATCGGTCAGAAAAATATCAATGAATATCCTGAATATAAAATATTGCATGTGCATCGCTTGAGCAAAATAGTCCCAAATAAAGAAAGACCAATAAAAATATGCTTTGGCGACAGTTTGATTACCAAATTCCTGTTACGAAAGCAAAGCACTTCACTAATAATGATACTCTCAAGTTAATCTTGATCAGAGAAGACAAGTCACATGAAGAAAATATTTGGGAAACTTAAGAGGAGAACTGAAACGCAAGTAGAAGGTCTTTGCCGTTTCTGGGTCTCCCCCCAAGGTCAGAGGGGTGTGACCTTGGGGGGAGTGGCCTTGAGGAGCGCTATGACCTTGGGGGGAGTGACCTTGAGAAGCGCTCTTGGGGGTTTTGTCCTTGAGGAGTGGTGTGGGCCATGTATATGACCTTGGGGCGAGTGACCTTGAGCGTGTTCCGTGACCTCGAGAGGAAGTTGGCCTGGAAGGTTATTATTGCGTTAGAGAGCGACCTTGGAGATGCACGCCTCACCTCAAGGCCGTTCGGTAGTAGTGGGGTATTGCTACGTCACATATCGAAGTTCCTATAAATACCATATTTTCCATCTACACAACATAGTTTTCACAGCAGCAAACATACTGAATACATTATCTGCCAAGATAAGTGAGAATCTGAAAGTGCGATAAAGTGTAATCTGTTTCTTGTAAGTACAATTGTTCATATACTTTTTAGACCTTCTTTCACGTAACCGAGGGAGTGGAAATGGCATCTTCTAAAATTGATTTAACCGCTATCAATCATAGAATCAATGAGGTTGATGAAATTATAGAGCAAATTCTGTTATCATCGCTACCCTTGAATAAAAGTTATATAATCAAGAAGATATCGTTTTTTTCGACCAAATTCGGTAAAAGCGGTACTGTGATATTGTGTGATGAAAAAACTGAAGTTTGTATCAAATGCTGGCTACCGAAAAGAGTTGTAGAAGAGATGAAAGAGAGCGATGTTATTGAGATGAATTCTTCTAACGGATTATATACTCTCACATACTTGGGTCAGAGCGAGCCAGTATTTGAGGGTGCAACAGCGAGAGCTCTGATCAAGTTCGGTACCAAGGCATCGTAGTCAAATGTATATATCCTCATTCATTCAATTTTCATGTACGTCAGAGTGAAAAGGGTTTAAAAATTATATAATAATATTTCTTACATTTACATTTTCTCTTTATCGCAAATTGTCTTCATATTTGTTCTGCGGTAAGTGGTATATTAGATGTATGGAGGAAATTATATCTTCTTATCACTATTCGCGAGCTTGAATATTTTATTCATTTATAGAATCATCGTAAGTGTTCCAGACATGTGGATGCACTATTCTAGTCAGAGCTGGCCAGCGGCAGAAGACATCGAATCATCTGTGAGGCGGCTGAGGTGTCAGATGGCGGACTTAGAGCGCGATATACATCATGTCATAAATTATGATGTGAGTGTGTGCTTCGATGAAGAAAAAATTCAACACCTTTACACAACAGCTGAACAGTATCAATGGGGGCGGATCCTGTGCGAGAGATTCGAATACGGCAGCATTACTTTAGATCAGTTCCTCGAAGCAATGGTTAGAGAAAACTTGAGACAATACCTCCAGGAAATTGCAGAATTCCTACCATACCACCTCATTCAGAAATATAAGCTGGAGGTGGTTCCAGAAGAAGTTTCTGACAAAGATGAAGAAGAGGGAAGGAAATGAGATAGTTGACGTATTTAAAATAATCTGTATTCCTATGATAACTCTGATATTATTGAGGAGCCATGAAGTAGAAAGAATAATAATAATAATAATAATACAATATTAGTATATTATGTCTTTTATTTATTATAAAATAACTACACTCGATAATGATAATAATTATAGATCAAATAATGTATAATTGTAGAGGTGTGAGTTGACGTCGCATCTATAGCATTCATATAGCTCCCATATGTATGGAACCATCCAATGCACTATATGTTAGATAGGCATCATGGAGAATGAGAGCATAGACCTTGGTGTTTGATGGGAACTTGGTTCGGCGGGTTTCAAACTCCAACTTGATGTCAACAGTTGAGGATTTCACAGCTTCTGGTTGGTGGCAACAGTCGATGATGAAAAGCGGATTTTTTCGGAATTCCTCAATACTCATCATTGGTTCACTCATATCTTTGCCATAATAGCTGCGTTGGAAATTATCATATGCATAATATGCTACTGCATCCAACTTCTTGTCGAAATCCCAATTCCAGCGTTCATATGGATAAACTTCTGAATTTAAATATAGACGTATATTGTTGACTCCAGCATCGATGAATTGTGTGACATCCTCAGATCTATCATCAGCAATATTGGATCTCTGAAAGCCTATCACGATGTAACGAGGGCGTTCGAGACTATTTGTAGTTTTGACAGCCCAAATTTCGGAAGCCGTTTCACGAATGGTTGGTAATTCATACAGATCCCACACCCTGTATGCAATTTTCACTCTTGCTGCTGCACTCCGATTCACACGATTCAAAAGTTTCAATTTCTGTTGATCTGACGGTATAACGTGCCTTATTTTCCACTCGATTTTGTTAATTTCTATATTGGCATCAACTTCCCCCATATAGGAGTTCTTGAATGATCGAGATATGATGAGTATCAGCTCTTGTTTTATATTCAGAATACCTTCATTATAATCTTCAGCAAATCCCATCAAATATTTGAGAGGGAGTTTGCCGCTGAATATGTGACTATTTTTATCCAGAATCACATGTTTCTCACTGCTGAGGCCCCATCCAACTGTTTCTAGGAATTTAGCATTCGCTTCACCATAAGAGATCATACTTTTCATGGTGGTGGTAATGCCGGGCTTTCGAACCATACATACTTGTTCTCCACCCATTTCATAACGAATTTCATCGAACAGAAATGCTAAAGCATTATTGGATAGATAGCATTTTTTAGTCACATCATTGAGAATGAATTTTCCTTCGATATAAATATAGCTTTCAGCAATATCGAGTATCAGATCCTGAAAGTTGATGGCGATTCTTATTTCATCGGAATTCTTGAATGATGGTGAACCATATGGTTTGTAAGTGTGCTCATGTAGACTTATCAGGGAGTGATCAAAAATTGGTTCAGCAAATACTTCCAGTTGTAAGCTTGTCGATGTTGAAGCAACCATAGTTTCTTCAGTTTTTGCTTTTTCGTCGCAGCTTCAGACCGATAGATTTCAAAAAATTGATGTCGCTCACAGATGATCTACGTCTATCCTGTCTGGATAGTTCTGTTCGAATGAATCCACCACCTCGTTGCTCCCCCTTCTTATTGATATTCTGGTTGCTGGTATTATTTTCAGCTAGTGTCACACGCTTTGATTGGTACCCAAAGCAGAAACCCCGATGTAGGTTTATGTGAGTGTTTTGAGTTCTAGTTTCACTATAATTTTTCCCCTCGAAAATCAACTAGCAGACCGTTATCATCCAAAATTCTTAGCGTGATGTTGTCGATATACTGACGTCCAGTCGGACTGATTGGTAGATATATAATACTTTCTGGCTCTTTTGATAGCTTATACCCAGGCTCCACATCAACATCGAACTCGTATAGTGTATGTACCTCCACACCGTTGAGGTAAGCTCCTGCAGTAATGTTACAGTCAACTCTAATGAGTCTCACCTTGATGATATTCACCGGTAACGTAGATTCGTGTAACACATTATTTGAGTAATACCTCGTTTCGAATCCCAATACGCTGGCAATGGACTTTGATCCGTAGAAGTTTATGGCAAACACTGACTTCATTTCACATTTCAGTGTATTATTATTAGCTCGAAGGAGAAACATATTATCCATACTCTCCCCTTCAGCCGGCGGTGTTTTACGAGCTATCGTTTTTTGTATAGCTTTATTTATTTCTTCTATCTCATACACACCTGGTGATATAGTAGTCATTATCAACTCGATATCAGATTTTGACTCAACCCAATAACCGAATGTATTATTCGTCTCATCTATATCGAGTATGGAATTGTATGAATAGAAACCATGCAATCCTAATCCGTAGTTCTTCTTCGCATCGATTTCGATGGGTGGATAAAAGTCGACACTCAAAATACTATCATCTCCAGAGATGGTGAACGTTTGTGACATGTTTTTTCGATGAAATGAACAACTGGAAAATGAATGCTAATTCGTCTGTTGCAGTAACAACCTTATTGCTGCTTGCAACAATGAAGACTGCTCCGGTTCTCGGTGTGTGTATTACTGATATTGAAATCATTATCGGATGCTACATTCACATCATTCAACTGACAGAAACAGCAGAACATTTTTCTCGGTATCGGCCCATCATTGACATCCCCGATTTGTTGAGCACCCTCTTCACCATGATGTTCACGACAGAACTGATATTGCGATATATCTGGGTCGTTTCGTAATTCATCCGATAACTTGTCCCATACAAGAGCTATTTCATGTGATGCGCACCCAATAAGAACTTCTTTCGGCATATCTGCAAGTTGTTCCTTGCTCATCTTCAACAATGTGCGTAATCTTGAATAGGTTCGTAATGAGTGCCCCATACGTTTGATACTCTGCCTATCCATCATGTAAAGCTACTACTCGTTGAGAGGAATTTCAAACAAAAATGTCCACACCAGACTGTGCCGTAGGCTTGTTGTCGTTCATAATTATACATTATTTTAAGGTCGTTCGACGACTTCACCCCCTTCTTCAAATATCTAACCAACTCCTGGGGTGGTGGTAAATCTCCATAACTATCATAATATTCTACTACTCCACCACACTTTTTATATGCAACCCAATGTGTGTGTGTGTGTGTGTGTTCATCTCCTTCAATACTATCGAGATTTATTATGGCAGATTCTATGCGATTCGTGCCGGACTTAAGTAAAGTATCTCTCATGAATATACCTCGGAAGTGCGGCAACTTCATTTTCGCTACGTGGTGTGCGAGATCGATGTTCGTTAAAGCCCTCCGAGGTAATGTTTTCAGTTTTTTGAATTTCGAGGATTCAGATAAATGCCTAGCCCCTTTCGATACGGCTTCAAATAGACTCCTTTGCCAACCTTTCCGAGAGCAATAGCCTCCATGTGTTGATTGTGGCGGTTTGCTTCAGAGAGTTGCTCCTTACTTTCTCTAGCCGAACTAATAGCGCGCGCTATACCAGCGCTACCTGCGGCCAAACTCCCCAATGCTGATAAGCCGGCGAAAATCAGTATGAGAGGGAGAATCCCACCAACCTTAGGAATTGGTATTATTCGAGGTGTTCGGATATTGTTCTTGCCACCAGCCATCCTCACGAATTTTCGAGCTGCACCGATTGCCATGAGGGAGGTTTGGGTTAAATTTTTGACGAGTTCCTTCTTTTTACCCATTTGACGTAGCACATTATGGACTTTATGTACTATTCCCGAACCAAAAGCAATCTTTTTTCCATATGCGGTTGATTTCTCCTTTTTCCTTTCATTATGCTGGTTACTAACCAAGATGCAGCCCTTTCCACTACGGTAGCGTCTCGCGATTTAGCTCGCGCCCAGGCAGCTTTCTCCAATTTTTTATCAGCCAAATGCCTAGCAGATAGATCGGTTGGATGCTTGAGATATGATATATCGTGTTCTTCGCAAGCTCTATCCAATTGATTTATTCCCGTATCACCACGAGCTAATCTTTTCTGTAGTTTTGTTCCAGGTCCACAATATTGATAGCCTCCAGGAATGTGTAATTCAACAGGTAATTTATTGATCAAAGTGTTAACGATTCCTTCACCACTTTTATTTCTTCGAGCGCTCTTGTCCCTTTTATTTTTCGATGTGTAACGTTTCACTTCCATAATATAAATGAGCAGAACCTTTCTCGTTGTTCATTATATATCATCCAACCATCATACAATGCGGATTGTTCAGCAGAAAGAAACATCCGATGTAGACAATTTCGATGAGAAAGTGGGTTTAGGGAATCAAACTGCTGCAGATCGCCGTCATGGAGCTCTATTTCCAAACACCATTCGTGGTCTCATGATAGGACCCTCTAAATGTGGAAAAACGAACGTAATTATATCGCTCCACACCAACGAGAATGGTTTAAGTCTCGCTAATATTTACCTAAACTCAAAATCATCATATCAACCGAAGTATGAATATCTGGGGAAGGTGGTGGAACCAATAAAAGGGATTAGGATTCCATACGTATGATAATAATGTTTATATAGTGGAACCAGCGGACGCGAAACCAGATAGCATCTCCATATCTGACGATGTCATATGCGGAAAACAGGATGTGATCAGATCTTATTTATCTATAAGTCGTCATAAAAATGTGGATTGTTTCTATTTAGCTCAGACGTATCCCAGAGTCCCCAAACAATTGATTCGTGACAACTCCAATTTCATAGTAATGTTCAAACAGGATGACACCAATCTACATCATATTTTTTCCGATCATGTATCCCCTGATGTGAGTTTCAAACAATTCCAAGATATGTGTGCACAGTGTTGGACAGATAAATATGGATTTGTCGTTATCGATAAGGATAGTGAAATACATGAAGGTCGATATAGGAAAGGATTCGACAATTTCATATATCCTTGATATAATGTTGATATATGATTCATTCAATCCCCAGATACCGCAATGAGCACATCTAACGAGAAAATGGGAGAAATGGCCTCTCAAATCCGCCTCAAACGCGAGCTTGTTGAAGCAACTAATGCAGTAAGAAGAAAATTCACAAGTATCAGGAGTGATCGTATGGGTAATCAAACAGCGCTTGAAAATATATATGAACCATTGACAAAACCGTTGAAGGCCATGTCAGCAGCGACAGCAGCAGCAGCAGCAGCAGCTATTGGCAATAATACCTCAATCACCACATTCACAAAAAAAAACATCAACAATCCAGCAGCACTAGAGACAATGGTGGCTGAACCTACATATCACTCCACACCGTTGCATGAAGATGAATCGAATGTTATGAAAACCCCTAGAAAAATCAGTGAACCCAACAGTTTTTTCAGAAATTCTTCTCCATCACCAGCATCATCATCATCATCATCACCACCATCATCACTGCAAGCGAACCCTGATTATATAGCTACAATGGATACGCCGCCAACATCGTCACTATCATACATTTCCGCTGATGATATTGCCGATGGCACAATCGGGAGTGATTCAGAACAGCAGTTGACGCAACATTTGCATAATTTGAAATCTGGTAATCGCAATTATGATACAGAATTTGGTGTTAGCATAAATACCGAAACAGGGAAATTCAGAATGGGAAATATGGAAATTCGTTTCCCACCGAACAAAATTGAATCATGGCGCGGTAATAAGCGAAGCATGATGTTTCCGGCTACATCTGAACTTTACAATTTGATATTCACGAAACATGTGCCGAAATCAATCAGTGATCAAGATAAGCGGGCATATGCTGGTCTACTAGAAAATACAAGAGCTGCATATAAAAACTACGACATCAGAGAGGGACTGAATGCCAACGCCAAATCGAAAAAAAAATATCAGCGGATCATCAAACCATTAATTGGTACACCCTATAAAATGAGAACTCTGCAACAGCGGCAGCAGCCCAAATCAAAAGGCGGTGAAGGAATACTACGAACAATACCTTCTAAAAAAAATTTCGGAACATATCGCAAGGAATATATATATTGGAATGAAGCTGAAGAGTTGGTGAGCCGCCTCCGACTCTTATGGGGTTCTAGACTGGCCGGCCATACTGGACATGATAATGAAATAATGTCTATAATAGAAGAATTACGTGAAGAAGGTATCGTATATTAATTCCCATTCGAAGCATTCATTATGGTGTATAATAACGATAGAGTCTCAGCCAACTCATTAGTATGTGAATATTGATTGCGGTGATCACAACAACTATTTCTGAGACGTGGAGAGAAAAAACATCATCATGAAAATAAGCGCTACCAAGAGACAGATTGATTCCCAAATTACTCATAAAAATAGATAAATTGGAAGAGGAGGTGGATAAGCTCAAAAATTCAGTAGACTCGGGAAAAATTGGCGCCTCTGCAATGGAAGACAGAGAAGACTGGATGTGTGAAATGGTAGAAAGGCAGTCTCGTGCCTCAAATGTCATTGCATTTAATATCAACGAATCAAAAATGAAATCTCAGCAAGAAAGAAGTTCCGAAGACAAAAAAGCTATAGAATCTTTATTGAAAAATTTTAACAATATTGATACAAGTGATTTGAAAATGTTCAGATTAGGAAAGTATGTATCTAACAAGATTAGACCTATCAAGGTTATTTTTAAATCACCTGAAGATGCTAAATTTGTATTGAAAAACAAACATATTTACGATATACCTGGTGTAAGAATTTATGGAGATCAGACCAAGGCTCAGCGCGATTATTTTAACTCCGTCAAGGATAAACTCAAAAACCAAATTGAAAATGGATGTAACAATAAAACAATCAAATTTATAAACAACAAGCCGACCATTGTGGATAAACAAGAACAAGGAAATTTTCAGTAATTCCTAATATACATTATAATACTGATATAATTTACTTAAATGCTCAAAGTATTGTAAAAAACCGAGATCAAATTCAGGAAAGCATTACCTGCTACCATCCAACAGTCATCTTACTCAGTGAAACTAGAACAACAGCAGATATTTATGATACTGAAATTAAACTTGTAAATTACAATCATATTCGATGTGATTCTAACAGTAGACATACAGGAGGAGTAATTCTTTATATTAGAAATGACTATAATTTTTCTGTTTTCAAAACATTCAAACTACTAGGCAACTATTGGTGTAGGGTATTGAAAATTGACTTCATAACAAAAATATGCTTAGTTGGATGTTTATATCACTCACCTTCAAGCTCAGATTCAAAATTCGTTGAAGATTTTGAAATGATTTGTGATGTCTTGTTTTCTTCCAATAATCATTGTGTGTTAGTCGGTGACTTCAACATAAACCTAATGTCAAATTCGTTTTATGGTAAGAAAATGCAAAATCTTTTAACAACCTATGGAATTGAACAATGTGTAAATGAACCTACTCGTACTACTGATATTAGTGCAACATTAGTTGATTATGTTTTGAGTAATTTCAACAACTTAATAGCTGTTGTACATGACTGCCCGAAAATTACTGATCATGCTGTTATCTCAGTCAATTTATTCAATATCATCAAACCAAATAATAATGTAAAACAATTTAGAAATCTGAAAATGGAACATCTAACAAACATTAAAACTGAATTGATCATGCAGAACTTCAACTTAGGCTCGATCGATGTTGAAATCATTTATGAAGAAATTGTGGAAAAATGTGAGAAAATTATAAATGAAATTGCACCAATTCAAACATGCCATTATAAATCAAATCTTTCTTGGTTTGACTATGAGGCATACGATAGGATTAAAATACGGGATAGGGCATATAAAGATTTCAAAACCTGTGTTGAAAATGAAAAACATATAAAATGGCAACGTTTCAAAGAACATAGAAATAGTGTTGTGAACCTTCTAAAGCTAAAAAAAGAAAAGTACTATTACGATAAAATAGATAGGTTCAAAAATAATCCTAAGGAAATGTGGAAAACATTAAAAAAATTAGTTAAGAATACAAATCAGGATATTCCACAACATATAAGCTTTAACACAGGAAATGGTCAAATAGTTTCGAAAGATAGTAGGGAGACAGCACATAGTTTCAATGAATATTTTATTGGAAGTATTCAGAACATTATTCGAGGAATAAATAATACTGAAATATGGACTAATTCAAATAATAACCTATTTTTGTCATTTGATAGTTTTGAGGAACTCTCCATGCAGGAATTACGCAAAATAATCAGCAGCTTGGATAATAAATTTTCTTTGTATGAAACATTAAATTGCAAAATGTTAAAAGAAATATTCGAAACCATTGGACATGTTATCTTGAATTTTATTAATACATCTTTAGTCACAGGTAAAATTCCGAAAAATTTAAAGATAAGTACGGTCATACCAATTCAAAAAGTAACCAATACCACTACAGCTGAAGAATTTCGGCCAATAAATACTCTGCCACCAATTGAAAAACTTCTAGAAATGGCAGTAGATGAACAATTACTACACCATGTGTCTATAAATTGCATTATAATGAATAATCAGTCTGGATTCAGAAAAAATTACTCATGTGAATCAGCCTTGCAACTTACACTATGTCATATTAAAAATCATTTAGATGATAATAAATATGTTATCGCCGTATTTCTTGACTTGAAGAGGGCTTTTGAGACGATCGACAGAAAAATATTGCTGTCTAAATTAAAACAATATGGTATTGGGGGTAGAGTGTATGATTGGCTGAATAACTATCTTCAACATCGGAAGCAACGGGTACGCTTTAATGATCACATGTCATCGGAATTGGAAAATGACGTAGGTGTTCCACAGGGAAGCGTTCTAGGCCCTCTACTATTTATATTATATCTAAATGATATTGAACTTTTCGTGGATACTGAATTCATTAACCTATTTGCTGATGACACTTTGATTGCTTGTAGTGATGTCAATATTGAAAGTGCTATACAAAAAATGAACACCATATTATTATCAATAAGCAAATATTTGGGCGCAAATAAACTGAAATTGAATGTAGCTAAAACTCAGGCAATGATCTTCACAACCAAATATAAATATAATGCAATTGACATTGTTAATATCCACCTGAGCATTAATAATGAAAGAATTCACGTGGTTTCAAAAGTTAAATATTTGGGTTTTCTTCTCGATAATTGTCTGACTTTCAATGATCATTTTGATTATATATACAAAAAAATTTCAAAAAAACTTTATTTTTTCACCCGAATATCTCAACATTTGTCGACTGAGTCTAAAATTAAAGTTTATAATTCAATAATTCAGCCGCATTTTGATTATTGCGCATCAATTGTATACCTGTTTAGTCTGAATAAAATAAATATGCTACAAAAACTGCAAAATCGTGGAATGAGGATTATTTTGAAAACGAGTCGACTCACCCCCATTAAATCGATGTTAATGAGCCTAAATTGGTTTCCAGTAGAAAGAAGACTTTTCTATTTTACCATGATTTTAATATTTAAAATACTTAACAACATGGCACCCGATTATTTTCAGAAATACGTAACTTTCAATAAAAATATCCATAACCATAATACTCGTGGAAAAAATGAAATCTATGTACCAAAAACGTCTTACCGCAATACTATGAACTCATTATTTTTCAAGGGATTTCTAGAATTTAATAAATTACCAGATGCTATTAAATCATCCTCTTCACTGATAAATTTCAAAGACAGATTGAAGAAATACATACAAGTTTAATGGCGGTAAATATGTTTGTTTATTTGTCAGTGGGGTTCTTTGCTCGGGATATTATTATTATTTTTTTTTTGTTTATTAAATATGATTTATACTATGTAGTCACATTTCAAAATGATTCCTCATGTATTGTAATATTTTAAACTTGATTTATATTTTGGTGATGTAACTTATACTAGTGTAAGTACTATGAAAAAGTACTATTTCTTTGCTTTGATATACACTACGTCTTTTTATATATATATTTTGTATATTATTTATATTATACTATAATTCTCATATGTATATTAGGATTTCTATTTGAATAAAGATCTATCTATCTAACAGATTGTTAATGAATTACATACGCCTGCGAGACGCAACTTCAAAAGGAGAAGAACGATTATAAAAGGCTTCGCAGACCTATGGCAAATTGATTTGGCTGAGATGCAAGATTATTCTGAAGATAATGGTGGTTACAGATATATTTTATTCGTCATCGACTGTCATTCTAAGTATCTTTGGACTGAGCAAATACTTGATAAAACCGGCCCAGAAGTGACACATGCAATGCTGAGAGTATTGAAGAGAGCTGAATACACACCGAAGAATATGCAAAGTGATCAAGGCAAAGAATTCTATAACGTTCATTTCAAAAAATTGATGGTGAAATATAATATAAACCATTATTCAACGTTCAGTGTAATGGAGGCGGCAATCGTCGAGAGAGTTATAAGAACTCTGAAGAATTGGATATATAAAGAATTCTCTGCAAGGGGAGAATTCAAGTGGCGTGATATTTTGCCCCATCTAACCGACGAATACAATAACAGAATACATAGAACGATTGGAATGAGACCCTCTGAAGTTACACCTACCACAATACTGAGCGCCTATAGCCACCCGAAAATAGCACCGAAGGCGAAATATCAGGTCGGTGATATAGTGCGCATAAGTAAATATAAAGGGATCTTCGAAAAAAGGTACACTGCAAATTTTTCTACAGAACTCTTCAAAATATCCGAAGCGAAATTAACCAATCCGAGAACTTACAAACTTGAAGATATGGAAGGACACCCAATCGAGGGATGTTTTCATGAATTGGAATTATTGAAAACTAACAATCCTGACGTATACTTGGTGGAGAAGGTTCTGGAGTCGAAAACAATCAGAAGGAAGAACAAGAAGAGGAAGCAGAAGGGTGAAAAGAAAATGTATGTCAAATGGCTTGGATTTTCTGACAAATTTAATTCTTGGATCAATGAGTCTGCAATTATTTGAAATGTTAGTGGTTATCATTAAAAAGTTGGATGTACTGAACCACCTCTTTTGTACCCGTTCCCAAATAGCTGAAATATGTGGAAGAAACAAGACTGAGAAATCATATATATATATATATTTATATATATATATATATATATATTCAGAATAAGTGTAAATTGGTCGATGCATAGAAAAGTGCATACAATAATAAAAATGTTCATGACTGGAAAATCAGGCATCAACTTCGTCCGAACTGGCAACTTCCCGCACGAAGTACAGAGGTGGTGCCGGCATCTTTAGACTCCTTCTGAACACACGCCTCTCGTATGGAAGACACCAACATGCTTTGAAATGGTGGTCGGCGTTTGTGAACAGGTGTCCCACAACTTCGCAGAAGTAGCCGGTCCTCGAACATCCGGAACACACTCCGTTCCAGCAATCATTTCGGTATTGCGTGCATATTCCCATATTCGTGTTCCGCAGCAGCTTTGCACATTTCTTGCACCTTGGGCCAACTCCTCGCTCTAAACGGTTGTTCAAACGAGGTGGATCTGGCGATATCGCATGATTTCGCTCCGCACATATTCGGCAAACCCCTGTACAAACGTTCATCTCGACGGCTGGCCAGCACACATCGCAGTTGTGGCAGCTCACGTATTGATCCACCCTAAACGGGTAAACTAGCACTACTGGTTTGGCGTCCCATGATTGCGGATACGTCATTTTTCTCGAACTTTTTTTGTCTGACTGATATGCACACGATGAAAATTCAAGGAGATTCGTGAATGATGTGAGATACTCAAAATTCTCATTTTTATACACTCGAGTTGGTCCCACTCCAGATGACTGCTATTATTATTGCGCAGACTTGGAGTGGTAGGAACAACTCCGCCTCCACCAATGAGTCTCTCACTATCCAAGGACTTTCTACCATAGAACCGCTAATCTCCAAGGTTGCCTTCACTTCCGCCAATGAGAGCTAATCTCCAAGGTCGCCTCCGCTTCCGCCAATGAGAGCTTGCCATCTTAGGACTACCCACTACCGCTACCCGCCGTTAATCGTCAGAAAACCGCCTACCCCCTCTTTCGAAAAAATATGGTAAAAACCGCGCGACAGGCTTCATAACGTCAGGACTCTCCTCTGCTGATACGACTAAGATAACACGACTGATCTACCAATCGAGATGGATGCTGAACTGAATCACACAATCGAGAAGTTAGAACAGCTGTCGCTGATAGATAATTCTGTCGCTGTAAGTATTGATATATTCGTTCGCTATTTCATCTACTGTCATCACTATTCTTCAAACATATCGATCAATTCATCACACTCTAATTCCTTTCAGCACGGAGATGGAGAAAATGAGTTCGGTGGAGTGGAGGAAGAGGATGTCGCGGAGCAGGAGAACTCTGATGAGGATGAGGGATTCGGCGATGTTGGCAGTGAGGCTGGAAGATTTGTTAGACTCCGCACAGAATATTTCGACGCCGAAGTATACAAGAGGAACCACATGGACAGAATGTACTGCACGACAGTGTCGATGTGGTCGGTGGAAACCAGTGAGGGTGACAAATATCTCTGTCACACCTGCTTTAGACGATATGCGATGCTGCCCGCTGTCATCGATTTTTATGCACAGTCCTCGGCGCATACCACATCGGAGTTCTTAGACATTCCAAGACATTTCTGCGATGTATGCGACGACCCCCTTCATCAAATCCATATGGTGGAAGTATGTCCATTATGTAATTGTAGTGAGGACAAAGTGTTAGTTTAAGATCTATATTTGTGATAAATTCCAGTAGTGATAATAATAGATATAGGACTCGTAGCTATCAATATGTATATATTATATAGAAGTAAATTTGGTTTTATGAAAATTTCCGATTTGTTTTGCGAATCTATGGTATAACGAGGTCATTGAACTTGAATTTGACATCGATTCGAGGTTTTTGGGGAAAATGAGGGATTATCATAACCATTCACATTATGGAAGGTGTGTGTACCATAGCCGATCACATTATGGAAGAATACCGGTACCTAGAAACGTCGAATTTTGATTTTTTTTTTAACGAATCTAGAATGAAACGAGGTTATTGAATACGAATTTGATACCAATTTTGAAAAAAAATTTTTTTTTTTAAAAAATGCTATATTTCCTAGGGAAATGAAGGAAAATAGGTGTTTTATGGACTATGCGGGATCGATAGAGAAAAGTCTGAAAAAAATTTTGCACCTATTTTCACGAGTTCAAAATTTTTCAAATTTTGAAATTCTCATGCGGAGGTGAAACTAGAGGTCACAGATTGGACTTTTTTTTTTCTTCGAAAAAATTTTTCAAAATTTTTTCAAAAATTTTTCGAAAATTCTTTTCAAAATTTTCTTGAAGAATTCCCCAATTTATTATTTTCATTCATAATTCATAATTTGATGTATGCAAATGATTTCAATGAGACAAAATAATATGATTACATTATGAATATTCGAATCAACACTTCTTCTTCTTCTTCTCTGACTGCTCGGACTTGCGTCTCATTTTACGGCCTCCATCTGCTTCACATCTTTCTAGTGCGTGAAAACATTGCTGTTCTCCATAGCTTCAGCCACTTGTTCTGGTAGCACACGATTCTTCAATTTCTGCTCAAAGTTTGTAACGACTTCTTCAATTCTTACAGAAAGTCCATTGAACAATTCCAATACAACGCAATCACCATCTCTCAATGGTTTTCCAACGTTTGTCAAACGCTTACCTTGCATAGCATAGTTCCCATTTTCATCGAGTTTGAAACCAATACCTGGACGACCTTGAAGAAAACTCAAAGACTTGCTCCTTTTACGCCCAAATTCATCGATAGTTTTATGAGACATCTTGCAATTGTGGTAGTTGAAGTGTAACTGAGCAGATCTGAGATGAATATCGGATTATACATCCATAAAATCATAAAACCTAATGCCAACGGCTTATTTCATTTGAAGAAATCAATCGTTGTTTGCAGTTGCAATAAAAGATTTAACGAATTGCTCGAAATATATTTTTTGAGAAAATAAGGAACTGTGATGTTTTTATGAATTTTATTCACGCAAATATGAATGATGAATATATATATACAATATATGAATGAATGGAAACTATAAACACAATGAATACATATCCTACTTTATAAAATTCACCGAGTCATTAAATTAGTGCGCTCTCAAGTACTCACTATTGAGATCATCATAACGCTGATGGCGAGTTTTATTTTCTCGACATTCTCGTCGAAAATTTTCACCCTCTACCAGCTGTCGATCACACTCGTCTAGCTGTGAAAGCAACGCATCTCTTCTCAATGAAATTTGACGAGATTTGCCTTCACTAGCAGCGATGAGTGTATCAATATTCGCATTCCACCGCTTCAACTCATCATCATATTCCCTAATGGCAGCTAATGGTGCTGATGGAGGCACTGGAATGCGCATAGTGATGCTCGCATTATGCTTATCTCTCACACATTCTTCGTCACCGACATCTTCATCAACATTCGTCAAAAGGTCTTCGCCAACATCATCGTTAACAACATTCGCATCATCTCCGACACCCTTGTTGGTCGGGTGCACTATATCTACACGAATGAGTTTAACCCTTCCTTCAGAGCGCTTCGAATGCTGTTTCGATTCAGTTGGCGGGGATTCGGATTTTAGGGCTTTGTACAAGCTAGGTCTTTTCTCACCTCGCTGGTACGGGTTAATCTTGCCACGATTAAAGAGAAACTTCTTCAAAATACTCGGAGGTGTTGATGTTACCGATATTCCGTTATTATTCTTCCCGCCTGAAGAAGTTTCTCGCCAAATGGATTTAGATTTCACCTTATATGATGATGATGATGATTGCGACGATGATGATTTCTTTCCCAACCATTTCCCTACCGCCTTCTTAGGCGGTGGTGGTGCGAAATCATCATCATCATCATCATCAGCGAAGTCATAAGAGATGATATCTAACTGAGGTAAGGAGGTCGATGGCGATGACAGTGAAGATATTTTCGGTGTATTAGATATTTTCCCAGTTTTCGAATACTCCCCAATAATATCTGCACCATCATCACCACCTATTGGTGTATTGATTGGTAAAGAGGGACTATCTGAGATACCTGTTACTTGAGACCGCACTAATAAATCAAATTCGCCAATGTCACCACTGCCCCAAGCTCCATCGCTCTGCAGACATTCGCGAATCGCTTGGCTGTACCACTCCCTCTGCGAGTCCTTACAAAATTGGGACCCGCATGGTAGATCAGGTCTACTTGATGTTTGTGTAGGGTCAGCTTCTTCAACAATATTAGCTTCGGTGGCAGATAACATCTCCTCACGAAAACCGTTGACTCCATCCATATCTGTAACATTAACATTTCACATTGTGCACTCATATAAACGCGAAAATCTTTTCTGAATAGTTTTTCTGTGATGTAATCAGGAATCGAATGAATGTGTACTTACTTTTGTGGAATATTTTCCTCGGGAACTGTAGTCGAAGAGAAAAAGAGCTGGTTCAACGAGAGCTGGTGCAAACTATATATTGAAGGTAGATCGTACAGCGGTGAGTGAGTGAGCGAGCAATATCCGCTAACAGAATGAGGAGTCAATGTGTACGGGTCTGGTTTTATACAAAAGTTCCCACCAATATTCCCACCACTTGTACAAACAGCGTGTCCACTTCAAGGGCAAATATCGTGACACCCCTCCCTTTTTTCAAGGTTAATGCAGTCCACGATATTGTTGGGAAATGGTAGACCCTATTTCTGGAGGTCTTTCATACATAAACATATATAGCAAATGAAACGCAGAAATGTGTTTGGATGATATTTATTTTCTCTCTCATTCATATTCATAATAATTTCACGTTCACAAAGCAATGCATAGTAAAAAGGTATTCATCGGTAGGTGCAAAATATATACATGTGCATAGATGCGGTAAACCTACGTTGGAGAGTATACAGTTCACGGTGAAGTAGGTGACTGTTCCATCAACATTTTTATCAACTCGTCTAACTTATCATCTGAATCTACTATTCGTTTCCGTATTAGAAATTATTGCCCGCTGTAACCAAAGCATATTACGTTCAGGGCTCGTTTGATAGAATTCGATATCGCTGTGTCCCCACGGTAGAGTTTTGACAGTATTCGGTATAATGAATCGTTTATCGTCATGATAGGAAAGGGCGACTTTATTTTTCATTTCAGTATAAATATCGTGGCGATCGCTGCGAAAACAATTCATTTTTCTAAATATCAAACCACCCTTTTCCACGATATTTTTATAATCGCAGACCGTTAATTGGTCCCTAACGACTGCTTTAGAAACACCCTTTGCTTTTTTCAGTTTTTTACCCAATGATTGAACATAATATGCTTTGGCCCCGGTCCCGTAAAAACTAACAATAGGGTCGTTTGGGAATTCATCTTTCATATTGCCCACTACCGATTTTGTGATTGGAATATCAGAATCGTTATCGGCTGGATAATTAGATGTATCGAAATAACTTATATTCTCCTTCATAAAATTATAAAAGTTATCTGTTTCTATTTTCAATATCAATGAATCTGAATCAGTATACAATAGTTGCGATTGATCACCATATTTCTTCTTGATGCAATCATATAAGAAATTATATATAACGATTTTCGATACATCTAATATACTAAAGCCTAAATACAGCGGTTTATCATAATGCACCTTGACTCTTCCCATATGGATCGCGACAAAATTCTCGTGAAATACTTTGCAGGATCTGTAATTGGGGAGAGCTATCAATGCATTGGCACCTTTCTTCGATTTGATACTCTCCCAATGAGTAACCAGTTTGATATCGCTCCTTTTATCAACATTCTCCATAGTTTTACCGTAAACTGAATTAACCATATTCTTATATAAACACTTATCCGCTTTACTTTTGCTCTTATTGCGCATTTCTGTATTCAAATCTACATATTTCTTCAACCACTTAGACTGACTGAATTTCAATACTCTATGGACTTTGATCAAAACTAAACCATTCCTTATGGATTGTTGTAGGTTTCTATAGTGTACAATATATTTCATTTTATTCGATAGATTAGGAATTAGTTTCTTCTGCTTAGATTTTGAACCAGGCGGTGCGATAGATTCCACAAGAAAAGGTAGATCAGAATGTGCATCATGTAGCTCTTGAGGATAATATACATCCACTTCGAGGACATATCCACATGAACTATCATCCGCTACACTCATTATATCCAAAGTCGCTATTTCATTACTAGTGAGCCACCTGAAATCATGTGTGGGAAGCGGTTGTGACATGCTATGGCCGTATAAGTTAGTCGCATCCAAATACATTATGTATGAAGAGGGCTCAGTTGGATTGAAATTCGGTAAGAACTTATTGTTCGCCACATGACTTCTCAAGCTGCATTGACTTATCCCACCCCTGATACCTTTTTTGAAAGAATTAATCATGTCAATATCTGTTAATAACTCCAATCTGATTCCCGTAAACTTCAGCATAGCATCCCAGGATAAACCGGGTGCTGTGTAATATTGACATGGATCTAATTTGTACGTTTCCAAACAAACCTTTCGAAAGTTCTCGAAAACGTCGCATAGTAAGAGGACATCTGATTTTAAATAAACATCCGAATGGTCACCCAGTGATTTACATTCGAATAACTTCCATACACGTTCAGCTCTTCGATAATCCTCATCTGAAATATGCTTATTTGATAAATTATCATAGAAATCATTTTTTGATGGTAAATCCTTATGATCCAGTTGATCCAGTTATGAAGCTGTATGGAAAGACACCTTTCTGCGTCATGTATTCGAATTTCTCACGATCAGGAAAATATCTGGCAGTTTCTGTGAACTGATTTTCATTCAAATTTTCAGCTAGTGATTGGAGGGGTTCCGCGAGGAATCTGTAGCTATCTAAGAATCGGAGTTTCAGAAAAATGTCGTGGTGATCGCCATTTTTTCCTAAATATTCCCCGACTAAAATATGTTTCGTGAACGAAATATATTTTTCACTAGTTTGAGCGACACAGTCCACCCTCTCTTCACTGTTGAATAATTCTTTTATGAACAGATGACTATCATAACCGCTCATATTGTGGAAAAAGACTGGTATGAAATTTGGTACTTTATAATTTAAGTTGCATACCGAATGTGCAGCCCCGTATCTGATTTTTCCAGTTGAATGGCAATGATCTCTCACTATCACATCCCCGCAAACGAAAGGTTTGCCGCAAATACCGCACTCTGTGGTATTATCAAATGCAGCCTCTTCTACTTCGGTTAATTTTCTCATTGGAATTACATTTTACAAGTATCTGTTATATATTTCTTTTGAATCACTAACCAAACTAGATACAAATTCTTTGGCTGCATTTTTCCCGCGGAATGTAACAAATTTTGTGATTGAATCATCGAAAGAGCATTTGATGATATATGCGAATGAGTGAGGTTCATGTATGAATGTTCTATTAGTATATGAACTTCCTGGATCTGGCTCACTAGTATGTATCGGTTTCAGAACTGATTCAAAATCTGCGTACACAACAAAGGGTACCTCCAACTGTCTCTCAAAATTCTCATATTTCAAAATATTTTCAGGTACCGATCTCCCAAATTTATCAACTTTCATTGACGTAGATGGTGTTGTAGTGAATGTGTGATTACAATCATTAAGCTGGTGGCGTAACAGTTTAGATTCATCTGCAAAATGTATCAAACAACCATCGCAAAAAAAACGTTTATGTTCATTTGCAGAAATTTGACTAGACACCAGTCTAGATAAATTCTTTATCCAACAATAGTGGCTATTACCGGAATCATCTGTGATGAGTAGGAGATTGATATGTTTACTCATTTTTTTCTTTCGGGAATAATGAAGCGGACCGACTACCTGACATTTCGCTTGACGGTTCTCAATCACATCTTCTAATCCGTAAACGTTAATGGAACAATCATTGAGGGTTTCAAACTTTGGAATATTACTCACTTTCATCGGGAACTCTATACAACTCAAATTCAAAACTGTAGAAAAATGTGGGCATGAAGACATTTCACAGGGTTTGCTGCTTGCTGGATATAGGGCAGATATCACAGCCAAAGCAAAACAATGCTGGTCCTGATTCACTACGTTCACTACAGCCTTCTTATTTTCGATGAAACTTGGTAGTTTCATATAGGAACATCCTCGTAGCGGGTTGTATTTATTGATATTGATTTCAAGGAATAATATTTCTTCTAGAGCCCAACCTGCAACAATGAAAACGATGTATATTCACCGTAATATAGACACCTCGTATTCCTCAGATTTTGAATCAATTCTAAGTCTTCAACTCACCGGAATCACGTTCCTCGAATTCTGTTGTTTGATTTATTATAATTTCCTTGGATGTGTCGACGACGGCTTCTAAATTGAGAGATGAATCTATGATGTGATTTGGTGTCATGAAAGATTTAACATCGTGAAGATCTTGAGTTTGTAGGACATTTCTACCAAATAAATCCATGTTGACCTTGATAGCATGATGAATGGATAGTATATTCTCCAACAAGGATAATATCGTCGCCTTATTTTCATCGAAGAACGTATTATAATCCAATACCCCTGTCGTACATTCCAGTCTATAGCTGATGATGCGACATTTGAATGCACTTTCAATCACGTATACACCATCTCTATATTTGATGCAAGCATTCGTACGGTGTTCTAACGTCCTTTTATGCGACCTCATTCTATCCATTGGGACGTCTTTATTGCAAACAACGCATGTTGAGACACCCCTAGACGTGGATGTGTGAGAAGTGATATCGCTTAGGCGCGACTTCTTCGCAACGGGTTGACCTACATGTCCCACACATGCTCCTCTCATTTGGTGTCGACGTAAATTGTCCGTGCGTGTGAAAGTCTGGAGACAATCAATAGTAACAATAGGATTGACTTGAGAGCTAACGTAACGACAAAAGTGCGCTCTCATTCGTTCGACAGTTATTTTTATAGAGGGGGAGCCCCACCCCACTACTACCGAACGGCCTTGAGGTGAGGCGTGCATCTCCAAGGTCGCTCTCTAACGCAATAATAACCTTCCAGGCCAACTTCCTCTCGAGGTCACGGAACACGCTCAAGGTCACTCGCCCCAAGGTCATATACATGGCCCACACCACTCCTCAAGGACAAAACCCCCAAGAGCGCTTCTCAAGGTCACTCCCCCCAAGGTCATAGCGCTCCTCAAGGCCACTCCCCCCAAGGTCACACCCCTCTGATCTTGGGGGGAGACCCAGAAACGGCAAAGACCTTCTACTAACGCAGAACACAGAAGGGGGAGAACAACATCACAATGAAATATACGAATGGCCAACCAGCTATAGTTAGCAATGATGACCAGAAATCAATCTGGAGCAAGAAAGCAACTACATCTTCTCAGGGTAATTCAAAAAACTACCAAGGATTTGTCAGGCCAATATTCGTTCGCTCATTCCCAGTTTTGATGTTTTCAGTGAAATCATTCAAGAAAATTCATACTCAATTATCGCTGTAACGGAGACATGGCTCCCATTGAATTATCCCTCTAGCCTCATACACATCCTTGGTTATGAACTTTTTCGGGCCGATCGGCCTAGTAGGGGTGGAGGGATTTGTATTTATGTGAAGAACACATTGGAAGCAAAAATATTTGATACTGTACATGATTTAATGGAGACTGAACAACTTTGGATAATTACCACAATCAATGAAATCAAAACAGCTGTAGGAGTAATACACAGACCACCTGATACTACGATAACAAGCCTGAATGAATTGAGAAGTAACCTAACAAGTATTTGCACCGAAGTAGAAAATATTATTTCAATGGGAGACACCAATATCGATCTGATGGAAACAACGTCCCAGGGGTGTCGTGAGCTGAACACAATTCCTCAATGCTTCAACCTAACCCAAACAATTCAAGAACCGACAAGAATAAGTAACAACTCTAGTACTCTTATAGATATAATATGTTTGAGCGACACCATGAAACTATACCAATCTGGAACAGAAGACATGTTGAATCTGAGTAACCACCGTTTAGTATATTGTGAACTCGACTATAAATATATAACTGAAGCTTCCAAAACTATCAACTATAGGAACTCCTCCCGTTTCAATGTTGGTGATTTTGATAATGATGCGCAGTTAATCAGCTAGAAGGTTATCGTGATGTGGATGATAAGTTATTATTCCTCAATAACTCTATTATATTCTAAGATGGCGGATAAGTTAACGTCTGGTAAAGAGCTCGCTGATAAAAAGTGTGATAAAATGTTTGAATGCTGCAAATCAAAACCAGTGTCAACAGCAGTGTGCATAAAATGCGGGAAAGCAGTCCATAGAAGTTGCTTAGACCGTAAAAAATATGAAGCAGTTGATGAAACTCGAATTGTCTGCTGCAGTAGTGAAACATCAAGTAATTCCAAAGTCAAAGGATATGTAGTAGTAGGAGAAAAACCAAAAGGAAACCAGATAGACGAGAAAGATGAGTACATTGAATGGTTACTAAGGGAAAATGAACTTTTGTCAAAAATCATATTAGAAAAAGAAGAGAAATACGAAATTTTGCTAGAAAATAACAAGTTGTTAGTTGAAAATGCCAAGTACCTGAGCCACAACAAAAACACTCATCAGTATGATAAAAAAGATGCAGAAACAACCAACAGATACCCGCCGAATAAAGACACAGATAACAAAGGCCAACAAAAACCCAAACCCACAAATGAAAACATTAGGAATCTTCCAGATGATAATGTAAACAATGAGTCAACTGAATCAGAGGACGGTGAACTCGGAAATTAGAAAGACAACTATGAATCACCCACAGAGGTCCAGTCAAGAAAACAAGGAAGAAGGACAACCAGAAAACTAGGACAGGCATCAGAAGGAAATAACCATGGTTTTGGTGGAATTCAACCCAAGGCTTGGATGTATTTATATGTTACCAGAAGTAGAAGAAAAACATATAATGAGTTACCTAAAGGAAAAGCTAGGTCAGGAAGAGGACGTAGTTGTGAAGGCATTACAATCAAAAATTCCAAATAAAAAATGTTTTATGGTAGGAGCAAATTTTTCCTTTAAGGCAGACTTACATAATGCATCTCTTTGGCCAAAGGGGGTGGGCTACCGTAGGTTCGATTCCAGAAAATATAACTCTTACCAACAGAATATATCACCAAATAATTTTTTCTAAGGAAAAAAGATAGAACTCCAGATAATTTTATAAGAACACACCAAAAGAGGGACAAAATTAAAAACTCTTCAAAAATAAGTCTTATACATCAAAATATGCAATCAATAGGGAACAGTATCGATAAGATAGAGGTATTTGTGAGGGACAACCCAAGATGCAACTTTATATGCGCCACTGAACACTGGGAATCGCAAAGTCAACTGGTAAACATAGGAATAGAAAATTTTCAACTAGCTTCATGTTTTTGTAGAGACGAAAATAAACATGGCGGCTCGGCCATCTACTGTAAAAGAGGGATCAAATTCAAATCATTTAATAACATAGTGAATATATCAGTAACTGGCGATTTCGAGTGTTCAGCTATAGAAGCTTCTCTTCCAGATCGAAACATAACGATAATTTCTATGCATAGACCAAGTGGTGGGTCATTAAATGTATTTTTCGATAAATTTGAACTAGTATTAACTTTGCTCAATAATAATAATAATGCAATTTTCATTGCAGGGGACTTCAATATAGAACTCAAAGAAGAAAACAAGTTGAAATCTGACTTATTAGCCCTAACTCAATATTTTGATGTTCACATGACTATCAAGGACTACACACGTATCACGCCTTTTTCAAAAAGCTGCATTGATAATATACTAACGAACTATAAAGAGCCATACGAGGCAATTGTAATAGATATCCACACATCAGACCACAAAGCACAAATGATAACATGGTCAGTGAAATGTGAAAAAAAGTGAATGATACTTCCAAAAGAGTGTTTTCAATGGAAAATATAGATGCATTTAAAAATAAACTGAAAGAACAAACTTGGGAAGAAGTGTATAGCTTTGATAGAGCATGTGTGGATCAACAGTGGAATACTTTTATAAATTCCTTCACGTTATTATTTAATGAAAGTTTCCCTAGTAAACTAGTCAAGAACAATAGAGGTAAATCAAACTACCCTAGAAATAACGAAATCGCCGAATATAAGAGTAGGTTGGATATATTATTGGTATTATCTGAGAACAATGAAATTAGTAGGCAACATTATATTGATGCAAAAGAAGAATATGATAAATTACTAAGGAAAACCAAAAAATGGGAATATTGTGAGAGAATTCGAAAATCTGATAACAAAAACAAATGCATGTGGACTATTTGCTCAGAAATAACAGGTAAAGTAACTAATAACGAGTGTCAAATCAAAGGAGAACCCGATAAAATAGCAAATGATTACAACTCATATTTGACTAGTATTGTTCCAGAATTGAAATCAAATCTTCCTAATGCACCTTTCGAATGTGAAATAGAATACAATATAGAATCAATGTTTGCAAAGCCAATACTACCAACATTTGATAGACCTGTCAAACAAAATAAAAAATAAATTCTCCAGCGGTGTTGATGATGTCCCAGCAAGCATTATGAAAAAAAGTATACCAGCCATAAGCGAAGTTCTTTCATATATCATAAATAACTCTATGAAATTCGGTATCTTTCCCTCAAGACTTAAGCTATCTCTGGTGATACCAATATATAAGAAAGGAAATCCAGAGCTAATGGAAAACCACCGGCCAATAAGTCTTGCCGAGCTTTTCCAAATTATTCGAATTGGCAATGTTCAACAACATAACTTCATTCATGCAAGGATGCAACCACTTCAGCAATAATCAACATGCATACCTACAAGGGAGATCAACTCAGAGTGCTATTTTTCAATTCACTCAAAATATCACAGATTTTTTGGAAAGTAAATGCCTAGCCCTGGGTATGTTTCTAGACCTATCTGACGCTTACGATTGTTTGAATCACCAAATACTCATTGAAAAACTTGAAAGGTATGGTATAAGGGGAAATTCATTGAAATGGGTTGAGTCTTATCTGACGGACAGGCAGCAAAGCGTCAGCATAAAACGTAATGGACAGTCACATCAATCAGATAGATAACCAATAACGGTGGGTATACCCCAAGGAAGTATAGTAGGACCCTTATTATTTATCATATACATAAATGATCTAAGTAAACAGAGTTCAAGACACGACCAATATATTACGATTTATGCTGATGACACAAATCTATTGACATGGGGAGAAACATACCCAGAGGTAATAAAAAGCAGCATCGAAGTATTTCTGGAAACAAAAGAATGGTTCACAAGAAATATGTTGATACTGAATGAGAATAAAACCAATATAATTTTATTTAGAACTAATCAAACTCAATTTGAACCGAGACAAAATTTAACTTTAGGCAGCACCAAACTGACAATAACGGAAGATACCAAATTTCTGGGACTATACATCGATGAATTCTTGAAATGGAACGAACACATTGAATATACAGCAAATAAACTCAGCAGACTATCATATGGAATAAGAGTAGTTAACAAACACCTTGAGAAAGAATCTGTAAAAACTCTTTATTATGCAAACTTTGAATCAGTTGCTAGATACGGCATTATTTTCTGGGGAAGCAATAGTAACACTGAGAAGATTTTTGTGATACAGAAAAGAACTCTCAGGATAATCAACAAGATGAAACACAACGAAACATGTAGATCTGTATTTAAAAACAATAACATAATGACAATTTTTGCTCTGTATATCTATGAATGCCTGATGTTCTTGTTCAAAAATAGACATTTTTTCAGTAACAATATAGCTCAACACACATACCAAACACGTAGAAATGACCTCATATATCCCGTACATAGGTTAACCTTATCAGAAAATACGCCTCATTATATGGCAGTAAAATGTTACAACCAATTACCCAACAATATTAAAAATATTGAGTTACTGGGTCAATTCAAAAAAGAAATTAAAAAAAATGCTAATAGAATTAGAACCATATAATATTAATGATTATCTGAATTATCAAAGATAACTTGTATTATAATTCTCTCCTGTAACACCATTTCACTCTGTGCCACCCGTTACAAACATTGTAATTGTAAGCTCAATTCTGAAATAATCATCAAATAATTATCATTATTATTATTATTATTATTATATTAAATCTGTTTGATATTCATGCGCCACTGGAAACAATCACCCTGCGAAGAAATTATAGACCTTATATAACATAAACTATCGAACAGATCATCCGACTGGAACATAGGGCTCACGGCAGATATAAACAAACAAAAAAATCTACTCAGCTTGACTATTATAAGGATTCACGGAATTACCTCTCAATAGCCATTAGAAATAAAAGAATAGCATATATCCGACACCAGATTCGATCCAATAAGAACAACCCAGCCAAACTATGGAAAGACTTCTCTCGTTGACATGGAAAACCATCCTGCGAAATCGACAAGTCACTGCAAGAACCGGATATGTTGAATGATTACTTCATTGACTCGTCGAATGGTTGTGATATTGGCCTCGATCATTCACACTCAATGGAATTGAACTCATACGATAACACTACTTCACTTCATAATTCCCATGAAATATCTGTTACCAAATTGAAAGAGGTTCTTGAGAGTATCGAATCTAATGCTATGGGTGCAGATGAAATCAATTTGAGAATGTTGAAAATTATATTTCGACATTGCAAATATGCCCTACTTCATGTCATCAATCACTCGCTGACAACAGGGACAGTGCGAAACTTGTGGAAACAATCAATTATTCTTCCAATCGCTAAAATTCTCAAGGCTACAGAATACAGTCATATTCGCCCCATCAATATTCTACCCGCTTCGTCAAAATAAGTAGAGAAAATTGTTGAAATAGATTCAACAATACATTTATCAGACAACAACGTTCTACCTATGATACAGTACAAACACTTCACTCTTGAAAGTCACTAATGACATAACACGAACAATTGACCAATCTCAAGTGTCTTTGCTCATATTGCTTGACTTCAGTAAAGCTTTTGATCTCATAAACCATGAGTTATTGATTGCAAAACTCAAATTCTATGGATTGGGATTGACTACGCTAGAATGGTTGAGAAATTACCTGAGTCAAAGAGGTAAACATGTCAAAATCAACAGCTCATTCTTGGAAAAAAAAAAGTTGTAGCTGGGGTTCCCCAAGGCAGTATACTTGGTCCCATTCTTTTTTGTATATTCACAGCCGACTTGCCTCATACTTTATCTGAAAACTAGAAAATTTACATGTATGCTGACGACAAACAACTTTATGCATCATCGTTTCCAGAAAACATCGATCAGATAGTGAGCCAAGCAAATCATAACCTACGTGCAATCAATTAATGGTCTATCAAAGATGGTCTCCGGCTGAATCCTTCTAAAATGGTCGCATTGGTAGTTGGGACAAAAATAAACGTATCCCGAGCATTAGATTCCAAAAGTGTAGACATAGTGTTAGATGGAAACGTTATTATCGATAGTGAGTAAGGCGAAGAACTTAGGTATCATCATCGATCAAAATTTATCATTTCACAGCCATGTTATGAAAAAACTGAGCGTTTGTTATTTCAAGTTTGAAACTCTGTGGTGCTACAAATATGTACGACCGAATGGGGTAAAGTGGAGGCTCGTTAATTCAGTGACCCTATGTTATATGGAGTTTGGTAGTATTGTTCACTACAATTATCTCAATGAATTCCCCAGAAATAAAATACAAATTCTGCAAAACTGTTGCCTACGATTCTGTTATACACAACTCAACAGAAGGGAACATATAAACCCGCACTATAATGAAATGAATATACTGAAATTTGAATACAGGACACTCCTACAATACGCAGTGCTCATTTATTTCATTTAAGTTATCACATTGGGAACGCCGCCGTACTTGGAACAGTGTGTTAGTTGAACGTTCTGAGATTCATTCTGTAAATACTCGTACTGTGGAGCTATATGTTATCCCTCGCCTCAGAACGTCATTATTTCAGAATTGTTTTGCCTATACAGCTGTCAAAATACTGAATGGGCACAATGTTATGTTTAACGATAACATACTGAGAACATTTCGCTACATGTACCAATCATATCTCCTGAATGTACAGAAATCCAACGATAATCATTGAGTAAGATTTCTCCGAAAATGATCTGATATTTGATAAAACTAGATCTGACAATCTCACTAATTATTTAAAATACTAATTATCAATATTCATCATGACTGTTTTCATTATTGTCATCTTTCTCTTTTTTTTTTACTGTTTTTTATTTTATTTATATCCCTATCGAATCTATACTATGAAGAGGTACGCTCGTGTACTAGATGAAATAAATGAATAGAAAAAAATCATATTAGGCACAGATATATAAATATATATATATATATATATATATATATATATATATATATATATATATATATATATATATATATATATATATATATATATATTTCTTCTTAATATTAACCTCGTGAGAACTATCTGCTCAGGATTTGGCTGAAAAATGTGTAAAGCAATGCCATATCCTTTTGACATTCATACATGTATTTTTATATATGATCTGTCAATGAACATTATTATTATAGACATCCCACTAGTGATTTGAATACTTGTCGGGGATATCTCACATTATATAACATATACAGGTACAAAATAGCTTTATATATTCATTACATAGGTTCAATAGAAAAACACTCTCTAATGTTTGTGAAAAATATATCAGGTATCCATGGGTATGAGACCAGGCAAAGACAGAATTTGTACTCACCGAAAATTCATTCTAAGGTCGGTCAAAAATCACTGTGTCATGATGGAATAAAAATATATAATAGCATCCCTTCAGATATAAGACTTTCGAAGGGACCCAGTTTGAAATCGGAATTGAAACATTACTTTATGACTAAAAGAATAGAATAGTACAGGATGTGGAATTTCAACGATAAGCTGAGAAATTTCTTTTTCTTTTTCTCTCTTATCAATTCCAAGTAATATATAATCATACATAGGTAGGTGCTCAATTATCAGGCACATTCTGAACTTGATTGTTTTCTTCAGTTTGTAGTATGTGCCGAAGCTGTGTCAATACTCAAGGAATGTATTTTGTGTTTTCTTGATTTATAGTTTGTATTTCTTCATTTATAGTTTATATCTTTTCATGACTTTCTTTCCCAATCATAAGAATCATGTATTCTCCTTGGAATAAATGAAGTCTTCTTCTTTTACTTTCCGAAATTTGTCAGATCATTAGTCATTGCAATGTGTCAAACATGGTCTGAGAACTTCTCATACCTCTGTTGGTAACTACATGGATTGATGGTCGTTAGTAAGACAAATAGCACAAAACATGAAAAAAACTCTTCTCGCTCCGGGGCGATAGCGGAGCATTCACACCCAAGAAGGATTGCCTAGGACTTCCATTTCAGCGTGCTCTTTCGTCTCCAGGTTTTATGACCTCATCCTTTTCGAACTTTCGCCAGCTCATCGTTCTCGACGAGCAGACGAACGAAAAAGTATGAGTGATGCCAGATCGAAGTTATTTCAATTCAAACAGTTCGTGGGACATTGGTGAATGTGCGTATGAGCCAGGAAAATTATGACAGAGAGTTACTGGTCAGAAAATACCAATGAATTCTCGAGAATTGTCGTCTTGATGTATAAATGTCGATGTAATATGGATTCAATAAGAGATAGGATTTCAATCGGTTAGACATGACGTTAATTATGTCACTATCTACTCTAGGAATTCCGCTGACGCAGCTCACACCACCATCGCCCGAGATGAAGATGCTTAGCTAGACAAATGTTTACTTTATTCCAAACTGCACCGCAACCGGCAGTCAGAACTTCATATTCAAGTTGTTAACATCATTCATAGATGTAAAATTCGTGATTTCGAATGATTGTTTTCAAAAAGCGAGTCCTCCGGTCTCGAAAGTTATTTGGCGCAGTCGGTAGGATTGTTGAGGGTAGCCGTATCGAACGTATACCTTTCGTATCATTAATTCATCGACAATCGGAATTAGTGAAGAGTACGTGGTTGTTTTGCAGGCAGAGAGGCTCTTTAGAATTCAGGACACCCCGTCTATCGAAGACCTGTGAAAAATCCCTTCATCAGCTCGAGAAGAGGAACATCATCGTCCCCTTATGCGAAGCGATCAGCATTGGAGTGGACATCAATCGGCCACCAATTGCAGATACTTCATAGCAGTTAGTCAATGACCTAGCGTAAGTCAATCGTATTTATGTCACTTGAAAACCTCTTTGATGATTTGTCTCTATCTGATTCAGACATTGAATCGATTCCCAGAAATCATTACTTCTCAAACCCAACCCATCCAAACCCAAGGAAGTAACACTACACAAGCAATTATCAATACCCAAATAATCATGGCTAACCACTTCAAGCCAGAATATTTAAACTGTCTTCCGAATTTTGACGGAAATCCAAACGAGTTGAATAGGTATCTTGCAACTTGCGAAAAATTAATTACCACCTTTCATAACGTTGAAGGAGTTGAATGTTTTCAGAACATTCATGACTTGATCAATTCATTGATAGGAAAACTATCAGGAAACGCAAAATTAGTTGTTAACATCCAAAGTGTCACAACTTGGCAAGAATTGGAAGATACTTCATCAAGGAACTTTGCAGATCAACGCGATGAAACTTGTTTGAATAGAGACCTAATAAGCTAAGGCAACAACAAATTGAAAAACCACAACAGTTCTTCGATTCGATATTTCACAAACTCGCGAATCTTTGAACAACCGGCAAATAGGCAGAATGTTTTTAGACGCAATCAGACTAAAAACCTTCCTCCACCTACCCCTATGAGTTCGACAAGCCGACAGACATTCTCGATTGACCTCAATATAGAACACACCAAAGACAAAATGAAGAACTTCATAATAGTGAAATCGACCAAACTGACGAATCAAATTTGAATCCCAATAATGTAGATGTGAATCAAGAATTCTTTGAAGGACCCTATAATGATAATAATTGCTTTTAACCAGATCAAAATTCTGAATACTGCGAACACGAAAATTTTCAATCAAACCCTCCTGCAAACGAACTAACGTAAGTCCACAAATTATATCATACAATGATTCGAACACCAGTGAATTACCCTACATAACCTTTCCTGGAAATAATTTGAGAATTTCAATCGACAACCGATCAACAAAATCATTTATAGATCCAGATATTGCTTATGAACTATACCCGAATGCTATAAGCGATGGCCCATTTATTGTTTCAACTGTGTTTCAGAAATCTGCACACAAATATAGTGCTCAGGTTCCTATTTCATAACTATTCCGAGTTGATGGATCTTTGAAATTTTATTTGTTCAAATTCCATACTGTTTTTCACGGATTGATTGGATTGAATAATTTTAAATTGCTTCAAGCCACCTTAGATTTTTATAATAATTTCCTCATAACTCCGTATGCAAAGAATATATTACAATACCATGACACGAGAAGCGAATCAAACTTGATATCTGTTGCTCCCAGAACAGAACAAGTGATTGAGATTGGAACTAGTGTTGAACGCGGCGAAATAATAATTCCACATCAAAAATTGCACAATTGCGGAATTCATCAGTGCCTCACAGTCGCAAGAAACGGAGAAGCCTTGACGACAATATTGGAATACACAACAGAAGAGATAACATTAGATTTTTCAGAACCGATTATCGTAGAGAAATTCGAAGAAAATAAATTGCAAGAATTCCATTTCCATAACTTTGACGAAATACAGAAACCAATTCTATATATTTCCAAAATTCGTACGGACCATTTGAACATCGAGGAAAAGACAATGATTGAAAATTTATGTTGAGAATACTCTGATATATTTTATAATGAAAACGCACCTGTGACATTTACCCACAAAATAAAACATGACATCCGGACTAGTGACGAAATCCAAATTCATACAAAAACTTACAGGTACCCTTCTGTTCATAAAAAAAGAAGTAGAACGTCAAATCAGTAGTATGTTGGATCAAAATATAATTCGACCCAGTAATTCTCCCTGGTCGTCTCCCATTTGGGTTGTCCCAAAGAAGATGGACGCATCAGGCAATAAGAAGTGGCGCGTAGTCGTTGACTACCGCAAACCTAATCAGAAGACAATCGATGATAAATATCCCTTGCCCAATATTACTGATCTGTTGGATAAGTTAGGTCGTTGTCAATATTCCACTACTCTAGATCTCGCTAGTGGTTTCTACCAGATCGAGATGAATGAAAACGACATATCTAAGACAGCCCTCAATACAGAAAATGGCCATCACGAATACCTTCGAATGCCATTCCGGCTTGAGAACGCCCCCACCACTTTTCAGAGAATCGTAGATGATATCCTACGATGCATTCAGACGGAAAAGTGTTTGGTGTGTATTATTATCTTTTCTGCTTCACTTCAAGAGCACATAGAACGGCTCAAATGTGTCTTTCAGAGACTGAGAGATGCTAACTTCAAAATCCAACTAGACAAATCGGAGTTTTTACGCAAGGAAGTAGCGTACTTGCGACACGTAGTGACTCCTGAAGGCGTAAAACCCAATCCGGACAAAATAATTGCCATTAAAAATTTCCCTATCCCAGAAACGACCAGGCAAATCGAAGGATTTCCTGGCCTACTTGGTTATTATCGAAGATTCATCAAGAACTTCGCATAATTAAGGAAACCCCTGACCAAATGTTTGAAAAAAAGGCGCAACTATTCTACACGATGACGAATTCATTTCATGTTTCGAGACTTGTGGAAATTTACTCATCAACGAACCAATTTCACAATATCCTGACCTATCCAAACTATTTTTACTAACGACAGATGCAAGCATTGTAGCGATCGGCGCAGTATTATCTGAAGGCGTAATAGGACAAGATCTACCAGTGGCGTACGCTTTTCCTTCCCCTCAACGATTCTAAAATAAATTATAGCACGATTGAAAAGGAGTTATTGGCTATTTTAGGGGAAAGTAAATATTTGAGACCCTACCTACCTTTTCGGCAGAAAATTCAGCATAGTTTCGGACCATAAACCACTAGAATGACTCTTTAACATGAAAGAGCCAAATTCGAAATTATTAAGATGGACAATCAAATTGGAGGAATAGGATTATCAAATTCAATACAAAAAAGGTAAAATGAACACGAACGCCGATGCATTCAGTCGCATCGAACTACATACAAAAGAAACAGAAATCGCCAACCTTTTATAATATGTTGAAAACCTCAATGAAACTCTCGAAACACAAACAGATGTAGACAATTTTTCAACACAAGTACAACCTGACAAAGACACACCCCACCTCACAAAATGACGACCCCGAAAATCTATCACCCGGAGATGATGACGTAACTGCACATATAGGAACGCGGAAGAAAACCCGATAAGCGAAATCAAAATTTCAGATTCCCCTGTAAACTATGGCCAAAATCAGTTGATTATTGATTCAGTTTCACATTCCTCTGCGAAACCAAGAGTGAAAATTCTATTTGAGAAGAAAAAAACAGAGAATATCAGTCCAAATATCTCAAAATAACTTTAATCAAGACATTATTGATTTTGTGGCACCGAATGTTCAATATTATTTATATTTTGAGAAACCAGATATCTACCAACCCTTCTGCGGAGTAGTTAGAAAACATTTCGAATGGTCCTCAATAAAATTCAGAAGATGTATTTCCAAATTATTCGATGTCACCACTAAGTCAGACATTCCAGAAATCATAAAGTCATACCACGAAGGCAAATTTAACCATCGAGGTACTGATGGAACTGAACAAAGAATAGAAAAATCTATTACTGGCCCAACTTGAAATATTCTGTCCAAACTAATATAAATGCTTGCGAAATTTTTCAACGAGGAAAATACGAGAGAAATCTGATGATAATGCAGATGGATATGACACCTACTGCATCTCAACCTTTCGAGATAATCCACCTCGATACATTCACATTCGAACAAAATGAATTTCTGACCATTATAGATAGTTTTTCAAAATACGCACAATCATATTCATCAACTTCATAAGCGTCCACACGAATTGTTAACCACTTGATATCATTCTTCTCACATCACGGTGTACCCAAATTGATTATACTTGATAATGGCACAGAGTTAAAAAAATCAGTCGTCACCGAAGTGAGCCTACATAAAATCAAAATTCATTTCTGTTCTCCAAATCACCCACATTCGAACGGTCAAATCGAAAGATTCCATTCTACTCTTATTGAACATATACGATTACCTGATACTAGAGGTTTTCTTAAAACACCTATTCAAATGAGAATGACATACGCTGTACTGGCTTACGACCATTCCATTCACTCCGCAACAAAACTAAAACCAATAGAGATCATCAATGGGCATATAAATAATGATAACTCATTCGATTTGATCTTAGGAAAAATTCTCGTGAATGCTTACATCAACGATCATAAAGAGAAGACCAAACTAATGTACTCAAAAATAAGTGAAAATTTGTTTGAGAATGAGAGTAGTCATCTCAAAGATTAACAAAAATCGCAATTCACCAGAACTCTTCCAGCCAGGAAATGAAACCTACGTGGAGAAACATCTACGTCAGAAATACTCCAACAAATTCTTGAAACCCGAAATAATTAGTAATATTAATAAGAATCAAAAAACCGTTTCAATCACTTCACACGAAAAAGTCCACATGGACAACCTAAAAAGACCATTGAGAAAAACCTCCAGTTTTGATTAGGTTGCTCTACTTCAGATTGCTGCCATTTGTCGTTGGACTCCAAGACAAAATAATATTCAAAAATCTCGAGAACAATCCAGGGATGATGCCACTGGAATTAGAAATAGCGAAGGTACAACAATATAAACATACATTCATTCACTATTACGACATAAACCCTATTATCGACGAAATGAACGAATAACACTTACAAACTCCCAATATACTGACAGCAATCAACCTGAGCAGATAACATTACAACAACACAGTTAACTACGTGAAAATCCTACTCTTGAGACAAGAAAAAGCAGAATGGAGATTGAAAGAAATCATCCCACACCCAAAACGTTTGAAAAGATGTCTCGTGAACGGTATTGCATCGATTTTCAAAACAATGACAGGAACTCTAGATGCTGAAGATGGTGAACGATATGATGAACTGATAAATCAAATCCTAAACAACCAAATCATCCTAAGGTCGAGCATTTAGAAACAAAATTCTTTGTCTATTGATATTATAGAAAAATTCAATGCAACAGTTCAGAAGATAATTCGAAATGAAAGATCATCACAGACAAACATTTCATATATCATAAAGCATAATAAATCATGAAGCCTAATAAAGCATGAAGCAAGCAATCGAAAATACATCACTTGTTCAGCAATCTATTTTCATTAAAGATAGCTTGAATCAGCTAATAGACATGTATGAAGTAATTATATCCATGTTGCAAGATATCGCTATCGTTCGCAAAATTGAACATACTATACCCAAGCATGATAAAAACATCAGAACTGTACTATCAACTCGTGAAACTACAAGAAAGAATCAATTCACACCAGTTCCCATTTCAATTGACCATAGGAAATACTTTGAACTTCGAAAATTTCATGAAAATTGAATGTTATATCCTCAATAACAGAATAACCTACCTACTCCGAATTCCAATTATGCAATCATGTATCCATTTATCTTCGATCATTATCACTTGTATCCAATCCCAGTTCCTAGTCGAAATCAGTTTAGGACAATATTGCCAGAAAGGAAGTACTTGCAGAAGAATACATTGTACTTCGCCCTTGAGAGCGAAAACTGTGTCAGAGTCAAACCACAAACGTACGTTTGCGGAAGGACAGACTTATTCCAAACTTCCGAAGACAGCCCCTGTGAAGTACAGCTGCTGAACATGAATAATATAACCACTTGTCATCAAATCACCACCAAATCACCACCAAAAATCGATCAACTTGTGGAGTCAACCACTTGTATCCGCATGTTTCCCAGTGAAACAAACATCAATATGAAGTGTCAAGAACTAGATGAGATATCCAAAGTTACTGGTACATATTTGATAACTATTCCAATTGGCTGTCAGATAAAAACCAATCATTTCGAAGTTTCCAACAGAGAACAAATGATCGATCGATCTCAACCTGTACTGATAACAAACTTGAACCAAGAAGAACATCCCTCATCATTCCAAACTTCAGTATACACATCTATGACCTCAACCTAGACAAACTACAAGACATCAAGACATAGTTATTCAGGAACAAGCTCGAACTAAACTTCGAAGAACCTGGGAGGATATCCTATTCTCCCAGCACATGGACTTTGACAATTTACATTTTTGCCATTCTGGTTGCAGCCTATGTTTTATACAGGAGGTTCACTGATCGCAGAACCACTTCCGATGGACCACCCTCAGAAGCTATCCAGATGGCAACCGTTCAACTACCTCGCTCCTCTGCGTAGTTGAATCTTCGGGGAAAGGAATAATGTCACACCATCTACCCTAGGAATTCCGCTGACGCAGCTCACACCACCATCGCCCGAGATGAAGATGCTGAGCTAGACAAATGTTCACTTTATTCCAAACTGCACCACAACCGGCAGTCAGAACTTTATATTCAAGCCGTCAACATCATTCATGAATGTAAAATATGTAATTTCAAATAAATAATTGTTTTTAAAAAGCAAGTCCTCCGGTCTCGAAAGTTATTTCGCTGCACTCATCAAGAGATGATTCATTCTCAGCACACCATCGAAGTGCTTCTTCTCTGGCTATTGGATAATCGCACGCAGTCATTCATATTTGGAATCTCCCGAAAAAAGGTCATTGTGATAATAATAATAATAGTGATAATAAATCGGTTATTGTCTGCCACTGAACAGAATGCCAACATCATACAAGAGAAATACATGTGAAAAAAAATATAGTGACAAACAAAAGGTGAAGTCTTAGGTCTATCGACCAATTCTTCCACACTTGCCTGAAGAGACCTGAAAAACCCAAAAATAAATGAATATCTTATAGCATGCAAAAAGATCAACTCCATATTGAATTATTCAATTTGAAAATACATTCTCTTAAATACTTAATATGAAATACTCAATTAATACGTTTTACGTTTTACTGCTGCAAGAGAAACATTTTCTTGGATTTGTTCTCGAAAGAGTTCAATGATAGAGAAGAATTTGGTAAATCCATGGAATGGCTTACAGTTGCAATTTGGTAGGAAAAAGATGACTTATATATTTCTTCGTTATATGAAGGTATGTTGATACCATGCTTTCTTCTCAAGTTTAAATTATATGAATATCAGTCCTATATTTGATTTTTCCTAGAGAGATAGTCTGGTTGTTTTGTTTTTAGCACCTTATAGAAAAGATAATATGAGTGAAGTCTTTGGCGATTGTACATACTCATATTCTTTCAGTTTATGTGAGATACGCTCTCTTCTCTTCAATCCATGGATTACGAGTTTTGAACTTTCTGTATGCGGTATGAATCCGATTTCCCTAGAAAAGGTCCGTAATTTGAATCACAATGATTAAAATGAGACAACATCAGAGAATCACATAACATCCTATTTGTAAGTGGATTCATGTTATGTCTATGGGGATACAATAGTTTGAAAGAAGCATTGGCTGTTCTGATTTTCTCACATGTTTATCAAACTTCAACTTCGAGTCTAAAGGTAGACCTAGAATTTTAACTTGTTCACTAAAGTCAACTTGATCATTTCCAATGAATATATGCAGCTGGCTCATTGCCTCTGTGTTTCAACTTTCACTACCGAATAGAACAGCCTGAGACTTTGAAGCATATATCTTCAAGAGATGTTTCTGCGATAGCTCTAGATAGATAGATCTTCATTGATCATCACATTTGCATGTTGGATATTTGTTAGATTGATAAATGATAACCCTGCGTATCATCAAATAAATCATATAAATGGTAGTCACAGTGAGAAAATGACAATGAAAGTTAGATGTATGAAGTGTATATAAAAGAGGGCGCAGAATACTACCTTGTGGTACACCTTCCTGTATGAATAAACTACCTGAGATGTCATTTCCTATTTTGACTTGTTGCTCACGATCAGAGAGATATGACTCGAGAAATTTCACAGCTTTTGTGCAGAAGCCAGTGTAGTGTGAGATTGAAAATAAAATTTCATGATTTAATATACCAAAAGCACGAGAATAATCGATAGGGACTAATAAGCATAATTCATTTCTATCCATAGAATGAAAATATCGTTAGTGACTGCGCTTGAAGCAGTCGAGCAGCTGTATCCACTCCTGAAACCAGATTGATTGATAGGTAACAGTTTCCACTCTAACACATATTTTCTAATCTGACGCTCTTATGTTCTTTCTAGAACTTTAGACAACGTTGGTAAGATATTAATACTCCTAAGTTGACTGAAATCGGTAGGGCTGTCAACTTTAGGAAATGGTTATACATGTGATCTCCTCCAAACATTCGGAAAATAACTTTGACGAATACAAAGGTTGAAAATATCAGTGAGAAATGACAGAATGAGCGGGCAACAGAGGATAATGATTTGAACGTTCAAATTATCACAACCGAAGGCATTCGTCTTGATAGACTGTATGATATGCATAATTTCTTCGTCAGTAGTTTTTTTCGAACTGAAAAGTGTGAATGATATTTCGATTGAAATTATTACGATAGAAACTTAGCAGCTGATCATCTGGTGAACGGTCATGTCTCATTCCATTCATAAAGAAGTTATTATACTCGTCTGCTTTTTTCAATGCTGCTGATGTATCTTTGCTCATTTTTCTCCTGATACTAAGTTTCTTTATTCCTTACCATTCCTCTCCAGAAGAATAGTTCGTGAGTTCGAAGTGTACATACGCTCTTTTGTCTCTCTTTATCGCAGGAGATGTGGTGAAGTTCCTCAATTGTTTATAGTATTCCCAATGTGATAGCAATTTTGACTTTCTATACCTCCGAAAAGCTTCATCTCTCAGGTGTTGCATCAATTTAATATTTTCGGTAATCCAGGGTTGTCTTTTTTTCACTTGAATTGAAAATTCAAGTTTTGGTGGGGATATGTTTGTCAGCTGATTCTGAGATATTACTATTCAGATAATCTATTATTCCATCAATAAAACTCAGCTGATGCAGATAATCCCAGTCTTCACATTCGAGCTCACGAAAAGATGAATTCACATTAACTTTAGAAAAATCGCGATAGGTGACAGTTGAGGATGCTATGTCCTGATCGCCTCTGTCAAATGAACAATGAATCAAAAAGTGCCTCACCAGGCCAGTGTCAATTACTCCATGAGCTTTCACCTCGAAGTTAATGTGAACATGATCAATCAATGTCATGGAATTGTTCGTGATGTGGGTTGGTTCAGAAATATATTGTGTAAGATCGAGAGATTCCGTGATAGACATAAAGTCCTCAACTGAATTCGACTGTGTATTGAGTTAGTCTTCATTAAAATCTCCAATAGAAATCAAATTATCATATTCTGGGTCCATATCAATTGGAGTGTTCTCGAATCTGTTCAGAAAAGCCACTGGATTACTTTTGGGTGGTCTATAGCACACACCATTCATTCATATGAACTAAGATACTTGACAAAATACATAAACGAGGTCATAAGTTGCTTTTGCTTGGGTCACTTTGGAGGAAGCTGATCAATATGTTCGTTGCTGATAAGGGTAGGTATTTACTAACATATCTTCGTTCTATTTCAGTGAGATGAACGATTCCAGAGGAAAATCAAGTGGATGGCATATTATTTGATAAGTTACCTCAGGTAGATATTTTAACTAGATTAACGGTTACCTTGGCACATTATTGAAAATTTTGAACAATGTCTTGTAATTCACGGTGGTCACTTTGATTTGATTGATTTGATTGTGCAAAGGTATATAATGCTTTTGTGAACATTTTCCGTGAATGTATATCGAGTGCAGTTCGATTATATTCAAATACTAATCATTTCGGGATCGAATGAAATGTTCCAAATGTTGGGACATATTGATGATTCATATCTGCAGAAACTTGACATGATCGTTTATGTAAGATCAAGAATATTGGATCATATTAGTGATGGAATGGAACTCTTTCCTCATCGAAGATACTCTTGGTTCACCAGCCGAGGTGACTTCAATATGATATATGTATGTATTTACATCAAAGATATGGTATTACATATTCTCTACTAGATTGAGCTCAAAGATAGTAAGGAGGAGAGAACATTCATGCAATGATATCAAACTGACTCGATGACATTCTTGATTTCTTTTTCTTATGGTCGTTTCGATGCTCTCCATGATGATGCAAGGGTGCATCGAAGTAGAGAAAATACAGAGTGTTTCGTTGTGAAATGAATCAATGGTGGTTAGAGGTCACCTGAATATACCATATTTGTTGGGTCTGACATGTTATATAATCGAGATGAAGGATTTTCTACCAACTCTGCTCATTTCTTTATGGGTTCATAACTCAACTTTTCACAAGCAAGCAACTTCCCTATCAGTCAGACAAAATCTAGATCTGGATTGACCAGAATTCAACATATTTTGATGTTCTCGGAAAAACACTTTAAATTTTTGAATTTCCAGAATCCGTGATGATGTGGAGATTTGTCGAAGATGATATTGGTCTATACAATGTGAATTCTACTGAGGAACTGAGAACTACTCCTCAGATTCAGTTCAGATAGATTTCATGTGGTCACTTTATGTTTGAAAGAAACTGATATTGAGCCAATGTGCACGAAATCTGAATAATAATGAACTTATTTCACTTGTGAAATAAGAAATAAAGATTCATCATCAATACATTGATCATTTCATCATGATCATAAATGATGCAAGCCTAGAAAGTGAGGACTGCTTATTCTCATTAAATACATTTGTAAATTCACATTGCACCAAGAAGTTTCCATGCTTTTATTTTTCATAATGATATTGATATTTTAATTCGATAATAATGAATGTTTTATGAATCCACCTCAACTGTTGAGTGAGTAGTCCAACATTCTTTCGACGTTGTGAGGTGGTTTAGAGTGATCTCAAAGTAACCCAAGTGGCTTCGTTTTCAAGCGACAATGAGATGGCAAAATTTGTATTGAGAGCTGCTGTGATGCTTTGCGCGAGGAACAGATGATATATGCTGGAATGACGTCAACACATTTCATCAGTGGTTCCATATTACTGCGAATATGATCCTCAGAATATGATCCGGACCTTGTAGTCAGCATACGCAGAAACTGATTGTTATATCTGCTGATGCTGCCATATTATTTTTCTCCTATAAATTCACGAAGAATTGTATATCAAGTTAGTCTTGAAATGAAGCTCACTCTGAACACTGAACCTCCGTCGGTTTGATCAAATGAATATTCTTTGGGAAGTTAATTTTCAATCTGGAGAGATAACAAATTGGCGCAGTCGCACGGATTTCATGACATTGCTAGAATACGGGAGCAACCTAACTAGTGACGGTGGATTCCAATCCTCTGCCGCAATTAAGAACCAAGAAACAAGAAACAAACAAAAAACAAGAAATGAGAAACAAGGAACAAGAAACGAACAAGAAACAACCAAAAAACAAACAAACAACAACCCGAGGAAGTCATCACTCGAAGAGCTGTGGAAGGAACACCTGGTGAAGTCCCTGGCAGAATCGACGAGACGACGACGAGCTCACCGATGATTACGACCCTGTAAGTAAATTATTGAATCGGTCGAATCGAAAACTATCAATTCCAATTGCATATACCGTTCAATTATCCAATCAACCACAATTACAACCCATTACGATGAAACATCAAAATTCACCAACTGCACCACCACAAGCACCAGTAGAATTGGAACCATACAGACTCAATGAAATATTTTCCAACATACCAGAGTACGATGGAAATCCAACCTTCTTGCAATCCTGTAATAGCGCTCACAGAATGTCAGTAGACGAACAACGAACCCTAGTCGTTCTTCACATGAAAAATAAAATACGTGGACGAGCTGCAGAACTAGTGGATTCGAGAAACCCAGCCACTCGGGATGAAATCAGACATCTTTCAGATGTACATTTTGGCGATTCGAGAGACTTGACTTCATTAATTCAAGAACTCCACAGGTAACGTCAAATTTCCGGTGAAAATGCGATGACATTCGTTCAACGCTTACAAACTCATCATGCTGAAATGCATGCTGCTGTGAACAATAAGATCATGTCACCCGATCAAGAAGCCGTTCAATCTAGACTCGAAAAAACTATGAGCTTGAATACCCTGTTGACTGGACTAGATTCAAAATTAGGTCAAATAATTCGAGCATCTAATCCCCCTGATATGCTGACAGCGAAATGTCGTATCAGACGAGGAATACAACTGAGTTATTTCGGAGACCAAAAGTTTCCAAACACGCAAAGTAATCGAAATCCAATCCCCACACGGAAACCAATGTCTGATCAACAAACGAACAATTCTCCTATTGTGGACGCATTGAACATCTGTTCCAAGAATGTCGTGCGAAACAAAATCCCCAAAATCGACCGCAGTACTCGTCTCGACCTGATCAACTGAATTTCAATCAAGCTGGACTATCAAGACCAACCCAGTTCTCCAATCCATACTACATCCATACTACATCCATAATACAAATACCTCCGCAATACGTGAATCAAAACCAACCACAAAATCAGTCCCAACAAAATCGACCATGAGTTATAAAACAAAATCCGAATTATAATAATCAGAGACAATCAAAAATACATTCGAATCCAAATTTCAACAGATTGAATAACCAAAAAGCTCATCATTTGAATTACTAACAATTTGATGAATATTATGAAGATTACCACCAAGAAGATAACTATACAACTACCAATTCTCAAAATTATGATGAAGACTATCATACTGTTGGTAGCCAAAACCAACAATTCTATTATGACCAAACTGTTGATAATAAATATCCATATAGTCAATTCTCGAATTGAGACCCGGACTATGACAGTGCACCAAATTCAGAAGCTCAGTATTTTCAGTGTGGACGCAACCCTGGAAACCCACCAAACAAATCACAACCGAATGTTATGGACGCCAAAGTACAGATTATGAACTTGGACAGTTACGATCCGAATGAGAATTTCCTAGAACAAAAACTCATATAAGATCACTTCAACCAGTGAATTCAAAGAACCTTCATTATATTAGAGACATCACTAACACTTTCAGAATTCCAGAATTCTCATAGACACAAGTGCAAGACTTCCGATATCCAAACCAAGAAAGTGCAAGAAATATCAAAGACGTTTTCCCGAAAAAAATTAAATTCAAGGCATAACCCACCAGAAAATCATCCCGATAATCATAACTGAATCCACTCTGATTCCTTCTAAACAAGAAGACCCACACAAAGTTTATATCCATAGTTCAGATATAGAATTTGATGGCCTTCTCAGCTCAGATTTTTTAGAACGTGATAATCGCATAGTGGATCTGAAAAATGAACAGCTGATAACCGATTCCAGAATTTTTCGAGGTAACTGATGGAAATGATACTACACCTACAACCGATGGAATATCAAATTTCACGCAGTATCGCAATATAGTAAATATCGAACCACGTATCGAAAGAGTCTTTGAATTAAAATGCAGCATTTCGAATACTGACGATATATTGATAGCCCAGGAAATCGAAAAAGTAAGACTTCCAAATTCAATTGTGATAATTGATAGAAACGGCGAATTTTCAACCTCTGTTTTGAACATCAATGCTGTACAAAAAACAGAATATTTTTCCAAATAAACACTAGAACAACTTCAAAACCTGCGAGTGAGAAACTCCGTTACATAAAATTCGAACACTGACGTAATCATCGATCGAGGATACGAAATGAAAAATCAATACCGTCTTGAACACCTCAATGAAGAAGACCACGATCTTGTTACATAACTTTGTTCAGATTTCTCAAATATTGTCTATCTGGAAGGTGATAAACTCACCTCCACGGATGAGATTAAACACCCGATTGATACAAAAGATAACGGACCTACATTCACCAAATCGTACCGATACCCTCAGGTACATGAAGAGGAAGTTAAAACACAAATATCGATAATGCTCAGTCAACATTTTCACTCCTGTTTGGGTAGTACCCAAGAAGCTAGATGCTTCTGGCAAACAGAAATGGCAAGTAGTCATGGACAACCGAAAACTTAACGAAGTGACTATCGACGATAAATACCCTCTCTCGAATATTTCCGATCCCCTAGACCAGTTAGGCAAATGCCAATATTTTACCACCCTTGATTTGCCTTCTGGTTGTCACCAAATCGAAATGGTCTCTGAAGACGTTCAGAAAACTGCATTTCCTGTAGAAAATCCAGTACTAACGTTGCCTCCTTTACATGGGAGATATAATCGTTTATCCTCTGACCATTCATGAATACATCTCTCGCCTTTCAGAAGTTTTCAAACGCCTACGGAAAACAAATCTAAAAATACAACCTGACAAATGCGAATTCCTCCGCAAAAAAGTCGCATATTTAGGACACCTCATCATTAAAGATAGCGTAAAACTAAACCTCCCTGAAGTCGAGTGTATTCGAAATTTTCCTCAGCCCAAGAATCCGAAAGACATCAAATCATTCCTTGGTCTTTCCGGATACTATCGGCGATTCATTCCAAATTTTGTAGAAACATCAATACCTCTGAGAAGACATTTACTATAAGACATTCCTCTCAATTCCAACGCAGACTGTAAAGAATCAATTGAAACACTCAAACTAGCACTAGCTACATCTTCTATCCTGATATACCCAAATTTCGAAGAACCATTTCTTTGCATTGCATTACATTTGCGATAGACGCAGTTCCATCTCAAGGACCAATTGGTAAAGATCTTCCAATTGCTCATGCATCGAGAACTTCGTGTGCAGCCGACACTGAGTACTCTACAATAGAGAGAGAAAACTTTTGGCAATAGTGTGGGCAGTGAAACACTTCCTCCCAAAACTTGGCCCTTTTCAATGAAAGATCCTGGAAGTAGCTTCTCCTCTAGTCTGACCAAACATATAGCCAACATTAAATTAGTATTCAAGAAACTTCGTGATTCTAAATTAAAAATCCAACTTGACAAGTTCGAATTTCTTCGCAAAGAAGTTGAGTTTCTGGGACATGTCATCACCCCAGAAGGAATAAAACCAAACTCTAGAAAAATAGAAGCTATTACAAAATTTCCGATACCAAAAACAGCGACACAAATCAAATCATTCCTTGGGCTACTTGGTTATTATAGACGTTTCATTAATAACTTTGCCAAGCTGACCAAACCTTTTACAAAGTGCCTGAAGGAAGGCGAGAAGATCGAACACACTCCAGAGTTTATAAATGCTTTCGAGTTATGTAAAAACCTTCTGTGTAGTGACCCAATATTGCAATTTCCCGATATTCAAAAGCCATTCATCTTGACAACGGATCTTGAAAACAGATGACGCAGGACGTCTGGCCGAGGCTTTCGCTATCACCTATGGTCTTGAGCAACTGATAAATGAACCTACTCGGATCCCTGATATCAGCAATCATTATGCCAATACGCTCGACCTGTTCCTCACTAACAATCCGGAACCGTATGAAGTGAAAGTCCGTGCACCACTAGGAAACTCAGACCACACACTCATCTCCACGATTGTCCTCACATCACTCCGCGAACCAGTCCAACACCCCCATGCACTGTTTGGCATTACAATTCAGCCGACTGGGATGGCCTTCGCATGTTTTTTTCTGAGTTTCCTTGGAGGAGAATGTGTTTTGAATCGGGAGATCCCACGCAATGTGCTGAAGAGATCTCGGAAATCATCATGCTGGGAATGGAAACTTACATACCACATAGCACCAAATCACGAACCACTGGTGAACCATGGTTCAATAGAACCTGTTCTAGGGTCGTCGCTCTAAATCAAGCAGCATACCGTCGTTGGCGCAGAAACCCTAGCCCGCAAACTAGAGCTGAATATGCTGAAGCTAGGAATACATGTAATCGAACAATAGATAAGTCTAAAGAGGCATACAACGCGAAAATGAGATCGAACCTCATAGAGTGTCCAAATGGTTCCCGTTCATTTTGGACCTTTGCCTAGGCAATCTGGAGAAATTTCACTTCTAGCTCATTTCCTCCCCTCACAAAGGATGATAATACATTGGCTATAACACCTCATGAAAAAGCCAACACCTTCGCCAGAATGTTTGCAGACAATTCTACCTTGAATTCACGAGGCCAGGAACTTCCCAAAATCGCTACCATCGATAACCGTATGCCAGAGGTTGTCTTCCGGCAACGCACAATCAGACACATTCTGCTTAGCCTCAACGTCAAGAAGGCTATGGGGCCTGACGGAATACCGCCTATTGTTCTCAAAAAATGTGCCCCAGAACTAACACCAGTTCTTTGCAGGTTGTTCACCCTTTCGTACAAACTCGGCGTATTTTCTTCTAACTGGAAGAAAGCTAGGTTCCAACCGATTCCAAAGAAGGGCAAGAAAACTCTCCCTAACAACTATAGACCGATTGCACTACTATCTGTGATCTCTGAAGTAATGGAAAAAGCAATCAACATCGAGCTCATCCGATATCTAGAGAGCTCAAGAATCGTGAACGACCGGCAATATGGCTTTCGTCACCAGAGGTCAACTGGAGATCTGCTTGCCTATGTGACAATCATATCATCCAACGAGGCCAGAGGTGCAAGGCGAAGACAGGTTGATGCTTTAAATGAGGATCTGACAAGAATTCTGAAATGGGGATCTGAGAATCTAGTACAGTTCAATGCAACTAAAACTCAAGCTTGTATGTTCACCAAGAAGGCTGATCACACAATGCATAATTTGATGATGTCGGGTACCACTGTTCCTATGAAGTCGTCAATATCCATGCTGGGTGTCACCACCAACAGTGCTCTCTCATGGGACGATCATCTGAGGTCCATTGCGAAAACTGCTTCACAAAAACTTGGTTTTCTATTCCGTGCGAAGAGATACTTCACATCCCAGCAACTGCTTATGATCTACAAAGCACAAATTCGACCTGTCCTGGAGTACTGTTCACATGTTTGGAGCTCAGCCCCCAAACATACGCCAAAGCTCTCAGATTCAATTCAGAAGAGAGCTATTCGCCTAGTCGATGATACAACACTCACCAAATCATTGACCTCTCTAGATCATCGTAGAAAGGTCGGCGATCTATGCCTTTTTTATAGGTATTTTCATGGTCGGTGCTCAACGGAGATATCATCTATTATGCCACCACGCGCGATTCCTAGTAGACAAACCAGACGAGCTCAAGCTGGTCACTCCTACACTGTCAGGCTCGAGACCTGTCGAACATCGCTATACCAAGCATCATTCCCCAATAGAACGGCAAAGTTATGGAATTCTTTGCCTAGTGAAGTCTTCCCTGATGCTTACAACCTCCAAACTTTCAAGAAAAATTCCAACACCTTCCTACTCTCTCAAAATTCCACTGCTGGCTAACATAATGTTCCTCGAACATCATAGGTTTCCCTTTCGTGTTGTCCACAGATAAAAAAAAAATCTAACGTAGCCATTGGCGGAATACTCAGGGTAAAATAGGGAGCGATTTACCTATCGCATATGCCTCTAGGACATTGAACCCTGCCGAGATGAACTATAGTTCAATAGAGAAAGAACTTCTCGCTATTGTATGGGCTACTAAACATTTCAGGCCCTACCTCTTTGGTAAAAAGTTTACGATCGTGACCGATCATAAACCTCTTCAATGGTTGTTCAGTCTCAAAGAACCAAATTCACGACTTGTCCGATGGAGACTCAAGCTTGAAGAGTACGATTACCAAATCGTCTACAAGAGAGGTAAATTCAATTTCAACGCCGATTGTTTATCACGTATTGAACTCAAGGCAATCGAAAATGAAATCGAAGAATCTGTCGCGGGAAATCCAGGTGACATAAACCTCGACATAGACCAATATCTGAATACTGACAATACTCAAAATGTAACATGCGAAGACTTAGTCAGACTTGAAGAAATTTTCAACCCTACTAATAACGATCAAACCCCTAATTCGATCAACATCCTCTCGGACATACGAATCGTACCAATTTCGTAGGAAAATGGTGACGGCGAAACAGTTCATTCTGCAACAGAAAATCCCATTTTAGAAATTCCAATCACTGAACAATGCACTAACCAATTCAATAATCGAATCGTGTTCATTCAAAAGGAATCAGGTCGTTATCATGTAGTAAAAAGTGTCCCATTCAAAAATTGCACTCGCCTAACGGTTAATATGACGAGAAATTTCGAAGAAGAAGTTTTCAGATTTTTCAAGGAACGCGTTGATCCAAAAAAGCAATATTGTATTTCTGTTCAACAATCAGAAATTGATCTATCATTGGAACTCGCCAATATGTTGCCAAAGTATTTCCAGAACCATGCATACAAATTAATAATTTCAAAACATTTCGTCAGGGATATTACAGACATTGAGACGCAACGAAAATTGATTACTTACCATCACGAAAAAACAGTCCACCGAGGAATTAACGAAACCTATTCAGCACTAAAAATACTCTATTTCTGGCCTCGCATGGAAGACCAGATAACAGAGTTCATAAATAATATCGACATATGCCAGATAGCCAAATATGATCGACATCCGACAAAAATTAAATTCTCACTCACCCCAACATCTAAGCAACCCCTCGAATTTATATATATTGATACCTTCCAAATCGCCAACACTAAATTTCTCACTATCATAGATGTGTTCTCTAAATATGCGCAGACATACCTACTAGAACCCATCTCATCCTCCTCAACAGTTTTCGAGAATCTGATTACCTTAATAACTCACAATGGCATTCCTCAATCTATAACATGCGATAATGGTACAGAATTCAAAAACTCACTCATAATAGATTTCTGCAAACTTCATAAAATGAATTTACACTTCTCCCCCCCAGGAAATTCGAATTGCAACAGTCCTGTCGAACGTTAACATTCAACACTCATCGAAATGATTCGAATTCTCAAAATAAAAGACCCAAAATCTAACATCAAACAAATAATGCAATATGCAATCCTTGGGTACAATTCCTCACTGCATAGTGTCACAAAACAAAAACCGTTCGACCTCATCAACGGGCGTCTCGACGCCCTAGATCCATTTGACCTTACGGACGAGACAATTATGAACCAATTCGTAATTGACCGACGCAAACGTCTAAAGACCGTATTCGACCAAATTCACGGAATATCTTCCGACCACAAATCACGAATGATCGAAAAATCTAATAACAAACGTGAGGAACCAGTCGAATTCAGAACCGGCTCCAAAGCATTCATAATAGACAAAACTGCCAAGAGAAGCAAAATCAAACCACGATTCAAAAAGGCAATAGTTTCACATGACCCAGGACCCAAACTTAAGACTTTAGACGAAGGTAAAACAATTCACAAATCGCAAGTACAACGACCTAAAACATTTTCTTCTATTCTACAGGGCGATGCTCCCGATGAAGCAATTGCTTCCTGTAGCCATCATACTCCTATTGACGATAGGAATAATCAGTGACGATGTGACCATTACAACCCTGAAAACACCTCTCCTTCCATTTCGATTAGGAAATGCCATGTCATAGAGACGAAACACACCTTCATTCATAACGTAGAAATTCCCCCTCTGAAGAAACAATTCGAAAATATTCAATATTTCTACATAGAAATAGAAAAATCATTGAATTCATCGCTTCTTACTCATCCTGCTTATTCTCACCATATAATTTTGAATAATCTCCTCAGCCATACGAAATATTCAATTTCAGAAACAGGCAATAAAATCAATAACATCACACCATTCATGCGCTCAAAAAGAGGATTGTTGAATGTTGTTGGCAAAGCCTCAAAATGGGCATTCGGCACTTTAGATTCCGACGACGAGTTGCGATACGATAAAGCGATCATGGAACTACAAACGAACCAGAATTCTTTCTCAAAGGAAGTTACAATGCGAATATCTCTCACAAAACAGTTGATCGATAATTATAATAGCACGATAACTCTTCTCGATTCAAACCAGAGATTAATTCAGTCGAAACTCGAATATTTTCAACATAACATCAATAATACATTCAGAGACGTAGCACAAAACACTTTGGATCAAATAATCCTAAATTGTCAAAATTTGATCACCTTTCTTGACAACCTAGGGAATGCAATAGTATTCGCGAAATTAAACACTCTACATAGTGCAGTAATTTCGGCAACTGAATTGAAGAAGTTAACAAACTATTTGACAACAGCTTATAGGAAAGATAGAATCCCAAATTCAAAAACCTGATCTCTTTTTATCAATTAGCAGGACTACGAGTCACATTTTCTCCCAATAGAATCATATTCGCGATACACTTTCCTATTTTCGCAGAAGAATCATTCGAATTATTCCACCCATTTCCAATCCCTATCAATCGATCTATGATAATCCCTGACCATCCATATTTGACTCTTGGAACAAATCAATAACAATATGAAGATGAAGCTTGAAGATGTGTACATTTGCCAAAATCATCTGGAACCTCGAACGAAGAACTGCCTGACGTCCCTCATCAAAGATGCAGAGAGTTCAATATGCCACCCTATAAGAGTAGAGATCGCTACTTCCATTCTAGAACCCATCAACGAAGAATATGTTTTGGTAATTCCTGCCAAAACTCCAGTCAAAATCAACAAGATGTGCCTCCAAAACAAATACACTCTTGCAGAAGATCCGAGCCTAGTAAGGATACCAAAAAACTGCGGAATCAGTATCTCAGATTCACGGTTTTGGAACAAGAAAGCAATCACCCTGGGCGAATCCTTCACCCTACCAGAAATCAAGATCGAACAGTCGGAGTCCGAAATTTTGGACGAGAACCCTCTTCAGTTGAAATCAATCAACCTGGCGAGAATTCACGACCTTCAAGAAGAAGCTCGAGCCCTACAAACGATGGATGGAACCAATAGCAACCCAATCATCTGGAGCGCGGGCAGCGCCGTTTCTACCCTCCTAATCATTTGCATCGCCGCAATGATAGTATGGATAGTATTCAAGAAGAGAAAACCTTCGCAGCACAAAGAAGATGTCAACCCAAATACCAAAAAATACAATGAAAACAAATCGTGGCCCCTCTTGTTTTCATCTTAGGGATGGAGGAGTTATGTACCCTGAATAGCTGAAGCAGCGTGAAAGAGGACTCCCGTTCCGGGAATCCATCGCCTGAGGTCGAGTCTATAAATCCGCATAAACTTGCTATTCCTGTTTGTATCATTTGTAATAAAAATCTTTTTGAAACCCATTTCGAGCTTTCGGAAACATAATTTATATATTATATATATATATATATATATATATACATTATACTTCTTCGTCAGTGTTAATATTTGGAAAAATATTCATTTCATATCTTACAGAGTAGTGAACAATTCAAATTCTAATTCGAGACTGAATTATGCGAATGAGAAATATCATGTCATGGCCCTAACTGACTTCCTAGAATAATGTTGATGTAGCGTTATCAGGAGTCCTATTTCGATGGTGTCGGGGGTTTCCATGGTCGTCGATGATTCCCACGGGAATATAACTCCTTCTCCATTAGGATGAAGCTTCCTGCGGAAGGTTTACTTTTCTATCGGTAGAAATGACCACTGGAACTTGATCTGCATCTTCAAGTTAATTTGTGATTTCCTTAAATCTTCTCCAAATGAGAACTGCGCCTAGTACAGCTGAACTTATATATCTGCACTAACAATCTTTGGTAGTCGAAATCTTGATTCATGGTTGGGATGATTCTATTTGTTGGAATTTCCAAGATTTCTAGCGTTTTCAGATGGATCTTGAAGACGGTGATATTTTCTTGCTTCAAGTCGAATATAAGTTGGTTGGCTACCAGGGGCCTCCCGTACGTTTTGTCTTGAAACTTCATTTCTTGTTCGTGAAAGGATATCTTGCATTTGGAGTTTTTCACAAGATATATTATATTCCTGATAAGATTCCAGTTTGTATTTCATTTTCACACTGGAACTTCAGTTTTTCTTCTCGTGGAAATACACCTACATATAGATCAATCTCCGGGATTCTTTCCATTTGGCTTTCTGATATTTCCAAGTGACTGTAATGACAGTTGCTGTTAGTTTCTCCTAGAATAATCTGTTCCTCACATGTTGTCTTTAGAGTCCTCAGGAGATGACGTGGACAGTGGAATATTTCACCTAGGGTACATATGTCACTCAGAGCTTTCATTTAATTGTCCTAGGATTCCAACAGGTGATTTGGATTCGGAATAATTGTCCAAAATTCTGATTTGTGCTTCGTAGGTACCAGGAGCAGGTGATATAAATCAAACATCGATTCAAAATCGATGGGAGTTGCTAGGAAATAATAAATTATATCTCTGTCTACTTCGCATTTGACATCTCATATTGATTATCTGATTGAAAATATCCTTGGCGTATAGAATATGTTTATTTTGAATTACTTGTTTGAGGAAGGCTTCCAATTGTGAAATTCTTTATGTCAGTTCGAGCTCATTGTGTTGGATGTCTCGTATTGTATATTGAATTTTTGGACAATTTGAGTATTCGAACAGTATTGCATTTTGAGTTGCTCTTGAAGATTGATTTGGTTTGATTTCAGGTGCTCAAGAATATTAGTGATTCTTTCGCCATCTTCAGCGTCGAGATATCCAGTAACACCTCTCAGAATTGATCCTGAACCATTAATCAGTGCTCGTTTATTCCTGAGTTTTGTATATGAGTGTATTTGAATATTTTCGAATTTCTTATTGATGCTTCCTCGGATGTATTCTACGATTCTTACGTAGTTTTATACAGATCGGACGTGAATTGAATTATTATTGATATTTGCATTGACATTATTTTACTGAGTGTTCAGTTCATTGAATTCATTGAAAAGCGGCTTGATATCGTAAAAATGAGTGAATGTGTATTCTGTTCTTCTCAGTTTTTCAGGGCCTAATTTTATCGGAAGGATTCCTAAGTGGTGTGTGATCTTTTCTAATTCTGTTGCGTTTCCGAAAAAGTTCCCAATTTAGTTTGTTGTCTGGGTCTCTTGATATTCGAAAGATGAATTTTGAACACAGTATTTTTGTGTGTTGGCACAATTTTCGCGGTTTTCAGTTCGGAATCGACCGTTTCGATATTTTCGCTTTCGAATTCATCGAATGCTTCCACTTTTTTTTCACGAATACAACTTTTGAAATTTCAGTTGAAATCGGTTTCTTATACTCGTTAGCTTTCTGAATAACAATTTCTTATAATAATATTATATATAATATAATAATATAATAATTTAACCTTGTCTTTGTGATTCGAAATATGATTATCAACCAGTTCTTTTTCTATTTCTATATCGAATGGACAATCAGTTTCTAGACGACCAGTGACTAATTCATAAGGCTTAGAATTCGTTGCAGAATGAACACTATGCTGAAAGCGCGTAATTAACTTTCGATTCTTCGGATTATTCAATAATCGAATGTGTTCTACGAGGGTAGAATGAGATCTTTCTATGAGTCCATTGTATTCATGGTGCTGTGAGCATATGAAATGAATTTTGACCTCATGGGTTTCTAGCAGTTCTTTGACTTATGAATTTTTGAATTCTAAACCGTTGTCAAAGACTATTTAATGTGGAATTTTGTGATGAGTGAAATATTTTATCAACTCATTGACGACTTCTATTCCTTGAGTAGAATCTAGTTTCTATGCTTGAGCATATTTGGAAAAGGAATCAATGATTGTTAAAAATTTTGCGTTTTCTAAAGTTATACTATCAATATGCAATATTTCGAAAGGTTTGACTGGCGTGGGTGTGATATTATAATCCAATTTCAATGGTTTTCTGTCGTATTCTGTCACTAGACAAATTCTACATTCGTTGATATAATTCTGTATCGATTTTCTATGATTTGGCCGATAATAAATTGATTTGATACGTTTTTCTGTTTCTTCTAATCTCCTGTGATTCGTCTTGCCTTTGTGACATTTCTGAATTATTTCCTTGATTTCGTCGTCGGAATTTACATCAATTAATTTTTTTGTACACCTAGCTAAGTTGATTTGAGAATGTTCGGAGAATTTCTGCAGAACGTTGGAAAATTTTTCGTATATCAGATCTTCGAAGTAAACATAGTATTTGATTTTAGGTACAATGAATTCTTTGACAAATGTGAGAATATCATGTTTGTAATGATTTCGTGTAATTTGTATGAGTATTTAGTCTTATACAGTTTTATTACACTAGGCGTTGCCGGTTCATAATTCACTTCGGAGATAATGATTTGATTTCTTCCGAAATTTACTGGGCAGTCGATAATTGAGATACCAATTATTGGGTTTCCAGAATTTGAATGAACGGTTTGATCATTATCTTCTTCCGCATTATTTTCGTTATCCAAATTGATTAATTATCGGTTTCGTTACTGGTTTTATTTTTTTCAATTTCAATTTTTCAAATTCGTTATGAAGTCAAAAATATTGTCCGGTTCTCTATCTTTTGTTCCGTTTATATTGAATCCTATTCTGGAAAGAGCATCTGCGTTTTTATTCTGAATTCCTTCTTTATATTCCATTTCATAATCGAACTCTTCGAGCTTAAGACGCCATCTGAGTAATTTCGAATTGGGTTCTTCCAATGAAAATTGCCATAACAATGGTTTGTGGTCGCAAAACAACTTTCAATTTCCGTCCAAAAAGGTATGGTCTGAGATACTTAACAGTCCATACGATCGCCAGCAATTCTTTTACAATAGTGGAGTAGTTTTGTTCAGATTCGTTCAGTGTTCTACTAGCATATGCTATTGGTAGATCTGAGCCGACTTTACCTTGAGACAAAACTGCCCCTGTCGCAACATTGTTTGCGTCTGTTGTGAGAACAAAATCTTTTGTAAAATCTGGGTACTGAAGGATGGGTTCATTAATTGACAAATTTTCACACATTTCGAAGCATTATAGATACCCTGGATTTCTAATATCAATTTGTGCATCTTTTTTGAGACATTTGGTCAACGGTTTCGTAATTTTGGCGAAATCTCTAATGAATTTCCTATAGTATCCTAATAGTCCTGAAAAGCCTTTGATTTGTTCTGTATTTTTCGGTAATGCCCTAAATAAGCCACTTCTTTCTTGAGAAATTATGACTTATCCAGTTGTATTTTGAAGTTGGATTTTCGAAATGGCTCAAACACTTCTTGTTTACGATTGATGTGCTCTTGGAGACTTGTGCTGAAAATGATGATATCATCCAGATACACAAGACATTTTTTGTTTTGTATACTCCTCAAAATATTGTCCATAACCCTTTGGAAAGTGGCTGGAGCATTTTTCAATCCGAATGGCATTCGTAGAAATCCTTAATGACCATCACCAGTGTTGAGAGCGGTTTTTTTGGATATCATCTTCAGCCATTTTGATTTGGTGGAATCCTGGAGCTGAGCTGAGCGTCGGAAAATATTGGTATCTGCCAAGTTCATCGAGCATTTCTGTGATACTTGGCAAAGGATATCGGTCACCGATAGTCTTATCGTTGAGTTTCCGTCAATCCGGACAAAAGTAAGGCTGTACTGTTCTGTGTAAACAAGAGAGTACAACCTGCTGGCGACATAAAACTGGGAGGAAACAACATCGAATGGTCAGATCACGCCAAAGATCTTGGAGTGACCATGGACAAACGACTGACATTCACCGAGCACGTCAAGCGAACTATAGGTAAGGCTAAAGCTGCAAAGCAGAAACTTCTTCCACTGCAAGATGTCCCTCACCAACAAACTCTCTCTGATCCGGGCAGTAATCCTGCCTATCCTCACGTACCCTTCTCTTGCATGGGGACAAACATGTAAGACAAACCGGAAGAAGATTCAGGCGCAAGAGAACCTCGCCCTCAGGTGGGCTCTTGACGCGCCCTATTACGTCTCCAATACGACCATCTTCAATGACCTGAGAATTACTCCGGTCACCACGAAGATGAACGAAAAGGCAGAACGGGAGCTGTTAGACTACGACCCGTAGATTCAGAGAGAGATTCGAACGACCCAAGGCGCCACTCATGGAGGACTGATCTGGTAAGGTAAGACAACTCTCGACATAGTAAGTTACACCAGTACAGCAATAATCTGCTCAAACGCTGAAAGTTTAGGCAGATAAAATTGCAGTAATAATCCGCCAAAACGACGAAAGTTAAGGCAGATAAAATTGCAACACATATACGCACCGGGCTACCCCCTAAAAGGCCCCAGACAGACACACTCACACGACACCTCTACAGTTAACTAGTAGTGCCCTTGGGAAATCAAGAAGCAACACGAAAAGCCGCAGCCACACATACAGACTTCCTCACAGTTGCTTGCTCCAAAACCATTCGCCCCACACACAAAAACAAGATGCTCTAAAAGCCCTTCAGGCTGAGCGCATCAATAGCAGAAAGCGCGACCGTAAAGGTCGAAAAGCGCTGCTCCCACTTTCAAGTCCACCTGTTATGATGGTGGACAAAAGAATGACGTGAGGACCACTCCAGGAGGAGTGGGGGAAAGAAACCGGGGGGGGGGGAGGTTGTTTCCGATCCGCCATTTTCTTTATCCAGACGCGTCTAATTCCTTCGGTACAACCCAAATAAGTGATGACCATGGCGAATGAGACGGCCTAATAATATTCTGAAGTAGCATGTTTCAAATTTGTGTGTCAACTTTTTCTTTCAAATCAATCACAATGTTCAGCAATTTCAAATTATCAAGCCCTAGGAGACAGTCGAAATGGTCATGGATTTGAATGGGTGGAGCTTCAGAGGTATACTAGATTCATTGAGTATTTCAGAATAAGGTATTATCATACTATATCGTTCAGTTGATGTGCCATGTGCAGTTGTGATTTGGAATGGATCAATTTCGATTGATGATTCGAAATGAGCAATATCAGGTCACATAAACGATTTTGTACTGATGGTATCTATGAATAATTTCAATTCATTTCCTGGAAAAATGATGGAAGGAAGTTCGCTTGTATTATTTGTTAGGTTCATCAGTTCGAAACTATTCAATTTTGTATATCCGAGGCCACTTGATCCAAGAAATGTTTATTGTAATCTTGATCTGACTCTCCTGGGTGTTCAACTATAGGCTGATTGAACAATTCTTCTGCAATAAAGTTTGGATCATTTTGTCTGAAATTTGGGTTTTGATTTAATCGATAATTTCGATTCGAATTTGCTTGATTAGGTCTACAATTATTTGAAACATCATTGGTGTCGGTTTTGGAAGGTTTTGTGACTGATTTGTTCTGAATGCATTGAAGTTTCTATTTTGATTTTGGGATATGTGTGGTTGTTGTGAAAAGAGCATCATATGCATACAGCACAGGAGTTGCATCACCACAGTTCTTCGGAAGATCAGGGGCCTACTATCGAGCCTTGCGGTACACCACTCCTAATGTTTCCCCATTCTGAAAATATTTTTTCATTTTCTCAAAGGGTGAGTACCACCCTTTGCTCCCTTCCATTCAGATAACTGATGAACCAATTCAGGGCAATTCCTCGTACGCCATAGTGATGCAACTTTTCTAACAATATACAGTTTACACTGTCGAAAGCCTTCGCAAAATCACATGCGATACCGATAGTTAGAAGTTTCTTATCTACATTTGAAATTATTTTTTTACATATATCATGAAAGGCCGTTGACTTCATGAATGAGATTAGTCTTTTTTGCATCAATTTTTCCAAGAGTTTCGAGATTGTTGACAGAAGTGATATCGGTCTATAATTTTCGAATTTATCCCCTTCTCCTTTTTTGAAGATCGGCACCACGTGAGATTTTTTCAAGCATGTTGGGAATACACCTCGACTAAGAGATTCATTACAGAGTTCCACCAATTCAGCACAGATAGGTTGTAGGATATTTTTCAACAGTTTCGATGATATATTATCATATCCGACTGAGTTTTTGGATATCAAAGATCGGACAACTGATGAGTGATGATATCTCGTTTTCATCTGTAGGATAGACAAAGAATGTCGTGTCATTCGGATAATTATTTAAATGAGCCCTAATTTTATTTTTGTTCATCCCTTCAACGGTCTCCACTGTGTTTAAGAAGTAAGTCCTCACTTTCCGGAATATTATTGAATTTTTTTGCTCTAAAGTCTTTCTTTGTTTCTCTGTTTATGATTTCCCAAGTTTTTTTTTAATTTTGTCATCGCTGGATACACTTTCCTCTTCCAAAAACAGAACTCTTGCTTTGGCTACAACTTTTTTTTTGAACCTGTTCAGTATTTCGTTATCTATACCTCTACAAAGCGCTATCAATTGCCTCTTATGAAAGCAGGACTTGCGTAGTCCTTTGGTCACCCAGTGGTTTTTTGTTTTATTAGTCACCAACGAGAGGGAAGCAGATTTCGAAGTTTTTTCCTAGTACACCGATAAATGCATCGAAATTCAGCTCTATATCTATGTATGGTATTTTTGTGTAATCATCGGATGAAAGTTCCGTTGCAATTACATGATTGAATTCATTTATATTTCTTTGGGAATAAAAACAAACGTTTGTAGACACTTTTTTCGTCTTTGTTGTGTCGGAGGTCGAAGCATACTTTCTGATAAAAATGATCAAATATTCCATTATCGAGATTTTCAATTAGGAACACATCGAAATTCACAAAGATCTTGTCTATACATGTGGACGAGTTTTTTTCAATTCTAGTTGGGCTGTCCACAGTTGGAGAGGGGTCGAATGAAGTTGAGAGATTAATTAAGTCATTTCTACTAGATGTATCCGCTGAAAAATTTCCATTGAAGTCTCCCCATAACACAACTTTTCCATTATTCTCAGTAAGGTATGTTGATATTATATCAAGTTTGGATAAAAATAGTTTGAAATCACCATTTGGTGCACGATACAAAGTAATAACTATAAAATGACTGATTTTTATCACACTGAATTCAATACATTGTTCAACATCCAAATATTCTAAGTGATTGATTTCAGTAGAAAGGGCAAGAATCGAATTTCGAACCATTAAGTGCCACCATTTTTCAAATCATTCCTACTGAAGGAAGATTATGTGGTAAAACCTTGTAAATTATAAAAAACTTTCTTCGTCTGGTTTGAGCCAGTGTTCACTAATACAAAATACATCAACAGTTCTTTCTTGCAAGAAAACATTCAATTCATCAATTTTATTTCTGAGACACCTCAGGTTTTGATGAATAAGGGTTAGTGTGTTTTGCGTAACGGAAATAACTCTGTCTCTTACTCTCAGTATTTTCGTTAGGGCTATCTTCCTCTACCGTTCTACCCCTCTTAACTGAGGTCGATCTATCCATTTCACCACCAGATCGGGTTGCTGCTGGCTGACTATTCCGCGAGGAGCCACTTCTTGAAGAGTTCTGACCAGAGATAGGCTGTTGGGATGGATGGACGCTCAGGTGAGAGGGAGTGTTGCTTCCGTTGTTGACGATCTTCTTTGCTGCAGTCTTGTCGACCACCATTGTTGCCACATTTCCTTCGATATTTTCTCCAACGTCGATGTTACGTAAGTCATCCAAGGTCCATCATGTGCCGTTTATGATTGAGCCATTACTTCTTTGGGTAACTTGATTTCCTGCTGATTGAGCTACTCTCTTATGATGTAGGAGTTCTTTCCTTGTTTCTCTCTCAGAGGGGGTGAGGTCTGCGTCGATTGCATAATTCGTACCTTTGAGTTCGTGGTCCATTTTTTGAATAATTTGTTTGTTTTTCAGACATATGAACTTAACTAGGATGGGTCTGCTTTCTTTGAGAGGTGTTTTTTCGATTCGGTATACCTGATCTAAATCACGATCCTGTATATTATAATCTAATTTATGACCGATGAAATCTATTACAAGTTGTTCAGTGACTTCGCCCTGCTGTTCTTCAAGTCCGAAAATAATAATATAATTCAAGCGTTGATTCATCACGACCATACTTGCATTCAGCCTAGAAACTTCCTCGCTAACTACTGAAGATTTCGTTCCGATCGAATGGTTTATTTCGGAAATTATTTCACTCTTAAAAGATCGATGTTTTTCATCCATCTGACACATCAGTTTCTCATACAGTTCATTGTTTGTCATTTCACTTTTTATTTGTCCTTCATCGCCTTGTGCCATTTTTTATGATCACGATAAACACAAACACTCACTAATATAGAATTACTGTGCACGTCTGTACTCTGCTGGGTACAAACTGATATTCATTCTGAAAATCGTTCACATTCATAACATTATGAAACTTCTCTAAGATTTCGATGAATCTCGGTATCGATTTCATTTCACCGTGGAAATCGGGAATCATGTTGAAATATTCTTGCTTCAATACAGCCATCGTGTTCATTCGTGGGACTGACCTTGAAATTGTAGGGGTATAACTAGTATCTGAAGTTGATTGGGTCAGTTGAGATTGTCTTATCGGAATTGATGGTCTCGAGCGATCTGAGGGATGTTTGAGTACGAATCAGAATTATTTGAATGTTCAAAATTTTCAGAAATGCCAGAACCGTACTGGTCTCCAAACGCTCTATATGACATGGGAACTTTCAGCAAAATCCAGATCCACTTCATCGGTCCAGAGCCAGGCATCGGAAGAAACAGTGATTGTACTGATTGCTGATCACTGAAACGAACGGATTCTTCTCGCCAAGCTACTCAATTCACTTTACGGGATTTTTCTACCGTACACGTACAATTTCCATATTTTTCATTCAGAATTTCTCTGTTCCGGTATTTATGCTGACACCATATTCTGTATCATAATTGTGATCATCAGATTTCAAATTATGGAAATGTTGCGTCAACTGCTGTTCTGAATCACTCCCGATTGTGCCATCAGCAATATCATCAGCAGAAATGTATTATAGTGACGATGTTAGCGGTGTATCCATTGAAACTATATAATAAGGGTCCGCTCGTAGTGATGATGATGATGATGATGATGATGACGATGGTGAAGAAATTCTGAAAAAAACTGTTAGGTTCACTGATTTTTTCTAGGGGTTCTTATAACATTCGATTCATCTTCATGCAATGGTGTGGAGTGATATGTATGTTTCGCCACTATTGTCGTTAGTGCTGCTGGATTGTTGATGTTCTTTTTTGTGAATGTGGTGGTTGAGGTATTATTGCCAACAGCTGCTGCTGCTGTCGGTGCTGACATGGCCTTCAACGGTTTCGTCAATGGTTCATATAACCTTCCGAGCGTCGTTTGATTACCCATACGATCACTCCTGATACTCGTGAATTTTCTTCTTACTGCATCAGTTGCTGCAACAAGCTCGCGTTTGAGATGGATTTGAGAGGCTATTGCTCCCATTTTCTCGTTAGAGGTGATCATTGCGGTATCTGAGGATTGAATAAATCATATATCAACTTTATATCAAGGAGGTTGATGAGATTCTCCCTCTCATACCAATTTTTGTTGGCTTATCAGAATTGGGGAGTTTGGCCGCAGGTAGCGCTGGTATAGCCAGTTCGGCTAAAGGAAGTGAGGATCAACTCTCTGAAACAAATCGCCACAATCAACATATGGAGGCAATTGCTCTCGGAAAGGTTGACAACAAGCTCACGGCACAGTCTGGTGTGGACATTTTCATTTGAAATTTCTCTCAACAAGTAGTAGCTTCACATGATGGATAGGCTGAGTATCAAACGTATGGTGCACTCATTACGAGCCTATCAAGATTACGCACATTGTTGAAGATGAGCAAGGGACAACTTGCAGATATGACGAAAGAAGTAAATAGCTCTTGTTCTGTCATGAACATCGAGGTGAAGAGGATGCTCAACTCATCGGTGATGTCAATGATGGGCCGATACCGAGAAAAATGTTCTGTTGTTCCTGTCACTTGAATCAAATATGATGTATACCATGGTATACATCATCTTTGCTTGAATGATGTGAATGTAGCATCTGAAAATGATTTCAATATCAGTAATATACATACCGAGGACCGAAGCAGTTATCATTGTTGCCAGCAGCGATGAGGTTGTTACTGAAACAGACGAATTGACACTCATTTCCCAGTCGTTCATTCCATCAAAAAAAAACCTGTCACGAACGTTTACCATATCTGGAGATGATAGTATTATGAGTGTCGACTCCTATCCACCCATAGAGCTCGATGCGAAGAAGAACTACGGATTAGGATTGCACGGTTTCTGTCCATTCAATTACATACTCAATATAGATGAGGCAAATAACACATTTGGTTATTGGGTTAAATGAGAATCTGATATCGAGTTTATAATGACTACAATACCAACAGGTGTGTATGAGATAGAAGAGATAAATAAAGCTATACAAAAAGCGATAGCTCGTAGAACAACGCCGGCTGACGAGAAGAGTATGGATAATATGTTTCTCCTTCTAATGATAATACCCTGAAAAGTCAATTTTTTTTTAGATAGATAGCTTCATTCTGGTGCTGATAATTATACAATGATATAATTTCATCCATAGGATGACACCCAAGCAAAGCTTGCGTACTGAACATCCTGGGAGTGATATATTTTTTTTTATCTGTGGACAACACGAAAGGAAAACCTATAATGTAAGAGGAACATCGTGTTAGCCAGCGGTGGAATTTTGGGAGAGAAAGATAACTATAATTTACACAATATGAGTATGAGTACACTATCTGGAAGAAGCAATTGAGGAAGAGAGGACAATTAGTCGAATAGTTTTCTGAAAGTGTCATAATTTTTATCTCTCTTTTCATCCTTTTTTCATTCCGTATAGTTTTTCGATGTGAGAGAAGTTTATTAGCTAGTTTCGGGCCATAGTATGAAATGAATTGTTGCGTTTGACTTTTTGTATATAGAGGACAAGTTGCAAGTAGTTCTTGTATTGTATGCATGGGTGTTATAAATAATTGGAGAGTTCAGTGTCATAAGTTTGACATAAAGTTGCCTTACGTCAAATAGGCCTGTTTCCCGATATATTAAGGTAGTTGGATACTTGCGATTTTTTTTGAAAATATTTCCATCAAGGTTTTCTGAGTGATTCGAATATTATTTGAGATAGTCTTGCCTATACTACCCTAGATTATAATGAAGGTATCGATTCTGCCAAGGCATCATAGATCATAAGTCGTTGTTGTGTGTCAAAAATGTTTCTCAGTTGGTGGAATTTGTGGATTGATTTTCTCAGTCTTTCAACAGTATAATGTACATGTTCGGTCCAACGTTAATGTTTGTCAACCATCATCCCAAGATATTCGATATATTCCACTTTTTCAAATTTTGAACATGTACAGTTTGTATCATTGCATCCTATGTTATGAATTTTGAGGGTTTCAATTATTGGTTGGTCTCTTGCAGTAGCAATGTAGGTTATATATTTTGTTTTGTCTATATTTGAACTCAGTAGATTCTCATTCAGCCAGTTGCGATAGATTTTCATTTCTTTTTTTTTTTTCATTTGGAGAAAGTTGCATCAACCGCTAGGGTTATTAGCAACGGCATAATACAGGTGGTCAATTAGTAAATATTTTTTGAAATTAATTTATATATGTTGCAAAATATGTATATCATTGAGGAAAGCTATCAATTGTTCAGTGTCACAATTCTCACCAAGTATGTCTTTCATCGTTTGTGGGATGTGATGAGTAAGTCTGTCTATGTAATAAAGCACGCATTCTGTCAGAATATGTTTAACACTCAGGTCTGTTTCACACACTTCACATCTTGGTTTGTCACCACCTGTTATGAGGTATCCATGTGTTAAGCGGGTATGTCCCAGTCGCAAACGTGTCAGGATAACTTGGTGTCTTCTGTTTTTGGGGGTATTTTTCCATGGGAGTACTGATGTTTTCACTTCTGCTAGCTTAGAAGTGGAGTTATACCATTGATGTTGCCAATTGTTGGTGATTTCTTGTTTGTAGGAAGATTTCAGGTCATTGTGATTTATTTTGGGTTCAGTAGCAGTCAATGAATTGAGGATGGCTGCTTTCGCCAGTTGATCTGCCCTTTCATTTCCTGGGATACCCACATGAGATGGGACCCACATGCTAGGTTTTCTTTGAGTACATGGAGCTATTGTTTAATGAAAAGTATAATGGGATTCAGGGTGTTTGATTGATTCATTGCCAGAAGAGCACTCATGGAATCTGTTATAATGAGGCATTTTCCAATTTTTTTTTATATTTATGTTCTTCAAGGCTTTCCATATAGCGTATGTTTCTCCATTGAATACCGTACTCCCTGTTGGTAGTTTGAACGAAGCTTGAAAACCTGCAATAGTGAAAGCCGATCCGACTCCATCTATAGTTTTGGAAGCATCTGTTTAGAGGAAGTTAAAGTCTGTATAGTGTTCTAGAAGACGATGAAATTCTGCATTGATCTCTTCATGGTTCATCTGACTTTTATCATTTCGTGAGAGGGTATGGTCAATTGTGGTTTTGGAAATCTGCCAGGGTGGAAGGGTTGGGATATTTGAGGCAATGAATGTTTTTGGTCTCTGGAGGTGTAAACTAAATAAATACCGGTTTAGTCTCTCATAAAAGGGAATGTCGGCCCTCTTCTTCTTTTCAAAGACAATTCGAAATCTATTCGCAATTACATTATGGTGGACAGGTTTTTGTGGAAATGATAATATAGAGGAAGCGTATGTTAGAGTTAGCAATTGTCTCCTTGAGGATAATGATGGATAATGCTGGTGGTTGGACTTGTGCAGTGAGCTCCGAATGCAATTCTAATGGCGTTGTTGCTGATTACGTCAAGATCTTTCAGAACCGATTTCTTGGCAGAGTTATACACTATGGAACCATGATCCAATTTTGATCGTATCAAAGATTTGTAGATCAGCATGAGTGTAGCGGAGTCCGATCCCCAGTTTCTTGAGGCGATTGTTTTCATAAGGTTCAGGCCGCCGTTCTGACAGGATTTTTTCAAGTGTTGGATGTGAGATTTCCAGTTGAGTCGTTGGTCGAATATCAGTCCCAAAAATTTAATACTCAATGCTCGAAAATTTAGTACTCAATATATTCCCCAAACATCATCAGTTGAGGTGGGTGTTATTTAGGTCTTTTCGAGAAGTGTATACATTTTGTCTTTTCAAGTGACATTCGAAGGCCAGACGATGACGACCATTCCTCTAGATTGATCATGAATCTCTGTGAATTGTTGTGTATTGAGATCGGATTCTTTCCCTTGCCAAAAACTACGAGGTCATCTGCATAGAGTCTTGCTTTGAGAGGTGCTGAACATTTGTCAACAATATTGTTGATGGCTATGAGAAATAAAGTGACACTTAGTGAAGAACCCTGTGGAATCCCATTTTCCTGAATTTTGGAGGTAGACAATGCCCCATTGGCTCTGACACGGAATTCGCGGATTTTCATGAAGTTTGCAATGAAATGCATGATGTTGCCTCCAAATGACCACTTCCGTAGGGTGTCTAGGATTGAGTACCGCCATACTGTATCATATGCCCTTGTGATGTCGAAGAAGACTGCAATGCAGTTCTGATCGTTTGCTAATGATTCATGAATTTCGGACTCAAGATCAACCAGATTATCCAGCGAGGAGCGTTTTTTCCGGAATCCGCTCTGTTCGGGTATAATGAACTTTTTCTCTTCTAGCATCCACATAAGTCTACGATTGATTATTTTCTCCAATAGTCTGCTCATCGCACAACCAATTGAAATCGGTCTATATCCTTCTAGTGATGATTTCGGTTTACCTATTTTATATATGGGTATTATCACTGATTCTGCCCATCTCTGAGGGAATGCGTGTTCATTCCAGATGCGATTGTATATCCTCAAAAGAATATCAGCAGCGTTTTCTGGTAACATACGTATGAATATCATAGGAATGTTATCAGGTCCAGGAGATGAGTTCTTAGTACAATTGAGGCAATCAAGGAGTTCGTTGAGTGTGATTGGGCAGTTCAGTATATCATGTTCCATATTTTGATATGTGACATCTGTTTTTTCGGCATTCCTTTTTTTAGTAATGAAGGCAGACGTATAATTATAGACGTATAATTATTGAGCTGTTTATAGGTTGATGCTAGTGCCTCTGAAATATCTTGTGGTGAGGTTAAAATTGTGTCTGTGTTTTTTAAGTGACTTATGGGATTGTGAGTATATTTTCCTGAAACTTTCTTGATCATTTTCCAGACATCTCCTATAGGAGTTGTATTATTGATTCCAGACACGATTTTTTCCCATGAATCGCATCTGATTTTTTTCATGATATACCTGGATCTCGCTCTCAGTCTTTTGAATTCTATTTGATTTTGTGGTGTTCTGTGTCTTTTATAGGTATTCAATGCTTTTTTGGTCTGTTTGACAGCTTGGTTGCACTCAGAATTCCACCGAGGTAGTGGGGGATGAGTTTTTCGAATGCATATTTCTGCTGTGTCAGTTATGATCTGTGCGAATTGTTTTACCATTTCATCTATGCCAAGAGAAAACAGTTCATCTTTTCCCAAGCATGATATTCGTGATTCAAGGGTTGTACTAAAATGGGCCCAGTCTGTGTTGTTGAGGGATCATTTCGAATAAGGTGTGGATAATGGATGTGCCCTTTGATTATTCATTATGATAGGATAGTGGTCGCTACCATACAAATCACTAAGAACTTTCCATTCGAGTGAAATGGACAATATTGGCTCGCAAATTGAAAGGTCAATGTCTGATCATTCTCCATTGGTTACATTGAAGCGAGTATTCCTTCCATCATTCAGCAAATTGAGGTTCAAATTATTCATAACTGTTTCGATTTTCCTTCCCTTTGTTGTGGTTCTTTTTGATCCCCAGATATGGTGATGTGAATTGAAGTCTCCAAGTATCAAGCGGGGAATGGGGATTTGATTGAAGAGGTCTGTAATGGCATGAATGTGTGGATCCTGGTTTGGTGGTATATAAATATTACATATATGTAGTTTTTCCGGTCCTTCGATTGACACTGCAACTGCCTCCATGTCTGTCGTCAGTGGGATAGCTTGTGCTTCCAATGAATTCTTCACGTATATGGCTACTCCACCGCTGGCGTGTTGGCTATTAGGTCTGTTTTTATAGAAGCAAGTATGGTTGGATAATTTGTGTACTGTATCATTCCGAAAATGAGTTTCTTCTAGACAGAAGATTGATGGCCTATATTTTGATAGCATGATTTTCAACATTTCTACTTGAGTGTAATACCCATTAAGGTTCCACTGTATTATTGAATTGAATTTAAGGTTTTTTATGTTCAAAATGTTTCTTGGGATGTGTCACTGTCCTCTATGTCACTGATCAGCTCAGATTGTAATTGTTTCTTTATTTTATTCTGAACTTTGGTGCATCTTGTTTTGATTTTTCGTTCAGTTAAGAGGGGGTAAATTTTATGTAACAGATTTAGGAGGCCGGCGATATCTGATGTGTATTGTTTTGCAATGCTCAGCGGATCAGCAGAGCCATGAATGTTTTCAAAAAAGTTCTTCATTTCTTCGTAGGTCAACACATATTGCTGGGATTGGTCTTCAAACATCAGTTTGATGGGGCATAGTAGTTCTTCCATCGGTTGTTTTTCGCATGTAATCGTTCTTACTTTTTTATTTTCTTGTTCTACAATGGGTTTGACAAATAACACTTTCTCATCAGGTGTAATTGGTTCTGGGGTGATTATTTCGTGTCTACTCCTTTTTTATGAGGACGTGGCTGCCGATGGTGTAATTGTTCTGACTTCATTGGACCGTTCAACCTCGGTATTTTTGGTTGATTGTGATGAAGTGTTGATACCGATATTTGCGTCATCATCTTGTGTAAGGTTTTGTGTAACATTCTGATCGGTAGTTGTGGCGATTTGACATTGTGCTGCCAAATGTCCCTCTTGCTTACATTTGAAACATAACTTGTCAAGGGACAGGTGAATACGGTAGGGAGTTTGATCGTATGTGATGACAACGGACTGAGGAATTGTTGAGTGATCAATTGGGGAGATATAGGTTTGTCTGCGGAAGCTCAATATGTGCTTATATTCCGGATTAGAGGTCCCTATTCTGGGGAAAGTGATGGGTGAAACTAATGCGTCCTATTTTATGGAGTTCAGCTGCTAATACTTCATGGGGAAATGTGGGACAGACATTGGATATGAGTAGTTTTTCGTTCGGTGTGATTTGTTTTCTGGCGATGTGGATTTCTTGATCTATGGTGATTTTTCCTTCGTTTTCATTCATGAATTTATCTACGATTTCTTCACTTGATAAGTATACACAGATTCTGTTATTGGCAATTCTCGAGGAAAATAAAATATTTCTTGGATGGACAACATTTCCTAAAGCTACGAGGTAGTCCTCCAGTTTCAGGTTTTCGAAGGCAGTGAACAGAATTCCTTGTTTTTTAGAAGGGTGCTTGGTGGGGTTCATTTGACTCACTACGGATGAGAATAGTCTGTTGGTACTTGGCAGATTCCTGTAGTCAGAAATCCCCGAATTAGTTTCTTGGCCTGGTATTTGACCTTGAGTACAATGACGATTCCTGCTTCACTTATATTCACATGGATATTTGAAAACTTATAACAATAGACTTACAGGAATGTAGACGAATTCCTATGTTTGGAACTGATAGATGTTTCACTCAAATTTATAAACTTTTAATTTCGACGTATAAATAAAGGTTTCGGAGACTGATAATAAGTACACTTGCTTGTTACTATGTCAGGGCCGAACTCATTTTTAATTCTGTTTCTGCGGTTTTGTGAAATTCTTCCCAAGAATCGTGTATGATAAAACTGGATGTGTTTTTCAAGTATCCAATATTGTTGAAATTTGTACGAGCTGTTCCTTCGACATTGTGGCAGATTATCCAGATACCAATATTGATAGTTTTCATCAATCTGTACATATAGCTGAGTACCCTGTACGTTTGATAGAACATAGACTGAACTGTAATGCGTGCAGTGTCCCATTATACACCTACACTCTGACGAGATTTTGTCTTCTGTGTGATAGCTAAGAGATTTTGGTGTCTTTGCCATGTTTTCGTATGATTTTCTTATCTGTATCCTAATTATTTTGCTTCATATGTGTGTATTGGAAAAAATATTTGTATCGTTCTTCTCTACTCTCTACTCAGTATGGTTCTATAGACGGCTAACTTGAAGCATTTCGTGTACGTGTAATCTATTCTTCAAATTCTCATATATTTGAACAATGTTTCATAAGGTTTTAAGGATAATGTGCCCAGTTTGGTTTTCTTGTGTGTATGTGATCTTGAAGTGCATGGTGGATACTTTCCATTCTGAATGAAATGTGAATAACTTCTGATGAATATTTCCTTACATCACACAGCTCATTTTTTCAAAACGTTCGTTTACCAATTATTTTCAAGTGGAGTTGGGTAATGAATGAAAATAGTTTCAAATCTCGTACAATTTTATTCCAAATAATTTCAGTAATGCAGGTTTCTTGAACATCATCTGTTGCTGTGGATATGATCTTATTGGCTGTCTTGTATCTCTCTTGTGTTGTTGTTGGATGATTTGTTTCATTTTGAGCATAGTTTATTTTTTCTTCCGTCATGACTTGCAAAGTGCGACTTCTAGAGTATGTGGATCTCTAAATAAATTATAGACCTAGAGGTTCTTTCAGTCCGCTAAGTGGTGATTTTAGACTCAAATTGTCACATATGTTGATTTTCTCTGCACGTTTTTGAGCATTTCGTTCTGAACAAGATAAATTCGAAAGTAGAAGGCTTGTCATCTCACACAGACTGTTGACGAGTTTCCATGCCATCTTGTTTCAATAACATCAGGTTTTCCAGTAGGGAGCTTTTGGCTCGTTGGTCAGTAAAATTGTGTTCAAGCAACGTTAGAAGTTCTACTCATGATTTTTTTCGAGCTTTTGTAATGCGCTCCACTCGCCCAATAAACTTATTTTTTATACAAGTCATTTTGATGAATCCGTTCGGATTTGTTCGATTTTGAAATTGAAGAACTATAAGAACGTATGCTTCATTTCATAACATGGCTTTTCACATGCATGGCCAAAACCACACTTTCAATAGATATCAATTGTACTGGAAACTAATCAAATATTGAACAGGTGGAGATTTCACTACCGAAGATATGAAAGCAAGTTTCCTTGAATGCAATATGGTAATAATTGATGCATGAGTTTGCAAACCCCAATGGACGGCCTTTTAGGGCATAATATGTAGGTATATGCATAATATAATATCAAATAATTTTTCTTCAATATATTCTTTCGATCCAATGACGGGTCCTCTTTTGTACTGCTTTGACGTCCTATGTCTGTTGTTACTGCTATGACACTCTGTAAATGTTGAGAATGGAAATGAGGGAAGTTCCTTGCTATGACTGAACAAGACGATATTTTTATCGAAAAGATATTTCATACCTCAGAAAAAGAATAAATACATGGGATACTCATTTCCACCGGTTTATTCTTCGTTTCATTGTTTATGTCTCTTGGACCGATGACTGAAATCTGTCTTATCTGAGTGAGAAACCTCTCGAAATTTCTCGATTACCTTGTATACACTGATAATTCTGCACTTCCAGTTTGGCTGATGAAAGTTCCTTCCTATGGCTGAACGAGAGGATATGTCGAAAAAGATATTCCACACCTTAGTGGGAAAATACATATAAGGAGGATAGCTCACATTGAGATTGATTGTTCTACCTTTTCTGTTCACTAATTTTTCAGGGGTTTATCATTCGTTTCATTGTTAATGACTGAAATCTGTCTTATCTCAGCAAGAAACCTACTCGCTCTGTATTGTATAATCTTTCAATCACCCTGTATACACTTTCAGATGTTTTCTCTAATAAAATATGCCCTAGTCTTTGCAAGGAATAATTCATCTGATATTCGCGAAATAAGCTCAATTATTTCAAAGTGTCGCGATGTATGCTGACCAATGAGAGAATATTGAATTGGCTTAATGAATGCGTCTGCATTTATTGAAGATTGAGCACCCTGATGAATTCTTACAAATCTCGAACATGAATTATGTCTGCACTCTACATGGGTTCCCATAAGAAGATGCTGACATCGCAGATCCCACAGTTCAGATTTCATGAAACCGCTGTTTCCATGAAATCAGCAAGATCGTCTTCGACTCCGAGAGAAGCGAGTTCCAGTTCAGTTCATAACTCATATTCATACATTAAACATCATTTTATATTTTTCCTTCATCTTTACACATATACATGAAATAAAGTTTTTAAAAAGAGACTTCAAGCTATCAGAATTATTATTGGCGCAGTCGGTAGGATATCCGGGTTATCGCGTATCGAACGTGGTGATTTCGTATCAACGATTGACTGGATATCGAAAAACTGTTGGTTCGTGGAGTGGAGGTGTTTGAAGTGGACCGTCTAGAAAAGACCCATCTGAAGCCCCTCGTCAACGAAGCAACGAGATTTGGAACCTACATAGTCCATTTCTGCAGAGATAGAACTTCTGGAGGAGACAAAAATCGCAAATCCAGGACTCATCTCCATAGCTGTTAGGAAGGATATGCTTGAAGTAACTCTAATATTCTTGTAAGTGCAATCAATCGAATGTCCGTAGAAGATTTGTCGAACATTCTAGAAAATTTGAATTTGCGGGAACCTTTACCTGACTTTCAGATTATACGTAGAACTATTCATTTTCCTGAAAATTCAATAGCAAATTCATCCGAAAACGAAACTGCAAACCAACCCATAATGAGTCAATTCAAATCTGAATACTTAAATTGCATCCCTGAATTCAATGGAAATCCAAATGAATTAAATCGTTATATTTCTATTTGTGATCAAATCATTCAAAATTTCTATGATATTGCCAACCCAAATAGTTTTCATAACACTTATCTATTGAATTCTCTCATATCGAAGCTTACTGGTAACGCTAGATTAGTTGTAAATATTCAATTAGTAACCAATTGGAATGATCTGAAACAAACGCTGCGGAGAAACTTTGCAGATCAAAGAGATGAAGCTTGTCTCAACAGAGACTTAGTTATGATGAGACAAAGTCAGAATGAAAAACCACAGCAATTTTACGATCGATGCTTGAAAATTCTTAATCTTATTTGTAGTCACATTGATATTCATGAAGCAAATCTCGAAGCAAAAGTTCTGAAACGTAATTTGTATAACGAATTAACACTGAAAACATTTTTATCAGGTCTTAGGGAACCTCTTGGAACTACGATTCGCTGTATGAGACCAAAATCTCTAAGTGAAGCCTTACAACTCGTAATCCAAGAAGATAATACTCACTACTTCCAAAATTTGAATCAAAATAGGCATTTTTCGAGAGAAAATGATGTTTCAGCAAGGCAACCGCCGCAACAAAGATACCCGAAAAATGTTTCGAATAATTTCAATAATTCAAATGATCGGTATAAGAACCATCAACCAACAACATCATTTCCTTCTCAGCCAATTCAGATACAACCTAGAGAAAATATTCGCCCACAAAGATTTTTCACAAACACTCAAGTATTTGGCAGAAATAATCAACAAAACGCGAATGTTTTTAGATCAAATCCAAGAAATACATTCGACAGGCCTACTCCGATGAGTACGAGCACTAGAAATACTTACAGGCCCACGCCAATGAGCGTTAATACTAGAAACACTGTCAGACCTATAAATAATTCTCAACAACATCAAAATCATTCGAATTCACGACAATTTGATCAATCAATGCAACCCAGAAGAACTTTTGTTTCAGAAGAATTATATAACGCAGAATTAGATGGAAATCCGGAGAATTTCCAAGAAGAATATGTTAATCCACAAAATGATTATTTAGCATATTACGAACAAGCATCCGATGATGAAAATGCTGCCGGTACGAGTAGAAATTTTCAGAAAATGTCTCACAACGACAATCCTTCTTAGAATCACATATCATTCCATTTAATACTACAAACGCAAGCGAACTCCCATATATCATATTACCTGAATACAATATAAAAGTTTTACTTGATTCTGGTTCTACGAAATCATTCATTGACCCAGAAATAGCTCATCAGTTTTTTCCTCAATTAATTAAAAATGATCCATTTGTTGTGTCCACAGTATTTCAAAAATCGGCACATAAATTCAGTGCATCTATTCCAGTTTCAAAAATATTCAATTTGGACGAAAATCAAAAATTGAAATTTTTCCTATTCAAATTTCACAATATCTTCAGAGGATTGATAGGTTTGGATAGTTTAAAATTATTACAAGCTACGATTGACTTCGATAAAGGATATTTAATCACGCCTCATTCAAAAATAAAACTACTCTTTCAGAAAACACAAACAAATCTGAATTTGATTAAAGTCAATCCTAGATCGGAACAAGTAATAAAAATTAGAACATCGATAAATAATGGCGAAATTATTATCCCACATCAAAAATACCACAACTGTGAGATACCAGAAAATCTTTCGGTTGCAAAAAATGGATATGCTTTAACGACTATTTTAAATAACACTGTAAATATGATAACCTTAGATTTTTCTGAACCTATAATTGTTGAAAAATTCGACCGTAATCACATCCAAGAAGTAGAACTTCATAATTTTGACGAATTTCCCAATCGATACTTAGATCCAACAAAAATTAGAATAGATCACCTAAACCAGGAAGAACGAAACGAAATACTTAAACTTTGTAAAGAATTTGCAGATATTTTTTATAACGAAGGAGACGCTTTAACCTTCACTAATCGCATAAAACATCAAATAAAAACCGCAGATGAATTGCCAGTATATTCAAAATCGTATCGTTATCCGTTCATCCACAAGCAAGAGGTAGAAAATCAAATGAAGAAAATGCTTGACCAAAACATCATAAGACCTAGTAATTCACCGTGGTCGTCACCTATATGGGTCGTACCAAAAAAGGCTGATGCTTCAGGAAAGCAAAAGTGGAGAGTCGTGGTAGACTATCGTAAGCTCAACGAAAAAACCGTTGATGATAGATACCCGCTTCCAAACATAACAGACCTCCTCGACAAACTGGGAAAATGTCAGTATTTTACTACCCTCGATTTGGCCAGTGGTTTTCACCAGATCGAGATGGATGAAAAGGATGTAGCTAAAACGGCCTTCAACACAGAGAACGGCCATTTCGAATATCTGCGTATGCCTTTTGGTTTGAAAAATGCACCAGCCACATTTCAACGTATAATGGATAACATATTGCGTGGAATCCAAAACGAGAAATGTCTAGTGTACTTGGACGATATAATAGTTTTTTCAACATCATTACAAGAACATCTAGAAAGGCTGAGATCTGTTTTCCAACGGCTACGAGATTCGAACTTTAAGATACAACTCGATAAATCCGAATTTTTGCGAAAAGAAGTCGCATACCTGGGTCATGTTGTGACTCCAGAGGGTGTCAAACCGAACCCTGACAAAATTCGAGCAATCAAACAATTTCCAATACCAACTAATTCTAAACAAATAAAAGGTTTTTTAGGTTTACTCGGTTATTATCGTAGGTTTATAAACAATTTCGCTAAAATAACCAAACCGTTTACGAAGTGTCTTAAAAAAGGAGCCAAAATAGAACATAATCAGGAATTTGTAGACTGTTTCAATACTTGTAAAAATTTGTTGATAAATGAACCAATACTCCAGTATCCGGATTTTTCTAAACCTTTCGTGCTGACGACAGACGCAAGCAACTTTGCTTTGGGCGCTGTTCTGTCCCAAGGACCGATTGGTAGTGATCTACCTATCGCATACGCTTCTCGAACTTTAAACGAATCGGAACAAAATTATTCAACAATCGAGAAAGAATTACTTGCGATAGTCTGGGCCACTAAATATTTCCGTCCATATTTATTCGGTAGAAAATTTGATATTGTTACAGACCACAAACCTTTAGAATGGCTATTCTCACTTAAAGATCCTAATTCAAAATTAACAAGATGGCGCATAAAATTAGAGGAATACGACTATAATATAAAATACAAAAAAGGAAGACTGAATTCCAACGCTGATGCTCTTTCACGCATTGAAATTCACACAAAGACAGTTTCCGACGAAATCGAAGACTTGGTAAGAAATATTTCGAACCAACCAATGAACCCTGAAAATGAAAAAATAATTCAAGAGATTTTTGACTCACAAGATGCGAATAAACAACGCGATATAGACAACGTTTCCATGCAAGTACAATTAGATGAGACCATTCGAGACATAGACGAAGTAAATGACGAACAAGACGACAACACGATTCATTCCAATGCCGACCAACACCCTGTGGTAGGAATTCCGACTTCTGACTCACCGGTAAACTTCGGTCAGAATCAAATATTAATATCAACGGTATTGCACTCTCCCGCAAAACCGAAAATAACTATTTTATTTGAGAGGAAACAACGAATCAAAGTCCAAATTTCCGAAAACAATTTCGAAAATGACATTGTACAATTCATAAAAGATTATATCGCACCAAATGTACAATATCATCTGTATTTCGAAAACCCCAATATCTATGAAAAATTCTCAGTAGTACTGCAAACATATTTCAAATGGCCTTCTATTAAATTCAAAAAATGCAATAAATTACTAATTGACGTGACAGACAGAAACGACATTGAGGAATTGATAAAAAACTATCATGAAGGGAAGTCTAACCATCGTGGAATAGACGAAACCGTCCACCGAATTAAAGAAAGATACTATTGGCCCCACATCAAGGAATCTGTACAAACTTATATTAATGAATGTGAAATATGCCAACAAAGTAAATACGAGCGACATCCTATTCGAATGGAAATGAATATAACTCCAACAGCAACAAGACCCTTTGAAATAATACATTTAGATACCTTTACTCTCGAACAATCAAAATTCTTAACGATAGTAGATAGTTTTTCAAAATATGCACAGGCATACCATTTGAACTCACCCTGCGGAACCGAAATCACTGACAATTTAATTAAATTCTTTTCTCATCACGGTACCCCTAAACAAATAATAGTTGACAACGGCACTGAGTTTAAAAACACTGTAGTAACCGAACTGCTGAAATTACATAAGATCGACACCCACTTTTGTAGTCCAAATCACCCGCAATCCAATGGGATCGTCGAAAGATTTCATTCGACGATAATCGAACATATTCGACTGTTGAATACTAAAGGTTTCTCAAAAACTCCAATCCGAAAGAAAATAACTTATGCAATTATGGCCTATAATCATTCCTTACATTCCGCGACGAAATTCAAACCTATTGACATTGTGAATGGACACATCACAGACAACAACCCTTTCAATATGGAAATCGATCAAATATTGGTTAACGACTATATCAATGATCACAAAGAAAAATCGAAATTACTCTATTCCAAAATTAATTCAGACCTTATCGCACTCAAATCCAAGACCATACAAAAGCTTAATGTTAACCGAGACAAACCCGAGATATTTCAACCGGAACAAAAGACATTCGTGAAAAAACACACTAGACAAAAACAGGCAAATAAATTCAATAAATCCACTCAGCTGACAAATGTAAATAACGAATCGAAGACAGTTTCAACCCCATCACAAGAAAAAATTCACATGGACAATTTAAAACGACCACTGAAACAGACATACACCTTTAAAAAATAAATATTTCGTCTCTGTTATTTCAGAATCCCGGGGATCTTCGGCCTCCAGGAAAAAATTCAACTGCAAAAACTAGAGAATAACCCTGGTATCATTCCTGTTAAACTTGGTGTAGCAAAAGTTGAACAGTACACACATACTCTCATTCACTATTATGATATGAACTCGATTATTTCGGAATTAGGTAGATTAAGATCAAAATCTCACAATATCACGAGCCTCATACTTACCAATAAGGATTATTCATTTGACACATCAAATTATCTGAAAATCTTACAATTCACTGAAGAAAAGGTTGAAGCAAAATTGAGAAATATACTTCCACACCATAATATCCGTAAAAGAGGATTGATTGATGGCTTAGGCTCAATTTTCAAGTCCGTTACTGGAAACTTAGATGCCTATGATGGCCAACATTACGAACAAATGATTTCACAACTAGAATCAAATCAAAAACAGATAATATCAAATATGGGAAAACAATATTCTCTATCTCTGAATGTCATAGACAAATTCAATAAAACAGTCCAAAGAATCAATCATAATGAACAACTAATCACTTCAAAATTGAACCAAATTGTTTTGATAGTCGAAAGTCATACGTATAGAGAAAATTCAATGTTGATAAAAGATATTCTGAATCAAATTATAAACATGTATGAGATAATCAATTCAGTACTCCAGGATATTGAAAACTCTATCACCTTTTCAAAATTACAAGTTATGCACCCAAGCATCATCTCAACACAAGAATTGTTTGTCGAATTGAAGAAATTGAATTGTCATACAGAGCTCAAACAGTTACCATTCGCAATAACATTCAATAATACAGAATACTTTGAGAGACTGATAAAAATTGATAGTTATATATTGAACAACAAAATCACATATATTCTTCATATCCCAATAACGTTTCCTTTTGATTTCGAATTCTATCATCTTTATTCAGCCCCTGTATATTCTGATGGTCAGTTCAAGGCAATCATCCCTAGAAATAAATTTTTGATCAAAAATGAAATGTACTTCGCATTTCTGAGTAATACTTGTGAAGAAATCCTTCCTCGATGGTATATTTGCGACAAACAAGAACTACGAGAAATCGAAGATGGACCTTGTGAAATTCAGCTGCTTAACATAAAAAACACCTCCACGTGCCGCCAAACTCGAGTCCACCTGACCAGACCAATCCTGAGCCACCTCGATGCATCTAACCAATGGATCGGACTGTTTCCATCCGAATCAACTTCAAAACTTGAATGTCATGAACAAGAAGAAATACGGAAATTGATTGGGACGTTCCTAATCGAAATTCCTATGGGCTGCCGATTTATCATCGATCAATTCACCATAGCCAACGAACAACAGTATGCAAATCCGAATCAGCCAGTCCTGTTTCCCGACATAGACGTCACCGTCACGACGTCTCCAACAGCCAACGTCACCATCGAACTTGAGGACCTCAGACTAGACGAGCTGCAAGAAATCCGCACGCAAGTTATCGAAAATCAATCCGATTTTCAATTTGGGCATTCTCTCTACGTCCCCAGCGCTTGGACAGTTCTGATATATGGACTTATTGTTGCTGCCGCCTGCTACGTATTCTACAAGAAGTTCGCCAACAGGGTTGAAGCCACAGCATCCCCACAGATCGACCACCGTGATGTTCGTCTTCCTCTCTAACCCTCTGAAGCCAAATCTATGGGGGGAGGAATTATGTCTGCACTCTACATGGGTTCCCATAAGAAGATGCTGACATCGCAGATCCCACAGTTCAGATTTCATGAAACCGCTGTTTCCATGAAATCAGCAAGATCGTCTTCGACTCCGAGAGAAGCGAGTTCCAGTTCAGTTCATAACTCATATTCATACATTAAACATCATTTTATATTTTTCCTTCATCTTTACACATATACATGAAATAAAGTTTTTAAAAAGAGACTTCAAGCTATCAGAATTATTATTCATGTTTCTCTATCTGACAAAGTAAATACGCTCTCTATTGTATGATTTTTCAATCACCTTATATACACTAAGCTTTCAGCTTTCTCATATTGGGATTGTTAATATAATGGATATGCGCGTGTTCTCAATTGAAGATATTTGCCCTGATGAAATATGAATAAATTAGCGTGATGATTCGTAGTGTACGTGTTTGATTATTAGTTAATTGAAGGAGCGCTGTGATTGGCTGCTTGAATCACAGAATCTGTACTCACTTTACCATTTCCTATCTACCGTGATGAGAAGAAATAATTTCCTCTTTACATCTGATATACCACTCCGCAGAACCGCAGAACAAATATAATGGCGATTTGCGATGAAGAGAAACTGTAAATGTGAGAATGATTATATGATTTTGAAACCCTTTTCACTCTAAAATACAGAGGGAGATGGAATAAATGAGGATACATACATTTAACTACGATGCCTTGGTACCGAACTTGATCAGAGCTCTCGTTGTTGCACCCTCAAATACTGGCTCACATACACCCAAGTATGTGAGACTATAAGATCCGTTAGAATAATTCATCTCAATAACATTTCGAGTACAGTTTCCAGAGCAATCACTTTAGATTTGATTCTCTTTCTCACAGCTATCAAAACACCCCCACCCCATTCCTTGTCGGATCTCTCAAGATTCCTGTCCTTTCTGTACACCACATAATTATCAGTGAATCCCTCAGAATCATGAAAATCATTATTCAGCTAAGTCTCCATCAGACAGATAATATCATAAGACTCTAAATTGAGATTTTGATAGAATTCTGTCGTCTTTGTACGCAGTCCCCTCGAATTCTGGTAATGAGCAGATATTTTCATAAGTATGCATAAGTATGAAACAAGATGAGAGCGCCGTATATGACAAAGTAGAACAAGAACAATTGATAGGGGAAGTACCAAAAACATGAAGATTGAACAATGTTTGAGCATGTTTATTCAATGAGATGATAACTGAGCTATATTGGTACCAAAGATAACTAACCTGCATATCTGAAAGTGACTGTAAAAACAATTCCGACGGCCCAAATCATATTCGCTGGAAAAAACAATAAGTAGCTGAATTAAGAAACGCAAAAAGTAGCATTCGCAAGGAACGGGAATCAGCGCATTCATAGATAATAATCAGATGTAGCATTCACAAGCCCAAATAAGGCCGTGTTACCAAGCCTCAGAATCAACTGAAGAATTCGGAATCACATGTCAATTATATCATTATGGATTCAATGCTTCTGCCTCGCCAGACTAAGTAGCTTGTAACGATTTTTCGTGAGATCTTCATTGGAAAATATTCCGGTACCTTCCAGCAGCTTCTTTGTATTATGTATTTCCAATCTCTTCAGATACGTGACTGAATCAAAAATTGAACATTTTGGTTTGCCATTAGATAATACGGCTCCCTTATTACCAATTCTGTAGACATTAATATCGGTGAATACACATCTAACAATCTTTTTTCTCCGCTCTCGGGTATCCCAGAAATTCTCAGAGAATATGTCTCCTTTGCTTGATCAAGATCATCCATCTGATCGCAAGTGAATACGTTTTTTTTTTCCATTCAGTTGGACTTCACGTTCCATTTTAGATATGCTGGCATTCAATCTATTCAGGGTTTTATTGAATTTGTCAAGTTTTTTTCGACAGTAGAAATCCATTATATAGCGCTCCTTCATCAACTTGTATTGAAATGTTACTTCTTGTTACTTTGGACATGATTGATGTACTGATGGAGGCAACACTGTTTGATGCGCACTTACTCCACGCCAATGGTTGTAAAAGCGAGCCACACACTCACTGAGTTTTACGATTCAAAATTTTGGTTTTTGATAATTTACAATATCACTTCAATTCTGGCAGATTGTCAGATTTCTTGATGGAGTTAGAACCATCAAAATCCAGCAAAATACTAGAGCTCTCAAATCAACGCTCATACACACATGCTATGTTGCCTTCATGTACATGCACATGATTATCTCGAACAAATTGAGGTATATTGAATAAACACATGTATGTAGAATGATATATAGAGTATTGATATATAATAGTGAGAAAAACTTATCCACGTAACACCCTTACACGTTTATGCTCGAACATAGAAGAAGTTCAAATCACAGAAACTGAGTAAATCTAAAAGAAAATATTTTTTGATGTTTTTTTTTTCTCATGTTTGAGATGCATACTTACGTTTACTCTTATCGGGTAACCAATTGTATAGCTCAGTTATATTATATGAGTAAGAACATTTGTATAAGGAGATTGTGTGTTGAGGGGGAGTGAGCCGGTTCTTAAAACAAACATTCAATTTGTGGATATCAGTTCTGAATCGAATTTTATTATATGAGTATGAGGGCTTACCAGAGATAATGATTTCGTGGTGAAGCGTAAAAGCGTGGATGAGTCTTATTCCTTCCAAATTCAGCCAGCCAAAGTCTCTAATACATGCAGATGTTGCAGTGCCTCTCTTGAGTCCGAAAATCAATCTGGCGCAGCCATTCTGTGCCTTATGGTTTTTCAACCAATCTCTCTTGAAAAGACTAGGTCTATATATGATGTATCAGTGAAATTCAAATGAGATACAGCCTATGTTTCACAGCGTTTTATTTCAAGTTTTCTGTTGAGTGAATATATTTTACTATGAATAAGTTTGAGGTTGCAATGGACTCTAGGTTGTATCAGAGATATATGTGACGAATATCTCAGATCACTGTCCATTAGGACACCAAGATTTTCTGAACTTTTATTCAACACAATATTATCCTGGTTCACTGCAATTCGAACCATGTTTTTGCCTCTCTTTCCATCCGCCGATCTGCCAAATAGATGAATATCAGATTTGGAGGCATTTATAGACAAACAAAAATGTTTGAATACGAAAATCGAAGTATTGAGAATGTTGAGATCGTCGTTGATAAGTAAACAGGCATTCACAATGTATTTTTCCTCAAATCTGAGGTACACCTGTGTGTCATCAGCATAAAAATGTATAGAGCAGGGACATAGGTTTTAATGGAATTTATACGTGTAGAGAATGAAAAGTAATGGTCCAAGGATAGACCCTTGTGTTACTCGACTTTCCACTTGTGTGTATTGGGATAGATTACCTCCATACAAAACTGCCTGTATCCGCCTGAACAAGTAACTTTTCATATTATAGGATTTTCGCTGAAACCAATATAATAATATAATGCAGGATATAGCAAAGAAACTGATGATTGATCCGATCAAAGACTTTCCTGTTATCTAATGATACATAATACAAAGTTTGTTCGCATCGAGAGCAGTATGAATGTCGTCCGTCACCTCCAACACAGCTGTGGTGCAGATATGTGAAGGCCTATATCCTGACCGGTACATCGGTAATATGCTAAGATTATCTAAATGATTTTTCATCTGACTTACTAGGATATTCTCATATGCTTACTTAGATGTGGAGCGAGGATGCTCATATGGATCATATGTTAGATTTTATGCAGGAGTTAAAGAGTGATGAATTGAAAGATGCAAGAAAGAGTATGTAACAACATATCTGTTCAGACTCAAGTTAGGAAAGGAGTTGACAAAACTAAACAAAAATAGAGTCGTCAGAGCAACGAGACAACAATATTCCCAATGTTCCCAGCAAAGGGTGGTCCTTCAGAAGCTGGAAATATCGCAAGACAGAACAATATCAATTCCAATATAATCAGCACCTACTGTCTTTGATTTGATAGATAACAGTGCAGAAGAACTTCTTAATCGGTGGTGAGTGAGAAATTGGAGTTATCTATACCTTGCTTGTGGTTTTGGTCATACTGAAGGAGGATTTCAGCATAAGGTTTCGATTTATAATAATCCCAGTGGCCAGGCTGCTAAGTTTTTTGAATCTAGATGGAGCTTTGTCCTGGATAATCATCATCAAGCGAATATTATCGTTAAGCCAAGAAGATTTTTCCTTTCGAATTTCCACGCTTCTCGAGGGCGCATGTGTGAGAAAAGTTTGTTATATGTATAGTATGACTGAATATTTCAACCTCAACATCTATATCATCAACTATGTTACTGTTACCCGAATCTGTTGAAAATGCATCTGAATTGAAACGTATGAAATCCATGGAAGTGTAAAAAAGGTTTTCATTCCGATTGTTCAGTACCAATGGAACAACATATACAATGTTCTGCTCCGAGAAGGGCTGTAGAGCAGTTGATTGTATATGAATTGAATACTCAGAACATATTATTAGGTCTAGCAGTTTAGCTGAAGTTGGACGGTATCTGGGTGGCTGGTCTATAATTTGCTCGATACAGAATCTATCCAGACTATTATGAAGCATAGTGCATTCTCTGCTGTCGGGCACAAGCTCTTGTATTTTCAAAGTCCCAGCACACAATATATTATCAAACCTGTGAGATATTGAAGAAGATGCGTTCCCTAGTTCATTCAGAAAAGTTTCATAGAGTGTGGTATGTGAAGAATAGAGTGTACTGAGTGCAAATTTTTCCCTATTGAAGATGAAGTTTCAACTGGTCGGTTTCGCATTGAATGTGAGGTATTATTTTGGCGTTCATTGAATTTCGAATATAAGTAGCTGCTTCCCTCTTCCTACTCTGTCGTTCCTGAAAAACCTGTAACCTGGTGAGTTGTATGTGTCATCAGGTGTTTGAGTATTGAGCCAGGTCTCCGATATATATACAGGGTGAGTCAAAAATGTGTACCGAGCTTTCTGGGAGTGATAGAACATTGGAAAATAAGTGTAGTTTGATGATTAAACTCATGGCCCAAAATGCATATTAAGGGAGATATATCCTTGATAAAATTAAAATAATTTCTCCGCATAACTTCTGAACGATGAAAGCCACCTGATTGAAATTTTGTGAATGAATGTATGTTGTCAAAATACAGTTTTTCGTCACACTTCCACATTTCTGATATTGTTATAAAGGGTGTTTTCAGAGGGTGAGTCATGATTTTTTGTAGAAAACTTCTTTCCCTGTATTATTTTTGATGAAAAAACAGAAGCATTCGATGGAGCGAAGAAAATTACATGAAAAAGGTACTCTTATTCAAATACAAAAAATTCAGCCGTTCGTGAGATATTTGAGTTTTTGTAGTTACATGATATCAGCAGATTGATTTTATTCATCGCGAGATTCATCGGTATAACGATATTTCAGCAGCATTTGCATTTCCGAAGCACTCGCCAAGCATTAGAAGCATATCAGTTTGTTCAGAGAACGAATAACCTGCCATATTTCTTGAAATCTCAGTTGATAATCGCAGTGATAAATGACACAGAAAAACCACACGAACAAATCGACTACAACAATGTTGACTCGAATGTTGATGACATGAACGTCAAAATTGAGAACAAAATTATTCATCATGGCCTGCTAAAATATTGTTACCGATGAATCTCGCGATGAATAAAATCAATCTGCTGATATCATGTAACTCCAAAAACTCAAATATCTCACGAACGGCTCAATTTTTTGTATTTGAATAAGAGTATCTTTTTCATGTAATTTTCTTGGCTCCATCGAATGCTCCTATTTTATCACCGAAAATAATACAGGAAAAAAAGTTTTCTACAAAAAATCATGACTCATCCTCTGAAAACACCCTTTATAACAATATCAGAAATGTGGGAGTGTGACGAAAAAATGTATTTTGACAACATACATTCATGCACAAAATTTCAATCGGGTGGCTTCCATCGTTCAGAAGTTATGCGAAGAAACTATTTTAATTTTATCAACTTTGGAAGGATATATCTCCCTCAATATGCATTTTTGGCCATGAGTTTAATCATCAAACTACACTCATTTTCCAATGTTCTATCACCCCCAGAAAGCTCGGTACACATTTTTGACTCACCCTGTATATATATATATATATATATATATATATATATATAAATAAATATCTTCGAATTCAGAAGAATCCTCGACAAGTTGTCGATATGACAGATTTCAGATGATATAGACATGGTTCTATTTGATATGATGATAGTTACTACTTTTATGTTTCAAATATGTGCATATCGATATGATTATGATTTACTCAGTATGAAATTAGGATTCACTGAATAAAAAAAAAATAGTTGTGTATTAGATTCGATCAGATAGCTTTTCTGGTGGGACGTGTGGGAATATCGTTGGGATCAATTCTCAGGAGGATATCCTTCTTTTTCTCAATGGCAGCGGCAGGTATAACTGATGTACTGGAACCTTGATTTTTTTTAGGTTGAATGAAGGTTCAACAGTATTGACATAACAAATATCTGGTGAGGCAGTTGTGTAATTATCGACGTGTAGTTTGAGCCCTCGTATACTAGCTGTGATATTTTTAATTCTGGACAATTCCAGATGTACTTTGGGGACTTCAAGATCAATTATTTCTTGGGAACATACATCTCTGGCGATGAATATTTCTGATTCGATGTTTTTTTAAATTTTTGGCATTTACTCAATACTTCAGATTGGGTCAGAGATGAATCCAATTTTTAATGGAGTAGCATCATTTGCATTGTAAATGAACATATTTTTGGAGCTCAATACCAAGATATTCACTAATTTCACTGATGACAAACGGAAGTAGATTATCCGAGAATTATGATCCTAATTATTTTTCCTAGAAGATCTTTCCATATATGTCAGCTGGTTCTGCATACGTTCAACTTCCTCCTCAATATCTCTGAATTTCTGAGGAAAAAATATTCATTTGTTGCAGAACGGCATTGATTTCTGATTTTATATTCTCTTTAAATGAACCCAGAGCAAGCATGAGTCTAATCAGTTGTTCTTCATTATTCATCTATTGTTATTCATTAAGAACCTGCGAAGAGCGACATTGTGGAATATTGTGGAATGAACGAGATTTTACAAACCAACTTTTCGCTTTTTGTGCGATCGATATAGCTAGATGATAAGGATGCTGAATTGCCGAACTTATTAGAGTTTCTTGAGAGGAGAGAATGTCGCATATTTTGAGAATTATTGGACTTGGGAAACTTGGGAAATATGACGTCACGCTCTCTAGAGAAGCTACCGTGCTATGATTTGACTTCCCCACTATGCTGGTGGATTCCTCAAATACCAATCTTTATCGGTACCAGTGCTGTAGTACCACAAGCCTATCTATTTCCTCCGATACTGTTTTCAATGCATATTAACGATTTTCTGCACATGATATACGGCCCAGTCCTTAGTTCTGCTAATATCTTCTTTCTCATTGCGTTATATTCATTTGATCCAACAATATCAACATTGACCAATCAGATCTTTTGATTGCAAGAGATCTGGTCACTAAACGAAGATTTGTTGTCGAATGCAACGCTTTGAGAATACACGCAACATTATTTTCGAACGAGTACAACCAATCATGCACTCATTGCCAGAAGAAAATATCATAACCCAAAGAAAATATCAAGACATACAAGAGACAGCAGCCTGTCTGTCTTATTATGCAACTCTATTAGATGACGATAGGTATAGTGTGCCTGATGATGTATTACTTATTTACTTCCCTTTGTTAATGGAACCGACCCTGAATGAATGATATCTAGTTATTTTCCTAAGTGTTACTTTTCCGCACGCAAATACAGCTAGGCGAACGACGCGAAGCGGAGTTCATATAAGTTTTTGCGTGCGGAAAAGATACTTTGCGCACGTGCGCACATTTTTTCCTAAGAGCTCCATATCAGATAACAACGAAAATAAAAAATTATGGTACGGCTTGATGAACACTGACTCCGCGCAGAAGGGCAGTTAATCATATAGCTTGGTAACGCAGGACAGTTGTTTAAATGGGTCGATGAAGGTTGACTCAACTTGGAAGGGCAGCTGTTCATGTGGCTTGATGAAGGTTGACTCAATGCTGAAAGGCAGATGTTCGTGGCCAATATTTTATTCGACAAATCCTTTTTTCGATTTGTCGAATCATCAATTTAGCTCTCGGCTACAGTCGTCGATTTCCAGCCTCCGAGTCTCTTGACATTAGTGATTCCTGCTCCAGAATCAGCCAACATGGTTGCGGAGGAACGACGGAAACTATGTCCTGTATACTGTTTAGGATTCTTCAATTGTTGATATGCAGCTATCCTTGAAGGCATTCCACCGAATGAATTCATTCCAATACATTAAGTACTGCAAGCTCCTCGGCTGTACTGCATGAAAAACGCCTATGCGAAGTATATGATTTTTGAAAATGTGCATATTTATGATACAGTTGTGAATAATGTCCCTTATCTGTTTCATTAGATACTACAAAGATTATTGAACTATTGTCTTCACTATCGGGGATTTTGACGACTATCAAATTTCCTTCATCCTCTATGGGATCAACCATTATCTTGCAAAGCTCATCGCGCCTGCAAGCACCGGCCAACCCAAAAATGGTGACGACTTTCATTAAAAGATGAATTTGATCAGGTGCTTCTTCCATGAATCTGGAAACTTTACTTTTCTGAAGAATTTTAGACTTTTTGCTTCTTCAAAAACGATGTTAGCTTGAAATATTGACTCAAATCCAAGTTTATTTTGAGTTTGAGAACACTTTCCAACATAGAGTACTTACTCCATAAAGTATTTGGCTGAAATGTCTTCCGTAAATCTGCAAAATAGGCTTGATACTATTGGTTCCTCTGTTGTGGCACCAGTATTCAAAATGTTTATATTGTTTCTCATATTTTTGTTGAGATTTAGCGGATTTAGCTTCTAGGATGGAATCTGGTAACTCGTCGTTAAAACTGCTCATTTTAACAGCTTTTGAACTCTTTTATGATTGAATATAAAAGTGCTGACAAACTGAGGGAAATCTGACATCATGTCAAAGTTGACGAGTGCATTCATTGTTACTCGACAATATTAAATATAATCTTTCATCATTATACAAGGTACTTAAAATTTCTTTTTTTTTTGTTTCAAGCTGAAATGCAAATATCGGAAAATACGGTTGAAAGGTGAAAGGGAATACACTTGCAACGAGTTCACATATTGCATACATTAGTCTATAGCAACTGAAACGAATGTAAATTGTCCACACCATAGTGAGATTTTTGAGTTGTTTTACTTAGCCGCACTCAGTGCGGAAAAATATCTTATCCGCACTCAGTGCGGATAAGTGGCACTTTGCGCACGCAAATGCGTGCGGAAACGTACTACTTTGGGCACGCTCGTAGGAAAATGTTTTTTTTTCTACATGTGTAACGATATATGCAGGTCCGATAGCGAATTCTCTAACACTTGGAAATTTCGTGGATTAACTACGTATGCTAGGTGGATATTTCTGGTGTCATCTTGAAGCTCTCGTCGGATTTGAACTTCCTGATGTGGTTTGAAAATTGTAAGACTAGAGGGGGTGAAGATACGGGGGTTGAAAAGACTTTTTTGAGACGGAAGCGTTCTGTCGTTGAACATCGCATATTTTTTGAAGAAATCAAATTTAATTTCGAGCTTCTCAAGTAGGGGATCACTCACCGCTTCTTATGAGGGTAGGTTCTCGAGGTATACGATACACAGGGGCAGAGTTATAGGGGTGTAAACTTTGGGTACGACTGAGAATGATGAATCTTGCTCGAATATGTCGAACAAGAATATAAAAATGACTTTGTGGTGGAAGGTACATGAATTTGTGGGTTCTCAAGAATTTTTTGACGACGTTGAATGTGGATAGAAAATATGATCTCGAGGTTGAGAGCATGCTCGGAATTATTTCGAAGGGATTGATAGACCTGATATGTTTCAGAATATCTCTGATGTGCTTTGACATAACTCCAAGATGGCAGCTTCAGAGGCGTAGTTTTTTTGGGGGTCCAGTGAATTTGAAATTCTTGAAAATAATAGAATTTCTAGATTTGGTCGTTTTTCATCAAGAGGACCGAAAGTATAGAAGCGCAATTGGAATGTTTTCGGCACTGACTACTTCGACTCAAATTCGTGGGAAATGGTTGATCGATGGGATATGGAAATGAAATCTGAATATCAGATATCATCTCCGAACAACAAACCCACTAGAAGGATCACAAAACAAATATTCTGATGCTAACATGAATTCCCAGGATTATCATAATATTAGTACCCAATCGTCGCCAGTGTTGTCATATCCAATCATCAAAAAGTGATAAATAGTCCATAATATTTAAAGTCCTTTATGAAGTCATGTAGTTCAATGCACGAATGTAATAATAAATTTGGGTCATGACGATTTTGAATCAGTTCTGATTAATAGAAGATTGCTACATCATTCTGAGACTTAGCAATTTCACTTTCTTGGGGGCTCGAGGACCAGCATGGGTATCATGAATACTTTTTGCTCAACGTTGCAACACCGCAATTTGATATTGACAGTCGACGGCGATTATTGCTTTGTTTGTTATCTGTCATTATTTACGTTTTGATATCGATATTATTCAACTTGTGTTCAGTTTTGTGTACTCAGAATTCATCAGAAACTCAGTTTATTTCCTGTTTTGGTAATTTGATATAATGGTGAGACGTTGTGAGGTGTGTTAAAGACAATTTGAACCGGCGATCAAAACACGTCATTTCATAGGTGAGTTACCATTGTCGTCTCATTCGAGATTTTGAAGCATTTTCCCAAATGGAATGGATAAAAATGAATTTAAATTGAATTGATTAGATTATATTGATTATACCCATAGGTCAGCTGCGACAGTGTCTTGTGGTAAAATATGTAGCACTGATAAATGCTTCCTTATTTGTAGTCAAAATATGCGAAGCTGCTGAAAAATCACTGAGAATAATGATGAACTGAATTAATATTTTTGATAAAAAATATAAGGATATTTCTATACTCTACACACAACAATGAGAAATTCACCGTTGGCTGTTTTTGGAACTAGTCAAACTAATTTGGATAAATATTTCACTGTGAAACTTCATCATGAGGCAAATAATTCGAAAGATTCAACAGAAGTTAGAGCAAGGCTGTCGGTAGTCAGTACTATATTCTAAAATATCAAACATGTATCCTATCCCGTACAGGGTGGTCAGAATAACACTTCCATTTTGCCGAATTTCAAACGACAACTTTCAATTACCTATTGCGAGTTGTTCAATATAACAGCTAAACTATACCTAATGATCATGTTTACCAAACTCCATGTCAGTGAGAAGCCTACTGAAGTATCTGTCAAATAGTGTGTGCCGTTTGAAAATCATTAGGTTACAAGCGTTCGAAATTCGAGAACGTTGAAGTGATATTCTGGCCATCCTGTACATTTTAGGAAGAGGATGATATAGATTATGCGGTATTGACTATCGATAGTCACGCAAGTTTGGATCAATTTCTGAAATTAGAAGTAGTGGACTTTTCTAAAAAGATGTCTGCATTTTGGGAAAACACGAGGGAAAAACACCGCGTCGGATTTTTCATAACTGAGATTAGAAAGTGAGCATTATCCAGTGTGTATTCATAAATGTTAAAATATACAAGGTGTTCCATTTAAAAAATGCCTTTGTCGGGTCACACTGTATGATGGAAAATCATTCCAAAACAGGCCTTCCATGAGCCTACAACTCTTTTCAAAAAATGTTTTATTCTATCTTGAATAGCAGCTAATCAGCTAATTCGCTTTCATTAACAAAGATGTTGTCATGAATCAAACGACCCGCCGTTATCTAGGTCTCCGTGATGAGGCTCGTATTTCAGTCACCCTGTATAGGGAAGCAAGAGTAAAGTGCTTTTTTCATGACAATAATCAAACGGAGATTTTACATATTATAAAATAAATATACAGAGAACTTCACACTGCTACTTTCCTGGCTAGTACCTCGAATACTTTTGAATTATATCTGCAGGCTGTTCTATCTAAAGCGCAAATCAGAAATTTTCTGGGTTCCAATGTTGATAACACACTGATTTTCAATTGTTTTTTTCCCAATTATGGAGAAACCACAAGTAAGATCCATTTTTCCAGTTGCTGTTGCTCGAAAACAATTCCGATACATTACAAAATGGCTGAGTTATCGATTTTCAACGAGATGACGGTGCAAACTTAATTTTTTTTCTTCAAGTCCGAATATCTCGAAAACGACTATACTCAGGTATAGGGAAGGCTGATGAAGATCATGCTAAAAATACCTGAAAAATCTAAAAACGTAATGAAAAATATATCATTCCATTTGAAATAACGAAGTTGGTGTCTACTTCCGGTATAGCCGGTAGTTCTACCATCTTGAGAACATTTTCATTGATCAGCAAGTCATCGATTACGGCTCTCCAGAAATTTTCAGAGTGCTACTATCATTGGAATCCAGAAGACTTCTTATGTGCGCTTTAGATGAAACAGACTGTATATAATATATCATGAACACTGTTTATGATATCGAAGTGACTTGTTGAATGAAATAAAAAAATATTGGTTCGGAAAACACTTTGACAAAATTAGCATTATCAGTTCAGAGTGTTTTTGAAACAAAATCCTATTTTTGATATTTTTTGCATGCCTATTTTGCATTGCATTAAACAATCACTATAATTCATTTACTCCATTTTCGATCTTTTAATTTTTTTTCATTCTTCTCTCTGTGTGAATTCTGGTAGTCAATACATTTTGAATAATCGTTATATTATTGGTTTAACTTTAATAAGGTAATATCATATATTTTCAGCACCAATGTTTCACTTTTGATGTTGATGGTAACGCATCAAGTGCATCGACATCATCAACGATCACCATAGAAACCATCGGATTGCGTGAGGGGTCTCCCATTGATTTAGAGCCTGTTAATGATGAGACCATCAATTTTGTAGTCCCAGAAATACCCAAAAGAAGGAAATTGGAAAGCCCTTCTCTGTTTGAGAAGGTTTGTATATATGTTATTGAATATAATTATCATCAGCATAACTGATTCTTCAATATATTTCATTCTAGGGTTTGCTCCAATATTTAGAATCATTTCCAGATGGGCGAATCATTTTGAAACATATCGATAACTTGAATGAATATTTTCGAAATTATGCAAAGTGATAATGGATTATCTATTTTCCAAGTATCCTTCTTATAAGTATGACTGAAATGAATCGAAGTATTAATATTTGTTGAGTATAATTTTTTTTAGGATTCCCCAGAGGGAATTTGAGAGAGCTGCAAGAGAAATAGAAAACGCATTTCCTAAAGAAAGTGCAGATATCTATTTTAGGCCCTACCAGCCAAAAACAAATTCATCTCGAAGACATCAATGTGGAGGAAAGTTGTGGGCAAAATATACAAATCTCAAAAAAATATACAATTTTCTTGATAAATCCAAAACAGGTGTGATGAACATACATTCCAGAAAACTTCCAATTTACTTCTCCAATGTTGCAGTACTGGATAATACAGAGAACAATGACACCAATAACATTCAAGAGGATATTTCCCTGCAATATATAAACAATAGTTGTTCTCCATTTGATGAAGTTATGGTGCACTGGGATTTATCATTTAACAAGCGTCGACAGCTGTTGAAGGAAGTTGAACTCCATGAATACATAAATATGTTTCCAGCTTTGAAGTTACCTGATGGTTATACTTTATTATTGAGAGATTTTGAAAGAAGCTATGCTGATAAGAAACATAACTTCATCTCCAAATGGCCAGAAATTCAGACAGGAATCCGAAGAAAAGGGTCTCCTTCAAGAGGGAAGCATGTTCAATGGTTGGTATCTTATATGTTTTTGCTTCTTCCTAGGTGAACTGATTTTTTTTTCTCCATAGATGTAAAAGCACTACTAACTCTGCCCCTTTTATTCGCACCAACCACAGTGAGAGAAGGGAAAAAAAACGTGGAGGCCCTCCAAATTGGAAGTTTCTAAAAGTTTTATAATAAACATAAATGTAAGTACCTATTGAAAATGATTCAACCCATTCAAGTCTGTTTGTAACACATTTTCGGATTTCTACACATTTTCTACTAATAATATATAATAAATATACCGACTGATACATACTCATGGTACACGCCATTTCCTCATTTGTATTTAAAACTAAATTTCTGAAATTTGTAACATCAAATATGCTCTCACTAGAGGGCAATTTTTGAGATTCAGAATTATTTTTCAACTTCAAGTTTTTCTGGAAATGGCACAAACTCGATTTCCAAATGTAACACCCTGCATACTTTCGAATGACGTGAGAGTACCGTTATTGTACTATTTGGACGAATGTAGCATTTTGACCATTTGGAATAATTTTAGGAGGTGCACGACTATCCAAATGTAAATATAGAATGTGTGTGTGTAATAACAAACAAAATCAAAAGTTGATGTAATTTCCGGAGAAATATGAATTTCAAAAAATCTGATTAAGTCAAAAAGTGCCATCTAGTGAGCATATTATGTTCCAAATTTTAGAAATTCAACTATGAAAACAGAAGAGAAAAACAAAGAGAGCGTTTATCATTAGTCACCCGGTATATGTTTTTGTACATGAAATATTTTTCTTCAAACACTATCAAAATTATTAGAATTTTTAACGTCATTCCAGTGTTAGATAAGTATTTTTTTTTTTCGTTTTGAAAGTTATTCACTCTCACCACATTTAAATAATATATGTCATGTTGAGATATAGGGCATTGAAGTTCCCATTGTTTTCAAGATTTTTTTAATATTCCAAAATCAATATCAACGGAGTAACTGCGCACATAAAAAAATTTCTTTTCCTTCACAATGAATTATTTAAATTTTTTCAACGGATTCCAAATATCAATGCTATCGCCCATATGGAAAAGACTGAATATACATTGAAAAATATGCCAAGTGAAACAGACCAATTACCCAGTTGATAATTTGAAAAAAATTGCAATTGCATGTGCAAAGAATCTCGACGCGCTAAATCTCAATTCCCAGTCATTTGTGGAAATATGTTTGGATCACATTATCATATTACATTGGTCGTATTATCTTAATGTGATTCATTACTTCTTGTATCATATTATCATGTCGAAGCTGTTGAAAGTGTTATTTTGTTCCTCTTTCCAATAATAAATAAGCTTCTTCCAAAATATTCTATACTCGCAAAATTAAATCAATATCGTTTCATCGATAGCTATTTTGCTATGATGCAGTAGAATACTCATTGGTATTTTTTTTGCAGAATACTTCTCAGTTGCACTCTACAATTGAGCGAAGTCGCCAAGACGCTGCCAAGAAGAAAATCACCCTTCAACCATTTTTTGTAATAGTTGGAGATCGAAACGATCAAGACAGTATCCTATGTTACGTTTCAATCAATGACAACATTTACCTCATTGAGAATTGTTTGAAGGCTGTCGATGTAACCTTCAAGATATTTTTCGCACTGGAGGCAAAATATCCAGTGGAATCAAGTCACATATGGACATACATTCAGAGGTACATCTACGATATTGACACCTCTCATGATATACGTAGCAGTTCCGTGGAGGTATTCGCTTCTGAGATAAAGTCACATTTTCTATCCACGAGTCATTAAATTAATTTTCTGCAGTCTTCTGAACCCTGCATAATAAATTCACCATCAGTGATAAAATTGAGGAGTAGAACGTCTGCAATCATGTTTTGTTGTTATTTATGTCAGACCCATTTTCCAAGCATCAAACTTCTAGTTAAACACATGAAGGTAATACATACATTGGCAAATCAGGATGAATATAAATGTGCTGAAAGTGGTTGTGAAAGATTTTTTTTGTCAGTAAATTCATTCAAGAAACATCTCAACACTAATGCGAATACTATAAATTCGATTTCCAAAACCGAAAGCATTAATGTCGGACTAACAGATATCAAAAATCATGTAGAGGTGACGCAACATCAATACAATGAAACTGGACATGATATTGAGTTTGACATACCTTCAGATTTAGCAGAGTCGGATGAGATCTCCATAGAGATCGAACGATTTCGTGAACTAATATCAAATAGAGCTAGTGTCTTAATTTGTAGGTTGTATGGGCAATTATCCATGCCCAGAAAGGAAGTTCAAAGAATAATAGAGGATTTTCAGGATTGTTTTATGATACCATTGCATTCTATTGAAACCAAGATTTCATCAAGTGAATTCAAATCTGATTTTGAGAAAAAGAGGATTTTACAAATGTGTAAGGAGTTAGATAATATATTTCTGAATTTGAATTCGGAATATCCGCGATTGAATCATTTAGAAAATACAGGTTATTTCATCAAACCTGAACAAATCACAATTGGGCAACATTTAGTACTAAACTCCAAAGGGATTTTGAAACCCACAGAATTATCATATCAATTCATATCTCTGAAAAAAACGCTGGAAATTTTTTTCCAAATGAAAAATGTTTTCAAAAGTTGCATTGAAAATTTTCGAGAATTAATGAAACAGAAACTCACTGTCAGCAATTTAATCCAAGCTGAATTGTGGAAATCAAAAATAGCAAATGAGAAGCAAACCATATTTCCTTTATTGATATATTGTGATGATTTTGAAGTTGGAAATCCTCTTGGAGCTCATTCAGGAATTCACAAGTTGGGTGCAGTTTACTATACTATACCCATCATACCCCTGAGTTATAGCTCTCAGCTAAGCAGTATTTTTTTAGCGATGTTGTTTCATTCATCTGATTTGAAACAATTCGGATTGAAAGTTTTGTTTGCAAAACTCATTGATGAAATTAAATATCTTGAAAATTTTGGAATCAATATTGATATTGATGGCCAAAAGGTTAATATCAAATTCAAATTAACTTTGATTCAAGGTGATAATTTGGGTCTTCATACTATATTGGGCTTCACTCTAGGTTTTCATTCAAACTTCTTCTGTAGATTTTGCAAAATAAATAAAAATATCAGCAAGTCACAAACTCATTTGAACAATTTATCAGCCAGAACCCAACAAAATTATCAGTACGATGTTTCTATAAATAATGTTTCTGAAACTGGAATAGTAGAAGAATGTGTATTCAACTCAATTCCATCTCTCCATGTGATTGATAATTATTTCTTAGATATTATGCACGACATACTCGAAGGTGTTTGTTTGAAAGTCATGGGAAATATATTATATTCTATACTGATAACAGATACATTTCTTGATCTAGAGTCATTCAATTTTCTCCTGAGAAATTTCAATTATGGCCCAGATAACAAAAATAAACCTACAGCTTTAACACATGAACATGTCGAGAATAAAAAACTCAGAACGTCATCTAGTGAGATACTTTGTTATTGTAGATATTTATGTGTTATCATAGGGATTCATATTCCTCAGGAATATGATCAATGGAAACTGTATATACTGTTACGAGAAATAATTATGATAGTGACTAGTCCAAAAATTGTTGAAAATACTAGTGAATTGCTGAAAGAATTGATTACCAAGCACCACAACTTGTACTTGCAATTATTCTCTAATTGTGAACTCACTCCAAAATTTCATTTCATGTTACATCTACCAGAAATGCTCAAAAAAGTTGGCCCTCCTGTTCATTTGTGGTCGATGCGATATGAAGCAAAACATAAACACCTCAAATCTATAGCAAATGTGGTCGCTTCTCGAGTTAATATTACTGAAACTATTGCAATAAAACATCAATTGAATTTTTGTAATATATCGTTTCTAGATAAAGGTTTGAAAAGAGACATTTCTTGTGGAATAACAAAAACTATTGATAGTCTTCATGAACTTGACATTGAAGAAAATATGATTGAAATAAGGCTTAATAATTTCGCAAATAATATTTTATCGAGTAAATTTGTTGAAGTTTACGGTATAATGTACAAAAAAGATCATATCATAATTACGGGGGCAAAGAACAACTTGCCATGTTTTGGAAAAATAAATATTATCCTCATCAATTCACTTGAGGAAATATGCTTTGTTTGTATAAGAATGTACACTGAATCGTTCGATGTACGTTTTCAGAGTTATAAGATACAGTGTACTCCAGCAGAGGAGTTCATTCTTCAAAGAGATCTAAAATACATACATCCGGTTTTATGCTCTTCCATTGAAAACAATAATTATGCAACACTGAAGTATACGTTCATTGTTGAGTAGGTAATATTCAATGAATAATGAATTAATGAAAATTGACAAATGTAATTTTGTTGATTTTATATAGGTGGAGTTACTTCATCAGGTGAATTCATTGCAGAGGGTTCAAAAGATATCCAAAATATTGTCTAAATTGAGATAATATATTTGTCCAGGAATATATGTATGTTTTAGTTCTTTGTTTGGAACACTTTTAATGTTTTATTTTTTATTGTTCTACTTCTTCATATTTTTTATATCACACATGTAACAAGTTGAAAAATAACACTGCGGTATTTGGGATAGTGATACAACAACTATATTTTAGGTATACAGGGTGTTTGAGATTCGAGCGTATATTGGGATATTGGCATGGGAGGTTCAAATTTAGTGTTACGACTTACGGAGAAAACATAAAATTATCTAATTTTTTTCCTGACTTTAGTTGAAAAAATAAAAGAAATTGAAAATGAATAATCATCACCATTTATTATGAAAATGTAGTATAAAAATTCTGAATCCATTTTGTCTTTGGGCCGTGATAATTTGATTTTTCAAGAGCATTCAGTGTCTTCGTTACAATGACGTATCACACTTGTCTGAAAAATTTAGTTTCAAAGGAAAGTAGTTTCAATTTGTTTGAAATAATATTTTACAATTTGAAAGTTTCTGAGGTTTTCAAAGAAAACGTGTCATGCAATTTTCGATTTCCTTGAAAGTTTCAGCGACTTTTCAGGCTAGTTTCACCATTTCACCATTATATTGAAGAATGTCATAAAAAATTATGGACCATCTCAATAAAACAATCTTGATGATGACGGCACAAAGACGAAACGTTTGATTCACAACTCTATCATACCATCTTGGAGAGAATAAAAAATGCCAATGAGACAGTAGAATTCATTTTTCAGTATATATAAAAATATCGTCAGGAATGAATAAAAACCAAATAGTCAACTTTGCTTTTTTCATATATCGGTAAAAGTATTCAGGTTATTCAGAATAACTCAGAGGCAATTCATGAAGGATCTAAAAACGCAACTTTCTATTGATACGAACTTTCTGTATATCTGAAGGTTTCCGAGACCTCATGCATCTATTCGAATACGAAACACCCTGTAAAGAACTTGAGAAAGGACAATAATAATCATTGGTTGGCAATGTGTGTATAATGGACAAAAATATGAAACATGACTTGTATCTTCTTTCCTGAATTTATGTGGTTATTAGAATTATCAATTTTCATTTACATTTTGGTCTTCATCACATTTATCATTCTGCAACATCATAAGAGAGAGTTTGCACTAATTAACCTTTTTGCAATACTTCTGAGACACTTGTTTTGTGTCGGATTCATAGTCAACGATAAACATTGAGTACCTGTTTGAATGAATTAATATAGAATAATAATTTATGTTCATGTTTGAAAGAAATAAAGGAACAAACTTTTCAACTTTTATTATGATTTTACTTCACATCCTCCAAGATATTCCCAATAGTTCGAAAAATGATTCATGAGATAACAGCAATGAGGTATTTTTGATTATTGGTTTGAGATTTCAAGATATAACATAATGCTTGATATTTTCAGATGAGCAGAAACTACAGTATCCAGTATATAGTTTGCAGCAAATGGAAAACTTCTTCATTATATACTTCACAGAAAATTTCAGCGTTCTTGAAAATATCTGCAACATACCATACCATATAGAGGGGTGGTATCAGATGATGCCAATATTTTCAACAATATCGACATTTTCTGCTGAATTAATTTCGAAAGCGTTTCATTTGTTCCAAAGTTCATGCCAGATACTGGATGTTTCAACCATACAATCTCATCTTGCCAGAGAAATGTGTATGAATAAAGAAATAATATAGTAGAGATAAATATATCACTATATTCAGCGAACATATCAAATTGTTATTCTGTGACATTTGTTTTGTTGGTCATGAACAAAAAATATGTGACTGATGAATATACATGACATTGAAGTTAACTAAGCTGTATTTCTACAATAAGAATATCGGATGTCTCTATGGGGAATGAAGGTATGTTATTGCCAAATATACAATATCTTCACGTTTGGTATATCAATATATTCATTGATGCAATAATCATCTCAATATTTCCAATATAACGTTTTCCAGTTATAAAGATAATTTATCTACCTGCCAGACATACGTATACATCAGAATTGAACATATACAATCTCATCATTGAATATAATCTATAGTGTAGACTATAATAAACTATAGTGAGGACTACAATGGACTATGTTTGGTGTAAACAAAAACATATGCTGTGGATTGATATGAAATATGTTCAGGTACTTTACAATAATTTATGTTATTACTTACTATATTTATCATATATTAATGCTCACTATAATTCATTCCTGTCACATATAGTACCAGAAATTTTGGTAGACATTACCATTTTTCTGGTAATATCTACTATACATTTTTCTCCGTGTATCTGTCGCTTCAATCAACTAACGTTTCAAATTCATATCGATCTCTCCAATATCAGTTTCAATAGTGAACTTCATGATCCACATATGCATCCAAATACTGCGGTGTTCGAGTATCGAATCAATTGAATCGTTCGAGTATTGAAATAATTGTCACAAGAACCCAACCCCTCAATGTTTCCTACCTTTTCTTGTATCGTCCGTCACAAATTTCACTATTTTTATCTTCAACAACGAAACCATGGGTATCACGTCAACATATTATATAGCATTATTTTGAAAGCTGCTGAAGAAATTCACTGCTGCTGACAGTTCTGGCCGAGAACCTAACATCACATTCATCAGGGAACCCACTAATTCTCGGTATGGACTCTTCGTAAGCTATTTATCAGACGATATCTTCAAATTGGGCTCGATTGGCGTTGATATATGTTCACAATCAGTCATATAGAATTCCCCCAATATATTCCCAATATAATGCATCTAACTCAATTTCAAGGTTCCATCGCGACGATTATTCTCAAAATCGATCCCTATACGTCTTGACTCCATCTAGGTCCTGCATATCGAATTCGTGATAGAGATCTCGCTTTAATGTAGATATGTGAGTCAAGTTAGTACTCATCAGGATACAATCATCTACAAAGACTATCAACTACATTTTTCATCCATTGAAAACTAAACTGACACTAAAAAGTCAAAACCAACAGCACATTGAGGAATTTTGCGGAGAAAAGTGTTAATTATGTTGAGAATGGGAGCAGATTCATTCCCGAAACGTCCACTGAGATGAGTAGACGTTTCATCCTCATTGAATATATCTATATAACCAAATCTTTCAAAAACAAGGTGTCACTGACGAATAAAAAGTTTCTCTTCTGGGTATCTGAAGGTTCAATTTCGAACTCAGTGACATTTTGGGGCAGATCACAAAATCTGTCCTTACTACAAATATATTGGAATGATTTTCAATCACTTCCACTCCATTTCTTAGAAACGAGGAGAGGAAATCCCACGAGGAGCTGAAAAATAAATATGTTGTTCCCGAGAATATGTCGAATTGAAATCAGACATTCTAGGGTTTCACTAGATGTTTAGAACACCGATGATCGAATGCAGTGGGAATAAAATGGGCGATCCATTTGAATGGAAAAGTTTTGTTACGCATACGAGGATAGGAACCAATATGGTCAATGCAATTCCTGAATTTGCCAGGTTGAACAACCTCTAGATATCGAATTTCATTGGAGTCACAAAAATGGTTTCAGAGATATTCATGTATTTTTATATTTCGAAAGATACTGGTTTGCCGGATCTCTGAAGATATTTTGAAATAGAATTTGCCAACCTTGGGTTCCACTAATTGACACACAAGCGATCGAGTGCAGTGAAAATAAACGAGTGATCTATTCAAGAAATACAAAGTCGTGCTACTGCTATATTGTCATTGACGACACCAGCAGCTGTAGTGAACCTTCAACTGAAACACTAGGTATGTGCAATGAAATGAAAACTATGGAAAGTATACCCAATAATGTGAATTGGTTGTTTACCACGGCAGCGGAGATAACCTTACCTGTGCATCATGCAAAAAATTGCAGACTGAGTTCAAATGTGTGAAAAGTGAACTAGAACTTGTGACTAAGCCTACTTATCATTCAGAAGAGCGAACTCTCGAACAGGAAAACCTGATATTGTTGAAGAAGCAATCAAATGGTAATCAAGAAACATCAGTACATGAGTTGCCATCTACAAATCGTATTCCAAATCAAGTTTCACCATATAAAACAATTTCAAAATTTACAACAGATATCATCCCATACCATACAAAAAAGGATCCTGCAGTGATACAGTGAAAAATGTGAACTAGCGGACACTCATGCTGGCCAAAAAACCGTAATAACAGTAAATGGAATCCCAGACGGAACTCCTCAAGTGATTATTGGAACAAATGGCAATGGGAACAAAATGACGAAAAAAAGGTTTGTTGATGTATCCCGCATAGCAGCAGACATGAAATCAGACGATCTTCTGAGCTTATTGAAGAATAATGTTCCTGAAATAAATTTGACTGGCGAAGAGTGGGATCGCACTGAACAATTGATATTCCTTGGCATTGACTTGTAAATCAGTTTTATAGAAAAAGCCACGAAATGGGTGTGGAAATCCACTCTGAGTTCAAGGGCATCGTGGTTCAGGAATTGTGAACATATGTATTCAACGTATACAGATCTCCTTCTGGAGATTTCGAGATGTTTATTGAAAATCTTGAACGCTTATTGGAACACTCTAAGGATGGACGAAAGAGTAAGAATTTTGGGTGACTTCACCATTCACTTTGAATCGAGAATGAACGAACAATTGTGAACGAATGAACTATTACGACATTAATGTCAATATGTTGAATCTACTTGATAGAGAAACCATCTCAAATAATAATTTTTTACAAAATTATGAATTTAGTCAGTTAGTAACAGAACCAACTCGTGGACCACATCTTTTGGATATTATAGTGATATCAGATGAGAACGTAGTTAGCAAGGTGAGTGTTATCAAAATGGAAGGTGTTTCTGATCATCATTTGACTGATTGTACTTTGAAAATGAAGAAGGATAAGTCGATTCCATTTTTTCACACATATACCCAATCAGCACAAATACGTCGTATGGACGTTTTAAAAACGTCCGGTCTGGACATCCACGACGTTTTGGGGACGTCCATTTCCGGACGACGGACGTCTTATGGACGTTTTGGAGACATCCATTGTTACTAATCAGGATGTTTTGAGGACGTCCATTTCAGGTCCAGAACAGGACATATTTGGAACCAAAAATGGACGTATTGAGGACATTCAGAATATAGTTATCTGCATATTATTCAACTTATCTACAGAGTGAGACACATTCATATTATTATAAATTTATTTGAGGGTGTATATACAAAGAGAGATTGGAATTTAAAATAAAGCTTTGAGCTGGACTGCTGGCGACGCTCTCTGGCTCGCTTGAGCCAGGAATGTACTGAATTTTCTGTTTCCTCTTGATCTTTCGCCTTGTGTGCCTTTTCTGCTGCATCTACGAAAATGATTTTGAATCAAATCAAAGGACATCATTTAATTAAATGTGAAACATGCATATCTTAATATGTTTGTTTTCAGTGAGAAATTTCTTCATGAAAACAACTGAAGCAGTTTTGAAAAATATTTGTTTATTATTATCACAGTTATTCTAGTTTGCATAATATATGCATATAACATTTGTTTTGAAGATTTGAACAGTGTGTGACAAAAGTATGGATTGAACACTCCTAGTTTCGGAACTATCGAATTTATTCAATACTTTAGCCTAGCACTGTGTATGTAGCAGTCTTGAATAATTTCTATCCTGTGTACACAATATTTGGAATGTAAAAAAAATCATCTAATGTTTAAGAGATTTACTCACCGAGGACAAGTTTGGCCATCAGCAAATTATGAAATGACCTTTTGCCTTTCCGGCCCAGCCAACTCAATTCACTTGCCTCGTAATTACTCATTAACGATGTCATCACCCTCTTTATGAAGTTATAATTATTGTCTCCTCCCAATTTTGCCAATTCAGTCACCCAAAACATGATAGTGTAGAGAGTTTATTGAAAAAAAAATAATAAACTTACAGCTGCATCAAAACGATCTTCCTGCTTTAAAACATCTTCATATTTTTCCAAATCTGTCAGATCATTTATAGGAAAATTTATATCTAAATCTGTATACAAGTACCCATGCTTCTTTTTATGAGTATCCCTGTCTTCCTTTTCTCTCATGGCTGCTAATATATCAGTTGAGAAACTACGTATCAGATGGTTCTGGTCTATCATAATTTTCAATTTGGATACTGAAAAATGCAGAATGAGTAACTTCACATACATAACATTTCACTGATTCAATGTACATATGACATATTCACTGCCCATTATAACAACCTCAATTATGCTTCTTTGAATTGATAAAACTATGCCTTCAACTTGACCATATAAAGGGTGACTCTGAAATGTCTGCACAGAATGAAATCACAGACTATTGACACCAAAATGAGATTATCGAACTGAGCTTACCTCTTTACCAAAGTGCTCTGTTCAGTTGCTGCAGAGCATTGAAACTGAATATTTTTTTTTGGATTTATTCCAATATTCTCGATAGATATTGTTCTGGAATTTCATAGGTAGACTAAGAGGATTATTTTGCATAAGGAACATGTGATACAATGTCAACTGACAGGTTGTTACATATTTTGAGTACTGTCTCAAAACATTGATAGAATTATTTCTGAGTTCGCTACTGACCAAGATCTCAATGCTGTTTTATATTCTCTCATTTGTTACCCAAATTTCAATCCTCTTGAGGGTTCGTGATATTTCTCTTGGTTTGCGAGTTAATTGACAAAATTCAATTTGAGGCAAATAAAAATTTCATCAATCTGATACCTTCACGAGATAATCTATTATTGTAGGTGAGTACTTTTTTTCGTAGGAAATGATGATAGAATATAAAAATGCATTGAGTGGCATGCTCTGAGAATTTTTTGACAACACCGAGGCATATTAGGTGCATATGATCCAAAAGGAAACTGTCTACCATATCGAAATTTGGAATGTGTTCAATGACTGATGTACCATTATGATGATCTGCCTGTACTTCCGATCTTAATCCGCTATCAGTTCTCAAAAGAAGATTTGTTGATTCTGGGAAACGAACCCTACCATCAGAATAATTGCCTTCAATTTGACACTTTGTGCAAGAAAAATATCCAGTGTGTCCTTTTGTATATGTTATGAAAGATTTGGCTGGGGCATCGCAAATGAATAATTTTATCATTACTTTATATTCCTGGCCATTGATAATTATATTTGTGATCACATCAAAAGCATCAGTAACAAATTCTTCTTGCTTCCCTTGGTTTTTCATAACCATGATATATTCCAACCATATCAACAATCTTATCTTTTGATAATCTACATAATATTGTATAAACCTGACTACTGGAACTCTTGGATGAAGGCAATCCATCAATGTTCATAATTAGTTCAAATTTAGTTGTCTCTTGTGAGTAGTGAGATGATTGAACATAAAGATTGTTGATATATCTTCTAATTCCAAAATGATGGTATTGACCAGGATGAACACTTTTCAATTCAACATTCCTACAAGTTCCTAAAAAAGTTCTGGCATCTGTTGGCAACTCAGGAATAACATCTTTCATTATACTCAATGATTCATTTATAGCAGTGTGAGTAATATTATGTTTTAGTGCCCACTCGACCAACTTTGATGCATAGCTGATGGGTGAGTTGTCAAGTGAATGATTACTGTTATTATCGGGATAGTGATTGTTGAGGCTTGCCCCAAGTTTGAAGACCTTTTAGGAAAGGCGGCAACCCCGCACGGAACGTAGCGGGTTCTAGCGCGATGCGCCTTTTTTCATGTTTATGTATTGTCAAGGATTCATTCGGGAAGAAAACAGTCAGTCAATTTCTGTATTTTGACACATGTATCTTGGAAGCGTTCTGCATTTGCAATAAAGGATTGCACACGAATTATAAACTTATTAAATCCCACCTAAAACCTCAGTGAGGTGAATCGAGTCAAGTAAGACAAGAAACCCCACGATATTCATGGTCCTTCGAACATCGGATGTACAGAAACAGAATTCCTTACATCAACGGCGAGCGAGCTACCCTGGCGATCGGCGTGAACGGCGTGTTGCTAACCGCCCAGTCCGTATAAACAAATAAGCTGCAAGGTCGGTGTGCATTCCTTTGCCCTATTCCTACCTAATTCCCTTCCTGATATACGTATTGGTACATATTGGTTAACAATTTATCATGTCGCTTCCTGTTTCGGAAAGTAGATACAATCACAATATTAAACGAATTCACGTTACTTGGACGATAAAATAGATAACAATCTGATAATTTTGGCAATTATTTTCGACTAAAAAATTACTTGTTGAAAATAGCCGAGGAAACCCTCCATAAACTTTAACCAACTAGTGAAATTTGGTAACATTTGAACATACTGGAGGAAGTAATCGACTCTGAATTCAACTATTATACAATATTGTTCATCAGATTTTAACATCTTATCATTCAACTTTCAATAAGATCTTATTGAAATACCATTTTCATTGACTGAAAACCAACAATGGCAGAAACTCGTGAAGAACTTTTGAGAAAACGAACTGTTCTGAAGGGTAATGTCACGCGTTTCAAGAATTTTCTTAATGCACTGAATCCTGAACAACCTGATTTGGTTCAGTTGGAGCTTCGGTTCAGTAAGTTTCAAACAATCTTAGATTCATTTGAGGATTTACAACTCAAAATCGAGTTATGTGACGAGGAGGCGAATGCAGAAACTCATAGTAATGATCGCGATGAGTTTGAAGAAGTTTATTTCGCACTTCTTACTCAATCCAAGCGCCTTCTTGCTACCGCTACGTCCACCAGTGGCGGAGAGCAGGGGTTGCGTTCTGCGTCAAACTCATTGATGAATAGCGATAATATCACTAATTCTATAAAACTACCTACCATAAATCTACCTAGTTTTGATGGTTCATATAGCCAATGGTTATATTTCAAGGATACCTTTCATTCAATTATACACAATAATAACACAATATCTGAAATACAAAAGTTTCACTATTTACGATTATCATTGAAAGGTGAAGCCGCAGATATAATCAGGTCACTTGAAATTTCTTCGGAAAATTACAATGCTGCATGGATACTCTTACAAAAACGTTATGAAAATAAAACATTATTAGTGAACAATCGCGTAAAAGCACTATTCAATTTACCTACTGTACACAAGGAATCTCATAATGCATTAAGGTCATTAGTGGATAATTTAAACAAACATCTCAGAGCTTTAGAAGTACTTGGACAGCCTGTTGATAAGTGGGACACCCTGATCATTTTCATGGTTTCCAGCAAGTTAGATGCAATCACACGAAGAGAATGGGAAGCAAAAAATACTAGCTTATCCATCAAATTAGCTTCACTAAATGACTTAACAACATTCCTAAATGAAAAATGTAGTCTTTTAGAAACATTGAGTCCAAATACTTCTAATCAAAAACAAAAGGCGTTTTTAGTGGCAGAGAATGGGAAATTGAGATGTACATTCTGCTCAGAAAATCATTATATCACAAAATGTACCCGCTTCTTGAATTTATCAACGGATAAGCGGTATCAGGAAGCAAAAATCAAACATTTATGCACCAATTGTCTCAAAAGTGGACACAATAATAAAGCATGTATCAGTGCAAATTGTAAAATTTGTTCCAAGCGTCATCATACTCTGCTTCATAATAATTTTAATGTTGCATCAAATAGTAATAACCAGAGAAGTACGAACGGAAATGGATATAATGAGAGATCTTCAGAAAGTTCTTCAAATATGGCGATTTCATCAAATATCGAACGAATCAATATACAGAGTGCACTAAATAATCTACCAACATCATCTGGAGCAAATACTGAGGTCACTTATAACATTCATGTGAATAATAAACAAATCCTCCTATCTACTGCCGTAATAAGTGTATCAGATAAATTTGGCAAATATCATGATTGTAGAGCCCTATTGGACTCAGGTTCAACATCACATCTGATATCTCAGAACTTCGCTGATAAATTAAAACTAACTAAGATCAAGACTCAATTATCTCTTTCTGGTATCAATGAATCACAAACCGCAATACAATATTACTCAATTATCAAAATTAAATCAAGAATAAATTCTTATCAAACAACAATAAATTGTTTAATCATTCCACAAATTACGAATACTTTACCTTCGATATCCTTCGATAAAAATATTATTGACATCCCTCAGGATATTGTGCTGGCTGATCCGGACTTCAACGAATCAAGCCAAGTGGACATGTTGATTAGTGCAGATTTATTCTGGCAATTATTAAGATTGGGTCAAATAAGTTTAGGTAAACATAAACCTACAATTCAGAATACGTTGTTAGGGTGGGTTATCTCTGGAGAGATTCCACATGGGTTATCTAACTGTTTCTCAACCCAATATTGTAACTTAATCACTGAAACAGAGTTGCATAATTCATTATCTAAATTTTGGGAAATCGAAGAATATCCTAATACACTGCCCTTGACAAATAAGGAAAAGTCTGCATGAGAATACTTTAGGGTCACAACTGAACGTGATAAAACAGGCAGATTCATTGTGAGACTTCCTTTGATTCAGTCTCCTGATATATTGGGCGATTCAAAACAAGCGGCTCTCAAACGTTTTTATTCTATTGAAACAAAATTAAACAAGGACGAACGTCTGAGAAAGCAGTACGTACAATTCATGAATGAATATCTTGATTTGCATCATATGACGAGAATTAATGATACTGATGATAGTTCTAGCTATTTTATTCCTCACCATTATGTAAAAAAGGATAATAGCCCAACAACAAAACTTCGGGTTGTTTTTGATGCATCCATGAAGACATCCACAGGATTTTCAATGAATGATTTGCAGTTGGTAGGCCCAACTATTCAACAAGATTCAGTTTCCATTGTTCTGAGATTTCGATCACATAAATATGTCCTGGCAGGCGATGTTACAAAAATGTACCGTCAGATTCTGATGCATCCTGATGTCAGAAAACTACAACGTATTTTCTGGCGTTCGGATCCTAGTCAACCAGTTGAAATGTACGAATTGAACACCGTGACTTATGGCACTTCATCCGCTCCCTTTTTGGCAGTTAGGTGTTTGCATGAAATCGGCATTCAGAATATGACTGAGTATCCATTAGCGTGCAAGATTATCATCAGAGACTTCTATATTGATGATCTATTAACCGGGTCAGATGACATCAATACACTCATTACAATATACAAGGATATCTCTACACTTTTCCGTATGTATGGATTCACACTCAACAAATGGATTTCAAATAGTCCCAAAATATTACAAAGCATACAAAATTCACAGCCAAATTGTATAATTAACATCGGTAAGGATGATCAAACTCACTCCTTAGGCCTTTTGTGGCATTCGAACTCAGACATTTTAAACTATAATGTGAAACATTTAAGCAATAATCGGAAACCTACGAAACGATTGATACTTTCATCAGTCGCTCAGATTTTTGATCCGTTAGGGCTTGTAGGTCCAGTTATAGTCAAGGTTAAATGTTTACTTCAGAGACTTTGGCAACTGAAGGTACTCTTGGACGAACCACTTCCATTAGATGTAGCTCACGAATGGGATACATTTCAAGGTCAATTACAATTTTTAAATGACATTCAAGTGCCAAGATATGTTGTCTGCGATGACCCAACCCTCATCGAAATACACGGGTTTGCAGATGCAAGTGAAGTAGCGTATGGTGCGTGCATCTATTTACGATCGATCGACAAGTTTGGTAAAATTCATGTTAACTTGTTGTGTGCAAAATCAAAGGTCGCACCCCTCAAATGTCTATCGATACCCAAGCTTGAATTATGCGCTGCTCTACTTTTATCAAAACTTTACGACAAGGTTTATTCAGCATTGAGTACGACTTTCGCACGATCATTCTTCTGGAGTGATTCCACGATTGTTTTAGGCTGGATAAAGAGAAACGCTATCAATTGGAAGGTTTTTATTGCGAATAGGGTATCAACTATTCAATCCTTGACTAGTCAGGATGATTGGCGACATATTAATACTGAGCAAAATCCAGCAGATCTTATATCTAGAGGACTCAATCCACATAATCTGAGTTCTAATGAGTTATGGTGGTGTGGTCCAGACTGGCTGAGGATGTCATCCACCACCTGGCCAATCAAATTTGATCCCCAAGAAATACCTAATGAGTGTTATGTAGAAATGAAAAAACAGACATCAGTCGCTACAGTTGTCAATTTGGACATAGTTGATTTGTTCAATAGATTTTCAAGTTTTACAAAACTGCAACGAACTTTGGTTTATATACTACGTTTCAAAACTAACTCGCTTCCGAATTCGTCTAATCTTCAAGGACCCTTAAGCCCTCAAGAGTTGCATGGTTCATTAAACGTTTCAATAAGAATAGTTCAAAGGGAAATGTTTGAGTCTGAATTGAAATGTCTGCAGACGGATAAACCTATCGATACTAGAAGTAAATTATTGATTTTAAACCCCTTTCTCGATAGTGATAGGGCTGATTCGCGTGGGAGGGCGGCTTAAAAATTCACATTATGAAACTGACAAAAAATACCCGATTGTACTACCTAACAAGCATTATTTTTCGAATCTACTTGTTACATATCATCATAAAAAGTTATGCCATGCTGGTCCACAATTATTACTTGCGTCTTTGCGAGAAAGGTTCTGGATATTATCAGGGCGTAATTTGGTACGCAAAATCGTGCATGAATGTATAACTTGTTTCAAAACAGATCCACATCCGAACGCAAAATACCTCATGTCTGATTTACCCGAGTTGAGAGTAACCCCAGCGAGACCTTTTATACATGTGGGTATCGATTATTGTGGTCCCTTTAATTTGCGGGATCGTAAAATAAGAAATTTCAAGGTGACAAAGGCATATGTTTGCGTCTTCATATGTTTCGCGACCAAGGCAGCTCATTTGGAGCTTGTCAGTGAGATGACTTCGCAAGCATTTTTGGCTTGTTTATACAGATTCATGGCAAGGCGTGGAAAATGTAATCATATATTCTCCGATAACGGAACCAACTTCGTTGGTGCTAATGCGGAACTCAAAAAATTGCTGAATTCCATTGAACCTGACGTTCAGACTGAGCTGGGTCAGGAAGGCATTCATTGGCATTTTATACCCCCAAGATCACCACATTTTGGAGGGTTGTGGGAAGCAGGTGTTAAATCTGTTAAACACCATCTGAAACGTGTCATAGGAGAGTCAAATTTAACATTTGAAGAGTATTCTACTGTTCTGGCTCAGGTTGAGGCATGTTTAAATTCGAGACCATTGTACCCTCTATCCAGTGATCCTAACGATCCCACACCCATCACACCCGCACACTTTCTCATTGGAAAGTCGCTACAGACAGTTCCCTGTGGAGACTTCACAGAGGTGAAGGATTCCATACTTTCCCGGTTCAAGAGGTGCCAAAAAATCGTCCATGATGTGTGGCAACGTTGGACCAAGGAGTACATATCTGAACTCCAGGTCCGACAAAAGTGGAAGAAGAAGCATCCCCTGCTCATTAAACCCGATATAGTGGTGGTAATAAAGGAAGACAATCTTCCCCCACTGAAATGGAGTTTAGGCCGAGTACTGCAGCTACACCCAGGTGCTGATGGTGTCGTGCGTGTTGTAACGGTGAAAACGTCATGTGGTGTTTATAAAAGGCCTGTTGCAAAGTTATGTGTGCTTCCTAAAAGTGAGCAATAGACTCAATTATGTATATATTCTCATGTTATCCATTATCATTTCGATGAACTCATGGCATGGGCTTCATTTACGTGTTTCATATTTTTTTTAATGGTGATTATTCATGTTGAAACTTTAATCACATAAAGCTTTCAAGGAGGGCGGCATGTTGAGGCTTGCCCCAAGTTTGTAGACCTTTTAGGAAAGGCGGCAACCCTGCACGGAACGTAGCGGGTTCTAGCGCGATGCGCCTTTTTTATGTTTATGTATTGTCAAGGATTGATTCATTCGGGAAGAAAACAGTCAGTCAATTTCTGTATTTTGACACATGTATCTTGGAAGCGTTCTGCATTTGCAATAAAGGATTGCACACGAATTATAAACTTATTAAATCCCACCTGAAACCTCAGTGAGGTGAATCGAGTCAAGTAAGACAAGAAACCCCACGATATTCAGTGATTGAGAGGTACAGTTTCATCAGTACAAAAAATCTCTTGAGTATTTGAATGGGAATTATTCAATCCAGATATTGGAAAAGTAGAGGCATCTTCATTGTCTGAAGAATTTGGAGATGAACCGAGTTCATCTGCTATATTTTCAGATTCTTCGTCATGAAGATCTGTTGTGGTCGTGGCAGTGGAAGTCGATGGAAGTTGATATGGTAACAAGGAACGTGAAAGTCGCTTTGCTCGCATATAATGCTCCTTTAGGTTAGAACCACTCATCTTGAAATGATTACAATATTTACAATTTATAGAGTTACAGGACCGCCTAACGCTAACCTTGATCAAACAGTTTATCAGTTGTCAGTTGTCAGTGTTCAGTGTTGTCACGTCAACTCATAGAACACAACTTAAAAAGGTTCGTCATGACGAAAGCACAGATCGACAAGGTTTACTCGTCGGAGGACAAAAGCAGTTATTTTTAATTCGAATTCTCCAAAGGCGGGATTGATCGAATGATACCGATTATTTCAATTACCGGACTGACGATAATCAATCAAATCATATGAAAGAGCGGGTTATTTGAATACTCAAACAATGAGATTAAGTGTTAACAAAAAAAACAGGAAGTTGAATAATATATGGAAGTATATCCTCTATATTTATTCATTTGAGAAAGATGACAAATAAGAATGATGAAATAGGTGGGTATATGTAATGTATTTCGAGAAAAAATTGAAAAATGAACGGTTTTATGCGCAATCCCTACAGAGTATGATTATGACTTGACAAATCTTCTCAACTACATATATTGATTTCAGTTTTGATATATATATCATATAAATATATATATATATATATATATATATGCATCATTCATCATTTATATGAATGAAAACTTTGATGAAATGCACGTTTTGGGGACATTTATTGCTGGACGTTTTGAGTACGTCCATGAGCGGATATCCTTGAAACGTCCAAAATAGGTCGTGGACGTTCAGACCAGAATTGGACATGAAATGGATAACTTCGATCATAATTCTTTCATGTACGATATAACTAATTTAGTCTGGAATCCAATTCATGAGTACAACAATGTGGATGACATGGTGAACCTCTAGAATGATAATATTTCTTAAAACTAGCAGAATCTCTGAACCACCTGCCCCCTGGTTGAATGATAACCTTAAACTCATGATGGAATTTAGAAATAGAGCATACTTGAAATATAAGCATGATAAAACTGATGGTAATTGGAACAGCTATAAAGAATGTTCTAGATGAACCTCTCATCCTCACTCCAGTTACTTCAAGGGAAGTAAAGAAATTCTTCATTGCGATTAAAGCAAATGCTACAGGGGCTGACGGGATAAACTTCGAAATGCCCTCATTAGTGATGCCCTACCTGAGTGGAATTTTGACATATATTATGAACTATCGCTTGAATAATAGCGTATTTCCAAATCAGTGGAAAGTTTCTCATGTTCTACCCATTCCAAAAAACACCAAACCCATCAACTCATCGGATTAAAGGCCAATTAGTATTCTACCCACCGTTTCTAAAATCCTCGAGAAAATTGTCTCCAGCCAACTGAAATCTTTTTTTGATCGTAAACAAATCCTCCCTTCGATTCAGTGTGGTTTTAGAGAGGGGCATAGTACTACTGCTGTAGATGACATATCAAGAGAAATGTTTGCTTAGTACTTTTGGATTTCAGTCGTGCTTTTGACACCTTGCAACATTCTCTTTCGTGTCAGAAGCTCAGTTTCTTTGGTTTGAGTTTGAGTGCAATTTCATTTTTCAAAAGCTATCTATCGGGTAGGTCACAATGTACGAATATCTGTGGTAATTACTCTGATATCAGACAAATCTCAACAGGCGTTCCACAAGGTAGTATCCTCGGGCCTCTACTTTTCACAACTTACACAGCGGATTTTTTTAAATATCTTGAGTTTAGTGAAATACACCAATACGCAGATGACACACAAATTCATTCAGATTTTCCCCTAGAAGAATCCGTTTTTGCTGCTCAAAAACTCAACTCCGATATACATTATCGAGCCAAACTTGCAGAGAACCACAACTTAAAAGTGAATGAGAGGGAAACTGAAATTATTCTGTTTGGAAATACCCATACTGTAGTTGAAACTAACCAATCGTTCGAAATAAAAGTGAAAGATGAAACTATAACACCCAAACAGTACTGCAAGAACCTCGGTATATTATTCGATTCAGATATGAAATATGAAAGTCAAGTGAATAGTTCAGTTGAAAAATTTTATTATAAACTGAAATTACTTTACATGTATAGAGATATCCTCAGCACAAATCTGAAATTTCAACTCTGCGACTCTCTCATCTTGTCAAGGTTGTCATATGGTGACATTGCTTTTTGGCCAATTATTCTAGATAAAGACAAGAAAAGCCTTCAGAAAGTGCAAAACTCATGTGTAAATTCAGCTACAACTTGAGAAAATATGATCACTTCAGTTCACAGTTTGCTGAATCCAAATGGTTAGATTTGAATGAACGTTACATTCCCCATATCTGCTCATCAATATACAGAATTGATAAATATAAAACACCACAATATTTGCATAATAAATCAGTCAGGGGAAGGAATGTCCACGATAGATCAACCAGAAATGACGATTTATATATAATACCAACTCATAGAACAACACAGTTCGAGAGGTCATTTACTTATATGGCCACAAAAATATTTAATGATTTACCAAGTTCCACAAAAAATGCTCCAAGTATAAACTCGTTCGAGAGACTTGTCAAATCTCACCTAGTTGAAGTGCGCACGTATATGTGAAATTGATTGATTACAATACATGACTTATGATCCTATATAAACTATTATTTGATAACTAAGTTAAATATCAAGTGATGTTTTGGCACTTGATATTTTTTTTCATTCTTGTTCTTATTTGCTTTTGTGTGCCACGATATGTATATATATTCATTTGAGATATCTCATAAATGAGATTTTTGGGGGTTGCATGGAAGAGCAACTGTGTGAATGTTGTCCTATTTACAATTTGTTATTGAGTGACTCCGTTGGAAGTATGAAATAAACCCCCATTATCATTATTATTATTAAAATTATGATTATTATTATTTTTATTACGTTCACTGATTTTTTTTTTGGCATCACTATCACTATTCATGACCACACTAGAATAACTGCAGGTAAATCGAGCTGTACTGCCATGGATTTGATAAAAACTGGTGTACTAGAACCATGTTTACCCGACCAATCTGGGTAATATGCAATCGTGAACAGAAAACTCAATTCGTCTTAGAATATGTCTTCTCACGAAAGAACTATCACAACATCTACTAAAAATGAGAAATGCACTGTATGATATGAACTGGGAGATTTACAAAAATCATGAATTGGGCGTTGGATAGCTCGCAAACTTCTAAGTGAATACTCATCATAGTTTAGTAAGAGGAATATTTCCGTTCAAGCAAAAATATCTACACAAGGAGCATTTGGTCAGTTGGTTCAGGGAAGAGCTGAAGGTTCAAAGAGCAGACAAATGTCAACTGATATCCGACGTGAGTGAGAACCCTGGTGACATAAGCGCTTATGAACTGTTGGTTGTTGGTTCCGCTGAAAACGAGTATGAAGCTGGCTGGCAAATCATCAATTCCGAAAAGAACAAGGCTAAATCAACTCCCCTCATTGATGCGAACATTAACTCAAATGTAAAGATTGTTCCACCTGATGGGCAAAACTATCAGGTGACATAAACGTATGCCCACGTTCGAAGTATCTGGAGGTTATCTTTCGAGCCGAAATTTCCTGTGATTTGTATAAGCAAGTATGGAAACAATGACCAGTTTCAATTCTGACCTGCACAGTTATCAAGCCAGATGAAAATATTCTCCTTGTCATACATATGCAACATGAATGCATGAAATGTACTGATGAGGTCCTCATTTTTGTTTCTTCTTGATGTGCATTCATGCCACAGTCATGGTAGGGGTTTGATATTCTGTTTATCACCTCCCGTTGAAAACCATGATCCTTTGGAAAAACACAACCCTCTCAAAAATGCCAATTCGAGACAACGTGATAATCTTCTCGAGATCTGCAGAAAAACAGTTTACTCAATGAGAAATCATATTCTGCATCATTTTTGTACTTTCCATGAGACTCCTTTGATCTCTGCATATGCAGCTTCCACAACTGACAGCGACTGCATTCCTCTGTCTCGCATTCCTCATGTCCCAATTTTGTGAAGGATGTATCAAAATCCTTCGATACACAATCTCTATAAAGCTCATAAGAACATTTGATATTCGGAAACGAGTTCGTGAAATCGGTATGCATTGTCCTAATGGTAACGTCGCTAGGGAGGTATATTTTGCCAGGAGCGTGTTCCCAACGGTAATATGACACAGTTGGTGCAAGAGATTCAACATGACTTCTCATTATGTCCCTATCTGTTTTTGGCGTATCAACGTGCTCTCATATCGGTCGAAGGACAAGTGCTTGCATGTTCATAACGCTTGTGATGACTTTCATTCTTGTGATGATATCCTAGTGAAGTTGAAAAGAAAGATACACATTTGCCTCGTCTTCTTTCCTCATCATGAATAGAAACATTCGAAAAAATGAATATTCTTCTTTCTTACCAAGTCATAGACCAATACCGTGAATTGATCGAAGATAACTCTTTGCACTTTCTTGGGCATTTTTCGCAATCTGACCAGTATGGTAGATCAAATAGATCCATGTTGCCGTTTTTCTTTTTAAAATCACACACTCAACAAAACAATTTCGGATGGGGCGAAGTGGAATGAACATGGTGAGACAACAGTACCAAATAAACCATCGAAATCTATACCAAGGGCAAAAAGCAAGTAGGAACATTGAGTTCTGCAGAAAGAGGGACAACAGTCACTTCAGTTATTTGTTTTAACGCAGATGGAAGATGAGTTTCCCTTTTGATGATAAAGATCGAGAGGAAATTCGGAATTATTAGAAGGAACACCACCCGATACGAAACTTGAATGCCATCCTTCAGGGTGGATGAATACTGTAATATTTTGCCCAACATGGTTCGATCATTTCTTGAGACATACCAAATTGAATGCTAAGTAGCCAATCCTCCTCTTTCTCTCGATATTTCATTCATGTTCCTGCTCAGTACATTGTATACTTAGGGGTTAGAGCTTTGGATGAGAAATCACCCAGGTAGACCTATTACTATAATATGAAAAGTTAGTCAGTTGTTCGGGAACGCATACATGAGGACATCCACTGCTAAAAATGCAGTGATCAGATTCGAAAAAACAGGGCCTCCTAATCCGCGTATATTTGCAGGAAAAACATTTGCAGCAAGTGAAAACCTATAGGTAGCCGACTATTGCAGTACTATCTCCTTTATCCCTTCAGATACCTACCTCTGAATCCATAAGATGTCTGCAACTTCAATTCACAATTCACAGAAGTAGACAAAGCAAAATCGCTCGTATATTCTCTACAGTTTGAAACCGATCGGCTAGTGAATTTTTTGCTTGAAGGCTGGTCATGATTTCATTCCTAACTAAGGAGTAGCTCAGAATCCACTATAAGCTGTAAGTCTCGTGATATTCATACACGCACGAGTTTTGACTTTTGGGAAGATGGTTTTCAACGATAAATTAACGGTATACAAATTCAAGGAATTCATTGAAGTTATTTTTTTACAGACCTGCTCCCACAAACACTGAGCCGACAATTGCCGATGATGACATCCCCTTGGTAATGTTGGAAGAATACTGCTGAACATGAGAATGAAAGAGGAGCTACTCCTTCCTGCAGCTAAGACGTTGCACAATCGAAAAAAGAAGCATCTTCCTCCTACACCAAAGATATGTTTGTGGAAGTAGAAGCAATTTCTGATTGCTTCTCGAAATTGGCAGTGGTGGAAACTCCTCCATCACTTTCAGCTTCCAGTGAGGAAATTCCATGAAATATTAAGGAAATGAGCATTCCCAGTGACATCAAACCTGTACCTCAGGTGAAGCAGAATCAGGAACACGAATAATCATCTCTTAACATAGGCAAAACTGCAGTGCTCACCACCTGGAGCTCATATCTCAAAGAACTGAAGGAAAAAATTGATGGTACTCCAAAAAAGGCAATCAAAACTATTGAAGGAAACGTTTTCACACGCAAAAATGAAGATTTATAAGAAATTGAACAAAATAAACGCATTATGTTGAAACGAATTGGAGTTTGTGCAACAAGTGAAGAAAATGCAGCTTATGATAATAAATACGAGATGTTTTTTGTGTGGAGCAAAATACCTCAGATCTTGTTCAAAAGAACCCTGGATGTTCTACAGCTTCTGCGAAGGATGGGCTCATGGAAAATGTACCACTTATGATCATACCTCAACTTAATCCTTCATATGCGACCTTCGTGAATAAAGGTCGGATCATGAACTATTCCGAAAATATTGATTGAAGATATATTCCACTATGCCCCACATAGTTTTCCACTTCGCCCCATCGAAGGGGTATCCAAGGAACAAACAATTTTGAAAAACACATATAACTAGACTTTTCAAATCACTGCCATTTTTGACAACATTGCCATCTTTTGATTGAAACTACATTCTCACCTTTTTCTACAAATGATAAGATTTTAAACTCGATAAACAAAAAAAAAAAACAAAATAGGCTGAGATAATTATGGATTACAATTTTGAGAAATTGAAATCAACTAATCGTGAAGTGGCTATTTGAATATGTCAATTTGTGTTTTTTCTGACTTTTACATTGTCTAATGGAACAAAAATGATCTATGGCTCACTCGTATACCCGATAGGAAAACGCTGATGATGACTCAACAATTTCACGGGCGAAAGCGATTCTTATACAAAAATCTCATGCACGGAATGTGAAATTTGTTACTCAGATTATTTTTATGTACAGGGCAACTTGACACACTGAATCACTTCTGGTATGCGGTGATTACAATTCAAAGAGAGAATAGGTCGATTTAGGTATCGAGGGGAAGTAAAATAACAGTATCGATTGAATGGTATATTTATCCCCTCCACCCCCAACTATCCCTACTTTGTGATTACAAATGCCATATCCCACTTCAAGATGCATCAAATTTAGAAACCAAACCATCCATGATTCATGAACAATGATTCATTTCGACGAATCGTGTCGGAGATATCAACAAACGGGATGAGAGATAGGATGTCTAGGAATACATTTTTCAATGAATGTATTGAAAGCTATTGTTCAAAATGTGCTCTATCATTCTCTAGGCAAAAGAGGTAGGTACTTATAATTCGTAGGAACGTACTTCATAGGAACCTTATTTCATGAAAATATAATTTATAGGAATGATATTCTGTAGGAACCATTATTTGTAGGATCGGTGATCCATACCCATATAACACATGGAGATCTAATGGATATCCAGTATGCTGGATAAACTATGGACGTCCATATGATGTTCTGAGGGTACCAACATGAGATATCCTGCAAGGATATTCAAGAGATATTCCTCATTAACATCTATTAGATATATCTTTTGGAGTCGTTCATGAGAGGGACGTTCGAAAAATGTACTTGGGGAACATGAAAAAATAAGATATCCCACAAGAATATCCATAAGATAATTATCAAGAACACCTACGATATATACCTTGGATATACCAAGACAGAGTGAGGGGCCGTGTATTACAGCAATTCTAGCCCGAAGCCGTATGCATTTTTTCAAGAGGTGTCGAAGCGATCCTACTACCAGGATACTGCTACTTTCCTTATCAAACAGAGAAACCTTCACCTAAGACAGGACGTCTTGTGCGGCACTATGAGGGGATGGGACTGCCCAACGCAAATCCGCATGATACACTATGGAATCGCGATGTCAATCCGAGAGGCAGGGCACTCCTGGAATTCCTGAGCTCCAGTAATCTAGAGATCTCCAACAAAGGATCCACACCCTTGGCGTGGAATACGTTGGCGACAGAAATGTTGGCGACAGGGTTAACAAGAAGAGTCGGTAACTGGCGAGAGAGAGAAGCTTGTCTGATCAACGTCATATACTTGTTTCAGTAACATGCAATAGCCAAGAAGATACCTGATGATTTATAGATCCCAGAGCGACCAGATGGAACCTCTACCATGAGGAACTCTAAGGGTGACTCTGGAACATGCCATCACGCTATGGATCTGAAGCAGAAATAAAGACATTCGTGGGATGTCTCAATTCTGTCATACTCGAATCCTACGTGAAGCACAATTGGAAAACTCAAAAATTGAGCTCCATCGAGAGGAAGTTTGCAAGCTATCCGAAGTCAAATGGACAGAGTCATGGGCCCACTGGGAAGAGTATGAATCGTCCAGGAGGGAATTTAAAAGAGCTATTTCTCGTGGAGAGCAAACTACCAGCTATTGTGTAGTAGACAATAGCCTGAGAATTGTGATATATGATAGAGTCAAATAGGCCATTGAGTCCTTTTCGCCTAACTAATAATCCTTCTCACAACAAGGGAGGAACATCTTCCTTCTACATCTCCTAGATCTTTCGAAGTTGTTCAGCTCACGAGTATGTCCCGTGGAGAACAGCTAGAATAATCTTCATACCCAAGCCTGGGAAATCTGATTTCACTCAGGCGAAATTGTTTCGGCCCATCAGTATCATATCGTTTCGGCTGAAAGCGCTAGAGAAACTGGTAGACCACCATATCGGAGAGGGTCCACGCCACTGAGTAAGTCACCACTCAATTACCAACAATTTGCGTACCAAAATGGCCAGGGCACCGATGCGGATCTTCATCGACTCGTCCATAGAACCGAGGGAGTGTTAGACCGAAATGACTCTGCCCTAGGGATATTCATAGACATTGAGGGTGCATTCGATAACCCATCATTCGACTCTATCTGTCGAAGAAAAAGAGCAGAGCGTTAGTCCAATAGTGATAAAATAGATACACGCACTGCTCTCTCGGAGGATAGTGAGAGTGACTCTCCAAATCAGTTTGGGGGAGAACGTTGTATGGATGGGTTGTCAGCAGGGGATGCTATCTCCTCGTCTGTGGTGCCTCGTCGTGGATGACCTCCTATCAGAGATACAGAACATACCCAGGCCTTTACAGATGACATCGTCATCCTGATTGACAGCCGAGGGTCAATTCCCAGTTGGAGGAACAAAGTTCATTCTCGCCTCTGGAATCAAATGACAGATGATTGCCCCCCCCCCTCCTCAGGGAAGGAGACAATATAACACCTGTTTTTCGATTCAGGAAATTTCCCTTAGCCAAAATTCCAACGAGGAGGGATTGGGGGCAGGATATGCACTGCATTGTACTCATCAAGAGAATCATCTGGTATACAGATAGCTCCAGGATGGAAGAAAGCGCAGGTGCCGGGGTCTATGGGCAATACCCAAGGATAAATCATTACTTCAACCTCAGAAAATGAGCCACGATTCAAGACAACATGGAAAGGGGCTATCATGGCCGGCAAATTCCTTCACACACTGACAGCCAGGCAGCAATCAAGGCACTGACTCCGTACAGAGTGACTTCCTCCTTGGTGTCAAAATGCATAGACAGCCTACAAATGCTGTCAGCGACAAATAAGGTCTGTCTCCTATGGGTCCCTGATCACTCAGGAGTACCTGGTGATCAGGGACAATCTGACCAGAAAGGGAGCAGAAGGTTTAGTGATTGGCCCAGAGCCAATCTTGTGGGTTAGACAGACAAATGCACTCCTGGATTTGAGCAGAGAAGAGCTGAGATTGGTGGTGAGGCTTATTGCGTTCGTCGATTCATTCTGATATGAGGAATAATCTTCTCTTATTGGAATTATCAGTACTTTTATTATATCTTCATAAAAAAACTGACATCAATCACATTTACAAATGTATTGATTCCATTCGACAAAAACTGAACACATACGGAGAGATAAATCTCAATGAAACAATTATGAATATCCACTACATAACTTCCTCCTCAGAGACATCGTTAATAGCAAAAGTTGCTCTTTTTTTTTTCTTGTAGTGGAAGGTCGAAGAACATAATCACTCTCTGAATATGTAGGTTTTATCCTATTCAAAGAAATAGATTTGACATTTCCATTAACGTTCATTGTGAAGGTTTTTTCAGAGCGACTTTCAACTTTGAATGGGCCCTCATATGGAGATTGAATAGATGACTGCATGTTTTGAGATTATCATGGATGAAAATATCTGATCTCGAGCATCTTGGAGTAGTCATCTGGATTGTTTTGGAAGTTCCTCTAAGTAGGGTAACTGAATCAGATGAATCTGGAACTGGTGATGAGAATGGAGTGAAAATCTCTCTTGGTACACGAATAGTTTGGCCATAGACCAATTCAGCAGATGAACATTTCGAGTCATCTTTCACGCTAGTACGGAAACCTAATAAAACCATAGGAAGTTCTTCATACCAGTTAACCGTATTTTTCCTTGCTCGCAACGCTGCTTTCAATTGTCTATGGAAACGTTCAACCATACCATTGCTTTGTGGATGGTTTGTACTTGTGTGTATTTCATGGGTTCCTAACATTTCAGTCAATTCTTTGAATAACTCTGACTCGAATTGCTTTCCTTGATCTGTTGTCAGAGTGAGTGGGATAACGAAACGAGGAATATATTTTTGCATGAATGTCTCAGCTACAGTATTTGCTGAGATATCCTTCAAGGGATATGCTACAGGACACCGAGTATAACGATCAACGATTGTTAACAGATAAGTGAATCCATTTGATGGTGGAAAAGGACCAACTAAATCAATATGTATGTGTTCGAATCTACCTGTATTTGAAGAAAATTCACCAACTTTAGCTTTCGTATGTCTATGAATTTTTGATTTCTGACAGCTAACACAATTTTTCATCCAAAAATTTATAATTTCATTTATCGAGGGCCAGAAATATTTTGGAGCAACCATTTTTCGAGTTGAACGAATGCTAGGATGTGATATTGAATGCAGTGAATCAAAAACTACTCGTCTAAGAGGCATTGGAATGAGAGGTCAACATTTTTTCGAAGATATTTCACACCAGATATTTCGATTGCAAAATGGCACATCTATATTTGATGATCTGTGAGATGTAGGTTGATCTCCGATGGAAATTAACTCTTTCAGTTCGATATCAACTGATTGAGCATCGACAAGAGTGTCAATATCTAACTTATCAATATTTGAATGTATCTCACTCAGATCTGATAGTCTGAAAAACGTATCAGCGACAACGTTTTCTATGAAATCTAATTGTCTTGTTTGCCGAGGACTCTTCTCAGATTTTGTTGAAATAACTTCCGTCAGTGGCCTATGATCAGTTGAAACAGTGGAATCGGTCTCTTCTACAAAATATCGAAAATGTTTGATTGACAGATACATAGCTCATAGTTCTCTGTCGAAAGTTGAATATTCACTCTCAGTTTTCGATAACTTCCTTGAGAAAAATGCTAGAGGTTCCCACTGATTGTCACTATTCAACTGTTGCAAAACTGAGCGTACAGCAGATATCGATGCATCCACTGAGATGCTGATTTTCGCATTATTCTTAGGATGAACTAACACTGCAGCTGATGAAAGGGACTCCCTAATATTTTCGAATGCTGAATTGCATTCTGTTGTCCAATTGAAAGATTTTACATTATTGATACAACCATCACTGACATCAGCATCTATGACAATCTAGAAATGAAACGATTATAATAATTCACCATTCCTATAAACCGTTGAGATTGTTTCGAACTAGCTGGAACTGGAATTTTTTTAATAATTCCCATTCTATCCGTACTAGGAGGTATACCATCTCCATTGATTTTGAAGTTCAGAAAATTAATCTTGTTCACACCAGAAATGCATTTGGAAGGATTTACATTCGAGCCGTTTTCTTGGAGTCTATCGAATAATAGTTCCAAATGTAATTCATGTTCATCTTCATTTTCACTGGCAACTGATGAATCATCAATATAAACGAACACAAAATTCAAATCATGAACAACTCGATTCATAAAACGTTCAAAGTTTGGCTTGCATTTCGCAATCCAAAGGGCATCCTATTGAACTCAAACAAGCCGAAAGGGGTCGTTACTGCTGTTTTATGAATATCTCCATCAGAAACAGGTATTTGATGATACGCTCTGATCAAATCAATTTCAAATAAAATCGTGCATCCATTCAGATTCATATTGAACTCTTGGATGTGTGGAAGTGGGTATCTTTCATCAATTCATTTTTAGCTATTTTATGTTTTACTTTATCAAGTCTGCGTGGTGTGCAACAAGGTAGTGGTCCAGTAGTATGAATGCGATGAACAACAGAGTGTTTGAGTGGAATATTGTAGTTAGGAGCAGCTGTTGTGTACCTATTGTTAGAAGTGAAAATTTTTGGAGAAAAATCATTTGACTCAGCTGCGTAACCATTTGATACTGGATTCTTTCGTCAATGTATTCATTGTTCATTCTTCAAGCCGACAATCAATCCGAATTTCCATAAGAAATCGGCTACAATGATCAATCAGTCGATTCACATCAGCCACAGCAGAAGGGAAACAAATTCGCGTCGTGAGTTGATATCAATTTTTAACAATTGTGTACCATAACTATTGATGATTGTTCCATTGGCAGCTGATAGATGGAAATTATTGTTTCTCTTAATTCTTAACAAGCATTCCATGAGGAACGACCGAGATGTCAGCCCCTGTATCAACTATAAACTTCGAACGATTTATTTCATCAAAAATTAAGAGACGACGTATCATTACTCCAGTCCTGATGTTTGTCGTCATCGCAAAAGGACTTAATTGTTCAAATTTTGTTCATTTGTGCTGTATTCACGATTTTCATCATTAAAACAACATGGTTCAATACATCTGGTTGCTTTCCTACCAAATTCATTATGATACCAGCACAACCCATTACTGCTTTTCGAATTATTCTCAGTAGAAAACGACAAACTTTGATTTCTTCTTTGACACGAACATTCTCTAGGAGAAAATCTGCCACGAGAATGATTGAATGATTGTCTTATTTCTGGCAACTCTTTTCTGATATTATTATGATCAGATGCCAACGCTGCGAATGAGGTTGGAAACTCTTGTGGCAAATAATTATCATTCGATTTCGTTTCATCGATTATTGAAATATTATTTCGAACTTGAACGTCCCATATCTTGTCAGCAATGGAAGTTGATTCATCAATTGATAATTTGCCTGACGCCACTAAAGCGATTCGTATAGTTTCAGAAAGTTTTCTCATCCATGATTTTGTTGAAAGATTCTCACCAACAGTTATGGAAGTACCAGTTATTATATTCATTAAACGGAAAAATTCTGATGGTCTACGATCTCCCTACTCGGTATTGATGAGAAGTTCCTCATTTTTTTTTCTTCACTAATGGAATGTCGCTGAATCAGAATAGATTTCAAATAGGTATATTCATTATGCATGGGAGGAGCTTCAAGAATATCAAGAACTGATGAGATAGCTTCTTGAGATACAATGATGAATAAACTAACTTGAATAAACTATGCCTCTGGGCAGGCGGTCCAGAATTGCGGAACATTTCCTGGATTCCATTGGGATCAGAAACAGCAATAACTAGTCTTTTATCAATAATACTGCGTTCGTCGATTTATTCTCATAAATGGAATGGAATCTTTTCTCATCGAAATTGACGTAACCTTTTTCATATCTTTATTGAACAACTAACATCAATCACATTCACAAATGTCTTGATTCCATTTGACAAAAACTGAACATATACAAAGGAATATATCCCAATAAAACAATTATGAATATCCACTACATAACTCCCTCCTCAGAGACATCGTTAATAGCGAAAGTTACTCTTTTCTTCCTTGTAGTGGAGGGAGACTTCCACTCACATCCCCCCTGAATGCCCGGCGATGGTAGCAGCGAAGTATATGCATTTGGGGGCACTATCCTGAACCCAGAGGTTGTGAAAAAGATTCAGCCAAAAAAAAAATAGTATCTTTCGCCCACGAAATTAGCCTTCTCCATGGCTGACTCGCGATCCCAGGAGTTGTGAGTGCACAATGGACCTAGGTGGCCTAGGTGCGTCAGGTTTCAGACCGCTCACGTTTTTCCACATTCACATCCATTCATTCACAAAACGAGAGATATGAGTACGTTGTCAATTCGTTTACAACAGTGGAAAAAACTCAGAAATTCGGAACCAGTTTTGCAATTTGGATACATTCATAATTGTTGTGAATATTTCATGTATATTCATATGATATTAACTGAGGATGGCCATTGATATCTTATGTGAATATCGATTCAGAACTCAGAAACAAAACGAAAGATATGATTATTTTGTCAATGGTTGAATAATTGTAAGTGTGGAGAAGAACACATATCTCATAGATATCCATGAGATATTCACTGAAGAATATTCATTTTTAATCTTATATCCATTTCCGATTCAGAAACGAAACGGAAGGTAAAATCTTCATTGTTTCAATTCGTGTACAACAGTGAAAAAAACTGAGAAGTTGACACTATCAAAACCAATTTCGCAATCCAAACACATTCATAATTGTTGTGAATATTCTATGGATATCAAAAGATATCTTCCATAGGATATCCATTCCGAATCCTTCAATGGTTATCTAATGGATGTACATTTCAAACTCAGGATATCCTGACCAAAATTGAACATGAAGTAGTTATCCATGATATATCCTATGTTACCTGGGTGAGAATAGAATAGAAGCATCAGAACGTATTTTATCGGAACGTATATGAAGGAAAGTATTTTGTTGGATCGTAAAATGTAGGATTCAATTCCATAGCATATTGGTTATCCATTTGATCTGTGAATCATAGGGATGATAATCCATAGGAACCATACTTCTTTGGATCGTGAATTCATAGGAACCGCATTTCGTAGGATTGGTAATTCATAGGAACCGTGATTCATAGGAACAGTAATTCATAGGAACCGTATTCCAAAGGAACCGTATCTTGTAGGGACCATATTCCGTTGGAACCGTATTCTGTAGGGACCGTATTCTATAGGAACCGTATTTTGTAGGAACCGTATTTTGTAGTAACCTTATTTTGTATGAACCATATTTTGTAAGGACCATATTTTGTTGTACTCGTGTTCTATAGGAACCGTATTCATTGCGTACGTCATACAGAGTTTCACACTGAGAATAATATCATGAATGAATTCATTCTGTGTTCTGAGTAGATACTAGCTCGGTGAATATCTCTGTATTCTGTTAACTTGGCAATTTTTGATTGTCCATCAAGAATTCAGATCGTATTGTCATCTGTCTCACTGTACTCATCTCATTCATGATTTGATTGCATAATTAGATCAGATAATATAGTCGTGGATACTTACACTGATGTTATCCAAAAGTTATAGTATCACATCAGTGTTCACATAACCAATGGAAAAGACGGATATCAAGTTGGGTTATCTTCTTCTCAGATTTAATAATAATAATAATAATAATAATAATATGGCTTTTATTGCTGCAACCTTATAACGTGAAACTATTCATGTATATGATCATGGATAAATACATACATATGCATAAATAGAATAATAATCTGAGAAACAAAATCAACAGAGGCTACCTTGCAAAACGCGAAGTTAGCACTTCTTCAATTCGATATACAAATATCTAACTTCAGAAGCCGCGCTCTTCTATACATTGCACATCGTCAAAGCACAGAGTGTATTGGTTTTCCGCTAGAACTCATGACCGTGACTGTCTCCAGATTTGAGTAAGCTCATTATCCTTGCTGAGCCTGGTTCAACGAAACATTTTCAACACGAGGTGACACGAGGGAAAGGGTATAGAACAGGATTGCTCGAAGAGACAACCTATATGACCTCTTTGTCATTTATCGGATAATTCATCACATTTGAATCATTCAAATTCGTTATACATTATACGAGTTCAATAAGGGATGTTTCTTTCACAACATATGATTTCTTGTTTATACCATTCATCCTGCGAATCAGAACAACCCTGATCCTACTTGAGCTCTATGATCTGTCTAGAATTTTTTCTGATCGACCTGTACTTGTACCACTTTGTAGCTCCAGTTATGAGTTTCAGTTACCAGTTTCAGTTTCCAGGTTCGAATTCGTATTTTGAGGTCAAGTTCAGATCCAGAGTTCCAGCTTGTAGCTGAGTTTGAAAGCTAGAGTCAATCTGTAGTTACGCACCCTAGTTACCCACTGTGCAATGACAGAGTGGAGATCGACTCTATCCAAGGAGCTTCATAGAGCATTCAGCTAAGTCCATCACATTAAGTTCATTGCTATATACTATGAATTTGATTCTCATTACATACCACTATGTAAGCTATCCCCGTGACGTCACATGCATAGCCCTCTTCATGAACATCATAGTCATATAATCTGATCTACAGTTGTACACGGATTCAACAAATGTTGTATCAAATTTGGACTGATGTTCCTCATTGCTTCTCAAGAGGCCAGGGTTGCCAAAATAGTTGACCTGATTTTTGATAATTGCTTATTATTTCTTCGAAATATATATTCCCAGGTGAAATTGCCTATACTATCGAGTTGAATTTATCTCTCTCTCATTTTGTTTTTGTTACAAATGAAACATATTCCTCATTGAAGTATTGAGGTTTGTCCCTTATACCAGGGTGATTCTTGATTTTCTGTAGCTAAAAATCAGTGGCGCACCAAAAATTTTCTTCCAATTCAATCAGAACATCTGAATTTTTATTGAATTTGTAAACTGTACTCACGCCCAACTGAGCTCCTGGGATAGTAAGTGGCAAGTACATCTCTCCGCACATGCACTGCATATCAATTACAACTTGCTCCCCGAACAGGTTAGCTGATTCCTCTCAGCAGAAATCGAATTTTTGAATGGCAACCCCTATTTTTCATCGGATTCCTCATCAGAGATTATACAGGGTGTCCTTAAAAGGTCTTTACAAAAAGCTACCACATATTCTTCAGACCAAAACAATTCGATACAAGCAAACTTACCTCAGTAAAATGTTGCTTAGTTTGGGCGCTAGACGGCTCTGAAGTTGAAATTTTCAAATCGATTTTGCTTCATAACTTTTGAACGGCTCATGAGATTTTTTTCAAATTTGGTACGTTGGCATAGACTCATCGGGCAATGAAACTCATATCATAATCATAATGAATATCATTCCATGGGCGTAGAACTTGATTTTTTCAGTAAATAAACATCTAAAACTCTTACGCCAATGGAAAAAAATTAGTTTCAATATGAAATCTGAATTATTCAACTCATTCACTACAAAAAAGGTACTCCTGACGAAAGTCGATTCCTCTCATGGTTTCGACAAAATTTTAATTTTAGTGATTTAGAGCATAATTAATAATAAAACGATTAACAGATAATTCATAAAAATTGTTCAAAATGTTCACCATTTTCACGTATACAAAGATTCATACGACGCAAAAAGTTGAAATGTACTCTTTGCATAACTTCTTCATCGCCTGTAAGATTATTCGTCGCCTGTTGGATACGTTGCCATAATTGTTCTACAGTATTCACAGGGGTCTTGTAAACCGTAGACTTGAGATAACCCCATACAAAATAATCCATCGGTGTTAAGTCTGGAGAACGTGGTGGCCAATTCACGGGTGCATCATTACCTCTACCTATCCATCTGTCTGGGTACTGTTGGTTTAAAAAATTCCTAACATCCACCGAAAAATGTGGTGGAGCTCCATCGTGCATGAACCACATATCTACCCGATGTTGGAGTGGTAAATCTTCCAACAAATTTGGCAACGTATTTCGTAGATGTTGTAAATACATGTCTCCTGGTAATCTTTGTGAAAGTATGACAGGACCAATTATAAAATTTCCTATTATTCCAGCCCAAACGTTGATTTTGAATTCGTGTTGAAAATGGTTTATTTTAATGGCATGAGGATTTTCAATTGCATAAACGTGTTCATTATGGGAATTAGTTATTCCTCTTCTCGTGAAACAGGCTTCATCAGTGAACAAAATATTCCTTCCAAAGTTCAGATTCATTTCTCTTTGCAAATTGATGAACCTACAAAACATCAGACGACTTTGTGAATCATGGATTAATAAATCTTGAACTGGCGTCTTGTGGTATGGGTATAATAATTGTTCTCTTAGTACTTCATGAACGGCATTCCTAGAAACTTCTAGTACTCGATTCTGGATTTTCTTCAATACGGTCTAAAATTTCTACTTCGACTTCGGGAATCCTTACATAACGCTGTCTTCCATAATCACCAGTTCTAGGAGCAAAATGACCGGTCTCCCGAAGACGTCTCTCAACTGCAGCAAAGGTTGGGTGGCTTGGTACGCGACGATTTGGAAACCTTGCCGAATACACCCTCACACTCTCTCGACCATTTCCTTGACAATATCCGAATACCAATAACATATCGGTGTATTCTTCATTGGTGTATTTTACGGCCATGATAAATCAGAAAAGTCCGATATCAACAATCAACGTCAATAAAACTCGACAAATCAACACAGATGAAACTATGGAAACCAAGAATGTGAATATCACTTTTTTCGAGCAGATAATAATAGTCTTCAGAAAAAAAAAACCAGTGCTACTTATTTTCAATAGAAATAACCTATGCAAAGAGTACATTTCAACTTTTTGCGTCGTATAAATCTTTGTATACGTGAAAATGGTGAACATTTTGAACAATTTTTATGAAATATCTGTTAATCGTTTTATTATTAATTATGCTCTAAATCACTAAAATTAAAATTTTGTCGAAACCATGAGAGGAATCGACTTTTGTCAAGAGTACCTTTTTTGTAGTGAATGAGTTGAATAATTTAGATTTCATATTGAAACTAATTTTTTTCCATTGGCGTAGGAGTTTTAGATGTTTATTTACTGAAAAAATCAAGTTCTACGCCCATGGAATGATATTCATTATGATTATGATATGAGTTTCATTGCCCGATGAGTCTTTGCCAACGTACCAAATTTGAAAAAAATCTTATGAGCCGTTCAAAAGTTATGAAGCAAAATCGATTTGAAAATTTCAACTTCAGAGCCGTCTAGCGCCCAAACTAAGCAACTTTTTACTGAGGTAAGTTTGCTTGTATCGAATTGTTTTGGTCTGAAGAATATGTGGTAGCTTTTTGTAAAGACCTTTTAAGGACACCCTGTATAGGGAGACATATTCCTATGGAATAAATGATGGTTTTTCAAGGTATTCAAAATTATAATTTTCATTTTTCATGATTGAGAAAATTTATGCCAAGCTCCAATGAAATCATTTGCTGGTTGAATATTCGCCATCAGTGACTCCTTTGAACAGTTACATAGAAATCGACCTGTGATATAAAAAGTGCGAAAAATATATTTCACAACATTCTTATCAGACTTTCGCAATAATTTCATCATCGCATGGAACATCATGTATATTATTGGTCTATTGAAAGTGCCATATAGAAAGTGCAGCAAATTTTATGGAGCATTTCCCTTTGAATAGGTTTCATTGATTATTTTCTATGAACTCTTTGGAATCTCAATCAGAGGATAATCTTTTCATCATATTGATGTGTCCCCCTAGTTTTGAACTCATCTGATGTAATTCCAAAATTTTTTTTGTCATATTTCCAATTGAACATCATCTTCCGAATGATGATAACAATTTTGATGGAATTTGGTGTTCATTTCGACAAGATTGATCGTGATGATTTTGTTTCATTTGTCTGTGTCATACGGGATATATATGAGCGCTGTATTCGTTTTTATCTTATGTAAGGGAGGGCGTACCAAACGGCAGATAGTCTGGACACAGATTAGCCCAACTATAGGCTTATCTGTGGTCTGGAAGACAACCGAGGAATTAGAGAAGCATCAACAGTTGTTGAGTTAGGATGGTTATTCAATGTATGAAGTATAGTGATTATGATGTTGTTATGTTTCAATGTGTCTGGACGCTCGGATTACTGTCATGACCATAGTTTCATAAGATTAACGCAGGAGAGACAATCATCCAGTATCCACCCCTGAGGATTGTATAGTTTCATTATATTTGGAGTGGATACTGAAAACTGGCAGAGACTTATTCATCCATCGGAAGAAACTATCACATGATTCATCATGGAATCATTATTCTGGTGGAAAGATAGATTGTAGGGTGTTATCTGGAAATTCACAAGATCAATCAGAATCAATCGACGCCAAATCATCCAGTTGAGGTTCGGCCCGATGGAATTATTCGAAAAGGTTAATCCAAAGGTTAAAGGTTAATCATGATATTCTTCGCACTCTGTATATTACAGGTCAACTTCAGACCAAGTGATCTCAGGAGCATTTGATGGCCATCATTTGATCAGAAAATTATTCCATTGGAGCTCAGCGTAGTGAGTGGCAATATGGGGGACGAAAATCGTAAAAAATCTTTCAATTTCGGATATCTCGAATATTGTCAATAATCCCATTCAAGTGTAGAGTCCCAAGAGTCCCCAGAATTCTCGATGAAGAATTCGAAAATTTGATGAAAAAATAGGTTGCCATTGAAAAACTTCAAGTGGGGTCTCACCTAGAGGAAATCGAGTACCCTGTTCTATGACTTCACTCATTTTTTTTTCATCGACAAATTGAACGAAATCATTCATCTAGCTATTCTTCGATGAGCGATATGAAAGACCGCTCCACTGTTGCTGTCTGTTTATCTCCGAAATTGTGAGTTTGCGTTCAATAAAATAAATCAGTAGTAAGGCTTGTTTCCATCGCAAAAATGACTCATAAGGAGTAAAGATAGGGTTTCCATTGAAAACAGAAAAAAAGAATTGATTTTCGTCGTGGATGAATCATTTTCGCAAGATTTGAATTATTCAGCAGATTTATCGGGATTTCAAATGATTTACTCTTTCTCACCCGATATTCTTCTCATAAGGAATGGTTATTAACATGGAAGTGGTATGTCTTGAAGAGACAGAATCTGTGACTTTTTATCAAAAAAAAAATGCGATAGGTGCGCAGGGTGTTTCATTTGAAATATCAAAGTTGCTACTCCTTTCTTATAGAAAGGGCAACATCACATTGTTTATGTGCCATGTGCCATCCACCGTGAATCAGCCGTGAATTATCCGAAAATGAAAAAGCAAGCTGTGAGTTGGAAATGATAATTGAAATCATTGAGAAGTTCACAACAATTCTGAATTCCATCCAAAAAATAAGCAAATCTTGTGTTAGAATATCTCCTTTTTGATACCCTGGAACGACTTCTGGTGAGATGGCGTATAATGACATTCATAATATATTCGGAATTTCTTGATGAAAATCACTCAGAATATCAGGAAAATTCAAATATTGACGCCACTGATATTGTGATCGTTCGAAAGCATTTCACGTTTCGCTGAAAATTGAAAAACGATTATTGTCATCCTCAAATGCAACGAGGCGGAAATTCGCGTTTTGATGTGGAAAACGAGGCGTTTTCAGACCTTCGTTCACGGATTTTTCTGACTACTAGATGAGAACTACAGTAACTGATACGACTAGTTCAGAACTGATGAAATTGTTCAAGTGAGTCAAATATCTGGAGAATCATGAATGGGATGATGTTACTGCCATATTTGTGAAAAAAAGTATGATGAAATTATGTGTGATCATTCTCGAAATACAGAGGATTGGAATGAAAGAGTTGAGTGTTTGGATATGAATTCAATTTCATGTATTCAGAAGAAAATCTTTCCTATAATATCAGAAATTTTTTGAGAGAGAAAAAATTCAATCTACTGCGTACATGGTCTAATGCTTTATCCCCACGATAGATTGCCTTTGTTTTGACAACCTCAATACCTATTATCAATTTCCTGTGATACTGAGTGACGGAGGAGCATTGTATTTCCTTTCAATCACTGAATTTCGTTGAAACAATTTTGTTGGAGTGTTCAGTCCTCGAGCACTATCGCTGTACGACTGTGCTAAACGAGCCCAACTTGACTGGTGGTTGCCAATGCAGATTTCTGCTTCAGTTCGGATATTATGAAATATCGATCCGATTTCCACAGGATACGGTTATTACCTCCAAAAGACATATAAAATACTGTTCCTATGAATTACTAATCTCACAGAATACGGTTCCCATGAATTAACAATCCTTTGAATCTATATTTCTACAGAATAAGGTTCCTTCATAATACGGTTCCTACATAATACGGTTCCTACATAAGAATGGACCTACATAATACATTTCCTACAGAATATGTTTCTCACGAGATACCATTTCTACAGATTGCGTTTCTTAAAGAATACGTTTTCCACAGAATACGGTTCCTACGTTTCACCATTCATTTCACCATGAATTACATCTGATGAATAGCGGTTTTATTGTCTCATTTCCTAGAATACCAGACCACACAATGATCTCAAGAAACTTAGTATGGTTCTGTCTGAACACATTTGGATTTTCAATTTTCGAGAATCTGAAGTCATGCTCCAAAACAAAGCCGTTCAGATAGAAAGTTAATCCATCATTGAAATAGATGTTCTTCAAAAAAACTGATGATTTTGAATCTTTCCAAACATATCATCTTACAGAATTGAAAATTTCTATCATTTATATCAAATACCTGTGGAAGTAATGTGCCCAAACCATTCAACTACTGATCATATCTCGATGAGATACGTATAGGTAGAGTGATGATTTTTTCACCTGGTTGATTTGTTTATTTGCTTGAATTCCATATGGATTGAGGTAGATGGTGCCTTCGGAATTGAAAATGGGATGTTACTAAGGATGGAGGGATATATGAATCGATCAATCTTTTCAATTTGTAATCACCACAGATTACTTAGGGCACAAAAGTTATTCAGGGTGATGAGTTTCAATCCCTATATGTATTCAATGATTCGACCTTTATTGAAGGAGAACACACTATTGACACTTCTGTTATCAATAACTATTCATACACCGTCTTGAGGTTCCGGATTCCCGTCGTGCTGTATCGACTTGGGTCATGTTTGGAAATGAAATTTCAACACAACTGTTATAATCATCCACGTTTATGAGAACAATATTGAATACCCAAGAACTCCACTCATATTAACAGTTCAAAAAATGATGATAGAGTGACAAAATAATATTATAGTTCATCCTCCTCATTCTCCTAGAGAGACAATGATAATCGATAGTGAAAAAATTCAAGAAAATAACATTCTATACAGGTACTCATGGTTCCATAGGAGTAAATAAATAAAATAAATATATAAACGAATAAATAAAATGAATGGAACTAAATACAATTATCCTAACCAAAACCTACCTAGACCGACATGTGTATACCATTTTTTATAATTACAATGAGCTCGGCTGAGATCTGAGCAAATTATTGATTCCGTTTCATTACACTGACCAGTAGAATTAATACTGATTGCACACTCAACTAATGGAAAATCACAAGATTGTCTGCACTGTAACATATAGTTATGATTTTTCCTTGCCGTCTCCCATCTATGACTGTTGAATTATGAGGTGAATCCATATTGTACCATCTATACGGAATTTGGAAGTGTTTGGCAACAAGTAGTTCTATTCTTCAAGAATTATTGTACCCATTGAATAGAGTGTATTTTCATGTTACATGCCTTCTAGGAAGTCGAATGACAGAAACACAAAGTTAGTGAATTTCTGATGCGAAATATGGCTGTTGTTGAAACAAACCTCATGTTCGACATGCTCGACATGAAACGCCCAGTTTGATGTGACGCGATTTCTTAGCTCAGTGCCGTGCACCATCTACAATTATAATGTTTGTTTGGAAGATTCTGCTTGCAGAAGCCTGTATTCGAAATGATTCAGAAGTCGTAGAAGAGGAAACTCCACTGATAATGGAAGACACGTACATGGAATGACAGCCAGAGTTTAATATGCAGAAGCTGAATACTTACATTAGATTTTCAGATGTCTCGGTGGAATAGGAAACCAAAGCGAGTCGTTTCAAATTCGTATTCAATAAGATCGAATCTACATCTGCATTCTCAACCCATTAGTGAAGTGCATTACTTGAACAATAAAAAGACAGTGAAGTGTGAAGATCGCAGTTATTCACGTATGAAACATTGGATGAGTTCCGATTCCGCACCTGGTTGACGATTCGGTGAATGTCAATTTTGACGGTGTGACTTTCTGGATCACTAAACTCTTGATACTGATTCGTCATTCATTCCATTCCATATTCGACCTATCATTTGATCAATAATGCCAGATTCACTCCGGCAGTACCCTTCCCATAATCTTATATTCTCCATTTTCCTTCGGAATTATATCATGGTTCCTGAAAATATAGTATATTATTTGTATCCACCTCTTTCTTCACTAGTCGGGCAATTCTGTCAACAAATACGACTACTGAAATCATACATAGGATATCATGATATACCAGTATCATGATTGAAATAGTGTATGAAGACTATTTTCGACAACGAAACGACAAGTGACAGCTTTCAAAGCCTCATCACCTTCTTTTTCATGGTTCTGGTAGAAAATATGGGAAGAAACAATGACGGAACCATTCACCATGACCAATGTTGGAAACGGAACATATCCATATATTTGTGGCAACTATTTGATCTATCCAATTCTTGGAAGTTCATCTCCGTGATTTCAATTTCAATCTCGTGAGCGAGTTATACTCGCTCGTTCCACTCGATGAGCTGAAAGGAATATCCCAGTATCGAAAAAGATACAGAATGGAGGAAGATGATACCGAAGAAACTATCATTTCCAATTCAGTGGATCATATCGAGAAAAAATGAATCAGTCAGTAACTTAATGAACGTATGATAGGACTTTATTGCCAGCATACATAGTTTCCATTACGGAATTTCGAAGAAAATGCTCGCTCTGGTGAGTATATCCAAACTGGCATCAATTGATTCATGTTGAAGGTAACCTTATCAACTACTTCCAACATTACATTCCTGACAATCAGAAACTCATGTCTGATCACAACGCGAATCGATGAAATTTCATCTTGAGCCTTCCCCCCCTATATAAATTCATATTTCTACGAATAAAAACAACTCTTCGGTTTATGCGAATTCGTGTATCCCATTACCCACGCTAGCTTCTTCTCTTTGAATGGCCTCAGCCTCACACACAGAAGTACGGACATGAGACACGAAACGATCATGATTGCCAAAAGAATCACTAGAGTCACTGCAAACCCGGGAGTGGTCATACAGATCAAGCTCGCATTGCTCAGATCCTCTTTACCCGGAAACACCATGGTGGGCGGAGTGGTAGTATTAGTGCTCCCTTCCAGAGAGAAAGTGAGGTCACCTGTAGATACCACTCTGATGACTCTGTTCACTCCCACTGCTTTCTCAGGGTCCACACCGAGCGCCCTCTTGTGCCTTCTTTCGACCCCAGATCTGCCAGGGTGTAAGTAGGCTTCCAGTTGTAGAGAAGGCGGTATTCCATAGCTGGCTCCTTGAGAAGACTGAGAGATCTCCAGCAAACCTCCGTCTATCAGATGTTCGGAATGGTCACTGCATTGATCTGGACACTGGTACCTGCAGATCTGTATGGTACACTGGAAATGAACTTCCATGGAGTCGGGGAACTTGAAGGCTTGGAAATGCGCGTAAGACAGTACGGAGGCGCTGGCGCCAAAGTTTTTGATCTTTGTGAACCGTGACATTAGTTTTGGTCTGGTGACGCAGCCTTTTTGATCTACCAACTGGATAGGAGCACGTTTACCATCATGGGCCATGCAGTTCCTCACCAACATATCGAACTTGGAGTCGTCGTCTTTGATCGCCAGGACCATGGTCATGGTCTGCCCGATCTTGACCAATCCAGAGACTTCGGAGGCCCAAGGTCCCTTGCCCACTTGGATCTGCATCCAACAGCCTACGTTATCACCTGCAAAGTCAGTCCTCACCACGTCCAGCATGTCCACAGGAAAAGGCCTGAAAGTCACAGATTTCTCATATTGGTCGTGCCAGGTACACCGCAGCTTTCTAGCTTGATCCCACACTTCCTGCACCTGGGGATCGTACTGAATTACGATGATGTTCTCGAAGAAGGTGCCTGATCCGGACTCTGCTCCGTAGCCGTACAGGCCATTCTCGGTGTTTCCAGAGGTCCCGCAAGCGTGAATACCTATCTCAAAATGGGCAGAGGTCCTGCCTAGTCCAGCTGGTAGATGGACGCAGTGCACGTTGCTGTAGTGGCCTTTGCTGAAGACTATCCCGTAAAAAGGCTTGTCGAAGACTAGGTAAATCTTCATGAGGTTTTTTTCGCACTTAACGTCAAGCGACACGATCTTTGGCATGTCAGGTACTGGAGCCGGCCATATTTCCTCGCCTCCACTGGTCCCGTACTTATCCATCGCTTGTTTTTTAGGCGGTGGGGGTGGGGGGCCATTGTACGAGTTCTTTGAGTCGTATTTGTTGGTCTTCTGGATGCCGAATGGATTGTGGTTGTAGTGGCTGCCGCCGTTCCGATGCGGAGGATTGGGATGTCTGTTAGCTCCTCCGTTGTAGGCGAGTTTCTTTGGAGGCTGGTCTTGATCTTCGAGCGACTCAAGGGCGAGTTGGTCCATGTCGGATTCAGAATCGGGTTCTTTGCTGTCCTCGGGGCTGATCGCTTCGACGACTTCGACGTCTTTCGCCAGCGATGTCATCTGAAATTGAAAGTGAAGTGTGAATCAAATGACATTTGTGTGGGTTGGAATTCAGTATTTTCATTCGTATAGGGACACAAGAAAAAAATCCTAAGCTCCAATATCGATGAAGTTGTGAATGATCATGATCCTTTTAAATATTCTAGCAATGGCATCAATCACAACCAAACTATGAAATAGAGAATAACATGGAGAATAGTGAGGTATCTATCTCACAATTTTCCGATTTTTGAGTACTCATCCAAAATCGTCTCCAGATGGATGAATTTCTTCGTTCTGATGATTCTTTTCTGCACCACACGTGCTCAGGAAGACATCGATTCCAAGTGAATTCGATTCTCAGCGTATGACACATGTTCATATATGAGGACTTCAAATTCGGAAAAAAAATCAACCTCCAGTTCACGTGAAAGCAGTGCCTTCTCACTATGAACTGCATCACATCAGACTGCATCGCGCTACCGAAATGAAAAAAAAAATGACCTCAGAATTACAAAGCTGAGGTGTACCTATCCTATCCTAACTTTGGAAACACTTCTGATGTTTCAGACTGGGAGGAGGTGTCATCGCAGGATTAATAAGCTCAATATACAGCCATATAAGTACACAGACACCCAATCATCATCAACGCCACTCAATCACTCAATTCGTGAATCGAGGCCCCTAAAACGGCAAAAACGTTGAGGTCTTTCGACGATAGTCACGTTTGGCCCATGGCGAGTGACCGAAAAACAGTTACTGGGCCGACCTGAGCCATCCGAGAGCTCTGCTGATTCCAGTGTTGCCAAGTCGTATAGATCGGGAGGAGGTTTTGAGGAAAACAGAGTTTTGTTCATTATACATCCAAGGAATTGTTCGAGATCATTTTCTGTGAGATTTTCTGGTATCTTCTGGGAAATATGGGCTGTTCACTTTCAAAGAATCATAATATACCTACTAGGAATGGATACACATTGTATCCAAGATGAGGATGCAAATTATAGGGATCTCGAACACGGTGATGGGAGATGCAAATTCGGTTGAATGAGGGAAAACTTGCGCATTTCGAGGAATATTCGAATTATCTTCAAAGTGTCCGAAATATCTTTTATTTTTTTCCAGTTATATCGGAACGAGCAATTTTTTTCGAAATCTCCTTATCGTTATTCTCAGAGATCGACGAAAACAGATGATACTTTTTGAAACAACTCCTGATATGATTCAACGTAGTGATATTTATCTCTTTCTCCGAGGTTTTGTGAGACCATTCACAACTCTATGAAAAAATTCACTCTTCCCGATATAACTGAAAAAGTGTGAATAACTTTGGAAATTTACAACAACTGTTGAAATGGCCCTATGGGTGCAAAACCTTTTTTTCACATCCAACTGAATTTGTATCTCACAAATGAGGTTGGTTCTGGATTGTGAAGGATAAGAGAATAGAGAGAATATATATTTTTCGAATTGGATCCCACGTTCATAATTGTGCATCCAGTCAGTCAAATATAGCCACAATACGGATAGTTTCGGAGAAGTGTACTGTATCAGAATAATATCAATACTGAATGTCCTCTGTTCATTGTAGCTTTTCGAGGAATGATCAATGCATTATGAAAAATCAACAGTATTTTCCCAAGGTTTGTATTATTCATTGGAAGGAGCTCAATGAACAGAAAACACAATGAAAGAAATGGACCTATTGCGTTGAAAAAAAAAACCTTGCTATAATCCTAATCAACGCTACGTCTGAGAAATCAGAAGACGACGGGGAGGTTTTATACATAATTAGCAGATTTCTTGTACAGTTATTTCCTCGTTACGTTCCTTCCTATACTAGTTGTGTCATTTGAAAAGAGGAACCTCTTCTGATATGGCAATATTTTTCATTTCTGTTAATGAAGCTATCAGTGGTAACACTTCAAAAACACATTGTGAGAGTGAATATACTCATACGTAATAACAAACTCATGCTAGATTCCATTTTCATGTAAGGAGTACATCTTATGAAGGAAAATGTTTTTCTAATGAAGCTTCTGGGGATTGCCATGCAGCTAGGCATTATCATTTGTCATTTCTTCTTCGACATATCAACAGGAGTTCACAAAGATGGGTAATCAAACTGAGAAATTGTCGAGAAGAACATGGGATCACAAGGTTCCATCTTACCAAGTGGTCCATCATTGCAAAAAGTTGGAGGCAGTAGAAAATTCATAGATTATAAGTATAGAGTATGAGAGCCAATAGTTTTTCATTTCTATTCATCACTGGAATTCCGATTTTCAAGTCAAACTTCGATAATTTTTTCAACCAATATGTGGGCCTCCTATGCAATAATTGGTCCTACTGAGCTCTATACAGTGTCAATAGCATGAATCAGTACTTCTGACTTACAAGATGTAAGTAATGAAAAATGACATAATACTTTGTCATATTTCTTCCCGAAATTGTCATCAGGCAGGAGTCATAGGTGTATATTTTCATTTCCTCTAGAATGAATCAGAATATTTCCAGTAACTATTCATTTCGTTATGATGCGATGAGTGCGACAGAAATACACTTGGAAACGAAAATTTTCTAGGTGCCTGCAACACTGGCCGAAACTTTCTCGTGACCCATGCTCTACATTCCATCGATAATTAAAATCAGACCGAACCGTGGGCCGGAATCTGATTATCAGCTACATGAAACTATGCTGAAATATCATTCTCTATCGAGATAAATTGTAACATACGCTAGTTCAAGAGTACTTTGGAGTATTTCTTGATTGAACCACATAATCCAGGAATATTTGCCAACAAAATCTTCCAAAGTTGTAGAACAGGAGATATCTAATTCATCAGACATTTTGCAAAGTCACATTGATATATTTCCAAATCCTTCTTCTCTCTCATGTGCCGTTTCAGGTTGGGTTGCACCAATTGGAGCAGACAGAGAATTGAATATCGTGGATTCCAATCGAGAATATGGGTGGAAGATAGGAAGTATCGTCAATAGTTCTAGTATATGAATAGGAGAACAAGGGAGATGGCTATTATTACAGAGAAATCGAAAATCAAAGCTCATGAAATATAAAATGATACGATACACGACAACGCCATTACGCAACAAAATGAGTAGACGGAAAAGAATTACAACGAATGAGATGGGTATATTTGCTCTCCACCCATTCAGAAAAGTATTCTATAGAACATAAATATACAGAATATGGATTATCTTTGCTGATGGATACGGAAGCACCAAAGTGCCAACTGAAATGATATGTCATCGTAAATTTATGATAGTGTACCATAATTATAAGATACAAGTCATTATCATGACATTCATCACAGGATCCTCAGATGGACGTGTATTTTTTAATTTTTAAAATTCCGAACTACAATGTAAGGATCAGATGTATGTCAGAATCCTGACTTGCATCTCAGGATTCTGAAATACTATTTCATAATTTTGTAGGGGACTTCACGGTGAAAAATAAATGAAGTAAAAACCATACAGTGGAAGTCAGCCAAATAGAAATAGGAACATTCCTTTGTAGGGTTTGAGAAGGAGACGTGGGACACGTCGATTTTGTGTTTTGATGACGCCACTTGGAGCGGTTTTTCATTCATATCAGATTCAATTCACATGATGATACAAATCCAAGTGCGAGCTGAATTGACAGATTTCCTGAATTGTGGCCCTTATATTCCATTTCCAATCCCCATTTCTTCAGATAGGGAATTCCATTACGATTTGAACATCACAGATCACACAACATACAGACGACCAGGATTCGGAGACTTGGAGAGAACATCGCCTTCAAAGTGGCAGGGCAGACGAACGAGGATTCAGAACAACACGCGGTAGAACAGAAAAAGACTCATACGTACAGAAGTTCACGGAGGAAATGGTGGCAACGCTGGCTCTGATTTTCCAGAGCTGACAGACAGGCGGAGGGCTGCCAGAGCGGATGTGTGACAGCACAATGCCGAAACGACAAAATAGACAGAACAGTCGAGCACAATACTGGTGGACAGACAAAATCGCCGAAGTGCGGAAGATCTGCTCAGCCAGTCGGAGATGGGACACGAGAGCCGGCGGGAGACCAAAAAGGGAAACCCTCCAATTGACCTACAGGACGTAACGGAAAAGACTGACGAACGCAATACCCGACAGCAGGATGCGATACCCGTGGGGGTACTGATTACAAACTTGTTAACGGTAAACTAGGAGCCCGGAACTCGCCAGAACTCAAAGACGCTGAAACCACAAAGCGGATTGTGTACGGACTATCCTCGACATACCCAACCCAGACGCAATGGACAACAACATGATACCAGCAGTTTGGCAGTCCGGCAGTCCCCATCTTTACCGCTGAGGAGCTCGCGGTTGAGATTACCTGCCTGAAGACCAGCCTGAGGCCGAAGATATTACTGGACTTGTACACCGCATTCCTAACGACAGAGACCTTCAGCGATCGATGGAAGGTCAAGGAAGGTGAAACGTTGGTCCTTGTTCCTAAGGATGGGGACGATCGATGTTTGATCACAGTCTTCAACTGGCCACAAGGGAGAAAATTGGTGTTTCTCACAAGGAAACGCATAGAGGCAAGACTCCCCATGAAAGTGAGGACAGACGAGCAAGTTGAGGGGCAAGTTGAGTACCTGGGAGTGACCCTAGATACAAAGATGATGTTCTGGCCTCACATACACAAGACAGTTCAGAAGGCGGACGAAAGGACTTGAGCTGTGTCATGGCAAACACAAAACGACGGAGACCAGGAAAACGATGACTTTTGAGAGCGACGACTCACTCAGGCCTCCTCTGCAACGTCAAGACCTGGACAGAATTCCTGAGGACGAAGACAAATTGCCACGCCATGATATGTCGGTACAGAGAGAGAGTGCACTAAGGATAGCCTGCTCCTGCCGGACTCTCTCAGCGCAGACCCTCCTGATGTTGGCGAGCCCATAGATCTTCATTCTTTTGAGCGCAAGAGGATCTATGACAAAAGTGTAGACATGAGATGGCAAGACGCGTCAAGAACAAAAATAAACCGGAAGATACAAACGTGGCAACAACGCTGAACAGATGGGACAACAGGTAAATGGACGAGACGATTGATGAAGGACCGAGATTGTGAAAAAGCAGAACTATATGAATTTCAATTTTCACATCACTCGACTACTAACGAGGCACTTCGGACAGAACCTGAACAACATGGACAAAGAACAAATACCGGACTGCAAGTACTGTGGACACGAACGAAGCAATGCAGTACATACGTTCTTCGAGTGCAACCACTGGACAGGACTAAGAGAAGACTCGGAGATGACCAAAGCGAAAACATCATCGAAGTGATGCGCCATGGAAAGTAACTTTGGGAACTAGTTGTCATAAACACAGAGACAGTTTTGAAACGAAAATTTTTATACAGACCTGTCGCGACAAAATGGCCAGAAACGAGAAACACAGATTGACAACACGGAAACGGACCCCCATCTATACGTAATATTGACGGAGTTCCTGGGTAGGAGATATCATAGGAGATGGTGGTGGTAACTTTGGGAACTAGTTGTCATGAACACAACACAAGGACGGTTTTGAGACAGAAATTTCCATACAGACCTGTCGCGACAAAATGGCCAGAAACGAGATACACAGAATGACAACACGGAAACGGACCCTCATCTATACGAAATATTGACAGAGTTCCTGATAGAAGATGGTGGTTCACTGGGTGGGGAAGAGAGTCCCACACTAGCACCAGTACGTGTGGCTGGTGTATCCGTGAAGAAGAAGAAAATCAATGATAATAATTGTGATATATTGTGTCTCTGACTAATTGATCATCGAGTGTATCATTTATATTCACCATTGTAGTTCAAGTCATATTGCAGAAAGAAATAGTGTTGTTTCATATTTCTCTCATATGGGTTCTTGTGGTACCTATTGATCTTTTCAATCAGCTTGAACATATTCACGGTTTCAAAATGAAATCATCCATGGTTAGTCTTATAATTTCGATTCACCCTGCTCTGAATATCTCCTGGAATAGTACAGTAATGATATCATGTATTTCAGTATCAGTGATAATCATAATGAGTTATCGATGTATGAACGATATCAAAACACAAAAATTGATCGATAGATGAATCAGCAGAATCGATGAAAAGGCGCAATTCAGCTTGCGCTATTATACAACTCAACTATCAGAGCAAGATGCTTCTTGCTACAGATGAATTGTAATGTAATTGAAATATTCACAAATATACTGAGAAAACAAATAAACAACAAATTACACTGGAGAAATTGACAAGTTTCTACCATCCTGCCAATTCAAGGCATTCTTTCAACTTCTCCTTGAAATTCAATAGGTGCAGTGTACAAAATGGTTGGGAAGAGGGCTGTTTCTCTTGTGAAAGTTATCAGGCGTTTTTTGATTGACAAATTTGTGTGTATTCAAATATGAAATCTCCTCTCTGGCTAATATGTTATATGCGAATGCCATATGAAAGATTGATATAATCATGGCCCTAAATTATATCGAAATATGAAAATTGAAAGTTAGTGAATGAGTAATTAGTCTGCTTCACAGAGGTTCAAGTTCGAGTTTGAAGGAAAGGATATTCTTACTTTGATATAGCTTGCGAATGATATTGATATGCGTATACGTGTCAATTTGACTGTTTCGTGTGTCAATAGATCATCCTATCAATGTGTCAATAGATCATCCTATCAATGTGTCAATAATCATCCAATGCTTCATGTTCCATTATTGTGTGATGAGGGTGGAAATCTGAGAAAAATTTGTGAAGTTTTTGGAAAGAACACGATGTTCTCGAATATCATGAGAATGGTGAGACTTTGTACTGAGGTATGTTTGGCTCAATGGAATCAAAATATTCCCCTCTCACCTCCGTTAAACTTCGCATCGAGCTCTTAAACACTCTGTTCATACAAACTTTGACAGAGTGAAGTGACATGTTTGTGGAATCTGGGGATCGAGCATCAAGCCACAAATCCAAATTTTCACCCTCAAAATGAAACATATCTTTCTAGTAGATGGCGTAGAGATCATTAGGAGAATCGTAATTGTTGTACTACCTGATTTATGTGTTATCTTCAATGATTTCATGAGCGAGTGGAGGCGGTGATCTGAGTTATTTGAACTTCAACAGAATGCATATCATCTTTCTCAGAAGATACTAATATATCCAATAGGATGAGGCTATCATGCAATAATCTCTCGCAAGGACACAATTTGGAGGAAGTTCAAGAACATGTCTACAGAGTTATCAGCCAATCATAGGTTGATATTCATATCAATATCTCATTATGACTACCTACCTCGTGCTTATTATTTTTTTTTTCACGGTGAAAGCCTTCATTTGAGAAATAAATGGCACCGTGAATCCCGTCAGAGTGGACATTCCAATATTCATTCATATGCTGAACATCACGTCATCATATTTTCATTCAAACGGCGGAACATCAACTGAATTCCACATATATTATTGGTGCGACAGGAAAAGATGGCAGAGTTACGCGGAATTGCAAGTCATCCATGTCAAACCTACCTCGTTATCCATGATGAGAAATGTTTGGACTAGAATGAATGAGGACACTTCAATTCTCACCACTGTTTTTTTTTTTTAATAATAATTACTGCATGTCATAGTACGTACGAAGGGTGACTGTCCACAATTTCACCTTGCAATCGCGATTCAATGATTATCAATCTAATCAGCAAGGAACTCACCATAACATAACATCCTCTACCGATTACCTTCTGTGAGTGAATATCACGAATGTAGAGATATTATTCTTGCATCATCCATCAAACACAATGAATAGTTACATTTTTTTTGAATATTTCAGATAGCTTTATCCTTCTGCTAAATTGCAGTTATGAATGTACTCATTGGACCACTCAGCCCTCTTCGAATATACTGTAAGTTCGGGATCAATTTACCTGCCATTTCCGCTGAGATTTTTGATTTTCCTCAAATCATCTGTGTAGAAATGTTCATGCTAGGAAGGCAGCCTAAGTCAACTGACAATATACATTATGTTATATTTTTCGTTTTCTTGTCCTGCGTCACCGCTGCTCACTGTGGTTTTCTAACAATTTTAGAGCCACGCTATGAGCCTCAACAGTGTATTCCTCTTTTTCTTGATGTAACTCATATAGGCTATCATCTGCTAGGCCTATATTTTTCATATATGCTCATTCCGTCTGCAGTTATCTTTGGGCAAACCAACTCTTATCCTCTTCGTTTGAATTCCTCACCTCAATACGACTTCAAGTTTTTAATGTTTGCAAGATAACAGTGGAATGACAGAGTTATGGTAGTCAGATTATTCGACATTTCAATTATCACGTCCAGCCCAGACAACAGGGATTCAACTCATGTGGAAACGTGATGCAAAATTCTGATCAAATTCTTGTTGCATGCGTTTCATTATCGATCAGGAGGTTGAATCGGAAAGTCTGGAATCATACATTGTTAAAGTGATTTTTCTCTAGTATAAAAAAACTGCAGTTGTTCACTTTTGGTATTGTTCACCTAGGCCAGTCATTTTTTTTTGTTGGTTCAGGGATGTGTTCTTCATTGAAAGCGTATGTTGGTCTATAGTTCACGTTATTCATGTTATTCCATCTTCAGGAGCTGCGAACAAATATAGTCATTCAGTTCAGATCATAAATGATTGTTTATTATGGTTTCCTCGTATTATGGGAGGCGATACCTTCTAGACTGGACACATTTCACACATACATTTTTCATCACATCCTTCTTCAATCATATTTCTCTTTTTCATCTTTATTATCGACATTATCGAAAATGTCACTGTCAGTTTGACGATGTGAAGTTGGACATTAGTGACGTACAACTCTTCTCTTGTCTTGGCCGTTGTCCTATCAGACATCAGAATCAAATTGCTTTTCAATCTCGAGAAAAAAAAGAGAGATTGATATCACGTATGATCCATTCATCACCGTTGAATGACTTGATTTGATATCATCACCGGATGGTTCAGCTGAAATCAGTCCTGGCTGTAGTGAAACATGGTTTAGGAAATGTATGCGTTATTTCTCGATGTGGAGTTTGTCCAAACCAAGGGAAGAATATTACGATAGTTTTCCATCACATCACATCACATCACAAGTATGCGGCGCATGTTTGGATTCGAAAAATTAGAGTTCCTCATCCAAACAGTGATAACTGTCATAGGGGATGATTTCCTGCAAGATAAATGACGAGTATCCAATTATTTTGAATATGTCTGTCCTCGATCTCAGCCATTGTCATTATTGTCGCGAGGTGAATTGTTGTGTATATATAGGTGCGGTATGTTTGCGGAAATACTCATTTCCCCCACCCCTTTCCTCGAATGATATAATCTGTGGCTGCTGGTGTAAGGATTCTTGAAAAAAATGACTACCATTCTTCCGGTCCCATAAGAGCGCCCACAAGCCTTGTCGAGTTTGATCGTACAGTGCAGCTTTTTAGCCAGTGTCGAAAGTGAGCTTGAGTTTTCATTTTCTACCTGTATATCTATTCTTCTGTGCTTTGAACAGCTCCATCGCATCCCGAAGAAGTATCTGTGGCTGATAGTGTGTACATCCTATACATTGCAGTCATCAGCACCTTGCTGCACCCTCTAAATCGTATCATTCGTGAAAATACCTAGTGAGTCCATTCCATACTCACTTCACAAACTGCCACGATATTCACCAACTAACTCAACTGTTTCGTTTTCAATACAACCAAGGAATGTGTAACGTATAGGGTCGATGGCAAGACAAAATTATGATGAAATCATCAGTTGCTGCTGGAACCGAATGAATCTTCAGCAAATATATATCCTGTTGAAAACGTTTTGTCAACTCAGAATGCAAGTGGAAATCAGAACTGTATGTCGCAGTTGTTCTCCTTCCATATTTGAATGGAACCCATGAATGGTGAAACTTGGGAATACAGATATTTTTTTCAGTTCAGTTCATGGATCAGGAAATTCGATAGATAGATCATGTCATATTCCTATCAGAGAAATGATCTATTTGTATAAGTCTCAGAATCTGGAATCTCAACCGGAATTTTTTGTTCAAAAGAAGCCACATCCAACACTTTAATTTCCACTAAGTCGTTCATCTGACGAGCTCCAGATACGCCTATTATTGATGCTACCTGCAGATCAATTGGAACTTAAGTAAAAAATTATTCATTTCCTTTCTCGAGAATACGTTTGATTTCTTGTGCCTGAAGCCCACATTCTGTCGTTTTAGGAAGTCTAGCAATTTCTCATGTTTCGAAATATCGGTTGTCTCTTCAATTTCTAGCATCGTTCGTATCATACTGTACATTGCCCACAACGTGGACGAATTCTTTTGTCAGGTATGTTCTTCAAAATATGCCAAGAGTACAATTTTGGAACCGATATTTTCAACCTTGTTTTCTTCGCACCACTTCCTACATAATTCAATGGCTTTCAGATACCAATACTCACTTTCCTCTGGCACCAAACTCTGAACTGCTACATGAGCCTCCTGTTGTACTTCTGGTGGGGTACAATCCATGAGTTCTTCGTCGAAAGACATGTTCTTCAATTTATAATTCGCGAATTCGATATCCGACTTTATCTGACATAAATTTATATTGGTATTTATTGTATACCTCGTAGTTACGGTGATAATATATAATAATAATAAATCGACTTTATTCAAAAAATGTACATACATTTGCACTGAATAGGCGAAGATTAGCTAAAACTACTCTTGAACTCTCAACCTTTCAGTTTACAAAATGAAATGACACAAAAATAATATAGAAATAAAAAGAAAAAGAGAACAATTTACAATTTCGATAAAATTGATAAGATCATCAGTAGAAGAGAAAAAAAAAATAGAAAATACTGTAATATGAGATGAAAAAAAAAATGCAGCAATGTGACAACTACTGATTATTCTGAGAAAACCGCGTTCTTGGTGATTGGTCGTTAAATGTAATATTTTAAGTACCTTCAGAACGAAACAAAAAATTATTATTCCGATTCGAATATGATGGTTGTGAATGAAAAAGTATACTAACCTCGGAAGGAAGTTTCATTCCTGTCTCGAGATCATAACTAACCTCGACGCTCTGCGTCTCTAACTAATCTCACGACAGGAATGAATCTCTTTCCACCTTGGTGTGTAATATTCCGATGTTCACCAATATACTCCGAACAAGCAAAAAAAGATATGACAGGTAGTCGAAACTGATAACAAGTGTCATGCCCGAATTGTCTCCGAAGAAAGCAATAATTATAATCATTGTATGGAACCCATACGGGAAATGAATCAAATAATACCTCATTAACATCAGAATGTGACTTTGAACAATGATGAGTACCTGCTAAACACACTGGTTCAAATTTTCTCATGTTAGAAGAATATCTCAAACGAGATTTTTTAACTCTCTCGATTCGATTGATGTCATCAAGACAAGGGCCATACACTGAATTACAGAACTTAGTACCTTAGGATCTGTAAGTTTGATTTTCAGTGATTGAGGAAGTAAGTGCCTATGAGGATATAACACTAAAAGCCCTTTTTATCAGTTGCAGAATAGTGGATCAGTATCGAGTGCGAGCCCCAGCCCCAGATTCCTTGCAACTTGGGTGCCCATCAATTATAATATCAATAACATCCCAGATTTTTTTTTATCTCTGCCAAATATGAGTACAGTAAATTACGAAAAGTTCATAGAGAGAGAAGGTCGTATGGATATTTGTACAAGTTTTTCAAGTTCATCATTCAAAACTGCATATTTGATTCGTGTATCGTCAGCATAGAGATAGACTTGAGAGACTTCGACAATATTACAAGTATATAATGAGAATAACAATGGTCTCAGAATGGTACCCTGTGGGACACTACACTGTTGTGGTTTCAAGAGGAAAAAGGTGTTGGGATTTTTCTTGAGAGTTTGGAGGTTGTGAGCATAAAGATAGACTTCACTAGGCAAAGAATTCCATAACTTTGTCGTTCTATTGATTAATGATGCTTGTTATAGCGATGTTGATTGTATCAAACGCCTTGGAATAGTCAATTGAAATGAGGTCCGAGTTTTTTCCAGCATCTATATATTTGAGAATGTCATCTGTTGGGTATGTCGAGTAATCGAGCGACAAGTACAAAAACATTCATCTGGATGACGATAAAACCCCCTTGCAGATTTCAGAACTAGATGAATCACGAAACAAGCTCAAGTATCGTGCATCTGAAGGCGAGTGCGATCCTACAATAAAGTACATGGAGTCCCGACCATTATTAAGACTCCAAAAAACTGGATACCCATACCATATATAATCTTAATCTCGCCTATACAAACATAGCATCCGTTTCAGCCAAATTCAGAGAACTCACCTCATTCGTTGGAACCTACTTCTCCTGACTGTATTGCCCTCACTGAAACCTGGCTCACTACAAACATACCCGACTCCATCTTTAAACTGAATGGATACCAAATCTACAGGCATGATAGACAAACCAGGAGAGGAGGCGGGGTTCTAATATACCTCAAGAATCCGCATTTTCACATTGCACAATAAATGAGTCCCACCACGACATTCCTGAAATCGAAAATATCTGGCTTAATCTGACATCAAACACGTTCTCATTCACTCTCGGCTGCGTGTACAGACTCCCATCATCGGCTCCTAATTCTGATCTGATACTTATCGAAACTATTGAGAGAATCAACCACTCCTCCAACAATTTGGTTCTGCTTGGTGATTTCCGACGCAGAAAACAGCAGCACTGCTTTCGCAGAAATGATAATTGAGTGTAGCCTATCGCAGCTGATCGATGCACCTACTCGTTACAGACTCAATCAGAATCTATTACTCATTGATTCGCTACTCACGAACGATCCAAACCTATTCTATGATACCTCCTTTGGCCCACCAATTGGTTGCTCCGACCACATTGTGATAACCAGCAACATACAAACCATAGCAGATCGAAAACCTCGGAATACTATTATGAAACAGATACGAATAGACCACAAAAAGCATTCAGCCACACTGTCTTCTCTGAACTGGGATGAACTTTTCTCTCGAACACATGTTGACTCCAAGTGGAAGTTCTTCTCTAACTCATTACTAAATGCGATGGATTCTTGCTCATACGTTCAGAAGGAAGTGAACAGTAAAAAACCTTGGATCGACGACACATTCATCAACCGCTCATACAGAAAAAGAAAATTGTGGTCAAGATACAAAGCTACGAGAAGCCATGTCCATTTTGAAGCATATCGCACTTTTTCATGTGACCTTTCTCGTGATCTACGGATTGCTAAGAAAAAATTCGAATCGAACCTAGCAAATGAAGGTTCGAAATCTATTTACAAGTGCGCAAGGAGTGAAGTTGCATCAAAAATATCAACTCCCATTATTAGGGATCGCGATAAAATCGTTTGCGATCCCAACGACATGTGGCTTCTACCTCCTATTGTCCCTCCACGATGTCTCAACTCTCTAAACCATATCTGTTTCCCTACAGATGTTGTAGAAGAAAAACTGCAAAATATTGAAAAAGGTGTGTCTCTGGGGCCAGATAATATACCAGCCTTCATATTAAAGAAATACTCATCAGTCCTTTGAGACATATCTTCGAATTTTCCTTTTCCCAGTCATATCTGCCGTTGGCCTGGCGAATTGCATCTGTTACTCCAATATACAAAACAGGCGATAAACTGGAGCCATGGCTTCATACCTGGAAGATCAACTACAACAAACCTTCTCTACTGCTTGAATAAATGGACTGAATATCTTGACATCTCTCATCACCTCATCACCTATTGATATAGTATACCTCGACTTTTCCAATGCAGTCGATAAGGTTCCTCGAGACAAGCTGCTACACAAACTCGAACACTTTGGTGTACGAGGAAATCTCCACAAATGGATAGCCGCAGTCCTGTCAGATTAGGGTCTTCAGAGTGAGAATTGGTTCGAGTCACTCAAACTCTCAAGTCATATCTCGAGTGCCTCAGGGTTCAGTCTTGGGGCCAACACTATTTCTTGCCTATGCATCGGATCTACATGAGGTTTTGGAATCTGAGCATGCATTTTCTGCTGATGATAGTAAGTTTTTCGGGAATCCATTAGCCACTCATGATGATCTTTGATCTGATCTGTTATCTGTGCAAATCTGGTGCAACACATGGGACATACCTTCGAACATAGATGAATATTCTGTTTCACACGTTGGCTTTGATAACCCCAACCTCAATTATAACTTGTGTAACAAGATCAAACCTGCAGTAGAGAACCACATGGACCTGGGAGTAATCTTCAACAATCTCTGTCGTATCAAGTTGCAGCTGTTGTAAGTAAGGCTAACAGTCGTACTTACTCACTCCACAATTGTTTCGATCATCCTGAACCACGACTCTTCAATCAACTGTACAAATCATACATCCGCCCACACCTTTAGTTTGCCGTCCAGGTTTGGTCTCCTTATCTAGTGCGAGACATTCAACACATGGAAAGAGCCCAACGCAATGCTACTCGAATGGTGAAAGGCCTCAGTGACCTTTCCTACGACCAACGTTTATCACGACTGAATTTACCTTACCTCAGTGAGCATCCTATTAGAGGAGACGCCATTTTGACTTATAGGATCCTACACGATTCCTTCTCAGTAGATCTTTCTGGATTATTCCAACTCCAGAATGACGATGCCATGAAATTAAAACGAGCCGATCATTTTCATAAACGTGTTTTCTCGAGAACTACTGCATTGAATTCCAAAAATGAGAAAGCATTGGTGGAAGATTTCGATTACCTTCAGAATGATGTATCACTTGACCCCTCATCCCATTCAAGATTCGAGGGTTGCAGCTCTCGAAATGAAAATCGACCGGTTCAAGCGTTTTTTTTTTTTTCTGAAAACGATAACTATGTCGAATCAGCCTTTTCTCGTTTCCATTGGGCAACAAGTTCAAAGGATGGGAATCAACCGGAAGGAGAGTGAATGATTTGATGTCAATCAATGATTCGATATCATCACAAATGAGAGTGGAGAAATATATCGATGCAGAGATCAAACACTCATTTGTACGTCAAAACGTTGATGAGACACATAGTATGGCTTCCCATGAATCGTGATACATTCAAGTCCGTATTCCAAAAATTATTTGATGATGGTGAAGATAGGCATAAACGCATGAAAACCATAATGTATGACAAGGCGTCAAAATTGTCATGAAAACGTTGATCCAGGTAATTTCCAGAGCAGAATAAAATGAAATTGAGAATCTGAATATTCAGTTTTTTGAAAATCGCAATTGGATTGAAGGTACCTCGCATAGGACAAATTATATGAGAGATTTTATGTGAGAGAATTATATGAAGTCAATATGTTGGTCCTTGACTCGAACGAAATCTGTATTTCTCGTGGTTTCTGAAATGCCCATACTAGCCCATTGTAGTAAAGAGAGTATAGATCTCTAGTAATAGAGTGATATGCACAGTGTATCTCACACGATATAGATAGGAATACGAACAATATTTCACGAAATAATAATATATCACCATCTGTTTGAAAAGAAAAGAATGAACCAGAATAACAAAACGCTAGTTACGTCGAGCGAACGGTCCCACGGTACCGAGCTGGGTATCGCACTTCTCAAGCCGTTCCCGGAAAGCAGCCAATTCAGCAATAATTACATTTCGACTCCAAGGCCAGCCGACTTTATAAATAAATGTACCTATTCATGTTCAAAAGGTCTCTCGCTTGGTTTTCGGAAGTTACTGGCGCAGTCGTTAGGACAAGTACGGATCGTCTCATCGTGAATTCGTTTCGAGTTCAACTCTCCACGGACGGAATCGTACGGACAATCGGTGTGTACATCGAAAAGAAGAATCGGTGCAGACTTCAGAAGACAACTCTGGGCCAAGGAAGAAGAAGACGGTATCAAGAATAGGTGAACCATCCGTTTCCCCAATCCCAAATTTTCCGTGTCACAATCGGTCAGAACTCCTAGTGAAACAGAGCAAATGTTTCCCTAGTTGTTGGTGGATACAACAAAAACTAGTATAGGTCTGAGCTGACGAAGACAACTGCGTTCTAGAAAAAAAAAAATAATACATATAATATTCTCAGAACATTATCAGGAAGAGAAGAAAACACGAACAGAAAGAATTCATTCCAATTTCACAGTAGATCAGAGAGTGGATTAAATAATCACAAGAACATTGAGGAAGTAGAAAGATTGAACAGTTCAGAATCAGATCAGGACGAAATGGCAGAACCACATGTTGGTTATCAGCTACTTAGGTTATACATCGACACAATCCCAAATTCCAATGGTAATTATGGGAGTACCCTAGAAATATTCTCAGAACATTGTGACTGTCTCATCGGAACCTATAGGAATAATCAGAACCCAAATGACCCAATTGACGATTCTCTCATCGGGACAGTGAGAATTATCAGGAGATGCTTTGAGTCTAGTAGGAAGTAGGCCAGAAATTAGATATTGGAATGCGTTGAAGAACCTTCTGAGACTTAGTTTCGGCGACCAAAGAAATTTAGATTGTCTTGTACAAGAAATGATCATAATTGAACCCTATAGAAATTGATCATTTTCCACTTTCGGAGAGAGAATTCAAATGAGGCGAAGTGTCATTTCATCCAAATTGATTTCGTGAATTCAACAATTGACGGAAGAACTTCCAAATTGAGAAACTATGACGAGCTTGCTCTGGAGATATTCATCCGTGGTGTAACTGGTAGAATTCAAGATATTATGGTTAGACTGAGGAATACCGATAGCTCAGAGTTATCAATTTTGCATGTCCTAGAAGGAAGAAATTCTATCTATGATCAGGGACAGTATTCAGTACCTCATAAACAACCTCACCAACATAAACAAAATGTGACCAACTTTTCTCTACAACGAGTTTCCAATCAAAATCGAAGTTCCGATCAAAATTCAGTTCCGAGACCAAATTTCACAAATCCAAATTATCAAATACCAAACTTCCCCCATCAAAATTTCAATCAGAATCATAGTATTTCACCTAGAAAATAAGTATTCGGTCCACCCCGTAACGTCTACGGATCGAACACCTACTACTAGACCACTTCAGAGACAAAATTTCAATAGAAATAATCATTTCCAAAGTACTGGTCCAAGGAACTTCATTTCTGAATAACTTCATAACATTGAGGAATCACACTATGGTAATTCCGAATTGCAGGACTCAAGCCTAGAGAATTGAAATTATTATCATTCAGACCAATACATCGAACAAACAAATTTTACTGATCATGAAGACTCAACTGAACAACAAATCAATTCCTAGGAAATGTAAATTTTCTACAGGATGTCATCAAAGATCTCCTAACGTAATTATCAAACTCAGCCATATCGGAAATGATTCACCATACATTCTCATCCTCGAAATAGAAGCTCTTGCTAGATACAGGTAGTTCACGTAGTCTGATCCGTCCAAAATCAGCCCACCAGTTTTATCCGAATGGAATATTAGGTATTCAGACGTCGAATGACATTAGGGATGACAATGAAGTATCGATTATCCCTATTTTTGAAATATTACAAATAAAGGAAACACATGAGTTTCACATTTTGAATTTCAACGAAACATATGATGGACTAATAGGTATGGATTTACTCAGGCAACTGAATGCAAATATTGATATACAAAACAAAATTATTTCCACGCCGAATGTTCAAATTCCCATGGTTTCTGATTTCTTCATATGACACAACGAGTCCATCAGATTTCTTCGAATTCGGAAATAATGTTCAATCGCCAACAGCTGTCGTCTATATTAGTAACTATTTTGCCATCACTACGGTTATCAATCCAAATTCAACCACACTCAAAATCACCATTAATCAGCAAACCACTGTAGAACTGTTAGATCCTAATGAAATACATTTCCTTGGAAAAAATTACTATAGTAATAATTTGAGGAAGACCGGGATAATCTCTTCAAATCCAACTTGAAGAATTTGAGGCTTAATAAGATAATGAAGAAAAACAAGCGATCCGTGAACTTCGCTATAAATATCGAGATATATAGGAATTTTTCTCAGTTTCTCGAACGGAATCGAATTTGGAATAAAATTGAAAGAAGAAACCCCTGTATTCACCAAATCATATCACAGGAAGGAAGTTGTATCTTGAATGGCTACTATGTTATCCCAAGGAATTATTCAACCCTCGACTTCTTCCTGGAATATGTATCGTTCTGAAAGAATTAGATCACTCCGGGAAACAAGAATGGCGAATTGTCATCGACTATCGCAAATTGAATGACAAGACAGTTGACGACAAATATCCGCTTACTAACATCATAGACATACTGAGCAGACTTGGCATAGCAAATCATCCTAGACTCAGCCTCGGCTACCATCAAATTGAAATTAACAAACATGGTATACCAATAACGGACATTTTGAATTCAAAAAGATGCAATTCACTCTCAAAAATACCCCCTCTACATTTCAGAGAGTATTTGATAATGTCTCAACAATAATATTTTTCTGGTAAACCTAGACGACATGATGATTTTCATTATGATAATCTTCAAAAGAACAGATACCTAGACTCAAGAAAGTGTCTGACACATTCAGAAATTCCAATTCCAAAATTCAGACAGACAAATCAGATTTCTAACAGAAATCAGTTCCATCCTCCGGACATATCATAACCCCGAACAATCTTAACTCATTCAGACGTACAATTGGAACCACCAACTGAAAATACAGATCAAACACCACATCCCTTGTCAAAAGAAGTGTACAATAATGGGATTCCTATCCTAGATGAAATAATCAATAATAAAACTTTCCAAATTCTCGTTTTCGCTCATAACCATCATGGAATCCCACTTCAACATGATGAGTACGGAAACCACAAAAAAATTACTGTGAAACTGCCACTGAATAACAATAAACGAGTGATTTTCGACTCCATGACTAAATACTTGAAACCAAATACTGATTATTACATATACTCTGATGAGAAAGAATTCATCAAAATTAGTAAATACTATAGAGGAAAAAATTCTAATGATGAAAAATCATCGTGCATCATGAAGGTGAAAGTAATCAAAATTCAAAATTTGGCCAAGCTTCTCTTGTTCCTGGAAAGTTCGTCATATATACATGCAACGCGTTAATGAAGTGTTTCACTTGTTTTGGTACTCCGCAGAAAATCAAAGCCGACAGTGGAAAAGAATTCAATAACGAGACTGTCAAACCCCCACAAAATCAAAGTTCATTTGATTACCCCTGGACATCACGAAGCCAACGGAATCATAGAGAGATACCACTCTATCACTCATTATTGAAACAATTGATCGGTCAATATTCTACGGATATAGAAACAATCACCAATAATCAAAATGAAATTCACAAGTTCATCTCAGAGAACAAAGCATTCTCAGAAAAGATCAATGATCAGTTCGGAAAATGCGCAATCTATACAAATATAATAAATCAAATTTCCTTGACTGCCAATATATTCATCACCCTCTCAGACTACGCAGAATTACAAATCATTCATCCCGACATATTACCTCATCAAAATTCGAGAAATATATTGAAAGAATTGAGAAATCACAATAGTCAAAGAACAATATCGAAAATAGATTATCATTCTTGGTATTCTATCATCTATACAAACTATACCTTCACTGGGAATGAGATTATTTTCGCCATATAAATTCCAATCACTCATCCGAACACCTTACAATATTTCCGATTCCAACTGATAACCAAACATTGTTTATCCTCAATTGACCTTATTTGGCTCTCGAACAAGAAACCTACCAAAACATGGATCGCACCTGCCCTAAAGTTGAAGACATCTACCTCTGCGAACAGACAGAATTGAAATTCCACCCCGTCGAAGACTGCATTTCTGCCCTCATCCAAGACAGAAGATCCCGATGCCTGTAAATTCCGTTACAGATTGAATGTTCCACGAAATCAACGACGAATATCTACTTATAATCAGCCAAGAAGAAATCAAGTTGAAAACCCACTTCCCCGAAGAACAGTTTCTGACCGTGCAAGAAACCATTCTTCTACAAATCCCACTGAATTCAATTCCATATACATATATTCATGAACTCATATTCTCGACAAGAATATATCTATGATAGGCATTCAATTCTTTCATAATTTCAGATACATAGATACATGAGATAGTGAGTCTCTCTATTGTGAATACGTATAGTTTAATTCAGATGACAAATTTGAGACTATACAGAAATGAGATTGAGTATTTTTCCATTCGCCCCCGTACGGAACACTTACACTGCAACATGAAAATAGCACACAAGCGACCCTCGTGATTGCAGGAATTCAGTAGTCAGCGAACGCCGCTTTGTGCGACCGGCTACGAACTTCCGCCTGGGAGTGGACCTTCTAGTCCACATATGTTCGGTGGCTCTACTAGCCTATCCTTCTACGTCCTCTGCAGAATTCGAAGAAAGATGATGAAACCTAAGACCCCAAAAATCCTGATGAAGATCGAAGAGAATCAATCAGTCCGATCGCTTTCGAGGGAGGGAGGAGTTACGTCGAGCGAACGGTCCCACGGTACCCAGCTGAATATCGCACACCTCATGCCGTGCCCGGAAAGCCGCCAATTCAGCAAGAATTATATTTCGTCTTCAAGACCAACCGACATCATGAATAAATGTACCTATTCATATTTGCTCAATTTGGACCAAATATCTTGTACAGAGAAGAAATAGAGTTTTCAAAAAGTCTCTCTTCCATTAACAGGCGTATATCTGAAAATACTTCGTATACATATAAGTTACAGTAACATTTTTGAACTACTTAGCAGCTTAGAAATCCTACACAACAACAAAATATTCATTTCTGATGATTTCGAAATCACATCATATGCTGCATATTTGGAGAATTTCCAACCAATGCAATCATCTCAGCATTATACAATTTCCAAACAATCTTCAAGTTATCCCAATTCAATACAATGTAAAATCAGAACGGTAATATGCTGGATCTTGTCTTGTGCAACGATAATCGTTCAGTAGGTGAATCCCTGGTATGTCTAGTCAACCCTGATTTTCATCATCCCCCTTTGGATATTTCTTGCAAAATCGTTATCTGTCACAACTTGAAAAAAAACATTCCTATTTCTTCTCAGAATGAATATAACTTCAAGAAGGCGAACTTTCCACTGCTATATCAACGATTTACTGATATTGATTGGACTTTTCTCGAAGCTGTGCTACATACTCTTACTGTGAATTGTATACTGCTCCAGATGAATGCGTATCTAAGCAAACAAAAATATTCAAATAGCCACCAGGGTGGCTATTTGAATATTTTTCTCTAAGGACAACATGAAAGACATCAAATTGGAGGCCACATGCCTGAGAAAGTTGGAAAATTACAATGATTCGACTGCAAGAGATGAATTCAATCCTCTAAGGTATAATATTGAAGCAAACCTTGATAAGTCATTAGGTATTTTGGTGTATATTAATGGGTCTGTATATGGAACACACACACACACACACACACACACACACACACACACACACACACACACACACACACACACACACACACACACACACACACACACACACACACACACACACACACACACACACACACACACACACACACACACACACACACACACACACACACACACACACACACACACACACACACACACACACACACACACACACACACACACACACACACACACACACACACACACACACACACACACACACACACACACACACACACACACACACACACACACACACACACACACACACACACACACACACACACACACACACACACACACACACACACACACACACACACACACACACACACACACACACACACACACACACACACACACACACACACACACACACACACACACGCGTAGGCAAGTACTTGAGACTGATTAATCGAGGACGCACGGAGAAGCTGTGTGCTTTCGAGTGCACGGAGTTGTGGTAATCTGGGTCCTCTATTGTTCAATATGTTCATCGATGATGAAGTTGACATAATTGATACCGAGAATCTAATTTTTGCAGACGAATTCAAGATAGTTGAATACATTTTAGATATTCACCATTGCCATGAACAATTCTCGAATTCAAGCCGTCTTCAAGATTGGTGCACTGCTGATGATTTGGAGCTGAATGCAGCTGAATGTAAGGCCATGTCGTTTACTTTTAGTGATAGTCCAATCATATTCGATCACAAAACAAATGACTGTACCCTGGAAAGACCCCTCACTCTCACGGATTTGGGTATAACGTTCGACTGTTCATCACATATCATATTGATAATGTCACATCAGCAAACAGAATGTATGGTTCCATAGCACGTTTTCAGAGAACCAGGGACATTGGAAACGTTATATTACTGATATATTAGATCCAGAATTGAAAATGCAGCCATAACCTGGTGTCCTCATTACTTGATACACATACAGAAGCTCGAGTCAGTTCAACTCCGTTCCTTGAAACCTCTATCATTGAAAAAACATAGAGTCTACCCACAAATCGGAATTCCCAACAACTCACTGTTGGAAAGACATGGCTCAGCTAGTTTAGCTTCTCGCCGCGAATCGCAGTGAATGATTTTTTTGTTCAAAATTTCTTATGGTCGAATTGATAATGCTGACCTTCTGATAAAACTCAATTCCAATGTACCAACTACCTCTAGAGCTGGCAACACAGTTCATTTATCAAGTCCTCGTACGAATGTCTTGAAATATTCACCGCTTCTTAGGATATGCACAAAGTGTAATTAGACAGCTCACCAACTAGATATCTTCTGTTGTGAAATATCAAGTATCAAATCTTAATTTTTTCATCATCAATGTTCATTGTATGCAGATTTCTGTTCGAGCTATTTCTTTTTTATGTATTAATTCTTGTCGTTCAGTTGATACTGTACATACCTGTTTCGTAATTGGGTGTATACCTGTTGAAACAGTGTAGAGCCGTTCGCTGAACGGTTTCTCACGATGACCATTCATTGAAAGTTTCCGTGATTAGGAAGAATTTGAATTCTGATTCCTTGAATTCCGGGACTATTCAACATTGTCATTCATTTTGAAATATTTTCAAGGCCACACTACTTCCGGTTATACGGAATGTCGCTATCAACTCCCTAATTCTGAATGGACCACCAGATACCATTATAGACGAATGCACAGGATTATACTCCCAAAATCCAGATCGACAATTGATTCGATTGAATACAGGGCATTCAATATTGGATGAGCAATCACATCATTCTCATAGCTGAAAAGGTTTGTTGGCTATGAATATTTCATCCAACAGTGAAATGTCAACAGTGGTCGAAATATTTCCGAGTAAGTATTTTGATTTTATATGTCACATTATGTCACATTGGTCAATGAATGATTCCGACTGCTTCAATCTCCATCATCATTATCTAAACATGATTTTCCAAAGTTAGGCTCGCTTGATCTACTAGTACGGTACTGCAAGCTAGTGTGAACTAGGAAACTAGAATGAGAACAGGACAGACACTGCGACTAGTTCGATTGACTTGTCTTTGGTAGGTCAAGACTGTGTCAATCTTGTTCACCTTATGTATTATACCTACTTTTGATGGATACGGTAGTGTGCCGCAGCTAATTCTTTTTGTTTTCTAACCGTACGGTGATTCCAGCAGCGCACTAGTTACATCGTGATACGTAAAAAATTTCGATATTGTATCGGCACCTTCAACGATCACAAATAGACATGAGTTATCTCAAACAGTTCAGTCAATTTCATTAGTTCGAGATCAAATGCCACAATCAGATGATGATAACAAAATCACTGCGATTATTCTGCTCATCTCACATCATATATCTAAGCTGCGGTGTGTTGTTTTCATCGAATGACAATGCATTTTCTTCACTTGACGTATGTCATCAATGTTGAATTGTTTGTACATTGTCAATCAATAGCGGCAAGTGTTTCAGATCATTGAAACATTAGAAAGGATCTATCGAATAACACACGAGAGTTCGATAAAAATCAGATATTTTTTTACAGTTTTTTTTTCAACTTCATTCTGGCAACTACTTATCAAAATCTGCCGGAAAATTTTCAATATTTTCTCATAATCTCCTCATATCATAATAAGATATTCATTCCATGTTATATCCTCCAAACAACAGTGAACTATGCCTTAGTGGTTATTACAGGGACTTCAAATCAGCTAGTTTTCTTTTAATTGAGCAACTTGTAGACCAAGTTTGTTGGGATGATTCATTTGCTAACAAATCCGTAGTTGATATGATTATGATCTTATATGAAATTCCATACATTTATATCGATCTCTACGTCCCTCTGAAGAGATACATGAGAGATATCGTTCAGAACTGAAATCGTGCTTAATCGAAAAGAAAAAGGCACATCGGAGATACAAATCATCGAGCTGGACTGTAGATTACCAAGAATTTTCTAGATTGCGCACCCTGTCACAGAAACTAGCAAAAAGGGACTATGAAACCTATGTAAACTCTACTGAGCAATCTGTGTCTGTAAACATCAAGGCCTTCTGGCATTTCACCATTAGCAGAAGGAAAAATAGCGGTATCCCTTCAGAACTCTCTCATGGCGGATAAACCAGCTCTTCAGGAGAGGAAATGGCGAGTATTTTTGCCGATTACTTTTCCACTGTATACTGTTATGACTCTGGAGACCTACCATCGATTACATACTCAAATACTATTTCGAATTTATCATCGTGTTTTGTGTCCATATCAGATGTGTACCTGAAACTATGTTCCTCGAGTCTATTCAAAGGCGCTGGTCCTGACGGAATACCCCTGAGTATTTTGAATAATTGTAGTTGTAATTTGGCTCGAACACTTTTCTCAATCTCCAATCTCTCATTAGCAACTGGTTCTTTTCCAGACTTCTGGAAGTCGAGTTTTCTAATACGTTCGTTCGAATTTGGAGACAAAAATTCTGTGAAAAATTACAGACCCATGAGCATATTGAATTCAATACCGAAGTTTTCGAATCATTGGTATGTGACTTCTAACACCATCAACAAAAGGATATTTTATCGATGAACACTTCGGATTCCAGTCACAAAAATGGACATAACTGAATCTGTTGACATAATCATCTCCTTTAGAATGTCTTGGATCAAGGAATGCAGGTGAATTCTATTCATACTGATTTTTCCAAGTCATTCGATAGGGTGAACCACAATCTACTTCTGTTCGAACTCGAGAAGTTCGGACTCAACGGACCACTTCTCAACTGGATCGAAAGTTTTCTTTCCAATAGGAAACAAATTGTTGAGGTGTATGGATTCCAGTCAAAGGAAGTAGCTGTTCTCTCTGGAGTCCCTGAAGGATCACATCTTGGACAACTCCTGTTCAATTTGTTTATCAATGATATTCATGAATGTTTTTGCCACTCGGAGTTCCTCCTATTCGCTGATGAACTCAATTGATTGGTGCACCAAAAATTATGTGGATTTGAATGCTGTTGAATGCTTCATAATTATCCACCCATAATGATTTAACGATACCTGTGTTCAAACAGTACATATCATCAAGGATCTAGGTATTCTTCTGAATTCCGACCTCAATTATAGGCATCACATTTCTAACAACACGTCTGAAGAACTGAATATGCTTGGTTTCATCAAGAGATATTCTGAAGATTCCACACCGATAAACCCCATTGAACTACTCTTTTGCAGGTTAGTTCGTATGGTCTCCTCAATATGATATTCATTTAGTCCGTCTTCATTTAGAATATGCAGCTTGCGTATGGTCTCCTCAATATAATATTCATATACAGAAGCTTGAAAGAGTTCAACACGCATTCTTACTTTACATAGCTTTCAGGATGAATCGTACTGATTATTTTCACAAGAATCTTGAAATGTAGTTGAAAATTAAAAGTTTGTGATCTCGTAGCAATGAAAGAGATCTGTAGATGTTATATAGAATTATGAATTCAACCCACGCATGACGCGAGCCTATTGATATTGATATTGATATTGATTGAATAATCGTTTTCATGACCCATCCAGACAGACCCGCTTGATTAGGTCATTTCACATTTCGATTCACAAATCCAATACAGCAAATAGCTCTTTCATCCCAAGAGCATCTAGGCTGGCCAGTACTCATTCTCTCACCCTCGACTTTTCTGCAGGCCACATATATATATATATATATATATATATATATATATATATATAATCTAAAATTGAGAAAACTAGATGAAGGTTTTCTTCGTGAGGGTGCTGTCAAAGTTTTTGGCATTGAATAAGTGGACTCTTTGTTAATAAGCCGAGCTTTGGGAAATGTTCATTTCCTTTATCAAGACAATCTATAAAAAGAAAGAAAAAAATGGGTATATATAAAAACCATGTCAATTACACAAACAACAAACTACTTACTTACGTGAGATTGAAGATGAAGATATTGCAATACATAACAGATGTAGCATTAGCGGAAACATTAATCAGGAGAATTCATCTCGTGGAGAATTACGAGGAATGAAAAAATATATAACTATAAGAGCAAGTTTTCTGGACGGACGATACAAAATGGACGGTTGGTCGTTTCAAAAGACGCAAAACGATTTGGAAACGTTCGACTCCGAACCGACCTACACGTTGTCAACCCAGTGGCGGGGAAAAAAAATTTATATTTCAAATTGGAAAAAAAAAATTGAGGAAATAAATGTGGAGAATTGTTAATGTTGAAATTGAAATTGTGAGAGTCTTAAAATATTATTGGGAATGCAATTGTTCTGTTCTATTTTCAATAAATAGTTATAGATGCTGCTTAGATTGCCGATATCAGATCTCTTATTCATTTTGGAGTGTTCATTATTGATGAAAACCATTTCCAGGAAATTGCGTTCCCAATAATTTTCTTCTTGGCTGAAATTTTTTTTTTTTTCTAAAAACATTACAGAAATGGGGTTTTTCGACAACATCCGCCAACAATATGGACCTACCAGTGTCAATTTGTTGTAGAAATGGCCAATATCAACACCAAGTTAAGTGCCATACACAACAGAAAACTGTTTTTGCTGAAATGCAGGAATTCAGACATTTTTCCAAACCATATTACCAACGGGACAAACAACGTGAATGCTCTTCTGCATCACACAAGAGGACTCACTGGACGCAAGATCCAAGGTTTCAATTCAAAGTTGAGGAAAAATATTCTTAATTTAGAAATCAAAATACCATTTAGCGAAATCAATCATTTCGAAAAAGATTTGTCAAACACAAAAAGCAAATTAAGAGAAATTTTGCCTATTCACATTTTCACTGAATACGAACGCAGATTAATCATCAAATACAACAGAAATTTTCACAAAATCAGTTCAACTCATAGAAACAAATTCACCAGACTTAAAGTTAATGACAAAGAAAAAATTCTAGTTCAGGATAAATGTTTCAAAAACTTAACCAATATTGACATCCCTTCAGATATTAAATTCATCCTCTCACTAGGTCCAAAATTCAGTATTTCTCCTTCCATTGAGGATTTCAAAATTTCCTCTCTTCTATCAGATCTTGAATTGATGATAATTCACTGTAATGAATCTTTGAAAAATACTTACAGAGCTCAATTTACGAACATTATTACTAATCATTTACATAAAAACTTAAAAAAAAAACATTTCTTGAATTCCCTTTTCAATAAATGTAAGAAATTCTTAAAATTACATCCAGATTTGTGTGTGGTGAGAAGTAACAAAGGCAATGTGACTTGCAATGTCCAAAGAGGATTACTACAGCAAGAGTCAAGACTTACTTGATGATGACAAATATTATGTAAAATTAAACAAGAATTCTACTAGTACCTTGCAACAGAAAGCGAACAAACAAGTTCAAAAATTAGAATCTGATGAAATGATTGATTATGTTACTTCAAAAAAATTTAAGACATATAACGCTACTGCACCACGTTTTTATGCTCTCCCGAAAATCCATAAACCAGTTTCATCAATGAGACCAATTGTATCTTCTATAAATTCTCTTAATGGGCTTTTAGCCTCTTTCTTGACTAATATTTTGACGTTGGCTTATGACTCTGACAATGAGTTTTATATAAAGGACTCTTTTCAATTTAGTGATTTCATCATCAATTTTCAAGTTCCCGAAAATTACATCATTGTTAGCTTTGATGTAGTCTCACTTTTCACAAATCTACCATTAGAAGTAGTTCTCACTTGTTTACAAAAAAAAATGGAACTCAATCTCAAATCATTGCAATTTAGATTGGCCTACTTTCAGGACTATCATTGAATTTGTTTTTGATTCTAATTTCTTATTATTCAAAGATGAATATTACAAACAAATTTTTGGCACCCCTATGGGCTCTTCAATTTCTCCAATTCTTGTTAACTATGTGTTAGATGACTTGGCTAAGGATTGTTTGAGCATCATCCCATTAGAAATTCCTTTTGTCAAGAGATATGTAGACGACTTGATTCTCTGCGTTCCAAATGGCTGGACTGAACAGATTCTCTTCTATTTCAATTCCTACGATATCAACTTACAGTTCACCTGTGAACTTGAAGTAGACCAGAGCCTCCCGTTTCTTGACATGACTGTTGTTAGAGCTAACGACAATGTGTTGCGCACAAAATGGTATCGTAAGCTGATATGCAGCAACCGCTTTATGAGTTTTTATTCCTACCACCCCATGAAAATGAAATTGAATTTGATCCTAGCTTTGAAAAGCAGAGTTGTCAAGTTGACACATCCCACTTACAGACTCAATAGTTCAAATGAATTAAAAAACATTCTGCTCGAAAATTCTCATCCAATCGAAATTATCAACCAAATTTTATTCAATTCAGACAATAGAATCGACGAATTTAATGTAATTCCTGATAACAATCGACAAAATCCAGTTTCTCCTCCAGACGATCCTCTTAATCTAGAACTCCCAAAATATAAATCTCTACCATACATTGAAGACTTAACTCCAAAATTATCCAACATATTCAAAAATGAAAATATAATAATTGCTAAAAAAACTATCAAAACAGTATCAGCTCTCTACTCAAAAACCAAATCCCCTCTCAATAAATTAGAAAAGACTAATGTCATTTATAGAATTCCTTGCCAGAAGTGCGAACTGTCATATAATGGTCAAACTTCAAGAAATCTGTCATGACGAATAACTTCACATAAAAGTGACAGTAACCTCCAAAAGAGAACGTGTGCATCAGCTGAGCATGTCATTGACGAAAATCATAAAATGAATTTCAATGAGGTCAAAATTTTAGCTCAAGAAAAAAATTATGGGAAACGCAATTTCCTGGAAATGGTTTTCATCAATAATGAACACTCCAAAATGAATAAGAGATCTGATATCGGTAATCTTAGCAGCATCTATAACTATTTATTGAAAATAGAACAGAACAATTGCATTCCCAATAATATTTTAAGACTCTCACAATTCCAATTTCAACATTAACAATTTTTCACATTTATTTCCTCAATTTTTTTTTTTCCAATTTGGAATATAAATTTTTTTTTCCCCGCCACTGGGTTGACGACGTGTAGGTCGGTTCGGAGCAGAACGTTTCCAAATCGTTTTGCGTCTTTTGAAACGACCAACCGTCCATTTTGTATCGTCCGTCCAGAAAACTTGCTCTTATAGTTATATATTTTTTCATTCCTCGTAATTCTCCACGAGATGAATTCTGATCAATGTTTCCGCTAATGCTACATCTGTTATGTATTGCAATATCTTCATCTTCAATCTCACGTTAGTAAGTAGTTTGTTGTTTGTGTAATTGACATGGTTTTTATATATATACCCATTTTTTTCTTTCTTTTCATAGATTGTCTTGATAAAGGAAATGAACATTTCCGAAAGCTCGGCTTATTAACAAAGAGTCCACTTATTCAATGCCAAAAACTTTGACTGCACCCTCACGAAGAAAACCTTCATCTAGTTTTCTAAATTTTAGATTTTTCACCTTAACTAGTCAGTCACGACTACCCTATATATATATATATATATATATATATATAAAATAGATATATATATATCTATTTTCAGATGTTTACTCAAATTAGGTTCAGTTTTTGCTTGTGAATCCATATCTTTCGTATGATATCGATGAGCATATGCTCGTTGATGAATAAATAAATGGATGAATCAATAAAATATATTGAGATGAGAAAACAACGAATAGGTATACAAAGTAGGTATACCGTAAGTAGCCAAGACAGAAGTCATTCATTATCATCAGTACCCTCTGGAAGAATCTGTATTTTTGACAGTGATATGAAGAATTCTCAGCTCTATAGATTTTGTTGACTGCAAATATATTCCTCAGCATTTTCATGTTCAATTAGCACCCAACTGATAGTTATGATGTAAGGAACTGAATAACAACCTTTTGTAATAGTCGACTTCTTTTCCTTCATCTGACAACATGAAAGGAAAACCTGATGTTCGAGGAACACAGTGTTAGCCAGCGGTGGTATTTTGGAAGAGAAGGAATGTGTTGAAATCTTTCTTGAAAGTTTGGAGGTTGTTAGCATCGGGAAAGACTTCACTAAGCAAAGAATTTTACAACTTTGCCGTTCTATCGATTATACTTGGGAAAACGATGTTCTACAAGTCTATTGCCTACAGTGTAGGGGTGACCAGCCTGAGTTCGCCTGGCTTGTCAATTAGGAACCACTCGTAGTGGCATAATATAATATATGATATTTCCGTTGATCACTGACCGTGGGAGTATCTATAGAAAGGGAGATATCGCTCACCTCTCTACGATGTTCTAGAGAGGACAATGATTTGGTGATTGTTGTATCATCGACTAGGCGAATAGCTCTCTTCCGAATTGAATATAAGGGCTTCAGCCAATGTTTGAGGCTGAGCTCCGAACATGTGAACAGTACTCCAGGATAGGTCCAATTTGTACTTTATAGATCATCAGCAGTTGCTGGGATGTGGAGTACATCTTCTCACCGAATAGAAAACCAAGTTTTTGTGAAGCAGTTTTCGCAATGGACCTGACATGATCGTCCCATGAGAGAGCGGTGTTGGTGGTGACACCCAGCACGGGTATTGACGGCCTCATAGGAACAGTGGTACCCGCTTCATCAAATTGGGCATTGGATGATCTGTATACTTGGGAACACACAAGCTTGAGTTTTTGTCGCATTGAACTCTACTAGATTTTCAGATAATCATTTCAGAATTCTTTGAATACTCATTTAAAGCATCGACCTGTCTTCGTCTTGCACCTCTAGCCTCTAGGGGAAAAATCGGAATGAAGTGTACTATCATCCGCAAAGCTATGAGCTGGGCTGGAGGTCACATCTAACAGATCATTGAGCAAGAACAAAGTTGGTGCTAAGACAGAGTCTTGTGGAACACCAGCATTGATCGTCATTGTATCAGACGAGACCTCGTCTACCACCACATACAGTTATCTATCTGCAAGGAAACTCGATAGTAAGAGACACAGTTGAAGCGACAAATCATATGACCGAAGTTTGACTAGGAGAACTTGGCACCAAACTCGGTCAAATGCTTTGGAGATGTCCTACACTACATTATGCCTGTCCTAAAATAGGATTGTATGAACATTCAGATAAGAATGGGTAAATATGCACACATCGTTTCCAAGGAAATGGAATCATAGTGAGATTTGGCTGATATATTTGGCTGGATTATTTCAACTCAGAGCTTTTATATAGAGTGCATGAATTACTCCAGTGGTACTCAATTTGTCGTCAATGCATCCTTGATGTAATTCAGGTAGAAATATCAGAATTAATGGATTGCTCATGAATGACGAAAACAACGATGATACAATCAAGCATTTTTTATACCGACCGTACTGTGTTTCACAGCGTACGTTTGAGGGCGTCATGGGGAACAAAACTTCTATCTGTCTGCAAAAGACTATCAGTTCTCATTCAATTTCCATAACTATATTCCAATGATTTTATATACATGCTGATCCAAGGTGGATGGCACATTCGACGTGCAAAATCATCAGCAAATTTGATATTTCAAATGAAACACACTGTTTATAATTGATCTCCCACATTGTGTTCATATCTTTTATGATATGCATCAATTTCCCTAACATTATCTCTCGAATCGACTTATACCCTCGAACATTGACTACTCTCATAAAAAACTACATGGAAGAGAAACAGAAAAGTACTTTGTGATTGATGGTGGCTTCTGAGAGCATGTATCTCATATTCAGTATCATATCTCGAATTGCATTTAGCATCACTCACTTAAAAAACACTAATAGGACACACTTTTCATCTAGACGACAGGCGACTTCACACCAAATAATTGTCAATATAATGATGAATGATATGTAAGTCGATGATAGTCCGATTCGAACCAAGTTATCCCAAAAACAATGATGAGAAGAAAGGTACGTGACAAAATAGACATTTTTGAATCTAACCTGAACGTTTTCGAACAACCACTGCGCTGAATTTTTCAGATGGTACTACATGAGAAAATATATCCAAGATGAACGTCTTTCTCTTCAATACCACTGATCGGTGCCAAAATACAAATATATTTCATGAAATTTCCTGAGGTATTCAATTTTGATCATCATATTATTATTGAATAAGCGAATTGAGTATGAAGCATAATGAGAAAACATAAATTGCCTCATTGATGAAAGCAACACAAAATCAATCATCTCGTGATAGTCTATTCATTACATGAGAGGATGAATGATCAAACTTCTTGCCAACATTTTTGTCTAAAAGACAAGTTTGTTGTTCACCAAACTGTTGACGTTCAATTGGCATCATCTGTTCATTGGCATCATTTGCGCTTTGCGCAGATCATTCTAACGTGCTTCCAAAACGAGTCACAATAATCATATACAGGGTGTTTGAAAAAACTTGTCCCTGTTGCTAGAATACGTAGAACACTGCAAAATAAGTTGGGTTTGCTCAGTACAAAATACAAGGGAGAAAATTTTGTATGAATAGTTTTGGGAAGCTGACGAATCCAATGAATTTGTTTTCATATTTGACTATCATAGAGGGCGATAGTTTGTACACAGTTCGTACCGAGTATATTCAAACATGACTTTCTGAAGGTTGGATTTCCTAGTCTGAGTTCTCTAGTAGAAATTGATACTGTGTACCGTTCTCGGATTATTTCGATTTGAGAACAATAGAATTAAAATCAGGAATAGGAACATTCACCTATGAGAACGAAAAACGATACCATCGTTCTAGTGCTAGGTATACTGATTGAACGAGAAATCACAAAATGAATTTTACTGAAAACATGGTATATTCAGTTAGAGTGATATCAGTAATCAGTAATGTCAGTTAGAGTAAGTGTTGGAAATGTCAGAAGATTATCGCATTCTTTGAAAAAGGGATAGAATTGTTCATTCTTGTCATGTCCTATTGAATGATTCATGTTCTCAGTCATATCTATTTTGATTTTTTGATGATGAATTGGGCATTATAATATTGTTATTGTTTCTGGTTTCCAATGAATAGATGATCAATCACTTTTTCTCAATACTGACTTCATAACAGCACCAGTTATAACTTGATCACTTCCAAATAAAATTATTCCGAAAACGATTCAAAGTATGATTATTTCGTGAAAGTACCATTTTGAATATCTAACCTCGAAATTGATATGTTCAAAAATACTCGTTACGAACCGTGTATCTAGCTCCCTCAGTGAGAGTCAGCCAGAAGAACAAACTCATGCGATTCCATGCAGTCAGCTTCCCGAATATATTTATCCAAAATTTCATTCCAATATTGCAAGTGGTTTTGACATGATCGTGAAAAATGTGTATAATTTTTTGAGACCCTGTATCTTGAAAACTGATACCAGGAAACTTTCTTTGGTACTTAGCAAACTCAAATTCGCAGTTTTCTATACTAGCAATATGAACCTCATTTTTTCCGAACACCCTGTGTACGACGGAATGAATATAAGAATATGTTTATATCAACACAATCTACTTCATTTCATGAGTGGAATGATATACAAACATTTTTTTGAAACTCTGAAGGTAGTAAGCATCAAGAAAGACTTCAGTGGGCGAATAAGTCCACAACTTCGCCGTTTTATTGATTAATGATGCTTGACAGAGCAAAGCTCGGCAGGTCTCGAGCCTGACAATGTATAAGGGTAGTCAGCCTGAGCTGACCTTCACTTCATAAATCACAGATATTAGAGCAGTCGGTCTATAATTGTTAGGGAGGGTTGTCTTGCTCTTTTTTTTGAAATCGGTTGGACTCAAGCTATCTTCCAGTGAAGAAATGAAGGAGAGTGATGCAGATTAATCTGATTATATCTATAGGCCGTTCTGCTCAGTGTACAGTTATTTATCCAAATTCGAATCTCAAACGGAATAAAATCGACGATACCAGATATTATCGTGTACTCTGTTGACATAAACTCACCAAACCATTATTCCTGAAATATTGAATGGAAATCGTTCGGGAATGAGAGTTCTCATTCCTTCCGATGAACTTCGTTTGTACGGAATTTGAAAAATCTCTACTCACCCCTTGACATAACAGGCCGATGATGAAATAGATTTGCAAAAGCATTTTCCTTGGAGCCCCACCAGTAGTTGATTTCCTAAAACAAAGAGGTAGGTATTGTAAATGTGAATCATCTAGAACTGATTGAAATGAGGTTGAAGGTCAGAATGTTGATGATAGGATGATTGAACCCTGGATTGAAGAAAACGCAACCCCCCCCCTACAGAAGTGATTCATTTGAGTGTTGAAATCTCAAAATTTCCCAAAAATATATTGCAAAATAATGCAAATTTCATCGCATACTGATGGAAAATATATTTTCCTACGACCATCCATGAGAACAGCGCTTTCGACATTGTTCTGTCCCTTATAAAAAAAGCCAATTTTACTATGGCAACAGGAAAGTGGAATGGACTGATGTAGGAAAATTCAAAAAACGCACGCTTGCAGTGATTGATGAGTGTATTCGTATTCAACCCTAAAATTCCACAGCTGGTATCATCACACATGATACTCTTCAGATATTTAGATTGATTTCTCATCCTTATCTTCAGGAAAATCAATGCACTACATTATGCAAAATATCCTGAGAATACTGCGGATACTCACATAACAATAACAAGGGGTGAGCGATTATGATTCGGAAATATCGATTCTCGGTGATCATAATCGATCGATATTTTGGATAATATATATGATATCATAATGGCGATACTATCGGTAATATCGATAATATAGGTATCATCTATGAAATTGATGATATCGAAAATAACGATTTCATCGATGGAATCAATAATGATATCGATTATATCGATTATATCGATAGCATCGATTTTCAATTCGAAATCATGGTGATTGTCAATATTCTCAATATCAATCAATATATGCTCAATGAAATATCTATATCAATGAGATGTATTTTTGAATCCATGTCTGGGGACAGATAGATTGTGTAATGAACCTCCACCACATGCTATATCGGCAATAATGGTGTGCCTATTACTGATTTCTTTCAAAATATGCCGTGCATTAGAAAAAGGATATCAGCGCCTATGGATTTTTGACTCGTAATGTGAACATGGGATCACATACAAGGACAGTAGGTATACAGAATCTGAGAAATATTACGTTTTCATTTCCTCAGCTATGAAATATAACTTCCTCTTCTCAATAGAACTCCAACATGCTCTATTTATTATTTATTTATGCTTCTATTTTTGGTGGTTTGTTCATCAGTCTCTATCAAGTTACAAAATTGATGTTTCAAGATCTGGAACACCCTGTTCATCTTTATATGTGTTCCTTCATCGATCGATCAAAATATCAAACCGTCTACGATTGATACAGCGAACTTCAAATTGAAAGAGTGAGTAGACACTGATGATGGATTCATGCAGCAGTTTGAAGTCATGAGCAATCGCATCAATTCAACTAACAGCTGACCTCTCACTGACTGAAGAATGGATTTATTGACATAAATGCGAAAGGTGAATGTGACTCAAGACTTATTACTATAACTTAAGACTCTTGACGACGTGTATAGACCAATGATTCGTTATCCTGTAGACCATGGACCTACAAACACTCATAGCTTCATGCGTAGATTAACCATACCATGGTTGATCTATGGCTCACGGAATGGAAATTCTAATTGAAAATCAAAATGACTGAAGTTTCATATGAGTTATGGATATTTCTCATGACTTAGGACATGCTGCATGAATCCACCATAATCGTCTTGCTGGCAGTAACATTCTCTCATCACACCCATATCTCATGTGTATAATGTATCACATAATATAGTCCATTGCATTCAGGGAAATATTGTAGGTATGACCATCGAAATTCACGAGAATTCCTTCTTTGCTGCTCATTCGAAAGAGTCGTCGATGGAGACCTTAACCCTTAATTTGTGCATTTGCCAAGTTGACCATACCGTTGTACCGTTGGCATCTCGGATCCTGTTTTTTTAATTCTCTCTTCTCTCATTTCTTGCCTTCTGACCATATCACTTGAACTAGAGATACTGGACTGGCCTAGATTCACTCCGAATTGAGTTTCAATTGCGTTATTAGACTCATCAGCACCCGAATTCGAAAGTTATTCCAAAGAATTCGCACCATATCACAAGTAAGACCTAATTATCACTACGAAAATATTCATTCTCGAAGTTGCTTCATTTGCTAATCGGTCACTCACAGTCAAGCAGCGCGCTTTTACACATTTGCTATTCGAGCTGCATTTTCAATAGCAGCCGGTTCGATCACTGTGGAATGATTTGGAACGCAATATATGACCGATTGAACAAAAATCAGAATCCAAAATGAAGGCAGAAGAAGCAGTTTAACATATACGTAGATTCTCAAGGTCTCATCGAAAATCCTCTGAATGAGCACCAAAAAAAAAAAAAAAATACATTGCAGCAGATTCTCCATTCAACTTCCGCCACCCGGCGTTTTTTGAATTGATTGAAGGATTGAAGGATTTGGAGGAGGATCTGCTATTCAATGTCCAATGTTCAATGTCCTGCTTACGCTTGGCGATCGAAGTATATTGGAAAACCCCAAGATGGTTGGGAAATGGCAGAATACATTCGTCTTCTTCATCCTGTATCATCAATTATTCGGATTTCGTTGAGAAACTAGTAAATATTAGAATACTGAACTAATTAGTCAAAAATGTCGCAACTTTCTCCTGATTGAGCTTTCCTAGTACTTATACTACAGATTTGTTTTATCTCTTTCACCATTGGGATCCCGTTAATGAAACTAGTCAATATCAGGATACTGAACTAATTAATCGAGAGTGCCGAACTTCGTCCTGATTCAACTTTCCTAGCAGTTCTACTACAAATTTGTTTCACCTCTCTCACCATTGGGATCTCGTGAACTAGTAGAGTAGTGGATCAAATCAGAAAAAAGTTTTGGGTTTTGATGCTGAACATTTCCTTCACATTCACTTGACATAAACAATATGACGAAAAGAGATTTCTGGGAAAATGGAGCTGTACTTTCCTAAGGTAGCGTTCTGGAGATATACAGGGTGTTTCATAATTTATACGCAGGACATCAGGATGTGGAAGCTCGTCCGAAAGTAGGAGAGAAAGTTTGTATTCATCTCGAGATGAAGTTAGTTGGACCAACTCTTCCAAAAATAATTGCTGCCGCGAATCAAGCATGTGTGAGTTTGATCCCTGAATGAGTGTAAGAAATACACATTCTCCACAGATTGGCAAAGGAAAGAGGCCACGGTGTCAAATTCAAATGCATAATTGCTTGAATTGATGAGTTATCTCAGAAATTGGATAGATAGATAGATAGATACATAGATAGATCGCATGCAATGATCATTCTCCATTCCCAAACATCTTACTGATGTGATATAAGATTCATTCCGTGCTGATTGAACAATACACTATTTTCCACTGCCACTTGTATATTGTCTAATTAGGGACACCCTTCACCATGGAAACTATGGCTATATTTTGGGGTTGAACAGATATGGTGTGTTTAACTCTGTAGGAACAACCAGTGTCAATCATCAATCAAACATGACAAGAAATATTGGAAATCAATTATCGAACATGAGTGATAACAGTCGGAGAGAAATTATTGGGTACAACTCGAGTGGATAGTTCATAACGCAACGCACTCAAACTTTTCGTTTTCAAAATATCAAAGCCAGTTCCATCGAACAACGGCAATTTTTTTGTATTTTTTCGAAAATTTTTCGTTTTTCTCCGATTCCCAATGGGTGAATATATTTCAGTCAGAATTCGCATACTATGACTAGTGAAGAACAATAAATGAGAATAATTCACTGCTGATGCAATCACTATACGGGATCTGATTATTTTTTGACTCTGAATAACAACATGTGGCTTTTCGTTGAATTTTTATCATTCGAATGGACTTTCTTTGTCCAGTTGTTTCGGAAGTGGTTTCGTGATCTGAGAATTCATCGATGAAATCTAGAGTACTCATGGACCTCCGATTATTTTGTGATAGAAAAAGTTGGTATAAAGGAATTTGGACAAAATAGTTGTTATTTCGTTGTCAAATATTTTCTAACCTGTGGAATATTTCCGTCCGTTCAATGAATATCGAATTTACTTTCAATCTATTTTCCAGTCATCTCTGGAGTGCATTGAATCAGAATTGTCCAGTGGAAATTACAATGAAGAGTGGAATTCTCCTGCGGAGTCAGATATTGTTTGAGAGTTCTGAATCACGAACAAAACAAGTGCATTGTTTCAGATTCACACATTCGAGGAAAACAACACAGTAACAATTAATGAATGTCAGAAACACCATATACTTGTACGAAATTGAAGTCACGCTGTTTTTATGTGCAGTGATCCTTGAGCTACAATGAATTCGAGATTGCCGCATCAGAAAATTTTATTTGTTCCTAATTGATCACAAAGTATGCAGTTGGCAGCTAGGCCAATTCAGCATCAGCAAGCCTTCGGATATAATGATATGAAAATGATGTGAGATGTGTTGAAGACGGTGAAACAACCAACTCGCGAGGCGATGTTTCAATGATATTCGACATGTTGTATAATACGATGAATTTGGCTTGATTTATGATATTCCCGTTAGGCTAATAGGCTGAGGGGTGGGTATTTATGCTCAAATATGTTCAGAAATGAAAATCTGGATCTGATAGCCTCGTATTATCCGCTGAAATTCGGCCATATTACAATAATTGCTTTATACAAGACAGTGGCGGCAATAGGCATATTCGCCTCCTAAGCACAATCAGGCCTATCATGTGGAATACAATATGAAACATAAAAATATTCACACATAATTATGTTCAAGTTGAAAATAGGAATAGAACTGGATGCATACCACTCGATTCCTGAAATAAATCAACTCTAGGTGATACAAAATGACCCATTTTATGAAGAATGTTCAAAAATATGGAAAAACGATATGCTTTGATGATCAATCACGACATTATTGTAATTTCGGAGTGAGCTATGAGAAAATTCGCCCCCTGATTACATGAAGTATCACAACATCCAATCAAAACGCTGACAATGAGTTGTCGCTGCTGTCTTTCATAAAGCCACTGTAGGCCAGATTAGCCACGGAAGGTTCAGGAAAGACTCCAGAAAAAGCCACTTACTACATATTTGTTATTGAGTGGATGTTCGAATTGAAATTTTTGATTGAAAATTTCAGCGATATTGAGATTTTTCACGATTTTTGACAATTAATGAAATAAATTTGGGAAATTGAGATGAAGATGAAAAATAAAACTGGACAACTCTTACTTGGTGTTTTTCACTCTATGACCTGATTGAGTGTGCAAATATCTGCGAAAATCGGTAAGTTTTGAGCGTTTCTGTCAAATATTGAGCTGGAAGAAAGGGGGAGGCGGGAACTTGTTTATCCATGCTATGACAAATACACTCACACAGGCACACAAGATCTCCATCACAGACCCTTTCGCTAGGCCAGAGTCAAGGCACTTCATCGATTTGCATGCTATCAAAGTAGTGTACCTGATATCATTTTCGAATCAATGTTCAAGAGATCCATGAAGTGATGCAAGTTCTATCAGATATGTAACAGGGGTAAATAAGGGTGTACGAGGGATTCAGGAAGGGATGCAAGTTTCATCTATAAGACATGCAACAATACGGACATAATGACCAAAATCACGGTCGAATATGGTTCAAATGAATCGTGGGAAGCATCCATCCATTTCTTTCTCCTGATAGATCAATCAACCTGCTTTGATTTGAATATCTCATGTGTGATCAGTTCAAGGAATATTCGCTCCCACTACGATTAATTTCACAAATCTTATTATGTACATCTGATGGTACATCTTATTGAACTATATGCTGTCTGAGAATCATAATGGAAATGGTGAATCATCGAGATCAATGTATCACATTTCATATAATAGTGACAATTAAGTATCATCACATATTCCGGAGTTTCATTTTTTCGATGGATATATACTGATAATTGCGATCATGGTAGATATTCCAGAATGGAATTAAATGAATTTTGGATTATTTATTCGTGTACCAAGAATCGTCAATATGAAATGAAAATAATGGTATTTTGCTGCTAGAATTGAAGGCATCCCTTTGAAAATACAGAGATTATTCTGTTGCGAAAATAATTCCAATGTGAGTTTCAGGAATAATTGTTCGGTCATTCGTTCGGAATATAGTATTGGTATTTGAATAATAATCGTAATAATCCATTGTGAATTACATAGAGGGTGCGTCAAAAGTCCGCCGAAATGAGAGAGCTGCTTTGATATTCCAGGTCGAAGTGCTTTACGTTTTGTTTTTCAATCGAAATTGGAAGAATTGAAGAATTATGGAAGAGAAGAAGATTTTACGCCGTTTTTCGAGCCATCGTATTTGAATGGATTATTCAAGCGTTTGGTCTCCTCTCAGAAAATATCTGGTTTCAGCTCACTGTACCATGGAATTTGGACTCGGGTCCGGTATCCTCTCCTAGTGCAAGAATTAATCATCTGGTACTTGTCTTCTCGGAATATATTCAGCTCCATTTAACATTTCTTCGAACCTTGAGATGAACGCTATGACTTCGCAGTCATGAATTTCAGTCCATCTCACTTTCAGTTCTGATCTTCAGATCTTGAACCTTTGTTTTGTTACGTTCTAATTCGATTCCCACCTCTCAATTATCGATATTCAACCTGTTATAAATGGTCGATTTGGATTTTGGATTGGTTTTCATTAGTCGTATTTCGACGGAATCAGATTCGTTTACGTTCACTTAGATAAATAGAAGTTCTGATTCCATCAAAAATATATTTGTGTTTCCATTTTCCGAAAAACAAGGTGTCACTGACAAAAAGAGGATTTCTCTTTCAGGTATCCGAAGGTTGAATTTTAAGCGCAGTGACATTCTGGGGCAGATCACAAATCTGTCCTCACTAGAAATATATTGAAATATTTATATTAGCTCCTACTTCATCCATTCAGAAACGAGGAGAGGAAATCCCACACGAAAGTTGAGAAAATTAATGTACCACCTCGAATAACTCACAGACAGTATTTGATTTCCATATCCTTTCGAGAAATACTCTTACCTCTGAGAACACTCTGTATAGTTTGAGACCTTGAATGTAGCGATTTGAATATATTTCAAGATCAATAATTTAGTTCAATGAGAAGTAGTCGCTCAGCCTCTGGCACCGAAATCCCAGGAATCACATTATTCAATTGACCCTATTGGTATCGCTTATGGAAGTCACGATCACGTTCCAAGGATAACTTAAACAATGGTAGACATAATATTCCAAGAGCACATCAATTCAAATATGTCTGCCACGCTCTGAAATTTGCCGAGAGCGCGAACTCATGCCACTACATTTCCGGACTGTACAAAAGGTTTTCGATGAGGACGTTGGGATGTTTCCCAATCGACACCATTGTAAAAAGCTGTCACTGCTAATCAGATAGTCTGATCGATCATTGAAATATCTTCATTCCACTCCGAACATCAAAAATTCAGCAAGGAGAGTGTGACGAATGAAGTCTTCTTCCTGAGAGAGGATAATTCATGTCTTTCGACAACAAAACTCAACTCACGTAGACTTTCCTCAGCTATGAAATATATTTGTGCTCTGAAAAAACCAGAAGCGAAAACAGCATTTCTGGACAATATGTACATGAGATAATATCTCATTCGAATTTTCACCAATGAATTGCCTGGAATATAGTTACGTGTATCTCACAGCGATGATGAAGAACATATTTGCCTCATTGTGTGTAAGGCCCTGATTGTTGTAGGTACTTCATAACTTTCCTCCGTATTCGAGTATTTATTTCCATTAATATAATCAGATTGTCCATACTTACTGCTACGTATATGCTCCTATGCTTGTACGTGAAATGGAACACAACAAAATACGACAGTGTAGGTAACATGTCTCGTCCATAACTTACTACCTCAAGAAATAGGAAATAATCCCACAAGTGATATCTTTCAGGAAAAGGCTGAGTTGTATATTGGTATACATCCAAATATCCTCTGAAATATCCACATGGACCTCATATCATGTCTGCTCTTTTAATATACAATTTCCGATTCCGTCTTCCTAAAGGAATTTGAATTTTTGTTTGCTCATACGATGTCCATCACGATAGATACAGCATACCTTATTGCAATTCTGCTCTCGATATTGATATCAGCGTTATTCTGCTTCGAAATCGAATGAATAACTTGTGCTCAAATATGGGGATTGGTTTTGGCAACCTTCAGGTCTTCTGATACTCATATCCCGATTCCATCTGATAGCAATGGAATTTGAAAATTATGGTTTGGTTGAGTTATGGTTGGTACGGCATACCCTATCGCATTTCTGGTCTCCTGATACGGATATCAGAGTTATTTCGTTCTTGATAGGGCTGTAACGAGATATGTGATGAATTGACGAATCAAAATTTGAAGCGATTTGATGACAGTTCCACTTCGAAATGAATATTTCGAAGACATAAATTTCTAGAAGATTTTATTCATTTAGTCGGATATCAGGGTGAAATTATATAAACTAATGCCAGTTCTTCTCTCGGAAAGCTATTCAGAGTTCACACATTCTGAAATATGAGTTCTCATTGGAGGCATAATCATAGGATATTGGAGAAAATGAATGATTTTATTTGATTTACAGGGCGATTTTGTTCTTGTTATCGATTGCGTGATCAGATTCCCCATTATTCTCATGCTTTGGGACTTCATCTTGTTGGTGATGATACAGTTGGCAATATCTGCAGAGTAGAGTGCAATAGTCTAGTCTGTGCTTCGAAAGGAGAAATACTACGCAGTGGCTTATGTTTCATCTTTCTAGAAAATTTTATTCATTTAGTCGGGTATAAGGGTCTTCGTCTGGTGCCATACTCATTGCTAGTTATTTTCGTAAGGTAGAACCATCACTCATGATGATAATATCCACTATTACTGCCGAGAGACAAGATATTCAAATTCATAACAGAGACCATACGATATCACTATGAACAACAACAAAATGATCCAATATAAATGCTCCAATAAATGATTCAAAAGAAAATCAATCACAATCACTAATATCTCAATTTCTAGATTGGAGATCTCTTCTGGTTTCGTTGGCAATTCATTGTGAAGTATCTATTATTATTCCATTGTGATGAACAGATCTTTCACTACAATCAGATTCAATTCTAATTAGCGAAAACAAATCAGAAAATATTGCTGTCTTTCTTACTTTCGAGAGCGAATGAAGAGACGGGATATTCATATTCATAACGAAGAACATACGAGATCACTATAAACAACAACAAAAATCATGATCCAATATGAATTCTTCAAAAGAAATTCAATCACAATCATTAATACTCCGATCTCTAGATTGGATATCTATTCTGGTTTCTTTGGCAATTCATTGTGAAGTATCTATTATTATTCCATTGTGATGAACAGATCTTTCACTACAATCAGATTCAATTCTGATTAGCGAAAACAAATCAGAAAATATTGCTGTCTTTCTTACTTTCGAGAGCAAATAAAGAGACGAGATATTCATATTCATAACGAAGAACATACGATATCACTATAAACAACAACAAAAATCATGATCCAATATGAATTTTTCAAAAGAAATTCAATCACAATCATGAATACTCCGATCTCTAGATTGGATATCTATTCTTGTTTCGTTGGCAATTCATCGTGAAGTACCTATTATCATTCCATTGTGATAAACAGATCTTTCTTCACAATCAGATTCAATTTTTATTAGCTAAACAAAAATGGAAACAAATAATGGAATATTGCTGTTTTTTTTTACTCTTGAACCAATGGAAATCAAGAAATCAACATGAACGAGCTTGCTCATATGCCCAGCCTAGTTGCCAGCGTTCTTCATTGCTTCAGGCGAATTTTATCCGTACTGCATGCTTCGGCATCGGATGCTGATTAGCAAGAAATTTGTGAACTTATTTTTCATGATATTGATTATTTGTCCATCGATTGGAATGAATTTTGATTCTTCTCCTTTCGATTCTTGAATTTTGATAGGTATGCTCGAGATATATCCAATTATAATTATGATGCCATATATCGTGAACAAAAAATAAGAAGTTTGCACCATATGGAAATTGTCCATTCATCGATATTCTACGACAAATGATAATATTCGAGACTCTTTATATTCGAATTCGTTCACAGAACCATTGGAGAGGCATTCTAGGTGTATCATGAGATACAAGTACTCTTCATGAGGCGAGAATGATGAAAATGAGGAAAAAAATCTTGTTACGTTGATGGCTGAGTGGTATTGTTTTCAATTCTCAACAACTTCTCTGATTGATGATTTCCGATGATGTCAAAAATAGAGGAACTTCACAAATTCTTATTTCCTGTTGTCTCCTGTATACAGTTCGGGAATTGAAAAAAAAAATGTCAACTGAAAAAAAAGTCTAGTGAGCGTAGGAAATGAGACCCGGAAAATGGAAACAACTACCCTGTATTTACACCAGTGCACAATTTCGACCGAACTTACTCACAAGTATCGCGTCTCTATTTCTTGAGTATTTGTATCAAATCGGGTCAGCAACGATTCGATATCATGGCAGTTATGGCAAAGGAAAGATTTCCGAAACTGAACTTCGAAGGCATGTAACCATATGAAGCGTTTTTGAAAAGAAATAAATCACGTCAACTCGTTTTCCGAAGTACCATTTACCATCCGGCTTTTATAACCTGGGCCACCTTGTATGGACGAATTAATTGACCTGATAAGCAGGTCCATATTTCGGATCGCTACATATTCATTTTGCTAATGTACCTAATGTGTATTCATTCGACTTCCATTACGCTCTTGGTTGCCGAATCGTCTGAAAGACTGAATATCGCTGTACCTGAATTCAGATGAAAGCTGTTCATGTGTTCTGATAGCTGCTAGCTAATTTATCACGAATTGATTCGCTTGAAACTGGATATACTTCGATACTGTTCTTTACGAAGCCCCGGAAGGGACATCCACAATGGAAATGAATCATTCATTCTGAAATTCCGAGTAAAAACTTCAATTTGAAACTATGATTGTGAAATGATATCCCTTCTATGTCTTCGTAGTCCTCTCATCACAGGTGGGAAACTCATAACTTTGTTCGGTTTCCACTAGATTCGGGTTCACACAGTCGTTATCCTACTGGGTTAGTCCATGTACAATGCTTGTGGTATAACAAGTGATAATTCACAAAATTGCCCTGACAACCGCTAGCAATAAGAAGAGTCTGTTGATACCCTATAATGATAAAAGGTGTCATATCCATCGAGGCATTATAGAAGATATGTATGAGAAGGAATGACAATATATAGAACATCGGAATATCTGTCTTCGAAGAATAGAGCCCTCAATATCTTTCACCGAGGTCGGCCGGAAATTAGTTTCTCAACAGTGATATCTTGGCGCGTGCCTTGCTCAGAAAATTGACAGACACGAAGGGAAATTGGAAAGCTGCTCTCTTCTACAACCTACTAACTATATAAAAGATTCTTCAAACGTTCAATTCTTTCTATCTTGTCTGAGTTCATTTCATGAAATACCACAATACAATACCTGATGGTCTTTTTCAATAACTCATCTTCCCAGTGAACAAAGAAAATGAAAAGAAACTGTTGAAATTTTCGAAAACCATCAAAATCGTCAAAATCGACTTTTGAGAAATTCCAATACTTCGATGATGAACTTTTTCTCCAAACGAACTTTATAGATGACACTGTTTATATCAGCATGATGACAGCACCACCGAATGATGAAAAATATCAGACGCACAGGTGCTTGACGACTGTTTCATCTCCATGGATAATTACGTTAGTGGGTAGATTTGAGCGACAAGCCCAGAAATTTCTGACTGGTTGTGAATTGCAGTGGTACGCGTGATTTTGAGACTTCAGAATTGCAAGAAATATTTTTTCAGTCCTGAACAATGACAAAGTATTGAGTTCATACCAGGCAAAAAGTGTTCTAGAATCGGATTCCATGCCAAACCCTTCGATAAGAGGTGCAAACAGTCTCAATCTTCCATCTATCATAACAGGATATGGAAGTGGAAGACCATCAAGAAATCGTCCTTCCAGAAGGGTGGAGAAAGGGGTGAATGAAATTTTTCCTTGAGAGAACATTCGAACGCAATTTATTGAAGCACGCAACTTCGAGGTATCAATTTTTTCGTTTCCACCACGATGAATTTCTGATCGTTGAAACCGTTAGAAATGTTCTCAGTGGACAATATACGGAAAAACAAGAGGATAACTGTCTTCTGAATGTTTTCTCGATGCTCTGTTCAATGAATTTCCTATTGGTGAAAAAGTAGGGCGGTGCACCGGTTGCTGTCGTCTCCCTACACCCACGGTGCAAGGTTCACGAGTCGCAACAGGGTTGTTTGAGTCTACAGTCGAGATTTCAATATTCTTGTCGGGAAGTTCGATATATTATATAACCTTTACTAGAGTACTGTACACATGTTCGGAGTTCAGATCTCAAACATATGATGAAGCTCTCAGATTTCTATTCAGAAGATGCCCCTAATTTCCACGGCCGATTCCAGTAATGACACCACGAGGAATGCCACTCTTACATGGCCAGGCTCGAGACCTGCCGAACTCTGCCAAAGTACACAGAATACTTATTGAACTGTGGCTCTACCAAGCATCATTCATCAATAGAAAGACAAATTTGTTGAATTATTTGCCTAGTGGAGTCTTTCCTCGAACATAGATTTTCTTCACGTGTTAACAAGAGATGAAGAAACAATGTAACTAGAGAAAGTTCTGAGATCATTTCTGCTTTCATATTCTGAATGACACAAAAAAACGGTGAAAGAGCTCACATATTCAAATATCGATCTTTGAAGAATGGGTCAGAGACTGGGCTAGGATCCATTAGAAAATTTCAAAATCATGGTGGAATGATTGGAATGTTTATCCACAGAAATTTCCGAATCCATCGAATCACATCAACCAACTTTCAAATTCTGAATTTCATATCTAGAACTAGTGGTTACTTGAAATTATATTCTGACAGTTTTCTCAGCATATGCTACCATGGTTTCCTCGCATTTGACCACACAAACTATCCAAGGTATACAGGGTCTACCTGAGAGGTCTTCACAGAAACCTACCACGAATTCCTCAAGCCAGAACAAATCGATACAAGCAAGCTTTACTCAGTACGAAGTTGCTTAGTTTAGGCGCTACACGGCTGGGAAGTTACAATTTTCAATTTCTCTTGTTTTTAAACTTTCAAATGTGCCGTGAGATTTCACTCAAATTTGTTATGTTGTAACAGCTTCATGCGGAAATTGAATCCATATTGAAATCATACGACCCAGGGTCAGTACCAATTATTTTTTTATTTGATATTAATTCCCAAATGCAATGACTATGTTTAACACCAATCTGGTTCCCACAAAGAAGTAAAATCCGATCGTTAACTATATAGTTCTCAGCCAAGTGGGTAGCTAAGTGAACACGTAGAGCTAGTAAAAGTTGGGACCTTTTTTGATTTGTATATATCCCACCGCATTAATTTGATATGAGAACACTTTCAGCGTCTGAGTGTGGATTTCTTGGAATCGATAATTATCAAGGGAATGAACATATCTGTGGGAGGGTTCGTGAGAAAGTTGTGCATATAGTTGGTTGTCTCTTGCATATGAGTTTCGAGATGTTGCATCCTTCTCAACTTACTATAAAATCGCATTACACAGTCGCGGACGAGGATTCTCTCCGAAACCGTGTTAACGCGAACATCTAATGAATTTTTGTGTTAGACAGCACACTGAGTCATCTTATTTGAACTGTTCAGAGGACCCTATCTTTTACGAGCGTTCAAGATACCTTTCACCTATACGTATTAGGTAGCGCACTAAGTCATCTCGTGAAGACTGTTCAGAGGACCCTATCTTTTACGAGCGTTTAAGATAGCGTACTGAGTTATCTAGTTTAACGGTTCAGAGGACCCTACCTAATACGATTCCGTATCAACTCTTTCTTTATCTTTTTCAACTCAGTCCCAGTTTTATAAGTCCCAAATAATGTCACGTCAAAAGAGTAAAGCAACCTGTCGCGAAATGGGTGCATCTGTGGTATCCGGGGAAGAATAACCTCCCATTAGTGAAATTCCAGGTGAGAAAACTAATTGAATGATGTATTTCTTTATTTTTTATTCGAGATTTGTGGATTCTTTGTGGAAACTAATCTATTCAATTTCATTGCGGTCAGAAATAGATGAAGGGAATTCTTTGAAAAGGAAATATAGGTCAATGTTGAATTTTACGAACTTGCGACAGATGTTGGTGAAAGCAAAAGGGGTTTATTTCTCTCAATTTACGTATATTTCTATATGAGTTTACGATATATTACAGATATTCATTTGCATATTATTATCACATACTATATTACATTAATTTTAGGGTACACATGTTTTAGATTCGTTAATTTTGTTTCATAGATGTTACCGTAGCTTTCGGCGATTTGAATCGTTATATAACATTCATTTCAGTTTTATAATGTGTATATTCATTGACATCTGAGTATTTGGAACGTTAACATAATTGCGAATATTGATATTATCTCATTTGCGTATGTCCGATTTTTCCATATAAATACTGATTTCTTTTTTTTTGTCCACATGCCTTCATTCATCGTTTCATTCGTTCATTCATCTCCGGCAATTTATTTTGTGGGGGTGTCTATTCGAAACCCTGTAGATAACGAGACCTTTCAAGTACTTTTTATTTATCAGGCATGTTGTTACCTATTTGTGAATATGTGGTCTTGTTTCGTCTGTCAGTGACGGGGTTCTTTTCTGCTCCATCCTACCATCATCTAACCTTTCTCGGTGTATGAAAGTTTATATTCGTGCGACTGTGTGTTTGCACTTGGGTTTTTATAAGGAAGGCCGGTATGATGTGTAATCCCCGTCAATAACTCGTCCAGCTGACAAAAGAGCTTGAATTGCGGTTCCGAGGAACCGCAATTATAATTAAAAGACGGAATATAATTCCCACAAAAGAAGGTCTACGTTCCACATGATAAAAGACACCTAGTGCCAACTTGAACAGAAACCCAACCTTGAAAATCCCGGTGTCCTAATGGTTACACTTGGTGTCAGTGAAGCTTGGTGATTGGCGGTATTCATCATATTCCACCTGCAATCATTACATCCCATGTTATCATGGCATTGTAATAGGATGTCGACAGCAGTGAAGTTCTGAAGGTTCCCTTTCGCAACTGTTATCAGTGTGGGGTCAGTTGGGGAGTACCCATTTGATTAACCCGAATAGATCTACGGATCGCATTGAAACAGTATCCCCTTTACACCAACGGGACGTTACTGAGGTTGACAAGCCTATGTGGCAATGCATGTTTAGTGTCGATGTTGGAGATGGGATCACGATCAGAGGGACGTTGTATATAAATATATAACCAATCCTCTCACACGAATCATAGACCGCTGGTCTAATACCTGCATCAGGTATCTCACTACTGAAAAGATTGTTATACACACATGAAATTGACCGCTGGTCTAATACCTGCATCAGGTATCTCACTACTGAAAAGATTGTTATACACACATGAAATAGACCGCTGGTCTGATACCTGCATCAGGTTTCTAACTACTGAAAAGATTGTTATACACACATGAAATAGACCGCTGGTCTAAGACCTGCATCAGGAATCTCACTACTGAAAAGATTGTTATACACACATGAAATAGACCGCTGGTCTAATACCTGCATCAGGTATCTCACTACTGAAAAGATTGTTATACACACATGAAATAGACCGCTGGTCTAAGACCTGCATCAGGTATCTCACTACTGAAAAGATTGTTATACACACATGAAATAGACCGCTGGTCTGATACCTGCATCAGGTTTCTCACTACTGAAAAGTTTGTTATACACACATGAAATAGACCGCTGGTCTAAGACCTGCATCAGGAATCTCACTACTGAAAAGATTGTTATACACACATGAAATAGACCGCTGGTCTAATACCTGCATCAGGTATCTCACTACTGAAAAGATTGTTATACACACATGAAATAGACCGCTGGTCTAATACCTGCATCAGGTATCTCACTACTGAAAAGATTGTTATACATACATGAAATGGGCCGCTGGTCTAATGCCTGCATCAGGTATCTCACTACTGAAAAGATTGTTATACACACATGAAATAGACCGCTGGTCTAATACCTGCATCAGGTATCTCACCACTGAAAGGATTACTACACAACTATGGCCGCTGGCCTGATACCTATATCAGGTATCGTTTACGATACCTCGTTACCAACATTGTGTAACGCCCCTGTGATCGACGAGCTCTAGTGATGCGAATGCGAGAAAGTTTCTTAGGACCGATAGGATAGTTTCGGCATCCCACTATAGTAACTATATCTCCACTTGAAAAGGGGATTCCCTCACTGAGCAGACGATATGATTTTCGAAAGATTTACGACAGTATGACCTGCGAGTCAGATGTGCTGAGGCACTATGTGTTTATATGAATTGTATTTGCTACAATTGTATTGAACTTTAAAAAAATCACAAGGTTATCAACAACGTATTGAGGTCCTTACCCTATCAATCCAATAATAAATTATTCGATTAATTGACAATCACAGCCAAAATCAACGCCATTAGGACAGGCCCTGGTCTGTCAGGTTACAATATCATGAATATGATGAAAATCATTTCATGGTCGTAGTACTTGATCTTTTCACTAATTGAACATCTTAAACTTCGACGCTCATGGAGAAAAAAAAAGTTCGAGTATGAAATTTGGATAACGCAACTTGTTAACTACAAAAAAGGTGAGTACTTTAAGTGGAATTGAATCGTGGTTTCTTCAGAATTTCAATTGATTTAGAGCATATTCGAATATCAGAACGATTGACAGATGTTCCATGGAAATTGTTCGAAATATTTACTTTTTTCACGTATACAAAGATTTACACGACGCAAAAAAATCAAGATGTACTTTTCGCATAACTTCTTCATCACCTGTGAAAATATTTGTTGCTTGTTGGATACCCCCATGAGGAATAATCCATCGGTGTTGAGTGAGGAAAAAGTGGTGGCCAATTCGCAGGTACGTCATACCTCTACCTATACACTCGTGTAGGTACTGTTAGTTCGAATAATTGCTAACAATATATGATGTTGGAGAGGTGAACCATCCAACAAATTCAGCAATGTATTTTGAAGATATTGTGAATACATGTCTCTCGTCAATCTTTTTGAGGGGTATGACAGGACCAACAATAAAACTCCTCATTATTCCAGCCCAAACATTGATTTTGAATTTGTGTTGGAAATGGTTCATTCCAATGGAATCTGGATTTTCAATTGCATGAACGTGTTCATTATGGAAATCGAATATCTTCCTTTTTGTGAAACAGGCTTCATCAGTGAACATAATATTCTTTCTTAAGTTCAGATTGATTTCCTTCTGCAAATTGATGAACCTACAGAACATCAGATAACTCATTGGATCTTGAATCAACAAATCTCGAGCTGACGCCTTGTGGTATATATATATATATATATATATATATATATATATATATATATATATATATATATGGTTCTCAGAGTACCTCATGAACAACATTCTTAGAAATCTCTAGTTCTTCATACATCTGTTTGGTACCCAATTCTGAAATTTCTTCAACACGGTCCAAAATCTCTTCTTCGAGTTCAGGAATCCTCATGATATTCCATAAGAACCACTTATAGGAGCGAAATGACCGGTCTCCCGAAGACGTCTATCAACTGCAGTAAAGATTGGGTGGCTTGGTACGTACGCAACGATCCGGAAACCTTTCCTTATACACCCTCAGAATTTCTTGACCATTTCCTTGACAATATCAAGATACCGAGAACATAAAGGTATATTCTCAGTAAGTATGTTCTACGGCTATGACAGGTAATTTGATTATTGAAATATAACGACAGTTTGAATCTTAATCAACTCGATGAATCAATGCAGGTGACAATATGAATATCACTGTGTACGGAAAGATAATGATAGTCCTTGGAAAAAATTACCAGTTCTATTCGTTCTCTGGAGGAGTTATGCACAAAAGCTCATTTCAACTTTTCGCGTCGTATGAATCTTTTTATACGTGAAAATGGTGAATATTTTGAATGTTATTCATGAAATATCTGTTGATCGGTTCAATATTCGAGTATGCTCTGAATCACTAGAATCAAAATGTTGTTGAAACCTTGAGACTAATCTAATTCTATCAAGAGTACATTTTTCGGAGTGAATGAGCTGCGCAATCGAGATTTCATACTCGAACTGAATTAATTTCCATTGACTCCTATGCCAATGGAATGATATTCATCATATCTATGATATTGTGAAATTGCCGCATGAAGCCTTGCCAACGTACCGAATTTCGGTGGAAAAACATGGGCCTTTTGAAAGATCTGAAGCAAAAACGATTTGAAAATCGTAACCCCGTTGCTGTCTAGCGCCCAAACTGAGCAACTTCGTACTGAGGTAAGTTCGCTTGTTTCGAGCTGCTTTGGCCTAAAGAATATCTGATGTTTTTGTAAAGACTTGTCTCGCAGATATGCAAAATTTTCACGTTTTTGCTTCAGACATATACAGAATTGCACGAGAGTCCTGGCGGCACGGTTCGTTCCAAGTAGTTTTGAAAATATCTCACCAACGTGAGTATTCATAGAGAAAGTTATAATAGCACATCATTGAAATGTTCACGTGCAAGTTATTCACAGTGTTAAAGATAGGATAATCATTGGTGAATTATTGTATGACTTTGTGTTCAAAATTCAAATTCTGTAACGGTATCTGTCTGACACTGGTGACATGACACTGGTTTGCAGCTCATATATGCGCATGCGCCAGTCTGCAATGAGAAGCAGTATCCACATAAGCAGTGCTATCTGAGAAGCGTCAAATCCACGCATGCGCATATCTCTGTTGCGATCTCGCTGACGTTCATTTGTTTGGGCTTCACTATCGAATGAAGGAAGCAATGGATGAAGAGCGTGGGAAGAAGGAGCAAGAAACCTCACAGAATAATAACAAGTTCCCATGTCGGACAATCTCATTCTTTTCCAATCTTAGATATATTCTCGTTATACAGAGTGAGTCTCTGATTTCGAATGAATTCGTTCATTCGAATTCTAATAATTTTATTAGAAAATGCTCGGATATGGTTCGTGAGTATCTCGATACTGGATTGGTAGAACATGACCTATTGAATATTGAGATCACTAGATCCCAATTATTTTGCCTTTTTTTATATGGGTACTCAAGACGCACGGTTTTTAAAATCGAACCAGCAGATATTGAAGAGCTCAAAACAAGAATTAGAAATGAGTGTGGACTAATTTAGCCCCTAGTTATCGGAAATGATTCGAACGATTTTCGATCGCTTTCAGGATGTTGTAAAGTAGTCAATGGACAACATCATGAGCATTTGGTTACCCAAAATAATTAAATTCAATTTCAAATTTTTTGATTACTCACTCGGTTTCTATGACTTCCTCACGTTTTGTCTTGTGATTTCATGTTGTAATTGGTGAGGAATGAAAATTTTATTCTTCGCAAATATATACAACTTCATACACCTTCCAGAAATCGAAATGACACTGTTTCCATTTAAAAAAAAATGTCGATGATGTCGTCATACCTTTGGATTGGGACACTCTGTATACATCATTTCACAGCATTTTCAAAAGAGACTATAAGTATTTGAACTCATGAATTCATTCCAAAATAGAGACTCACTCTGTATATTCATTTCCAAATATTGACTTGTCTTGTGATATTTCATCAATATTCAATTTTGTGTAAGCTTTAATCCATAGTGTACGTTTCAGTTCGTTGGTTTTTGACTATACGATATTTTTATATCTATCATTATCATAATGAGAAATTGGAGTATTTTCAATGTGCGTTTTACACCGAACAGCCACTCGAGTCGCACTTCGAAGCCAATCCGCTTATTGGGGCCTACGACAGGTATAGTCCACAAAAAACAACCTCTCAAACACTAATCCGTCATCCTACTTCACCGATACAGGTTTAGATAATTCCGGTGATTCTGCCCCGTGATGTGATCAATCTAGTGAATGTCAAGATCGATGTAAAAATGTAGTTTGACGAGAAAAAAGTTTACCGGTTGATATTTCCTTATTGGACGGTAGTATTCGATGACATATACGGATTGTTAGTTCATTGATTATTTCATAAAACATAGGCTAGAGAGAATGCCGAATTCGATTACTTTACGTATACGATATTTATTAGGAATCCAAACAGAATTGGAGCAGGCACTCACTCAAATCTGGGTTATCGGTTCACAGTTTTGAAACGAATCCGTTTCATGAAGTCGCATATTTGCTAGAATATTTGAAACAAACATGATGAGAACACAAATTGGAACACACAAGAACGATTCGAGAGAAACAATGGAAAACGGAAGGAACAATTAATATGATTGAATAATCATTATCAATTATATCACTCACGTAAGCCATAACATGTGGTTGCAATAACTCGAAGTGGAGGTGCAATATAGAAAATGGTAAAAAATTGAAGAGTAACTTTTTGAAAGATTACACTCATAGACTACTACTGTAGAAGGCAGGCAGTTTACTTTCATACAGTAATACTGCATTCAGCGTCTACCCCATTTCAGTTGGTTCAGTCGAAAGATATATTTCTCTATGATATACTTCAAAATAGTCAGTATATTGCCTGATGGGATTTCTCTATCTATGAAATGGATGATATAATATGAATTGAGATATAAAACTCACCAATCACAGACCCTGACCGTTACCATGACTACTGCTTGGTTTCGATAGGTATGATATGTTTCAATCTGTGAAATCAATCGTTGTCAATATAAAATAGCAATACGAAGCAAAAATGTTGCATTCAAATCGAGTGATTCTAGTCGGATAAGCTTCAAAATCAAATTTGTCCTCACCACAACTATATTAAAATAATTTTGAACAACTCCTACTTTTTTTCCAGGTACGAGGAGAGAAAATCCCACAAGAAGCTTGAGAAATGAATGAACCATCTCTTCGAATAGCTCACGGACAGTATCGAAACCTCGTCTTTGTGCGATATAGAATTATAAAAACTACTGTTCCATCTCTTGTATACTGTCAGTACCAGTTTTCAAACTAGGAAAAATGCTATTCGAATTCAAAATTGAATGTGATGAATGAGTGAAAGTCCTATATATTTAGTACCACAAGAAAACAAGGTACAAATCAGGTGAATGTCAATATCCTTCGCATGATGTCGTCAATCACCAAATGCGAGTTGAGAGCTAACGTTGACCGCTTTGAACCCACTGCATTCACAGGTTGACCGATGTGAGAAGAATTTTTCTTCCGGGCTTCCTACGGTCACCGCAGAACGAGTATGTCATGCTGCCATACGCACCAAGTGAACTACATTTGCACTATCTATAGATCAGTACCTGAAGACCTGTGATTTGATCAATCGGAAAATTCTCATATTTTTAAGAATCAAAAAATGAGGAAACTGAAAATGGATCTGATGGAATTTGAAAAACGAGTAATTTAGTTATTTTGGATACCTATACAGTGTGTGCGTGTCACTTCTGATCGAAACACCTCTCTATCTTCTCGTATCATCTGAGCAGGATGCTCGATTTTGTAGGCACACTGCTCGCTAGGTGCAATAGACCGATTTCTCCCGAAAACTAATTTGGTGTATCAGCCTGACAATCTGGGGGTGATAAATGAGGTGTATTTTATCGCAAGATTCGTGTGTGTACTGGAATGAACTTTTTTTTCATCATGCTTAGTGATCATTAGATATATTACTCTTCCTTCATCTATGTTGAATGATCGAATCAATTATAACACATGCAATAGTTCAAGAATGAATGCAGGGAAGTTTCAGTTTCGAGAATTCATTGTTATAATATAATATATATAATAAGTGTGGAAAGTGTGGAAGTGCATGAGAAATACATATGTTGAGAGAGGTATGTCACTAATTTTGATACATGTGTGATTATTTGATTATTATGCATTTTCATTCCAAGTTTGATGCACTGTTAACTGTCAACAAATCATGTAACTCGAAGTCGATATATAGTCGAATATATCTGAAGAAGTTATCACATGTAACTGTGAACAACTGTGCTATATCATTGTCATGTGTGTTCACGCAAATTTTTCTGAGGCTATGTCAAGCCTAATGTAGTGGATAAGAACATTCATTTCTTGAAAGATTGCGAATTAAATCTGAATACGTGATGAGTATCAGATGTGATGATTCTAGGTGAAATTTCATCACATTCATCAAAAACTGCGAGCGTGCGTTTCACTTCCACTTCCTTGCCGCCATAGTGACATCAGTCACTTCATAAAGAACAAAATGATGTGCTATTCGCTGCTCTCATGGATGGTTGTAGAGAAACAAGATTTCATGGCGAATCAGCCATTGTATTAGTATGAATCCAGATGGTCTGGTAAAATTGCGCATTGTTATTGGTCAAAATATCCAAAATCTCACAATCAATAATGTGAAAAATGATCTTCCATTACCTCTCACTCACCATGATAGAAAACATTCAAAATCCAATGATACTCAGTCAGTGGTCAAAATGAATTTTCCAAATTCAGTCAGACAGCATAAATGACCCTGCTATTCAAATAGTAGATAATTGCAGGAAGCACTAGAATAATTGATGGCTCACTCATCAAAGAAGATAAACATGCTTCTAGATTCGACGAAACAATTGATGGAGGCTGGTAATGGCCCAGTTACCACCTTGCGGATTTTGCGACTCAGCAAACGAAACGTTTCCTATAAAGTGTACAAAAACAGGCTTCCGTTGACTTCTTGATTACGTTAGTATTGTGGTTGTCTCAATTTCGTGTACTCATATTTTCTCATATTCATATTTATTCGTTTCCCTTCCATTATTATATTTTAATTTGATGAATGTCTCAATAGTTCCGGATCAGATCATGAGAAAACATATATTGCCTAGGCTGAATGCTAACCTTAGAATAACAAGAAATGCAGACAGCGAACTGCGTTGTTCTGTTCATGATCATCAGAAAATTGTTTTGGTTTGAGATTGACGTCACTGCTATTTTTGGGCCCTTTGTGCTGATCGAACTCTGCAATACCAAAATCGACAACTTGAAGTTAATTGGGAATTTGTTTGGGTAACGCTGAATGAGAATGAAAGGAACAGATCATTGCTTGCTGATTTGGAAAGAACTTGAATTGCATGGGATACTAACAAAATGATAGGATGTCTGAAATCAAACCAGAACAAGAAGGGAATGAACACTCTCTTCTGAACTTCTATTGGAACAAAAAGAAAAATTTTGATATACGAAAAAACATTTTCACTACGAAACAAATGATGTGTATTGAATCATAACTCAGCTTATCTTTCTACAGAAAATGAAGAACTGTACGAAGCCTTCTGGAACTATGCGAACATAATGAGAACATTTGGTACTGGGATATTCTGAAAAATGTCTTTCAATGATGATGAATAATAATTTCGATCAACGATGATGATTTTGATATAATTATAGCTGAAAATTATCCGAAATTGGCGAAATGTCATCGAAAATATCCAAAATAACTCGCAAAGATGAAACAATAGTCTAAAGGCATCTCACGTCTAGAAACATGCCTGACATAGATTGAGATACTATTGGTTGAGTGTTAGAAAGTATTTACCCGTCTCATACACGCTAACTCTGCCTTTTGATTGTAAGCAACGTTGTTATAGGTGAATATATTCATCTATTCATTTTCACACTTATCATCAGTAGAAGCAATTATCATTATCATTATTATTATTTGACCAACTGTGAGTTTTCAATACTCATGTCATTGTTGCAGTTGGAAGGATTGGGCACACCATTGTCCATGTACCAACTATTGATAAAAATGATCGTTCGATTTATGTACGAATTTATGGATGCTCATGACATAGCGCTTCATCGTATAGGCTTACTCGAATCAACCCTGCCAAATTTCATCGACTACAGTGCGATCGATGTAGTATTCTCGCTCTCACAATAAGTGTATTCCTGTCACATCCAATAAAAAAATCACATATCTGTGTGATGTTCTCCATTGCGATGAGAATAACATCAGAATCTGAAACGAGATAATTGAAATATCAGATGAAGAGAAATGTTGGAAGTGATTGAAATGTGATGCACTTCCGGATTCGACACTACAAACCTTAGAAAGAACAGCTGGGCTGGTTTCGTCTAGAACTCCATGATATACCTACATTGTACAGACGATGTAGCTAACCAGCTCTACCACCTGGCCACGATATTGATAACAGTATTCAATTATTGTTCAAGGCATGATATAATTGTTCCTATTTTGTATTTGGTGCAAGTTCAGTTCGTGTGCTTGATAATCTGCGACACCAGTTTCACATCAATGGAGCAAAAAATCCCTACCATCTTGAGAACAGTGGTAGGCATACAAAAAGTGAATGAATTGGAGGACACATTGCAAAATATCGATCAGCAGCTGAAAACCAATGATTTAATATTCTACGTCATAGGGGAAGACCCAATTGATGATACTGTGGAAATACCGTGAAATACTTTTGAGAAATAGCTCAAACTCCACACTACTGTCATGTTTTTCGCGCAACTCATCAATTCGTGGTGAAGTTATTAAAGCAGTGCGCAACAACCTAGTCTTCGTGAAAGTGGATGATTTGCAAGTAAGGCCAGGAAGGATATTATGCTTGAAGTAACTCTAATATTCTTGTTAGTGCAATCAATCGAATGTCCGTAGAAGATTTGTGGAATATTCTAGGAAATTTAAATTTACGTTACGTGAATCTTCACCTGACTTTCAGATTATATATAAAACTATTCATTTCCCTAAAGATTCAGTACCAAGTTCATCCGGAAACGAAACTGCAAACCAACCCAAGATGAGTCAATTCGAATCTGAATACTCAAATTGCATCCCAGAATTCAATGGGAATCCAAATGAATTGAATCGTTATATTTCTATTCGTGATCAAACAATTCGAAATTTCTATGATATTGCCAACCCAAATAGTTTTCATAACAATTATCTATTCGATTCACTCATATCAAAACTCACTGGTAACGCTACAAACGCTGCAGAGAAACTTTGCAGATCAGAGATATGAAGCTTGTCTCAAAAGAGACTCAACCACAGCAATTTCACTATCGATGCTTGAAAATTCTCGATCCTCAATCTCTTTCGAAGTCACGTTGATATTCATGAAGCAAATCTCGAAGCAAAAGTTTTGAAACGTAATTTGTATAACGAAATGAAACTAAAAACATTTCAATCAGGTCTTAGGGAACCTCTTGGAACTACAATTCGCTATATGAGACCAAAATCTATGAGTGAGGCTTTACAACTCGTGATCCTAGAAGATAATACTCATTTCTTTCAAAATTAGACTCAAAATAGGCATTTTTCGAAAGAAAATGATGTTTCAGCAAGGCAACCGCCGCAACAAAGATACCCGAAAAACGTTTCGAATAATTCCAATAATTCGAATGATCGGTATAAGGACCATAAACCAACAACAACATTTCTTCATCAGTAAGTTCAGATACAATCTAGACAGAATATTCGCCCACGAAGATTTTCCACAAACACTTGTATTCGGCAGAAATAATCAACAAAAAGCGAATGTTTTCAGATCAAATCCAAGAAATACATTTGACAGGCCTACTCCGATGAGTACAAGCACTAGAGATACTCACAGGCCCACGCCAATGAGTGTTAATACTAGAAAAACTTTCAGACCTATGAATAAATCTCAACAAAATCGAAATCATTCGAATTCACTACAATTTTATCAATCAATGCAACCCAGAAGAGCTCTCGTTTCAGAAGAGTTATATAATGCAAAATTAGATGGAAATCAGGATAATTCCCAAGAAGAATTCGATTATCCACCAAATGATTACTTAGCATATTACGAACAAGCATCTGACGATGAAAATGCTGCCGGTACGAGTAGAAATTTTCAGGAAACGTCCCACAACGACAATCCTTCTCAGAATTACATATCATTCCATTTAATACTACAAACGCAAGCGAACTGCCAAATATCATGCCTGAATGCAATATAAAAGTTGTTTCACTCCAATTTGGACAAAAATCGAACATTGAAATTTTTCCTTCTCAAATTTCACAATATCTCCAGAGGATTGATAGGTTTGGATAGTTCAAAATCATTTCAAGATACGATTGACTTCGATGAAGGATATTCAATCACGCCTCATTCAGAAATGAGATTACTCATTCAGAAAACACAAACAGATCTGAATCTGAATAAAGGTAATACTAGATCGGAACGAGTGAAAAAAATCAAAACATCGATCAATAATGGCGAAATTATTATCTCACATGAAAAGTACCACAACTGTGAGATACCAGAAAGTCTTCCGGTTCAACGACTATTTTTAATAATACTGTGAATAAGATAACTTCATATTTTTCTGAACCTTCAATTGTTGAAAAGTTTAACCGGGATCACATCCAAGAAGTAGAACTTCATAACTTTAATTGTTCTCCCAATCGATACTTAGATCCAACAAAAATTAGAATAGGTCGCTTGAACCAAAAACGAAACGAAATACTCAAACTTTGTGAAGGAGACATCGCATAAAACATCGAATAAAAACCGCAAATGAATTGCCAGTATATTCAAAATCGTATCATAATCCGTTCATCCATGAGCGAGAAGTAGAAAATCAAATGAAGAAAATGCTTGACCAAAACATCATAATACCTAGTAATTCACCGTGGTCGTCACTTATATGGGTCGTACCAAAAAAGGCTGATGCTTCAGGTAAGCAAAAGTGGAGAGTCGTGGTAAACTATCGTAAGCTCAACGAAAAAACCGTTGGTGATAGATACCCGCTTCCAAACATATCAGACCTCATCGACAAACTGGGAAAATGTCAGTATTTCACTACCCAAGATTTGGCCAGTGGTTTCCACCAGATCGAGATGGATGAAAAGGATATAGCTAAAACGGCCTTCAATAAAGAGAATGGCCATTACGAATATTTGCGTATCCCTTTTGGTTTGAAGAATGCACCAGCCCCATTGCAACGTATAATGGATAACAAATGACGTGGAATCCAAAACGAGAAATGTCTAGTGTATTTGGACGATATAATAGTTTCCTCAACATCATTACAAGGACATCAAGAGAGGCTGAGATCTGTTTTCCAACGGCTACAAGATTCGAAATTCAAGACACAACTCGACAAATCCGAATTTTTGCGAAAAGAATTCGCATACCTGGGCCATGTTGTGACACCAGGGTGTCAAACCGAACCCTGACAGAATTCGCGCATCTGAACAATTCCCAATTCCAACTAATTCTGAACAAATGGAAGGTTCTCTAGGTTTACTAGGGTACTGTCATAGGTTCATGAACAACTTTGCTAAAATAACCAAACCGTTCACGAAGTGTCTTTGAAAAGGAGCCAAGATAAAACAAGAACAAAAATTTGTAGACTGTTTCAATACTCTTGAAAATTTGTTGATGAATGAACCGATACTTCAGTATCCGGTTTTTTCAAACCCTTCGTGCTGACGACAGACGCAAGCGACTTCGCTTCGGGCGCTGTTCTGACCCAAGGACAGAGTGCTAGTGATTTACGTATGGCATACGCTTCCCGATCTTTAAACGAATCGGAACAAAATCATTCAACGATCGGAAAAGAATTACTTAGGATAGTCTGGGCCACTGAATATTTCCGTCCATATTCATTCGGTAGGAAATCTGATATTGTTACAGACCACAAACCTTCAGAATGGCTATTCTCACTTGAAGATCTTGATTCAAAATTTACAAGATGGCGCATACAATTTAAGAAATACGACTTGAATATGAAATACGAAAAAGGAAGACTGAATTCCAACGCTGATGCTCTTTTACGCATTGGAATTCACACAAAGACAGTTTCCGACAAAATCAAAGACTTGGCAAGAAATATTTCGAACCAACCAATGAACCCTGGAAATGGAAAAATAATTCAAGAGATTTTTGACTCACAAGATGCGAACAAACAAAGCGATATAGACAATGTTTCCATACAAGTACAATCAGATGGGCCATTCGAGACATAGACGAAGTAAATGTGGAACAAGACGACAACACGATTCATTCCAATGCCGATCGATTCCCTGTAGTAGGAATTCCGAATTCCGACTCACCAGTAAACTTCGGTCAGAATCAAATATTGATATCAACGGTACTGCATTCTCTCGCAAAGCCGAAAATGACTATTTCATTTGAGAGGAAACAACGAATGCAAATTTTCGAGAACAATTTCGGAAGTGACGTTGTACAATTCATGAAAGTTTATATTGCACCAAATGTACAGTGTTGTCTGTATTTTAAAAATCCAATATCTATGATAAATTCTCAGTAGTACTGCAAACATATTCCAAATGGCCTTCAATTAAATTGAAAAAATGCAATACATTACTAATCGACTACTAATGACAGACAGAAAAGATATTGAAGAATTAATAAAAAACTAAACGAAACCGTCCAGAGAATTAGATAGAGATACTATTGGCCCCACGTCAAAGAATCCGTACAAACTCACATTAATGAATGTGGATTAGGCCAACAAAGTAAATACGAGCTACATCTCATTTCTTTTCATCTGTGGACAACACGAAAGGGAAACCTATGAAGTTCGAGGAACATCGTTTTAGCCAGTGGTGGAATTTTGGGAGAGAAGGACGGTGTGGGGATTTCTCTTGAAAGTTTGGAGGTTGTTAGCATCAGGAAAGACTTCACTAGGCAAAGAATTCCACAACTTTGCCGTTGTATTGATGAATAATGCTTGGTATAGCGATGTTCGACAGGTCTCGAGCCTGACAGTGTAGGGGTGACCAGCCTGAGCTCGTCTGGTTTTTCTACTAGGAATCAAGAGTGGTGGCATAATATATGATATTTCCGTTGAGCACCGACCATGGAAGTACCTCTAAAGAAGGCAGAGATCGCCGACCTTTCTACGATGATCTAGAGAGGTCAATGATTTGGTGAATAGCTCTCTTCTGAATTGAATCTGAGAGCTTTAGCGTATGTTTGGGGGCTGAGCCCCAAACATGTGAACGGTACTCCAGGTCTGGTCGAATTTGTGCTTTGTAGATCATGAGCAGTTGCTGAGATGTGAAGTATCTCTTCGCACGGACTAGAGAACCAAGTTTCTGTGAAGCAATTTTCGCAATGGACCCTACATGATCGTCCCATGAAAGAGCACTGTTGGTGGTTACACCCAGCATGGATATTGACGACCTCATAGGAACAGTGGTACCCGACATCATCAAATTGGGCATTGTGTGATCAGCCTTCTTGGTGAACATACAAGCTTGAGTTCTAGTTGCATTGAACTGTATTAGATTCCCAGATCCCCATTTCAGAATTCTTGTCAGATCCTCATTTGAAGCATCGACCTGTCCTCGTCTTGCACCTCTGGCCTAGTTGGATGATATAGTGGCTCTAGAGGAAAAGGCGGGATGAAGTGTACTATCATCTGCGAAGCTATGAACTGGGCTGGAGGTCACATTCAACAAATCATGTATTTGGAGCGAGAACAAAGTTGGTGCCAAGACAGAGCCTTGTGGAACACCAGCATTGATCGTCATTGTTTCAGACGAGACCCCCTCTACCACCACGTAGAGTGATCTATCTGCAAGAAAACTTGATAGTGAAAGACACACTCGGTCAAATGCTTTGGAGATATCTAAGGCTACAGCCAGAGACTCCCCATGTCTCTCGATTGACACCTGCCACTTATGTGTCACCTAGGCAAGCAGGTCTCCTGTTGACCTCTGGTGACGGAAGCGATATTGCCGGTCGTTCACGATTCTTGAGCTCTCTAGATATCGGATGAGCTCGATGTTGATTGCTTTTTCCATTACTTCAGAGATCACAGATAGAAGTGCAATCGGTCTATAGTTGTTAGGGAGGGTTTTCTTGACCTTCTTTGAAATCGGTTGGACCCTAGCTTTCCTCCAGTTGGAAGGAAATACGCCGAGTTTGTACGAGAGGGTGAACAACCTGCAAAGAACATGTTGGGAAGTTCCTGGCCTCGTGGATCCAAGGTAGAATTGTCTGAGAACATTTTGGCGAAGGTGTTATAGCCATTGTATTATCATTCCTTGTTAGGGGAGGAAATGAGCTAGAAGTGAAATTACTCCCGATTGTTCAAAACACATTCTCCTCAAAGGAAACTCAGAAAAAAACATGCGAATGCCATCCCAGTTGTCTGAATTGTGATGCCAAACAGTGCGTGGAGGTGTTGGACTGGTTCGCGGAGTGATGTAAGGACATATCGTGGAGATGAGTGTGTGTCGTCTGAGTTTCCTAGTGGTGCACGGACTTTCACTTCATACGGTTCCGGATTGTTAGTGAGGAACACGTCGAGCGTATTGGCATAATGATTGCTGATATCAGGGATCCGAGTGGGTTCATTTATCAGTTGCTCAAGACCATAGGTGATAGCGAAAGCCTCGGCCAGACGTCCTGCATCGTCTGTTTTGTTCGAGAATTTGACCCAGGTGGAGTTGTGGACATTCAAATCCCCCATGATGATGATTTCAGCTGCTGAGTGATTGTGTTGGATGAAATCGAGTTTTAGAGAAAGAAATTCGGAGAGGTCACCAGGAGTTGGTTCGTTTGGTGATAGATAAAGGCAGCAGATGAACTTTGTCTATTTGTGGTTATCGATATTGAGCCACATTACATCGAATTCTTTTGGAAAAGAGACATAAACCTCTTCTGAATCCTCCTCATCCGAATGGAAATGAATATGACTAATATAACAGCAATGAGACCCTTCGAAATGATACATTTAGATACCTTCACTCTCGAACATTCAAAATTTCCAACGATAGTAGATAGCTTTCCAAGATATGCACAGGAGTATCATTTGAACTCATCCTGCGGAACCAAAATCACTGACAATTCAATTGAATTCTTTTCTCATCACGGTACCCCTGAACAAATACTAGTTGACAACGGCACTAAGTTTGGAATCTCTGTGGTAACTGAACTGCTGAAATTACATAAGATCGACACACACTTTTGCAGTCCAGATCACTCGCAATCCAATGGGATCGTCGAAAGATTTCATTCGACGATAACCGAACATATTCGACTGTTGAATACTAAAGGTTTTTCAAAAACTCCAATCCGGATATAATCTATGATGCAATTATGGCCTTTAATCATTCTTCATATTTCGCGACAAAATTCAAACCTATTGACATTGTGAATGGACACATCATAGAAAACAACCCTTTCAATATGGAAATCGATCAAATATTGGTTAACGACTATATTATTGATCACAGGGAAAAATCAAAATTACTCTATTCCAAAATTAATCCAGATCTGAGCGCACTCCACTCTAAGAATATACAGAGGCCCGATGTTAACCAAGACAAACCCGAGATCGAAGACGGTTTCAACCACATCACAAGACAAAATTCACATGGACAATTCAAGACGACCACTGAAACAGACGTACACCTCAAAAAAATTAATATTTTCTCTACGTTATTTCAGAATCTCGGGGATCTTTGGCCTCCAGGAAAAATTCAACTGCAAAAACTAGGGAATAACCCTGGCATCATTCGTGTTAAACTCGGTGTAGTGGAGGTTGAACAGTACACACATGCTCTCATTCATCGATCATATCGGAATAAGGTAGATGAAAATCAAAATCTCACAATATCACGAGCCTCATACTCACCATAAGGATCATTCATTTGACACAGCAAACTATCTGGAAATCTTACAATTCACTGAAGACAAGGTGGAAGCGAAATTGAGAAATATACTTCTACACCATAATATCCAAAGGATTGATGGCTTAGGATCAATTTTCAAATGGAAATTCAGATGCCTATGATGGCCAACGTTACCAACAAATGATTTCACAACTAGAATCAAATCAAAAACAGATAATATCAAATATTGGAAGACAAAATTCTCTATCCCTGAATGTTATAGATAAATTCAATGAATCAGTCCAAAGAATTAATCACAATGAACAACTAATCACTTCAAAATTGAACCAAATTGCTTTGATAGTCGAAAATCATACGTAGAGAGGAAATTCAATGTTGATGAAAGATATTCTGAATCATATTATAAACATGTATGAGATAATCAATTCAATACTCCAAGATATTAGGAACTCTATCACCTTTTCGAAATTACAAGTTATGCACCCAAGCATCATCTCAATACAAGAATTGTTCGTCGAATTGAAGAAATTGAATTATTGATAATACAGAATACTCTGAGAGACTGATTGAAATTGATAGTTTCATATTGAACAACGAAATCACATATATTCTTCATATCCCAATAACGTTTCCTCTTGATTTCGAATTCTATCATCTTCATTCAGCCCCTGTATATTCTGATGGTCAATTTGAGGCAATCATCCAGAGGAATGAATTCGTGATCAGAAATGTACTTTGCATTTCTGATTTCGATGGTATATTTGCGACAATTAAGAACTACGAGAAATCGAAGATGTACCTTGTGAAATTCAGCTGCTTGACATAAAAAACACCTCCACGTGCCGCCAAACTCGAGTCCACCTGACGAGACCAATTTTGAGCCATCTCGATACATCTAACCAATGGATCGGACTGTTTCCATCTAATCAACATCAAAACTTGAATTTCGTGGACAAGGAGAAATACAGAAATTGATTGGTACGTTCCTGATCGAGATTCCTATGGGCTGCAGAATTATCATCGATCAACTCACCATAGCCAACGAACAACACTATGTGAATCCAAATGAGCCAGTTCTCATATATGACCTTATTATTGCTGCCGCTTGCTACGTATTCTACAAGAAGTTCGCCAACAGGGTTGAAGCCACAGCAACCCCACAGATCGACCATCATGATGTTCGTCTTCCTCTCTAACCCTATGAGCCGAATCTATGGGAGGAGGAATTATGTCTGCACTCTACATGGGTTCCCATAAAAGGATGCTGATATCGCAGATCCCACAGTTCAAATTCCATGAAGTCGCTGTTTCCATGAAATCAGCAGGATCGTCTTCGACACCGAGAGAAGCGAGTTCCAGCTCAGTTCATAACTCACATTCATATGTTAAACATCATATTATAGTTTTTCTTCATCTTCACACATATACATGGAATGAAGTTTCCAAAGAGAGACTTCAAGCTATCATAATTATTATTCATGAATGATGTGGGAACAACTGTATCATATTCTCATAACATAATTAATAATTAATTTGAAAAATCATTTCCAATTGAAACAATCAGATGTGGCGAGGGGAAGGAAGTTCAGTGGTTGGATATCAAAGGGAATCATATAATCATGTGAATATAAACGATCCATTGTCAGTTTGAAAAAATGCCAACCACAAAATTTCACAATGATAACATATATAAATAAGTACTACAATACATTGAAAAAAGTCAAACACGCTGCAAAGCAAATATATTACAAAAAAACACATCATCGAGTCTACGAATATAATTTCAACAACGTGGAATGTAGTGAATCACTTATCGAATGGAAAACAAAAACAATCTGTCAATTGAAGTGAATGATGTCGAAACAACAGATTCTGCAGGAATTGCAAATTCTTCCAAAAACCTATTGCTAGATGCTGTTAACTCGGTGGTACTCAGAACCTCTAGCAAATATGAATATACACATCATCTTAGTAAAAATAACTATCAGGAGAATTCGCCATTCGGATTTCCACAATTGACAGAAACAGAAATAGTTTCGATGATGAAAAAATGAGACCAAAAAAATCAACTGCGTATGACGATATTCCAACCACTCCGATGCGAAATAATATCAGCTTCTCCGAGAAGCCAAACACATTCTTGGTGATTTTATCGTTGATTCAAGGAATTCACCCAAGCACTTTTGAAATCATTATCATCATCATACCCTTATTCAAAAAAGGATAAAGGAATACACTTGATAATTACCGAGGAATCTCTATGTAACCAGCAATTTCAGAAATCTCCGAGTGTGCAGTGGAAATTCAATTGAATAATTATATCACATTGAATAATATATCAGTGTCATCCCAGTTCGGCTTTCGACAAGGTATAAATACTTCTGATGTAATTGCCTCAATATTGGAGCAAATCTCTCAGGTAATAGAAAAAAAAATATTGTCTTCATATATTTTGTGACTTTTCGGAGGCATTCGATTATGTTGATTCTGAAATTCTTCTGGAAAAATCAAAGTACTACGGCGTGCATGGAGAAGAAGGAAAGTGGTTCAGAAGTCATTCAACAGAGAGACAGATGAGTGTTGAAGTATCAGAAAGTGCAACAAAAGTGAGATCAGGGTTTGTTGAATACTTCTATGTGTTAAGTGAAATGCTCAAGCAAGTTTTCAAGTTGTGACATATTTGAGATGGAAGATGAAAGGAACGAATGTTTCATCGAAACGCTTATCAAACGAAGTGTTGGATTTATTGATGGAGTGGAGGAAATAAATGATTCCTTATGTAATTCATCCACGGAATAGACATATTCTGGAAGATGAGTCATGAACGATGTCTCAGATGAACTAAGTCATGAAGTTCAAGATAATACATGTACAGGGTTCTTTGCAACGAGCTAAGTCTATATGTATATGGAAAACAACTAGGACTATTTTCATTAAATTTTTTGTACAGAATGTTCTCGTTGAGCTTGTTCCGGCCGATCCCTTCAGATTTGAAGATTTAGAGCTGGAGATCCCTTCAGAAATATGATATTTTGATATATACATCAAAATTCATCGTAGATTCCGAAAATGCAATCAAATATGGGGTATTCAATTTGAAATAACGAGGGTTGAAGTTCACTACCAGTATGAGCAGTGGTGATACGAAGCTCTAGATAAAACAATCTCCTTGGGAACTCTCATTTCAGAAATATAGCCCTAGTAGTTTTACATGAACATATCGACTCAGCTCATAAGAATTCACCATCTGAAATGTGGGTAGGGACATGGGATATCAGAGTGAAATTTCATGTGCATGTTTCGACATGATCAGGACTTAGAAATATAAGACAATAAATACTCTAATATATTTGGGATCGAAACACATCGAGGTCTCATGTATATTTCTCCAAAATGCTGAAAAATGACCAATTATTTCTTTAGGTCACATCATAAACAGGCATTACTCCGAAGCTTGTTTACTAACAGAAGTGCCGTTTGCTTTGTGATCCATGATAACGAAGCTATTTTCAGTTCACGTAATCTGAATTCTCTGAATTCACTTCAGAAATCCGTAAATCGTAATGCAACTGAGGGCCATATATTCAATGGGAGTTTGATCAGCTTTACTGAGTTTTCCATCTAACTATAGATTGAACCATTATGCGAACTATTCTCAAACTACTGTAGGTGACATTTTCTATTGTGTTTGAATCGAGATCAGACGCATTGCCGAAGCAGAACGCAGAAAAATACACAGAATCTAAAGAAAACTTCCGAACTCTGTTTCACACGAATTATATCACCGGTTCCCATCAGCTTCCCAAGAACTGGAATCCTGCATCGGCGTTCCCATGGACCGCTCCGATTTCGCTGACACTTTGTGAATCTTCTTGTTTCATTTTGTTAATTCCCGAGTTCAGTCAGAATCATAACTTCATACCATCAACATCTCATAATATTGTACTCTTGTCGAAATAAATTGTTTTTAAAAAGAGACTTTGTCAGTTCGAAAATGAAATTGGCGCAGTCGGTAGGATGGTCGGGTTTGGTGCATCGAGCATTGGTTTTTGTTTCTACAATTAATTGGCTTTTGTGCGGTTTTCCGACTTCTCGTCGGAAAGAGTGGATCCTAGAACTTCAGGCAACCCAGTCCATCAAGGACCTATCCAGCGGAAGTCAACCAGAACCAACCGAAGAGGGAAAGGACAAGAATCATCTTTCTCTGCGAAGTAGTGGACCTGGTGAAGATCAAAAATTCGGCAGAACCGGCTACTTCTTCATAAGTTAGGTGAACGATGAGCAAAGTCATCTTCATATTTTTAGCGTCGTCTTCTCCTGACTCAGACGACCAAGAAAGTATTCCAATAATGAATACTAATAGTAATATCGAAAGAAATAATCAAGTGATAACTGTTTCTTCAAATATGGCCTATCAAGATTTCAAACCTGATAATTTGAAATGCGTCCCTGAATTTGATGGAAACCTCGATGAATCAAATAGATTCCTTATAACTTGCGAGAGTATAATTCAAAATTCTCACTACGTTACGAATGCTAATAATTTCTTGAATACCTCTTTGCTTCACTCACTTATCGGAAAATTAACCGGTAATGCAAGATTAATGGTAAATATTCAAAACGTTAAGAATTGGCAAGAGCTGAAACATACCTTGTATCGTAATTTCGCTGACCAAAGAGACGAGGCCTGCCTCAACAGAGATCTAGTTATGCTCGCACAATCTCCGAACGAGTGACCTCAACAATTTTTCGATCGTGTTATTCATCTTTTGGATCTCTTGTGCTCGTATATAGATGTACACGGAGCTCAAGGTCCCAGAATTCTAATGAGAAGAAATCTTCATAATAATTTAGCCTTGAAATCATGTTTGATTGGATTGAGAGAACCACTTGGAAATACAATCAGATGTATGCGTCCCGTTGATTTGAACCAAGCACTTCAATTCATCACCCGAGAAGAAAATAATCAAAATCATCAGACTCACTCTCATCAGGATAGTCTACTAATAAATAACCGATTAGTTAATAGACAACCAAATTTCCAAATCAGACCAAACTACAGATCACAACAAAATTCATACCAAAGGAATCGAAACTATTCAAATTTTAGCCAGCGATCAACTTTCAACCTTAGACCAACATTCAATCAAGCGAATAATCAGTTCTCATAACAACCGATGGATTTCCGAACAAGACCGAGTCAACCTCAGAGATCTTTCGGAAGTCCTCAAGATTTCAAATCACAACAATATCGCGGTACAAATGTTTCTACATCTAACCCAAATTTCAAACCATCATATAATCAGACACCAATGTCAGTTACTACCAGACAAACCTATCGTCATAATAATCAAGCAGGGCCCTCTCAATACATGCCAACAACAGAAGAATTTCAGTTCAGAAGAACTTTACAAAACTGAAGTTGATGAATCAATACCTCAGTCGCAGTATGAACGAAATAACGAAAATAATCATTCGAAGCCATATGACGAAGAAAATTAATATTTTTATGATGAAAATTTCTGCTCAGATCATACGAAAAGCAACCCGAGGTGAATCAATCAATAATTCCATACAATACTACGGATTATAGTGAATTACCGTATATAACCTTTCCAGAACATAATCTCAAGATATCAATAGACACAGGATCCACAGAATCCTTCATAGATCCTGAAATTGTATTCAAATAGGACAAGAACAGAGTTGAATTTAATGAAGATTTCCCCATGGACCGAACAGGTCATTGAAGTGAAAACTTCTATCGAGAACGGAGGAATTATAATACTCCATCAGAAAATCCATAACTGTGAAATACCAGAGTGTCTTACTGTTGCAAGAAATGGCGAAGCCATAACTTCGATTTTGAATATTACGACGAAGTCGATTACTTTAGATTTTTCTACTCCGCTTGATGTTGAAGAGTTTGACATACGTGATATCCAAGAATTCAATTCCAATAATTTTCATGATACCCCTGAACTGAAATTAGACGAATTTGACTATAGTATAACTTATGAACGAGGCAAATTGAATTCGAACGCTGATACTTTGTCGAGAATCGAAACTCATACTGGAGAGACCGAAAACGTTGATCAATCAATCGAAAATCTAATAAGGACACAAGCAAATAACCTTCCAGACCCAGATTTGAACGAAATTTTTGGCGAAACATCACATAATAGAGTTTCAAATCAATAAGACAATATATCAATGCAGGTTCAACCAGATGAAAATAAAAACTTTGATTGATGATATTGATCAAAATGACGACGATGATATCACCATTCATACAAATTTCGAACAGAATCCAATAGTCGATATTCCCATATCGGAATCTCCCATTAATCACGGTCAAAACCAAATTATATTTCAATCTGTACTACATTCACCAGCTGAGATAAAACTCATCATTCTATTCGAGAAAAAACAAAGATTCTACGTTAAAATTTCAGAAAACCAATTCGAACACGACGTCGGTAATTTTATGAAAAATTACGTTGTTCCAAAAGTTTCTTACCATCTATATTTCAGCGAACCAAATATGTATGAAAAATTCTCGGATGTCGTTAGAAGATATCTCGTGTGGCCCTCATTTATATTGGAACGTTGTTCAAAGAAGGTAACAGATGTTACAAATGAGGACGATATTCCGGAAATAATGAAAAACTATCACGAAAGTGAAACCAATCATCGCTGCATTGACGAAACCAAAAATGAAATCAAAATCCAATACTATTGCCAGATCTTGAAAAATCGATCCAATCGATTCATAAATGATTGCGAATTGCGAGATTTGCCAACAGAGCGAATGCGAGAGAAAACCTGTTGAAATGCAAATGAATATAACCCCAACAGCCTGTGAACCATTTGAAATTATCCACTTAGATACGTTTACACTAGAACAAACTGAGTTCTTAACAATTATCGATACTTTTTCTAAATATGCACAAGCATATAAACTACAAACTTCAAGTTCAACTGAAGTTACCAATAATCTGATAACCTTTTTTTTTCACACCACGGTGTTCCGAAACAAATCACTGTCGACAGAACAGAATTCAAAAACACTGTCATAACCGAACTTTTGACCCTCCACAAAATAAAACTCCATGTCTGCTCACCAAATCATCCTCAGTCTAATGGTGTTATAGGAAGACTACACTCTACATTAATAGAGCATATTAGATGGTTAAAGACTCAAGGATTTCAAAAAACTCCGATCAATTTGAAAATGACATACGCGATATAAGCCTATAATTATTCGATACATTCCGCTACAAAATTCACGCCCATAGAGGTTGTGAACGGACATATCAGTAACGAAAATCCTTCAGACATAAACATCGATAGAATTCCAGTCAATGATTACGTCAATAATCACAAAGAAAAGACCAAAATATTGTTTTCGAAAATTAATCAAACTTTCAGAGATAATAAAGAAAAAAGTTATATCGAAATTGAACGAAAACCGTGATATTCCCGAAATATTTAGGCAAACCGATGAAACCTATTTGATGAAATTCATTCGGCAGAAAGACGCTTATAAAATTAATAAGCCCACTGAAATAGGAAGAGTGAACGAAAAACGCAAAACAGTCACAACAACCTCTCAAGCTAAAGTCCATATGGATAATCTTAAACGATTAGTTAGGATTATAAATATTTCAGATTCCCCATCGTGGTGGGATACCAAGAAACAATCCAAATAAAAAGCTTGGACTCCAACCCTGGACTCCTACCAGTTAGGAACAGCCAAAGTGCAAGAGTACATATATACATTCATACATTTTTTCGGCTTGAACCCCATAGTTGACGAAATCGATAGACCTGAAAACTTATATGGAATATTGCTGGAGACTCTCAGTGCGAATAAAAATTATTCAGACGGTGCTTCAGAAAATTTACGAATTTTAACTCTCACAAAAGAAAGAACAGGGATTAGGGTACAATAAATCATTCCACAGCCGAAACGTACCACGAGATTTTTGAAGAATGGTCTCGGATCATTTTTCAAAGCAGTATTCGGAATTTCAGATGCCAAAATCAAAACAGAAAAATCACCCACAACGAGAAAGAATTAGAATCCAAAATATATCAAATGGCCTCATATATAGGATTCAGCCAAAACCTCAGTCATTCACTCATGCTGAAAGATCTTATGAACCATATGGTGAACGTTTATCAAATAATCAATTAATTTCTTCAAGATATAGAAAATTCAATGACCTCATTCGTACAATGAGCTTTCAAAACTTAAATACTCAATCAGTGCAGCACAACTACCATTCGAAATGACACTAGAAAATATTTTATTGATTGAAAAAATTATAGACATTGATTGTTATATCAAAAATAATAAAATGACATATCTATTACATTTACCCATCAGCTTCAGAAAAACATTCAATTATTATCAATTATATTCAATACTCGTACCTAGTCTGAGTGAGTTCAAGACTATTTTACCAAACGATAGATACCTCTTGAAAAGTGATTTGTACTTTTGGATGACCTCTGTACCAAAATCGTCCCCAACTACTTTGTATGCAAGAAGATAGACTTAACAGAAGCCGAATCTGATGGCCCATGCAAAATCCAACTTCTATATAGGAGAAACCCTTCAAGCTGTCAACAAGTTCCTGTCAGGTTCTCGAAGCCCATCATCAGACAACTAGAATCGAAGCAATGGATAGCAGTCGTTCCACAAGAACATACGGTCAGCCTCAAATGCCGAAAAAAAGAAGAAATCATCCGGTTACGTGGTTCATACCGAATGGAAATTTCCATCGGATGCCAAGTTATAATCGATACCGAACACATGTCCAATGAAGAGGAATCAATGAATTATCGCCAATTTATCCTTTTTCCGCAACTGAATCAAAGTCTAACAAGACAGCAAAATTAGACCATTCACCTAGAAGATACCGATTTGGACGATCTTCATCTCATAACGAAGAGAATCATCGAAAACCAGCCGAACTTGCAGCACACCAGTATATCCCATTTTTCTTCTATGTGGGCCATCATCTTGGATAGAAGAATACGAGCAACCTAACCCAGGACATAAATTTGGTAGAGTTTCAACTTCCTCGCTCCACTGTATAAGTTGAATCTTCAGGGGGAGGAATTATATCACCGGTTCCCATAAGCTTCCCAAAATCTGGAATCCTACATCGGCGTTCCCATCATACCTTCATACAATCAACATCTCATAATATTGTACTCTTGTCGAAATAAATTGTTTCTGAAAATAGACTTTTCCAGTTCAAAAATGAAATTCACGTTAAAATACGCGTGACGAGTGACAGTCAAAGATGTCTAGCTAGTGAAAAACTACGAAATCATGTTGTCATCAGTTCAGCAGCTCAAGGGACCATATTTTCAGGGTTGATATGATTCATTCTCAGATATGGTGAGCGAAAGAATATAAATATTTTTTTTTTCGAAAAACAAGGTGCCACTTACAAATAGACCATTCCTCTTTTAGTTGTCTGAATGTTGAATACCATGAGAAGTGACATTCTGAGGCAGATCATGAATCTGTCTTCACTTCAAGTGTATAGAAATAGTTATAATTTCTATCATAGATTTTTGAGATGACGAGATCACGAGATAATATAATTTCTATTATCGATTTTTGAGATGACGAGATTGAATCTCGAAAATATATGAAGGATAACATTCTTGAACTAGGTTCATCTTGAGAACCTTCGTTGAGAAACTGAAAGAAAATTAGAAAACAGGGTCAGTCCATATCATTGAGTTATCTCTGATTGAACAACCGACCCTGAAAGTTTTATCAGGAAACGGACCATATACCCTAAACTAAGCATCGTCTCTGTTCATGTTCGTAGAAGACATACCTCGGAATTCGTTGATCGGTGCTGGTAGATATATGAAAAGATAATCCTGATGCTCCACAGGGAGCCGCGTCGTGTTCCACCAAATTGAATTGATCTCTTTCTGCACTCCACTACCCACACTGTAAAGCGAGCAGTATTATCACCGCGGAAGAAAAAAAAATAGCTGTTTGACGACGCGCCCGTCCTCGGCCGATACCTTCGAGAAGTGATATACACCTGTCTGGAGGATTCTCCGACGAATCCTTCTTTCCGGAGACCCCACCAAAGAGAGGAAGAAGAAGAACGACTGGCCGACCGCCTTCTGACCCAGACACGACAGAACAGTTACAACACATCTTATTAAGCATCTCTCGCCGCTCCGAGAAAAATTAGCCCATTGAACTATTTAGCTAACATTAAAAAGTGGCCGGCCCTGTTCTCCACTTATTTACGTGCGACGTTGTGTGTTATGGTCGTTGACGATAGAGAGAGAAGGAAGGACCATTCGCATAACTACAGTAATTTGTACTGAGTGACCAATTTTCAACATTATTCATGATGCATAGAAATAACTTCCTACGTGTTTAAATTGAAATTTTGAATGAAAGCATTGCTTTCAACTATATCATAACCATATATTTTTGATGAGCTCGAAAGATATGAATCAAACTCTAGAGAAGCATATAGACTATTCCAGTTATATAACTTATATCATGTTTCCAAATGGTTAGAAGGTGAGCAGGATAGGAAAGATGTTCAAAAAGTGAGCATTCTCAATTTTGCTTATAGAACCTATCTCAAAACAAAGTTTTGTTTGTTTGAGAAAAAATTGTACATACGTCGTACATAAGTACTAAGACTTTTTTTTTTCTAAAAAAAAAAACTCTTTCCCGAAGAGCTCGTTTCGACTAGAAGATTTTGAATTAAACCAGAATTCGAACTCAACATCGCTATGTTCGATGAAACACCCTATGAATCATTGTATTTTTCATATCTACACTGAATTGACTAGATCTCCATCCATATCTTCATATATAAGAAGGATACACTTTCCTATCAATTCCAGTTTTTGAACTTTTTTCATGTCAGACCATGTAAGACCTCTATGAAGTCCTTTCGACGAGCCATACTCTCGAGATGAAATGTTTGTGATATGAAAGTACGAGTAAGTTGCTCATTTTCCTCAATAAAATGATTAAAGTCGTCACCAACTCTTCAACAGGAAGAGATAGATCGTCCTCCTCCTTCCTGTACTTTCTTCTTTCGAATGTTTTCGTCTCGCGTTCTTGTCTGGTCGAATCTTGGAACCGCTTTCATAAATCGATATCAAGAGTAATACTACTATGCTGTGATGCCGTAATCACAATTCGACATAACAGTTCAATCAAATCGTCGGGATCCGAATATTCGTTTTTGTCCGATGGGAGAATAATTTCTTATATTACACAAAATGCCATGAAAACAGTCGCAAATTATTCATTCGATGTACATCCAGTCCATTCAGATTTCTTCGAAATGACTAGTTTATGATCGAATAGTAGACTACTAGAATTGAATTGAATGGTTGTTTGTTCCGCTACTACAAAATATGTACCTATGTTTCATAGGATCAGCAATTTATGTAATCCAATATAACTAAATAAACCTGATATTTTCACATCTCTATTCCTATCAACTGTTGATACGTGAATCTTTACTCTTGTGCACTGCAAGATTGATTCACAATCGAAATCAAAAAATATCAACTCCCTTATATCTTGGAACGAGAACGAATGAAAATGATAATGAATGAGTATTTATTAAAATGACGTTATTCTTTTAGGATTGTGTCTCGAATTTTCTCAAATGGGTTTAACAGATAATATGCAGAGTATTCCTAAATGGCATGTATATTGTAAGTCAAAAACTGCTCTCACCCACTTTTCAATATTATTTTCGCGATTTGAACAAGAAAGTTCATGCGAGCTCCAAATGGTTCAATATGGGCTACAAAGCTACTGTTCTCGCTAATGTACAGTGTCAATAGTTTCGAATTGCCACAATGAATCGAAGTTCTTTTGACTTGGGAGACCCTGTATTTTTCACTTCACTGAATGAAGATCAAACTTAGAACTAATCATTTAATATTGACAAGACCACTCGTTCTGTAGGCCCGATATATATTTGGTGTTGAAATCATACGACCCAGGGCCAGTACCAATTATTTTTTTGGATTTCTGATATTAATTCCCAAATGCAATGACTATGTTCAACACAAATTTGGTTCCCACAAAGAAGTAAAATACGATCTTTTATTTGTATATAGTTCTCAGTCAAGTGGGTGAATGAGTGAACACGTAGAGCTAGTAAAAGTTGAGACCTTTGTAGATTTGTATACAGGGTCGCTGATATGTATGGAAACGGTCGATTATTTCCTAAAGTAAGATAGCTAGCGAAAAATGTTAGGATACCAAAGTTGTAGGGTTTTTTCAAAATCCATTAGGCTAATGAAAAATTAGGTATACAAGATGAGTCGAAAAGTCAGGACGAAACAAAGTTGGTTTTTCTCTAATGGGACACCCTGTATATTATTCCACATTTCAATTCTGATCGAAATTCTGAACAAAATTGATACAGCGCATCATTTCCTAAATTCAACCGTTTTCGAGATATCGATTTTTGAAAATAACTCATGATAAATTATCCAAAAATGTTAGTCCATTGAGTTATAAGTCCATCAAGTTACCTTTGAAAGTTTCCAGCTCCATAACAACGCCGCGTCGTTCTTTTGTCTAACAGTGATGATCTTGACAACACATGTCAAAAATACATTTAGTGTAAATAAGTTTCGCGCAAAAATGGCATGTTCAACTAATACTGAGCGTATTGAAATTTTAATGATCATAGGATTCGGTGATAGAAAACGAAGTTGTGACCAAGTAGTGAATATTTTTAATGAATTGCATCCAAATCGGGAACCAATTTCTAAATCAACCGTTTCAAGAACATTGCAGCGTTTTCATGAAACTGGAGATGTCAAAGATCGACCAAAAAGTGGAAGACCAGTAAGCGTTACAAATGAAGAAAATGCTTTGAATGTCATGTTAGATGTGGTGGAAAATCCAATGAATTCGGCACAACAGAGGGCTTTGAATCATAACATGAGTCGATATTCCATTCAAAAAATTTGCAAACTGCCAAAATTCCATCCATATGAAATTCATTTGGTACAAGAATTGAGTGAAGACGATTTTGATCGTAGAATCGAGTTCTGTGGAGTTAGTATGGATAAATTAGGCGAAAATGTCAACTGTGTCAACCACATATTGTTTTCTAACGAATCTACATTTTGTTTGAACGGGCACGTAAATCGACACAACTGTAGGTATTGGTCAGACCACAGTGGATGGAGGAAGTTCACACTCAACGGCCACAAAAAGTAAATGTCTGGTGTGGCATTATTGGTGGACACGTCATAGGACCTCATTTTATAAACGGAAATTTAAACTCTGAACGATATTTATCACTTTAACAACAGCATATTATTCCAGAGCTTAGACGATTATTCCCGAATAATAACAATCCCAATTTGCCGGCAGAACAAATATGGTTTCAACAAGATGGGGCTCCTCCACATTTTGGACGTATGGTACGCGCATATCTAGATGAAAATTTTCCTAATAAATGGATTGGACGCAGGGGAGCAATTGAATGGCCAGCTAGGTCTCCCGATATGACCCCACTTGACTTTTTTCTATGGGGTCACATAAAAATGTAGTCTACAAAAATAGGCCGCCAAATATCGAAGAGTTGCAAAAAAGAATAAGGCATGAAATTTCTACCATTCCTCCTCACATGATTTCAGATTCACTACAAAATTTTGTTCAGCGAGTTCATTACTGTCAGGAGGTAAATGGTAAACACTTTGAGCACCTTATTAAATAGAATTTCAAAGAAAAATTTGTTGTTTATCAAAACTTGTTTTCCTCTCTTTTCCTCCTGTCTCAACTATTGTTTTCATAAAATTTTAAATATCCTGGACATTCATTAAAAAATACATTTCATTGTTTTAATTGCATTTCAATCAACCCTGAACAATTATGCTTTTTTTATTTGCTGTAAAAAAATTATGATTAAATTGTAATCATAATATCCACATACTCCACCTTTTGTGACTTCCATAATAAATATGCATCATCTCGTGCTTTTTCTTCAATAAATTTGAGAGTAGTAAAAAGTTATTTTCAAAATTCGATATCTCGAAATCGGTTGAATTTAAGAAATGATGCGCTCTATCAATTTTGTTCAGAATTTTGAGCACAATTGAAATGTGGATTTATATACAGGGTGTCCCATTAGAGAAAAAGCAACTTTGTTTCGTCCTGACTTTTTGACTCATCCTGTATACTTAATTTTTCATTAGCTTAATGGATTTTGAAAAACCCTACAACTTTTGTATCCTAACATTTTCCGCTAGCTATCTTACTTTAGGAAATAATCGACCGTTTCCATACATATCAGCGACCCTGTATACACCACCACATTAGCTTTAGATGAGAACACTTTCAGCGTCTGAGTGTGGATTTCTTAGAATCGATAATTATCAAGGGAATGAACATATCTGAAGGGGGGTTCGTGTGAAAGTTGGGCGGATAGGTGGTTGTCTCTTGCATATGAGTTTCGAGATGTTTCATCCTTCTCAACTTACTATGAAATCACATTACACAGTCGCGGACGAAGATTCTCTCCGAAACCGTGTTGACGTGAACATCTGAAGAATTTTCGTGTTATACAGCGCACTAAGTCATCCCATTTGAACTGTCCAGAGGACCCTATCTTTTACGAGCGTTCAAGATAGCGCACTAAGTCATCCGGTTCAAATTGTTCAGAGGACCCTGTCTTTCACCTATACGTATTAGGTAGCGCACTAAGTCATCTCGTGAAGACTGTTCAGAGGACCCTATCTTTTACGAGCGTTCAAGATAGCGTACTAAGTCATCCAGAAGAAAAGATCTCTTCGAAATGATCAACTATGAAGTTTAAATTTGATTGAAGATGAGCTGCCCAGTGTATGTGATGTTGACAATAAGTGCGAGGGCTTTGTGTCTGGTACAAAGTTTTAAGGCTTTCCTAGAGACAAGGAGATGCAAAGTGATAGGAAAGGACTGTGTGGACGACAGGACAGACAGACATTGTCGAAGTCCAGTAGAAGTGAAAAAATTGATACAGCAATTTTTTTTTCGACGAGAATATTAGTAATTTTCATTGGATATCCTCGAATTTGCGGAAATTCCGAGTATTTGGCAACACGGCATCAATATTTCTACTTCCACGAGGAGTTTCATAGAGTTAGAGATGATGGAACTTACGATATTTTATACCAATTCTTGCTCCATAACAAATTAGAAAAAAAATTATACATAATGGGTAATATATAAATATGATTCAAGAATCGAACACATTCGTGTAACTTGTAATCTTTCGTATCATAGAAAACGAGGGTCGACGTGAATGCCATCTGCTGGTTGTTTACAGAATCAACATCTGACGAAATCACAGTTGGTAGCACTGGATTGCGAGATACGTGTGTACCGCCCCCTATTAGGTAGGGTACGAACCGGTCCGAACTTGCAAATTCATGTTTTCTACTTTATCTTCGAACGAAATTCCTCCAGAATCTCACATAAATAGCGTCTTTGTGTCAAATTTAAGGTCAAACATGCTTTTAGTTCGAAGGAAGGCATTTCAGGTGCTGATATTATGGTGAAGCATTCCTCAATTTTGGTTCCATGGAATGAGGTAATTTCATTTGAATCTGAGACACAAATTTTACAATGTTTACATTTTTCAATGACCCATAACTTTTTCAAATGGAAGAGTTTTGACTCCAAAAAATACTCATTGCCTACTTTGAACCTTCCTCTTTACAATAATTCAATTACTTTTGGGATTGAATCCATGACAAGGCCAGATAGCATGCCGAAAAAAAGGTCTGCCAAACCATTCTAGTGGAACGCCCGTCTTAACGATTCCGAGGACCCCACCTAATACGATTCCGTTGTTTTATCAACTCCTTCTCGATCTTTTTCATCTCCGTTCCAGTTTTATAGGTCTCAAATAATGTCATGTCAAAAGAGTAAAGCAACCTGTCGCGAAATGGGTGCATCTGTGGTATCCGGGGGAGAAGAACCTCCCATTAGTGAAATTACAGGTGAGAAAACTAATTGAATGGTGTATTTCCTTGTTTTATATTTGATATTTTGTTCTGCAAGTTCAAAACATGCTTTGTGGAAACTAAGCTATTCAATTTCAATATGGTCAGAACAGATGACAGAGCTGAAAAAAGGGAGTTCCTATAAAATGAAATATATATAGGTCAATGTTGAATTTTACGAACTTGCGACAGATGTTGATGAAAGCAAAAGGGGTTTATTTCTCTCAATTTACGTATTTTTCTAAATGAGTTTACGATAATTGTAGATATTCATTTGCATATTAGGATCACTTACTATATGACGTTAATTTCAGGGTACACATGTTTTGGATTCGTTAATTTTGTTTCATAGATGTTATCATAGCTTTCGGCAATTTGAATCGTTATATACCATTTCTTTCAGTTTTATGATGTGTATATTCATTGACATCTGAGTATTTTGAACTTCAATATAATTGCGAATATTGATATTATCTCATTTGTGTATTTCCGATTTTTCCACGTGAATACTGATTCCTTTTTTTGTCGACATGCCTTCATTCATCGTTTCATTCATTCATTCATCTCAGGTCATTTATTTTGTGAGGGTGTCTATTCGAAACACTGTAGATAACGAGACCTCTCAAGTACTCTTTATTTATCAGGCATGTTATTACCTATTTATGAATATGTGGTCAGGTTTCGTCTGTTAGTGGCGGGGTTCTTTTCTGCTTCATCCTACCATCATTCAACCTTTCGTGCGACTGTGTGTTTGCACTTGGGTTTTTATAAGGAAGGCGAGTATGATGTATGATCTCCGTCAATATCTCGTCTACTTGACAAAAGAGCTTGAATTGCGGTTCCGAGGAACCACAATATTAATTAAAAGACGGAATATAATTCCCACAAAAAAAGGTCTACGTTCCACATGACAAAAGACGCCTAGTGCTAACCCGAACGAAAACCCAACCTTGAAAATCCCGGTGGCCTAATGGTTACACTTGGTGTCAGTAAAGCTTGGTGATTGGCGGTATACATCATAATCCGCCTGCAACTATTACAACCCATATTATCATGGCATTGTAATAGGATGTCGACAGCAGTGAAGTTCTGAAGGTTCCTCTTCGCAACTGATAGCAGTGTGGGGTCAGTTGGGGAGTACCCATTTGATCAACCCGAATAGATCTACGGATCGCATTGATACAGTATTCCCTTTACACCAACGGGACGTTACTGAGGTTGACAAGCGTATGTGCCGGTGTTGTATATATATATAACCAATCCTCTCGCATGAATCATAGACCACTGGTCTAATAGGTATCTCACCACTGAAAAGATTGTTATACACACATGAAATAGACCGCTGGTCTAATACCTGCATCAGGTATCTCACTACTGAAAAGATTGTTATACACACATGAAATAGACCGCTGAATCAGGTATCTCACTACTGAAAAGATTGTTATACACACATGAAATAGACCGCTGGTCTAATACCTGCATCAGGTATCTCACTTCTGAAAGGATTACTACACACCTATGGCCGCTGGCATAATACCTACATCAGGTATCGTTTACGATACCTCGTAACAACATTGTGTAACGCCCCTGTGATCGCCGAGCTCTAGTGATGCGAATGCGAGAAAGTTTCTTAGGACCGATAAGGTAGTTTCGGCATCCCACTATAGTAACTACATCTCTATGACCTGCGAGTCAAATGTGCTGAGGCACTATGTGTTTATATGAATAAACCCCTTCGATTTCCACTTGTGTTCCATTTGCTACAATTGCATTGAACTTTAAAAGAACCACAAGGTTATCAACAACGTATTAGGGTCCTTACCCTATCAATCAAACAATAAATTATTCGATTGATTGACGATCACAGCCAAAACCAACGCCATTAGGACAGGCCCCGGTCTGTCAGGTTACAGTGTAATTCATTGATCCGTGTTCCCAAATATCACATGAAATGTTAATTAACCTGTTCTCAAAGTGCACAGAGGATATCCAAAAAATTATCGAAAAATATAAATCTATCTAAACTTATATTCAATATACAACTATGATTCAGTACATATCGATTTACCTTTCTCAATATATTTGTACTCTTACATTTCTAGAGAGGATGGATGAAATGGAACATATAATGTATACATGGTGGGGCATCGGATACGACACGGTCTTTATGTGGAGAACCATACAATATTTCCGAATTCTCTTCAACTGGCTGGATAGAGAATTCATTCATGTAAAATCATGAATTATTTCGAGATATACAGGGTGTTCCATAAAAAAGAAACATATCGAAGTAATATTTTTTTTTAAATGGAACACCCTATATTTTGTGTATTTTTCGGATTTTGCAGCACAATCTCCTTCAATGTTCCCTATACCTATCATTCTTCGTTTTTCGAAATATTTGATGAATTGGTGATTTGAATGGTACATGAAGATAATTTTTATTTGGCTCTGTAACGAAATCCTTATTTGTATACCTACTTTGATGATTTTCTGTTAGGTAAGTTCACTTATATTTGGATGGATGGCAATATCTGTCCGAAATGGGTTTTATTTATTTGAAGAGGTTTTTGCCATCGAAGAAAAAGTGTATACCTACTTCGCAGGAGATTTTGATTTCATTATGTATCTGGTGTCGATCCTCTGAAATCCTTAGGTGCGTTGTTCTATGAAGTTTTCATGCACATTTACCTGTTTTAGGTGAGTCTTTGTATATAAAAACTCTCATACAATTATACTTGTGAGTTCAAATATATTATCGCTACTTCGGTTACTTATGGAAGTGATTGAAACCGGTATGTCTGTTTTAGTTGGATCGTTGTCACCATATCAAAAGGATTGATAATAAATATTTTGTGCTGTTGGATTCGGTTTTTTGTGAGAAGAATTATGCCACCCCGTTACAGCTCTGTGAATAATTTCGAGCCTTCGTACTAGCCATTGTTTGGAGAAAGATCAAAAATATACGTCCATTCATATTTCAATGTAAAAATTCATACAGGGTGATAACAAAATTATGGTTGGAAACCTAAAATTTGAGTTGAAAAACTTTGTTATTTCAAATGGCACACCCTGTAGTTATTCACATATTCTAACGTAAAATTTGATTCCCTTTCGAACTGCATCATGGTTTCCTATACCTTAGCCCAACACATTTCTAGAAATTGGCGATTTCATTCAAAACGGGGATTATAATCCATCATATTCATTCTCAAGCGAAGACATTTGGACATGTCGGAAATATATCTGGTGGTTATCGTAATAACAGTTCTTGATAGAAAATAACACATGAAAAAAAAAACTTCTTTCGAACGAATGAATTAAAGACCCGTGGAAATCACCCATTCTCAACGTTAACTTCAACGTTTTTCTCATGCAATCCAACCCTATGACTTGTGAGGAGTGGAATCCAGCGTACTGATCAAATTTAATTTTTTCGCTCGTGTGAGGGTTGCATGAAATCAAAACGAAATTATGGGGTTGAATTCATTCCCAACGTGATAATCGCTCATAATCGATAGTTTTTGATGGTACAAAAGTAAAGTGGAAACATACTAAGGTTTTAACTTACCTGATTTCCTGAATTGTGTGGTATAGTTCCTCCAAGTTATATTAGAAAATTTGTTTTTCTTAGATAAGCACATTCCCCTTCATCATGCATGTGTCAATGTGGGATGTATCGATTATCTTTGCGATACCTACGCATCGAGTGTCGGTGAATGAGAATGAATTTCATCGCTGCGCAGGAGAGCTTACCAAAAAATACACTAGCAACCAGCACTAGTGCTACTGAAATTGATTATATGTTTACTAACATTAACAACAACTTGATTTTGGGAGTAATCGAACCACATGAATGTCAGACCATAGAGGCATTTTCTTATTTATTGTTACAAGTTCCACATCAAAAGATACGTATAATTCGTGTAGACCTATGACTGAACATGGGGAATAACAGTTCATAGGATGTGTGAATAACTTTTCACAATCGATGTTTTGTAGAAAAAAACTCAAAAAACCCAAGCTAGGTAACAATTGAAACGTACCTTGGATGCTGTTCATGTAATTGCTTGTTCAACAAAAAATAATGTTGACTTTTAGTTATAAAGTACTCTAAAGGAGGACTATAGGAATGAAATAGAGCAAGGGGAATTGAATGCTAATAGGAAACGGCTTTTACCTTCTGATAACAGACAAAAAACACCATGGGACATAATTAATGGAAGTATCAATAATTGAAAATTCACATGAAATATCTCATGGATTCTATTGCCGTTTCCAAGAAAATGCTGACTATGCCAAGACGGCATATCATCTCTCGAAAATCATGTTAACGAAATTATAAATATTCGCGGCAGTTGCATTCTGGCTCTCATGCTAGTGAAACCCATTTTTGTACATCATTGTATCAGTAGCTGAAACAAATAAATCTTTTTTTAAAAAGGACTTGAGCATTTCGAGAAGTTATTTCATGTGACATCTGATCAGAGGAATCTATTTACATCTTATACCTTACAGGCCGCCAGGAACGAGTTGAATTTGACGGTACCATATCAAAACCTCTCAATTATGGAGTACCACAGAGTTCAGTCCTTGGTCTCTTTCAACCTAACGAATGTGTCTCCGATCATGTATGCTGATGGTGCCACTTTTTTGTTGAGCGACACTACGCCTCCAAATGAAATTTCTAATGCTCATGAACTGAAAGCCTTTCAACAAACTCGTCTAGAAGCAATTATCTTAATATTACTAAAGATTGAACCAAAACTTTAGATTTCTCAACTGAAAATGATATACATAATGATGAACCAACTAAGCTTCTCGGAGTGTATTTGGACTCGTCTTTAAATATCTTTCCGCATATTCACAACTCATCGAAGTGCATGTCCACGTGTATATATATATATATATATATTCATTTTGGACAATTCAGCAATATGATAACAACAGATTGTTTCGAGAGTAGCTTATTCAGCTTCATATGATGACCATTGTGAACCTTTCTTCAAAAATCTTCATATAATAACTGTGCGATCTTGTTTCATTTAGGACTGTTTGTGTTATGTCAAAAAATTGAGAGGTGAACAAATTCAAGGCTACCTAAATATAGATTGAGTGAATCGCAAAACTCTTATCTATCTTTGTACTTTTTTACCGCGTTACCCATTGAGTTCCAGATTCAGATTCCGACTGTTCAACTAATTTGCTGCCTGTCAAATAATAGATATATTATTTATGTACTGCTATATTCCTGTATTTTACGTCTTTCCTCGTCCTTGACGTACCGAGAGTTGTTTATTGACTGTATATTTACTAAACATTGTATTTTATTGTTATATTATATATTATATATATTATGAAAACACTATTTATGTATGTACTGCACGAATAAATTTCATCCCCATTTTCATTCTTACCAATTTCGATATTTTTTTCAAGAAGTTATGAATACTATATGATTGACCTTATTGATCTATGACCTTGAGACGCTGCCATGCCCATGTTTTCGACCTTGCTGAACATGAATCCATGAAGTCCATTCGTCATCATCTCCTACCGTTCTCGGTTGGAGAGACCTTGACCTATGACCTCAAAACCTCTCTTATCGACCCTCCTGAACACGAATCTGAAGTCTATTCATCGATATCTCTTACCATTTGTGATATAAAAGTTGAGACGAACGGAGAGACATAAACAATGTATAGGGTATTTCACGACGTGCTGAGTTCATATACCGGGGTAGTCCACGAATATATATATATATATATATATATATTTATATATTTAAATAATTACTTTTTGTTATAGTCGCCCTTAGCCCTTTTGAATTCATGATTATGAGACTCCTGAGGTGTGAGCTCTTTGGACTATCCTTCTGTAGACGATTTGTATGCTGACAGAATGAAATTTTGACTGTGCCAAGCAATGTTGAGCACCAGTCTATTTTTGTCAGAGAGACAAGAATGTAAGATAGATGTAGGAAACAATAACAAGAAATATAAATTCAAGAATCCCTCCTGTGTTGGTTAGAGCAATAGAGCCACAATTTTCCATTATGTTTATCTATTAAAAAGTATAAGTATAAATATATCAAGAAGTGCAAATAGGTGTAGAATTCGTTACTGATTTCGGATTCAATTCAACGAGTTTGACCAAATTCTGCTGTATTCGTTCTGTGAGTATACTTGCAGACATATGTCGGATCTACCAAACGAAGTCACAACTTCCAGCTCTGCTTCAGGCTCTCAAGACAATGTAGGTCTTCGCTCTGATCTCAGGATCTGCCCCTTGGTGTTGTGTTAGGTTTCAGCACTGAAACTGTTTGGGATCTGTACGACCATCTGCTGCTTTATTCAGACGATTCAGCCTCTCTGAATATTGGTGGATTACTCGTGAATCGTCGACGTTACATGAAAAGTCATAAGAAAATCACTAAGGTTCAAGGAGGGTGAACTGAAGGTTCCAAGTGGAACACAATCTACAGCTGATGGCTGGAGATCGTGGATGGTACAATATATGTCTCAAATATAATATCAAAAAATGAGTACTACACAAACAGTCAAAATCTGATTATATAACGTGTAATATATTTCAATGATATAAGGTACAATTCAATATTAATATTTGCTGAATTAAAGGGATAGATGAAATTCTTGCATTCACACAATTGACCTATTGTTTGTATGCAAGTACGAACAAAAATTCTATGTCAGCAAAAACATTCGAGAGATAGAGAAAATTGAAGAAACCAGGTTGTTTGAGATATTGAAAGCAATACTGAGGCGGTACGCATACACTTACAGTTGCTCAGATAGACGATATATTGGCCTATATATATATATATATATATATAAATATATATACATATATATAAATAGCTGAGAAACTCACGGAACAATTTTTACTACGTGAATTTAGCCACAAGACTACAGCTACGCTTTGTATTTCGGCTACAATATATAATAAGAATAAACTATGCAGCAGTTGTAACGACAGTCAGGATAATGCAATTCAACAATCCAATTCAATTTATTCAATTCAATTTAATTCAATTCAATCCGATTACAATAACTCACAATTATAATATAGATTATGATTCCACTTCAAAAATCAAGTAACCCACCTAAGCAATTGATTTGCTTGTGTTGTGGCACATTCATCAGAATGGACTGAGATTGAGTCAATATCAATCTGACAGTACAAATTACAATTTAAATTTTTCATATGACATGAAGAGAGGGTGAAAGATAATTGAAGAGGGAGAGATGAGCTCTGGGTTCATTTGAGATTTGTAAATTTTGTTATATAATTTTTTTATTTCGGTTGTGTATTCTGATAGGAAATTGAGAGTTTTCTATCATATTATGTCGAGAAACTGTATAGTTTGGGCCTAAGAAGTAGGTGAATCTATGTATATGAGTTTTCCTAAGAGTTGGTGAGATTCATGGATTGGTTGTGTTAACATTTCAGTAACATGAGCATTCCACCTCAGATGCTGATCGAGTATGATACCGATATATTTGATATTGGATGGTGGATTGGATGAGGGAGTTAAAATGGGGCTGTTAGGTTTCAGAAATCGAGAATGAGATGAATGTCGTTTTTTCAACATTAGGACCCAAATAGCATAGAATAGAGTAGAATAGAATAGAATAGAATAGAATAGAATAGAATAAATGAAATAAAATAAAATAAAATAAAATAGAATAGAATAGAATAGAATAGAATAGAATAGAATAGAATAGAATAGAATAGAATAGAATAGAATAGAATAGAATAGAATAGAATAGAATAGAATAGAATAGAATAGAATAGAATAGAATAGAATAGAATAGAATAGAATAGAATAGAATAGAATAGAATAGAATAGAATAGAATAGAATAGAATAGAATAGAATAGAATAGAATAGAATAGAATAGAATAGAATAGAATAGAATAGAATAGAATAGAATAGAATAGAATAGAATAGAATAGAATAGAATAGAATAGAATAGAATAGAATAGAATAGAATAGAATAGAATAGAATAGAATAGAATAGAATAGAATAGAATAGAATAGAATAGAATAGAATAGAATAGAATAGAATAGAATAGAATAGAATAGAATAGAATAGAATAGAATAGAATAGAGAAGTTTATTGATCAGACATCAATCAACATCGGATTGACAAGTCGAAGTATACAGTAACAGGCTTGATTCTTGATGGTCATGAAATCTATGGATTGATAATGAAACTCTATACAAAATATATATTCATAAATATTTGAAACTATCCAATAGGACACTGACAACACATCGTGATTTCTTTTATATCATAAAATTCATTCGGGATTAAAAAAGATTTCAGTTCAAGCACGAATCTGAACAAGTTTGATTGGTTTATCACTTCATGAGATGATGAATTGAAGAAATCGGCTCCTGCATATTTTGAGGATTTTCTATAATTGGAGCATGTGGCTATTTCTAGTCTGAATTCGTTCTTTACTGTGAGTTTGATAGTTATGAAAATTTGAATTTTGCGTGAGACTGTTTTTGTTCTTGTAGGTGTGAATGAGAAGTTTGTACAAATGAATACTCGTGGAAGTCAGGAATTCTTTCTCTCAGAAGATATTTCTGCAGGATTCTCGATAATCCAAATGGAACATCAGGGGTATAAATCTTTTTTGTGCTAGAAAGACTGTATCACTATCAGTGGCTAAACCATTAGCTACAATGTTATAACTCATTGTCGAATTGAATTTTCCCTCCTCACAGAGAAAATTCATCAGATTTTCCATTGCAAAATGATGTTCGTTCGATTCAGAACAAATCATATTGATGCATTCCTCCTATTTGAGGGTGCTTCCAATTATTGTACCTAGAAATTTGCAGCTTTTTGGGAATATTATTTAACTATTATCGATATTCAGTTGGTTAGTGGAGAGTTTTCCTGTTTTGGATCTCTCAAATTGAACAGGGACGGTTTTCGAATAGTTCATAATCGAACGGTTCTCTTTACACCAATCATCAAATTGAAGGATAACGTCATTCGTTTTTATGCGTAGCTCATTTGTATCTGGGCTGGATACTATTATAGATGTATCTTCTGCGAATATATAGACATATCCGTCGCTTATGTAATAAGGAAGGTCATTGATGAATAGTGAAGGAAGTAGAGGACCGAGAACGCTCCCTTGGGGAATACCAGAGTCGATTGAAAATTCATCAGTGGTATGCTCACTAGTTTTCACTATCAGCTTACGCCCCTCAAGAAATGAACGGACCCATTCTGATATGTTTCCACGAATTCAAATTTCCTATCTGTTGAAATGTTATGTTTCGCGTAGAATTAGTCTCGTTTTGATACTCTGAAAATCCTAGCAAAACTATCAATGACCTACCGATTTCTGGTCGGTATTTTTGTTCAACTGTTCAACTAATTTATACATGACGGTTACCAGGGATCAATTCCATTGTCTTGGTATTCCTTCACTCTTGAGGGAGATTACTTTGTTTATTTTGTAACGGAAACATATACATATATTTATATTTAGGACGTGAAGTATGGAATAAATTGTGGTTGGCAAACGTGTTCGCCGAAAAAACACTGAAACTTCACCTTTGTATTTCAACGACGCATTCCTTCAGTAGTATCAGAAATATACAGGGTGTAACTAAATGAGTGTATGACATTCAAGGAGGGGATTCCTCATCAAAAAAAATAGGATCTTTCATATGAAGAAACGTCATTGGAGCATCCAATGTCAAGATACAGCACCTTGAAGGGGGTGAATAAAATTTGTTCAACAATTTTCATCACAAGTACTGAAGAAGTTACAGTATTGAATCCAACCTGACAATTCCTACTACCAAGAAGACACCCAGCCAGTAATCTATTTGGTCAACCCCATGGTTGTGAGGGGTGGAAAACGCAACCCCTAAAATTTATTTCTAATTTGTTCACAATGCCAAAGTCCATTTTCGATAGCCTGTTTTATTGTAAATAAAAAATGTCCCTTGAATTTTTTGCCCAAAATAAACCAGTTCGCAGCGGAAAGTCAATTTACGAACAAGACACATATCGCCATGAAACGAAAAAAAAAGGAACTAATTTATCTAGTAGGCAGCTATCAGCGATAGTGACAATTGGATTGGGATTAAGCTGTCAGTTTGTGAAAGTTATACTAATTGTGTATTGTTGTTCTGTTCTTGATTCGTTACTTCATTCGTTCACTTGTTTTTGAAAGAGTAGAAGATGTCAGATTGATTTCAATACTGTAACTCATTTAGTGCTTGTGAAAAGAATTGTTGAACAGATTTCATGTACCCTCTTGAAGGGGTTGTATTCCAACATGGGATGCTCCAATGAGGTTTCTTCATATGAAAGATCATATCTTTTTTTCGATGTTTTAAATGTTTTACACTTATTCAGTTACACCTTGTATAGAATGATTCGTAGTCGAGTAGAGGCAAACTTGTCAGTTCAAATAGAAACCCTGTTATATACCGTATTCGGGTAGGGACTTTTGTTACGATTTCAACGTCATCAGGTTCAATAGGGTTCGTAGGGCTACGCAATATGCAATACGCAAAGAGTGAAACAGTGATTGAGATTCATCAGGCATATTTGCATGTTTATTATCCTCAAGAGCACATTAGTCTTCCGATATAACCCTATCGAAATCGGTGTTGTTGAACTTGTCATAAAAATCCGCCATTCGAATATGGGATGAAAATACAGGTTTTCCATTTGGAAAAAATAACTACCTACATTGCTTCCTACGAAAGTATATACGCTATATAATACTAGATGAATTTGTTCTTCGCCAGAAGAATAGATTCGAAATCGGACATAAGAGACCATCCACTGTGTGTCTCGAATTGTAATCAAGTTTCGGTTTCCTTAACTGAATAGCAACTTGGGAGTGTCCTTTCTCAGCTCCGCTCAGTCCCCGTTGGAGTTGACTGGCAGCCGACAAAGAGTGTTTACCGATTCGGTTTTCGTTTTCGTAAATGCTGTTTGTATTGTACCTTGTTGTACCCCACTGACCTAGTGGAAACGTGAGGCCTCTTCCTCGGCGATGATATAGCGCTTCCATTGTTGCCAGGTTTCGAAAATTTAAGACGAGCAAACAATATTTTGCTTTGCTGTACTTTCGCTGTTAGATTCGCTTGGGGAAACTAGATAAGATATCGATTGTATTTAAGAGGGAGAGGGAGGAGGGTTGAAACGAGGTGTATGGAAACTTCAGGTGGAAAAGTTTCGCGAATTTATTACATCATTTGTCATTTTCAGATTCTTTTCAACTCAGTAGTCGAAATCAAGTGGGTTATCAAAATGGGACATTCTCGCGAACATCTTCTGAACCTTCTATTGGTTACTGCAAATGATCCTTCATCAAATTGAATATATCTAAGCTCATAGCTTGAAAATTTGAAACATGGAAGTGACTGAACTGATGTTTTTATATTTGAACAGGGATTGTGCTATTCGAAAGAAGATATCACCTGACAATTCTGAAAACAATTGGGATGAAAAAATGGATAGTTGATTTATTTTCGGTTCGTCTGTGATGTCAAAGTTTTGAGAACCTACTACGCGAAGAACTAATAGAATGGAAAAGCATGAGGAGCTGGCAGTATTCAACTAGGTTGCTCTTTCATAAAATCAGCCCATTGAGGAGAAAAAAATTAAAAATAACGTTGCATTCCGGCATCTTTCTGCCGCTGTAGGTTCCATAATACTTTTATAGTGACCAGATAATGAATAATATTCCAAACCTGAACCTCTACTGAACATTAATACTTAGAAATAAAGAGAAAATGAGATAAAGTAGAGATTCGTCATGAAAAAAATAATCATTCCAATTAGAGAATTGAGTGCGGGGTGCGGGTTGGTCGTTGTGTGTAATATCATAATTGAGATACAATCAGTTATGATGTTGCCGGGTGTGGATATTCATTATATTATGGAAACTGGTAATGGTTGGATTGGATTTGTTGTGGTCAGGCAGACAGTTATAGATTTTCGCTGTAGTATTGCTGAATGAACTTTCAAAGAAAGCCAAATTGTGCTTAGGAATCTTGAGCAGGTCTTTATGTCTAGTAGAACGATTATGGAATCAGTTCCTTCAGAAAGTTTACCAGTAAGATATTTGGGTAGCACAGAAATTAGTATGTCATGCGTACAGATAGAAACATGACATTCGAACCTCTGTTTGAGATTCAACCAGTTTGATTCAGAGAACTTAGTCGATATGTGGATCATATTTTCGAAGGTTGTGACACAATCTGAGGCAACAATTCTTCACTTTTGAGAACTATCTTCATCACTGTAGTGATGCAGGCCAGTGAACAACACCACAATAATCCAGGTGAGATAATATAACAGAGTCACATAGCCTCAATTTCACCTTTCTATCAAGAAAATTCTTATGTGCAAATAAGACTTCCAACTTGCCATTAGACTTCTGCAATAGGTGTGAAACACGTTTTGTAAATCTGAGGTTTTTATGGAGGTATATGCCCAAGTTTCTGCAGTGATCGGAAGATTGAATAAGGAAATTACTCATATGGATTTTGAGGTTATCATTATTGATGATATCATTTTCGTTTCCTCCAAATATTACCATTTTGGTTTTGGTATCATTCATGATGAGGCCATGAGCAGATGATAAATTGAACATGCGGGAAAGATCCAAATCCATTTGGCTGACAGCAAGATTCAATTGGCAGGTATCGAAAGAATAATATAATTGAGTATTATCAGCATACTGATTTGACTTACGATATTCAGGACTATTCTGTGTATAGTGGAAGCAATAAGGGTCGCAATATGCTACCTTGCCGTACACCTTGTTTCATAGAGATGAAGTCAGAGTAAGTGTTATTGATAATAACCCTCTGAGATCTTCCAGCCAGGTTATTGGAAAAAAATAACATAGCAATATCACTAAGACCAAAGTCCCCTAGCTTAGCACACAAGAGGGAGTGATTTAGAGTATCGAATGCCTTGCTATGGTCTACTGATATTAGACAGGTATTAAGCAGACATTTGCAAAAAACAAATCACCAATAACTTGGAGTAAGGCTGTGATAGTGCTGTGACCTGCTCTTAAACCTGTCTGAGTGGACAGTAGGATATCAATGATTTCAATATACTCATTGAGTTGATCATGAACTATTCTCTCTAATATTCTTGATATTGTTGGTTTATCGCTGATTGGCCTGAATTGCGTCAGCTGAGAAGCTCCATTCACTTTAGGAATAGGAATTATACATGCTTTTTTCCACTGCGTTGGAAATCTACCATTTCTCAAACAGTTATTGGAAATAAAAGTGAGATGCTCTGTTGAGTGTCAATCTAAAAGCGTCAGAAAGTGTTTTTCCAGCGTATTAGTAGACGAACCAGACGAACTCTGGCTGGTCACTTCTACACTGACAGGCTTGAGACCTGTCAAACATCGCTATACCAAGCATCATTCATCAATAGAACGGCAAATTTGTGGAATCCTTTGCCTAGTGAAGTCTTTCCTGATGCTCACAAACTCCAAATTTTCGAGAAGAATTCCAAGACATCCCTTCTCTCCAAAAATTCCACCGCTGGCTGACACGATGTTCTTCAAATATTATAGGTTTCCCTTTCGTGTGGTCAACAGTCTACTGACCCGTGAGGCACACCGTTAACAAGGAAGTAATTTATGTCATTTGGAACAGCAATGTCGGATACAGTATCACCACCATCTTCTTTTTTTAGGTTTAAATAGTTGAGTGTTTGCCAAAATTTTTTTGTGTGTTCTTTGAATTTTTCGTTAAAGTTTGCTTTTTCTCTGCTTTCAAACATATGTTTACAAAATTCATTATTTCCCGGCACTCACGTAGTGTGACTTCGGAGTGATTCGGATTGTTTTCGATGGGGCTCCAGTACATGGAATCATACACGAAATCTGCCTAGAATTCTTCGTGAAATCTGGAAATGAAATGAAATATAGGCTGTCCCATTCAAAATGAGCAAGTTGATATCAAATTCTGGTACAACCAAAAATGTCAGCATCTCGAAAATATTTCAGTCAAGTAGCTAGCCATCAAATTTACGAATTCGCCGTACTTATAGTTTTCCATATATTGATCGCTACAGTTCCCGTAGAGACACCCTGTATATAGACCAGTCACGTACCATAGCCGCAAAGAAGTCTGCGAACAACCGTCCTACTCTGTGAATAATGTGTCGGAATCATTCAATCAGAATGTGAGTTGGAATGTTCATTTTGAATTCCTTATACGGATATATTATATATATATCATATATATATATATATATATATATATATATATATATATATTATATTATATGGTGACAATACAACTGAAGCCATATAACGTCTCTGTTGTTGAATTCAAAACTTTTCAGAAACAGAACATGATCCAAACTTGCAACCAATATTTCAATACCTACCTTCTCTCCCAACATTAGATAGATTAGTCAAATCTGAAACCTCTTCGAATTCTGAATCAGGACATATATTTCTCTTCTCGAAGACATCTCAGTTGAAGAAATTATAATTTCAGTGCTTCAATGGCTGCTGACGACCATGTATATACCTTTCAAATGGACCCCACATTTGTTCACTGAATATATTTTTGGTATCGCTTTCCTCCATGGAGAACTCAGATACCTACTTTGCGCAATAACTACGGAAGATACAGGAATTTTTCAGGAAGCAAGGGATTCTCAAAAAGTATACCGATTCATTACAGATTTTTAACCTATTTTGCGTTCTAATATAATTTTCTGGAGATGTCAGTAATTCCATGGCTACTGGTGAGCAGAGAAGATGACTACACTTGGTCATTGAGTGTAATTTCTGTATTTCTCTCACTAACTCATGCTAATCACAGAATCCGACTTCGATTATTACGGATGATACAGAGGTGCTCTCATCATAAATGAGACAACCTGTCTATCCTTTGAGGTTTTCCATTTTTCCATGATTTCATGCGATAATTCAGTTGTCTGTGGAGATAGACACTGGATAAAGACGAATTGTTGATTACTTTGGCCACCAAACATATATGGTCCTTATATATGCGGTGCTTTGGCATATTCGAGTTGCTTTTTCAGTCCAATCTCCTTCACATCCTCTTCACATCTTTTGGGCGCAGTATGCTGGTGTGTCCTGCCACGTTTCCAAAATCTGCATAGCAGTGAATTTTGGCGTCGTCGTTTCTTGAGAATGAAAGAGAGGTTCTACTCAGATTTGCAGTCGCGGGGTTTAAGCATACATAGTCCTTTTATATGCGGTGCTTCGGCATATTCGAGTTTATTTTCCAGTTCAATATCCTTCACATCTTCTTCACATCCTTTGGGCACAGTATGCTGGTGTGTCCTGCCACGTTTCCAAGATCTGCATTGCAGTGAATTTTGGCGCGTCGATTCTTGGTCCTACTCAGATTTGCAGTCGCGGGGTCTAAGCTGAAAGGATGCTGGGCGAGATCCAAAGAGCAATCAGTCAGCAAACAACGTCAAAACATCTTGGAATTAAAAAAAAATGTAGTGAGTTACGTCACAGTGCGGCTTTCGTCGTTTCAATAGTATATTGAATAACTATCGTGGAATGTGATTTTTTTATACATAAATATATATGTGGACAGCACGAAAGGTAAACCTTTAATGTTCGAGGAACATCGTGTTAGCCAGCGGTGGAATTCTGGGATAGAAAGAAGGTGTTGAAATTCTTCTTGAAAAATTGGAGGTTGTAAGCATCAGGAAAGACTTCACTAGGCAAATAATTCCAAAATTTTGCCGTTCTATTGATGAATGATGCTTGGTACAGCGATGTCCGACAGGTCTCGAGCCTGACAGTGTAGGGGTGACCAGCCTGAGCTCGTCTGGTCTGTCTACCAGGAATCGCACGTGATGACATAATAGATGATATTTCCGAGGAGCACTGACCGTGAAAGTATCTATAGAAAGGCAGAGGTCGCCGATCTTTCTATACGATGATCCACAGAGGTCAATGATTTGGTGAGTGTTGTATCATCGACTAGGCGAATAGCTCTCTTCTGAATTGAATCTGAGAGCTTTAGGGTATGTTTGAGGGCTGAGCTCCGAACATGTGAACAGTACTCCAGGACAGGTCGAATTTGTGCTTTGTAGATCATGAGCAGTTGCTGGAATGTGGAGTATCTCTTCGCACGGGACATGAATCCAAGTTTTTGTGAAGCAGTTTTCGCAATGGACCTCACATGATCGTCCCATGAGATAGCACTGTTGGTGGTGACAGCCAGCATGGATATTGACGACGTCATATGAACATTAGTTGCCATTTAGCTGTGTAGCGTAAAGTGCTGAAATGTAACGAGTATGTTTATCGATATCATCGATAATATATGACGCCTCTATGAATTTGATGCATGTTAACATCGGGAACATTTGGTCTCGGACCGTGAAAATTGATGTATTATAATAATTCAATTCAATTTTCATGCAGGATAAATGTGAATGCATAAAATATTCTTCAACTAATATCATCGAAATCCAAGAACCTAGCATAATGATGCATGTATCATAAACTCAAATTTGAGTCATCTTGAATAGAAATAGTGCATTAATTTTATCAACTACCATGGAATATCATGTATTATATATATATAGAGAGAAAGAGATCCATATACAATTCCAATTCAGAATGAACTACCATAAGAACTCAAATGTTATGAAAATTCATGTACCAAAGATATTATGTTAAATTTCAATTGATGTGGAAATTAATGCACTGATAAATCCAACTACCATTTTGACTCATTTATTATTTGAATACACTTCCAATTCGAGTTGAATTGTGGAATTGAAACAAATAGAATAGGTAACAAAAATAATTAGTTTGCTTGGGAATGAGATCGAATATAAATTCAATATTCGACATTCGGTATCCATTGAAATTCAAGTTTAAAAAAAAATAGGAACAATCCCAAATGAGACTCGAATATGTCATTCAACTTGAATTGAAATTTAATGTGTGGAGGACGTATGAACTGGAAATCGAATATTGTGTGAGCAGAACCAATTTTATCAACTGAAAATTCTGAAAGTATAATTCAAATTCGTCTGATACTTTCGATGTGGATGTGAATACAACATTTTCAGTCACGAATTGTTTCAAATATAAATGACGTTGAAATACATCGGTAACTATGATAGAAAGATTGGTCTTTGTCGAGTGAATATAAATTTGAATAGGATGACATGAAAGTTGAACTTAAATCGAATATATTGCCGTTTACACTTACAATATATATTTATATATATAATATCCTTCAATCTTCGTGGGAAGCAGTCGTTGTGACCAATTTATTGAATTTCTTCGTTTGGTGTCGAGCTTTCGAAAATGTTTATTTTCTTTGTCAAGACTAACTACAATGAAGGATATTATGAATAAATATTCACTAATGATAATTGAAAATTACTTACTAACATGAAATATTATATGAAATCAGCTACAGAAAAAACATAGATGTATAAATAAAACTGTAAAATGCATTGACAAAACTGTCGAGGTTGATCGATGACATTGATTCAAAACTATATGATTGCTATGAGTGATGCAGAAAATATACAAAATATTTGAATGAATGAACTCAAGGTGGACGAGGTGAAGTATTATTATCTTTATATAATTTTAATAAATGAGTATAGATCGAACTGAGGTCCTTGATATCTGTCCTTTTATTCATTGTTTTTTCATTATTGTTGATATGTACTATTTCAAGAAGAACCCGTTTATTAAGAATTTTTTCGTAATCAAGAATTTTTGCATTATATATATATATATATATATATATATACATATATAGCGTGATCAGCATGTCAATCAATCATCTCTGGAACTGAAGAGGGAAAATGGAATTATTATATATATATATGAATGTGAAGTGGCGTCCGCCCATGGTAAAATCGAGGTTGAAGTGGCATCCGCGGTAAGGTGGCATCCGATATACGGACGTCACCTTGCATCGTGCTCTGAAATATCGCAAACGATTCAGTAAACCATTGGGAATCCATTGCTGCTGAAATCAGCTGGACGTCACCCTGGCCGATTTTTGTATAAACTTATACTCCAAGGTTCATGGTGTTCTCGACAGGCGGCGTTATAGTAGCACTCTCGTATATTGAATATACATCTGACGCATCCGTATATGTGATTATCTTGCAGGATGGCATCCAGACAGGTTTGCCGATCTCACTTCTGATTCTCTGAAGCTTTCGACACTATAGGTTGGCTTCTCAACCGTTATTCATACATTTTTATGTTCTCTCTTGCATTAGGCAAATTGAAACATCAAGGTAAAATAGTAGTAAACAGCATCTGTTCAGGTAAGGTAAGGTCATGAGCGAATTCATAATTCTGAAATGAATTCGAGAATATAATAAATAGTAACCTCAAATCCTCCAGTGCACATCTAGTTAAGGGAGTTGCCACGAAGGTAACGATATCATCGATCGTTTATCAATGCCTTTGTAGCAATTTTCGATCGAATCACTTCGACCATTCGTTCACGGTTGAACACTACGATTCGAACTCCCACCTTGAATGATGATAACCAGAAATGATGAAACCAGTCATTTCCACCACATCCGCTCCTACTTGGGTGGGTACTTGAACTTTTCTTGATGTTTATCATGATTTCAGAGATCCCACATTTTTCCAAACTGTTTAATACACCAAAATGAATATTCATTCTCGAATAAAATTTTCAAAACTAGAAGAATTGCATATTCATTTTTTTTTTTTCGGAGAGGAAGGTGCGAAAGTCCAGGACGAAGAAAAAATCGGAAATGTCTCCGTGAGGAAACAAAAAGTGAGCCTTTAATTGGTTCATCAATACGGGTGTGAAATCTTCATGATACGATTCGAGTGACTATCAATTCAGGAAAAAAATTGGATGTTCAATTGCCTATGAATATTTCTTTTTCGAATGTTCCCTCACATCTTTCCGTTTGAGAAAAATGATTTAATCCTTAATCGACCTATTTCATTTTTCCCTACACCTTTGTTCAATAGCTGTCAAATGATGATTACTTTTTGTAACCTCGACAGACATATAGCAGTAGCCCCAAAATACAACAAACTTTTTTTGGCATAATTTTTGATTCGAGGGAAAAAATTCAACAATTTTTCGTGATAACTTATCAAAATATTAATTGATAACAAAAGCAGAAGTTTTGTCGAACAAATAATGACAATCTCCATTTCCAAATGATAGTTACCATGCAGGATCTTGAATGGAATAAATTGAAAGTTGAATCAAAGTGGGAGTTTCAAGCACAATTTCCAGGGCACTCGCCTTCCTGTTAACAATGAACGAATGATTTGAGTTGTCGAATTGAAATTCACTGTTGATATGGATGAATGACCAGTGTATGTCATGTGTCTGTTGTGTATAATGCTCGGTGGGCTGGTATCGTCTAATTCCCAATAATGCTACCTATTTGATGTTAATGAAATTATATCTGAATATCGAATGTTGATGAAATGCCATTTGACAAACTAGATATCTTGAAAAATTGAATTCATGTCTTCGTGTTTTAAGTCCTTCAAAATGAATTTCCACTCGAATAAAAAAGGAAAACGTTGCTATTGGATCCAGAATGGATTTAGAATGACAATTTGAGGATCAGAAAGTCAATTTTCATAAATTTCTTCTAGTTCAATCAGTTCAGGTCGTTAATTTCGCACCACTGTATTCACTCAGTTTCCTTATGTCAGTTTCCGATAAGCTCAGCAGTCGAATAAATAATAACAAAAAACATTCACTAAGGCTTCGATATTCGACACAAAGGAAATAAATGAATTTGATTTTTCTTAAAAACAAAAATGCTTCAAAATATATCTATGTGAAAAAAAAAATATCATTCATCGTCCTCTTACGGTTCAACAGAGAAGATTCTTTTCACTCTGTAGAATTTACTGCATCTATTTTTGGGACACCCGCCTGTGTTAGAACAGGAGTGATATGACTTCTATCTTCTGGAGAAGTTAGCGCAATTGATTTGATTTTACGTGTTACTCGATGAGGTGCACGATGAGGTCTATGGAAACAAATAGGGAATACGGCGTCAATTATTGAAATATATAGGTACTCCTTCTTGATCGAAATAATTAATAGTAGTTATTCAATCGCTGGAAGTCACTTTAAACGCGACCTGTATACATACACAATATGCAGGACGAAAGGATTCTGAAAAAGTTCAACTCACCTACAAATAGTTTGTGTTACAGTGTTGCCAAATGAGAGGAAGCCACTTTGTGCTTGATCTCGATACATTGGGGCTGCCCTATATACGTAGACGTGTATATTGGCGGATGTCACTGGGCTACAAATCTGTACGGATGCCGACTTACCTGCTATCGCGATATATATATATATCAATCCAATTTTAATCCTCCTTGACTTCTTATTGTTATTGAGTTCAGAATGTTCATGAAACACAGAAAGAACATAGTGAATTTCAATTCATCACCATACAAACCTGACCATTTTAAATTGAGCATTGTGATCTTCTTCTTGGCGTGTAGTTCTTCGACATCTCATGCAAAAAAAAACTGTAGTATGTAGAGACCCCAAATTTCAATCAGCAAATCAATTGCTATACAGATATGTTCATATACAAATTTGATTTGTAGGTTTATACTAATGCAATTTTGATTCAATGCATATGAATTGAGAGTGTTTCCAAGAAAATTTGGTGTCTTCAAATGTTTGATCGACTTTTCATGCACATCCTCGCTTATACAATACTAATGTGATATTTTTCCATCTGATGAACAAGTCATCGATATCGAGTATCTTGAATAATTATTAGGATTTGATCCATTCAGATGGAGAATGTCAACAGTAAATGAGTTTTATACTGTCTGTGAGTTTTTTGAGGAGGTGGTACATTCATTTTCCAGCTCTTTGTGGGATTTTCTCTCCTTTTTTCTGAAACATAAAGTAGAAGTCATTGAAAATTATTTCAATATATTTGTAGTAAAGACAGATTTTGTGATCTGCCCCGAAATGTCATTGCGCTTGAGATTGAACCTTCAGATACCTAAAAGAGAAATTCTATATTTTTGTCAGTGACACCTTGTTTTTGAAAAATTTGGAAATACAAATATATTCGATAAAAATGAAACCTACTTATCTTGGTGGACGTTTCGGAAACGAATCTGCTTCCGTTCTCAACGCAATAAAAATATTTCTCTTCGCAAAATTTTTTCAATGTGTGGTCGGTTTTGACACTGAAGAGTGATAATTCGGTAGACGAAGGAATTCTGGTCACAAGGTGTTATCATCAATTGGTATTGAATTTTCCATTTTCATATTCAATTTTCAGAAGTGAGTGCCAAAGTTCTATCTATCTATCTATCAACTGAACAAGAAGCAATATTATCGTCTCCGTTCAAGAGTCAACTTGCATTCTCTAGAATGAATGAGTTTTATTTCAATTTCATTCCATTAGCAGGAATGCAAACAGGGGCAGCGCAGAAAATGCATTCACGAAATGCGTAGTACAGACTTGAACTAGGATTGAATCTCAAATTCTAACTCTGAAAGAGTTATCCATATACACCAAATCCATCAGTGAATACAGATCTTTCTACATCCTCCCTCAAAGAAGAATAATTTGCCAAATTCAACTTTGAAAACCTCCAATGCATCAGTGAATCTCATTACTATTGGACAGCAACAACGACTACGCGAAATGGGCGAATCGATATTTTTTCCTGATCATGAGTATGTATTGTGTTGTTCAGTTTCCAGTTAACCAGCGAAGTAACATAAAGTCGCAGGAAGTATCAAATAATGTCGCATTGCATATCATCGGTGATATCTTGCGGTGATTAAGTTGCAATGGAAACTTCGCTTCGTGGAACACGAAATAGATTGAAAGTTGAAAATGCGAATCTTCACAATCAAATTCCTTCGACACTTCAGATTATGATCATAAATAGCTCATCGTATATCACAATATCAATTGTATATCACAATGAATCTCTTTCATGTTGAATCTATATAATCCACATATAAGGTACATCTTGGAGAACTTCAAAATAACTACATGTCTGATCGTTTCCGAGATAAACGTTGGCAAGAATATCATCAGAAATATAAATGAGTCAGTCAATTTACTCTCCAGAATTGAAGTATCGCAGAAGTTTTCAATCCATTTCATTATATCATTTGCGGCTCCCTTGTCGATTTGAGGATTAGTTAGTGGGTGCTATTAGGATATACCGGGTGTAACAATTCCATTTTCCCTCTTCAGTTCCAGAGATGATTGATTGACATGCTGAGCATGCTCTGATATATGAATAATTGTTTTTCAATGCCCGTTTCATCGTACTGAAGCTTCTAACTTCCGGAGTGAGCGATGACTACTCCGATTTACTGTCGATGACTAGTGTGAAGCTTAGAAAAATTGAAATCTTGTCAAACAAGTCAAATTCCATGATTGATCACCTAATTGAAATCATCAAAATCGTTCACTTATCGAATTGTATTGGCTCCTCAGTACCTTCCACTAGTACATCTGATGAAGGGTTGATTCATGATATGCCAAAGTGAAATATGCGATATTGTAGGCATAGATGGATAATCCAACATTGAATCGACGGAACTGGAAATAGAAACCAAGATATTTCAGAAAGTAACGTTCATAAAATTTATATCATCTCTGAAACTGAAGGAAAAAAGAGGGCTGTACCATGAACCTGTTACAACTGGTATAGAGAGCCTACTTACTTCGGAAAAATCACAGCAATTCTATTTTTCACATCACCGCTTGAGAACTGAATGAGGATTTGAGGAACGATGAGTGGAAATCGAAATGTTATCAAAAATGGACTTCTCCTATATTTTCCTCAAGGCAAGGTCGGTCGGCCAGACACCATTCTTGGACGCCCGGTTCAATTTTTATGATCGTGTGGTTTTTTCTCTCAGATCATTCTCATCATCAAAATGAGATGTGAAGGTGGTAGAGTTCATAATACGAAAGTTGTGAAATACTGCTGGAGCCAGACCAGCTCTGGACTCCCGGATAGATTGTTTCGATCATGTGGATTTCCATCTCGAACAATACTTCTTTGAAATGTGAAGGTGGCAGAGTTCATATTCATAATTCATAGTCAGTGGAATATCCAATTCACAAACTTCAATGAGTTCTATATCTGATGTGAATGACACATGTTACACGATCCTTTCTTCTTCTTTTTCATAGCTATACCTCTGAATTTTGGATCAACAAATATGACACATATTCCAAATTCATTTTCAAATTCTGTTCTTTCCGGAAATGTTATCGATTTTCGAATGGAATAGTATTTTATTACAATTTGAGAACTTATATAACTTATATTCTCGTGCATCCATGGTGATATCCAATAGTTTATTTCTTTTATGTCCGCTAACACATTTCATTTTCCACTCTAGATAGTCACGAACCCCTCATAATTATTCCAAATGATCGTAATGATACTGACCTGAGGATATTCTGCTGGAGAATGCACTGTGGCTAGGAATGGGTGCGAAAATTGAACCGAAACGTTTTTTCACTCGTAAATCCATTTTTTCAAATGATAATAATGGTACTATGACGTCATTAGAGAGTACTGTCGATGAATTTATCATTATATCATGAAATTTCCGTGATTTATAATTCACAAGGTGTTGCTTTTGGGAATCGGAAGTGGAGTCATTTCCGAAAAAATTGAAAGAAAACAACTCCTGAATATTTCAAAAAGATCATAAGTCTGTATATCACCCAGCGTGAACGTATCGATAATCATCTGACAAAATCATTGGTTAGTAACCATGATACTGATCTTCAGTTGGCTTCACTAATACACAACTGTTGTCGAGTGGTGCTTACATAATAAATATTGGGATGAATCATCAGTAAAGGAAATTGGAACTCCGACGATGTGAATTGGAGAAAAAACATTGATGTACTTCAGTGAATATAGATATTGATGGTCAAGTGAATTATGGAATATCGAATTGATATCCGATATGTTTTTCAATTCAATTGACCAATCATACAAATCAACGATTCAGAACGTGAAAATGTATCATTAATTGTGATTGATATCATCCGTGATATTCGAGCTACTTATTGTTGATACTAAGTTCATTCATTTTGTGTCAATATCCCTTTATTCCCTGAAACTGCAACTGGTAAGTTGTGTTTCCGACCCTATGATGATATATCAAGGTGGATATACGATGGTGGATCAACTCTTCAATTAGTCCTTTCCATAATTTGTAGACATGTCAAACAACCTTATTGAGGTCGCACTGCATCAGTAGGGATGGCGATACTATCGTCGATCCTGTGAAGTCATATCCGCTCCAACTGATTTGACGGATATCTGACAGTAATGGATAGCTAATGGTTCGAATTTTGTATTCGTGTTGGATTTCAGATTCTCATCAAGATAAACATCGAGATCAGCATAGGTGACGCCCTCTAGTTTCGATGTTGGGAAGCCTCAGTGAAGTATCAAAATTCAACATGATTATATCATGATGGCTGGGACACCTTTCTATATTCACATCATGAAGTTTTCAATTGAGTGAACGAATATTGAAGTAGCTGTTTTTGCGATGGACGGCGACACTTGGCTACACTGTTCCCAACGGAGAAATCATCGTATCGCTGATAATCTCTGGCCGACTCTAATCAGTTCAGGCCACAGGTGCGGAGATAGGTATTTCGCCTACTTTTTTGTGTAAATATCGCAACTGTCACGTTCGTCCAAACAAAAGCCATATCGATGCGATGAGGGCAGGTCGATATTCAGCTGATGGAATCTTTACTAGGTCAGAATTGCCATGACCGTGATGGGCACTTATAATTCGATACCGATCTCAAATGTCGAATCATACATCCGACGTGAATGCACAATGGATTATATCGAAACTACTTGATATGTCCGAACACTGAATATCCATCAGAGACAATTTGATATCGACACAGTAGAACAAAAACTGACATTCACGAACCTCAAATTGGATAGTAAGTAAATGTAATTCATTGTACTAACATGACTTTTTATATTCTACTGGCAAACCGTGGGAAATTTCATTTCCAACTGGCACAAGATGAGATAATAATAAGTCACCCTCGGGCCAAAATTCTCCTAAGAAATATTTTGTGATCAGACATTTGAAACGTATACCCGTAATCAGGGTTTAGGGGATGTGTTTGAAGCGGAGAATGAAGGCGATTAGAACTCTTCGTAAATCTTCATTGATTCATTCTACGAGAGATAATCAGAACATAATGATTGAAAGCACAATGAACTACAAAAAATAAATGGAACTCCATCACGTTAACTGAAACGTGAATTATATCACCACCAAACGGAAGATTCTGCTGACTCCACCGAAACTCAACACCCTTGGATTCCGAGATGTCGAACAAGCACCGAGGTTTCTTAATTCGCATTTTTACTGCAAACCGCAGTCAGACTTTATCTTCAAACGCATGAACATCTCTCTGTAAACTTATATTTCCAGTTCATAATGAAAAGTTATTTTTTAAAAAAGCAAGTCCGTCGTTGCCGAACTAATTTGGCGCAGTCGGTAGGATGTTGATTTGTTGGGATGGAGTTCTATTTTGGGAAGGCTGTGGTGATTGGAATCGATCATATCGAGTATTACTGTTGAAATTACTGAAATTATTTGAATTTCTTGACTGCATACTTCGAGTATCTCGCGAATGATGTGGACTTTGTCTACTGGGAATTCTATTCCCTTGTCCGTTTATTACATCGATTGGTTTTAATTTGGTGACAGAATGAATCAAATGGTTGTAAGCTAGGATAGCGTATGTTATTTTCATTTGTATCGGAGATTTTTAGAATCCACGGGTATTCAGAAGTCTGATGTGCTCAATCACGGTGGAATGAAATTGGCCATTAGACTGGGGATGATTGGGCGAACAAAAATGTACTTTCATCTTGTGAAGAGCAAATAGTTCAATGATCACGGTAATTTTGAAATCGGTTCCATTGTCTACAACAATTTGTGTAGAGTCCAGAGAATTAGGGTGGTACGCCTGGGCGTATTTGCAAAAACTATCAATTATTGTCAAGAATTTATTTTGTTCCAATGAAAAAGTGTCCATATGTAGTATTTCGAAAGGTTTCGTTGCTGTCGGCGTGATATTCATTTGAGTCCTGATGGGGCGTCTTTCGTATATACTTACTCTGTTGACATATTTCACAATCGTTTATATATGTCTGCACAGAGTGTTTCAAATCAGGCCAATAATACTTTTGCCTCAACCGGTTTTCTGTTTCTTCAATACCACGATGATTCAATTTACCTTTGTGATATGCTTGAATTAGTTCCGAAATTTGATTTTTACTGAACTCACTAATATGAAAGTTAAGTGGCAATGCCAAGCTCGTCACCAATATACAGAGCGTAACAACACTCTTTATAGGAATTTTGCGGACCAACGTGACGAGGCTTGTTTAAACAGAGATCTCGTAATGCTCAGACAGTCACCAGTCGAAAAACCGCAACAATTCTTTGATAGGTGCTTACATCTTTTGAATTTACTGTGCTCATTTATTGATGCGCACGAACTTCCTCTCGAAGAGATTCATATAATAAATTAACCCTGAGAACATTTTTGTATGGACTACGTGAACCGTCAGGTACAACTATTAGAAGTATGCGCCCAGATAATTCACATCAAGCGCTTCAATTCATCATACAAGAGGAAAACGTAGATTACTATCGAAATCAAGCAAATGGATTCTCAAATATTCGAAAACACTTGCGATATGTATGATGACGATGGAGCGAATGTTCAAGAACAGCCTCAAACCTCAAATCAAAGATAGTGCCTCCAGTTATATCAATGAATAATTTGAATACTAGCGAATTCCATATATCACTTTCCCAGAACATAACCTGAAGTTTCTGATAGACTCAGGTTCAACAAAATCGTTTATTGATCCAAATTTAGCATTATAAAAATATCCAAATACCATTCCAAATGACCCGTTCATAGTTTCAACAGTATTTCAGAAATCAGCTCATAAATTTGGAGCAACGATTCCGATCTCAAATATATTCAAAATCACTGGAAATTTTAAATTCTACTTGTTTAAATTTCATGATGTTTTCGATGGCCTAATCGGTCTCTATACTCTCAAACTGTTGCATGCCGGATTAGATTTTGATAAAGGTTACTTGATTACACCTCACACAAGGATCAAGTTACAGTTTCATAAAATTCAAAACCAACTTAATCTAATATCAGTTTCACCACGTTCAGAACGAGTGATTGAAATAAGAAATAGCATAAAAAATGGCGAAATTATCATTCCTCATCATAAAATACATAACTGCGAGATTCCCGAGTGCCTCAGCGTCGCGAAAGACGGAGAAGCGCTGACAACTAGATTGAATAACACTACATATGATATTACATTGGATTTCTCGGAACCTATTGTTGTCGAGCAATTTGATAGAGTTAGGATAAAAGAATTCAATTTTGATAATCTTGACGAAACGGAGAAACCGAAAGTTGACTTATCTAGAATTATAACAAATCATTTAAATATCGAAGAGAAATGCATGATCGAAAACTTATGTAAGGAGTATTAACATTCACTAATAGAATTAAACATTATAGAAAAACAACTAACGAAGTCCCAGTCTACACAAAGACGTACAGATATCCCTTTATCCATAAGCGTGAGGTCGAAAAACAAATGAACAGCATGCTGGACCAAAAAATCATTCGCCCCAGTTGTTCACCATGGTCGTCCCCTATTTGGGTAGTGCCCGAAAAGGCAGATGCTTCAGGTCAGCAAAGATGGCGAGTAGTGGTTGATCATTGGAAATTGAACGAGAAAACAATCGACGATGAATACCCACTACCCAATATTACGGATCTGTTAGATAAACTGGGCAGATGTCAATATTTTTCAACTTCAGACCTCGCTAGTGGCTTCCACCAAGTACACTATAAAAACAGATCTGTAAAATTCATGTAAATAACGTTGGTTATTTAATGACCAACGATATTTACCGGAATTTTACATTTGATTATGTAAAATGAAATTACTGTCCCTGTACCTGAATAATAATACATCAAATATACTGCTTTATTACTTTTAGATTTTCATGTTCCTATGTTGTCTCTTTACATAGTGATTTTTCATTATTCTGGAAAAGTTCTATAGTACTTTTCACACGTAATTTCGATCTGCTTTTTCACAATGTATTTTCTCTCTGTAATATTAGGTAATATTTTGTACTTCTTAGGCAATACATTTTTGAACTGTACCTCCAATATATGAAAAGTTGAGTAAGGTTTGTTGAATAGAAAAGTCAATTATGAGGTGAATACTTTATTCAACATTGATTACAGGTACTCATATCACTCATGAATGCATACGGTGCGAGAAATGAGTGGAAAATTTTAGCTGGAAGTTTCAGGATATCCGACATAGGGTGCATATTATGAAAACAATTTCAAATAAACATAAATAATAATATTGATTGTCATAGAAAATCTGATATAAATACTAAACTTCTCTTAGATATTTTCAACTCATACCAGTTGAGTAATAATCCCCCAGGTGCAACCAGAATTTTCACAAATAAAAATGTACATACTAGCTCAACATGCATTGATTACATGGTGACCAGTCTTCCCCAATCTAAATTTCAATGTAATCTCGTTCAACCTAATATAGCCGACCATTTGGCACATATTCTTGTATGTCAAGAGGATAACATTTCAAAAAATAAAAAAAAATACTACACCTTTCACAATGAGACGACAGCTACACCCTGAAAATATTGTTGAACTACAAAGTAGGTTATCATATGAAGACTGGTATCCGATTTACCATTTAACGATAAATGAAGCTTTTCAATATTTTTTCAACACACTACTCTGGTATTTTGATGTCTCCTGTCCCTGTAGACGAGCTCATTTCAAAAACAATCCAAAGGGCTGGATAACTCAAGTAATAATAGATGAAGGTAGAAATCTAAGAGAATTGTTTTGGTTCCTCTCAAACTCTAAAAATTCCGAGTCCCATTTGACAGCAAGTTATAAAGCTAGATTACGTGAACACAAACAAAACATTGAGTTAGCAAAAAAAAAAAACTACTATAGCACAAAAATACATAAATCAGAAAACAAAACCAAAGAGACATGGAAAATCATAAAAAATGAACTGAGAAAAAATAAATTGAAAAATCAAATCTCTCTTGAACAAAACGGTGATCTCTTAACTGAGCCAGTTGAAGTGTCTGAAGTGTTCGCTGAATATTTTTCGAATGTAGCAGAAACTGCCATAACAAATCATTTTGGACAAAACTTGTCTCTCCCCTGTACCGTCACAAAAAATCTCAATGTAACTGAACTGTTCCAATCCCAACCCATCACGGAATATGAGATAGCTAAAATCTTGTCTGAAATGAAAAATAAAAAATCTACAGGCTTTGACGAACTATCAATTGTTAAAATAAAAGAAATAATTCCTACCATTATTGAACCACTAACTCACCTAATGAACAAATCTCTGTCATTAGGATACTTTCCAGATATTCTCAAAAAAGCAGTTGTTATTCCTGTACACAAAAAAAAGAATCCAAAAGAAATAGACAACTACAGACAAATATCCTTGCTCTGTTCCATATCCAAACTATTTGAGAAAGTTGTAGCCGCCAGAATCATAGATTATTTGGAAAAAAATAATCTCTTAGCTAAATCTCAGCACGGATTCAGAAAAAATAAATCTATTGAATCAGCTTCTTACCACCTACTAAATCATATATACACCGAGATTGATAACAACAACTATGTCCTTTCATTGTTTTTGGTCTATCAAAAGCTCTTGACACAGTGTGCCCCAAATTCCTTGTTGAAAAATTGACAAATTTTGGTCTCCCCTGTAATGTGTTGAAGTGGATTGAGTCCTACATGACAAACAGAGATATGGTCATATCCTGTAATGGCGTGTCCTCTGAGCCCAGAAATGTCAAATTAGGTGTGCCCCAGGGCTCTGTCCTAGGACCATTACTATTCCTCTTATATGTAAACGACTTATTACAACACATTATGGATGGATATGTCACAACGTTCGCTGATGACACTACTATAACATTATCTGGCAAAAATATTGAACAACTCCTTAGCAAATCTCACAACGCTATAGAGCAGTTTAGTGCATGGTGTCAAAGAAATAAGCTCATTTTAAATACTTCTGAATCAATATCTGTGAAATTCCACGTAAGAAACAATACCCCAGGTGATGTATTTTCAATTGATGATATTCAAATGTCCGGAGAAGTTAAATTTTTAGGGACCTATCTAGATGCCAACCTAAATTGGGAAAAACAAGTAGACCATACCTGTAGGAATTTAAATAAAGCATACTATGCCCTAAAACAGATGAAACCCAGCTTAGATGAGTCTGGACTACTCAGTATTTATTACGCTATGGTTTATTCACATCTCTGTTTGAATATCTTGTCGTGGGGTAGAGCAAGAGATTTTACGAGAGTTTTCATTGCTCAGAAACTTATTATAGGGCTTATGTTCAATAGGGATTTTCGAGACAGCTGTCGGCCTATTTTCAAAGAAAAAAGAATATTAACAGCACCTCCGATTTTCATTCTCAAATGTATATCTTTTGCTAGGCAAAACTCTGACTATTTTGCGGAAACGGGATCGGAACATGAACATAACACTCGAAACGGACATCTTTTGCGAATACCACAACATCGTTTGTCAAACTTCAAAAACTCCCCCCAGTACAATGCTATAATTTGTTATAATAAATTACCAAATGAACTCAAACAAGTCAGAGCCGAACAAAAAAATTTCCTCGGTAGAATTAAAACGTTTCTGATAGATAGATGCTACTATAGTCTCCAAGAATTCTTGACTGAAAATTTCTCAAACACACTCGAACCGCATGCTTCTTGACTTCTATTTCAGGTTAATCTTGAATTGTTTCTTAATTATTCTATTTATTATTTTGGTTATATACACATGTGTACTTGTCAATTCTGTATTTTTCTGTGTTTTCCAATTACCTGTATATATTATATTTACAATCATGTACCTGACATACCATACATACCTAGTGTATCAAAAATGGTGAATTATATATCATCATTATATTATTATTATTATTATTATTACAGGGTGTTTCGAAGAAGCGAGGCTTCATGAATGTGGTACCCAAATTGTTTTTTTTACTTGACATATTTGATCACTACAATAATCACAGGGGGTCCCGGTTTCTGAGAGAGAAAATAAAGCTTTTTTTCTAGTATGGCCAAGATGTTCAGTAGTAGATTGCAAAAACTATGAACTTGATACCGGAAACGCTTTCTAGAGGTACTTAGGGCCCTCAGAAATGCTAGTGAAAATTATCCTCTAGTCTTTCTTAGTTCCTTTGAATCGCATTTCCAGATTGATGTCACAGCATAACACTTTTCTAGGACAATCTGTTCATGAAATTGTAGACCTTTTTTCTAGTAACTCTCACTTTTTTTTGTCTTACTTCCCTGGTCTGGATGGATTTTCAAAAAATAGCACTGGATGAACTCCAGTGAGCATTCTGCATTTACAGGATATTGGATATTCAATATGGAAAACAATGAAAATGAAACTTGGAATGCGATCATAAAATTGTCGTATCCCTCGTCATCTATACACATATTGCTAACGATGACATACTGCTGTCGGGTTGATGTTGGTTCTGATGCTGGATCATGAGGACATTGTGGCTCTGACATTGAGTTATAAACTAGAAGTTCTGAAAAAAAAAAGATATACAGGGTGTTATGTAATAAGTGCCAGATATTTCACAGGACGATTCCTCAGTTATTTATAAGGTGACCGCAAGTCCTTTATTTTTGAGATAGAGGGTGTTGAACATTTATTTTTATTTTGGTTTATCGTAAATAATTTTTGAAGTATTATCTAATATAATTATATAATATAATATATAATATATATAATATATATATATATATAATATATAATATATAATAATATAATTATTCACGCAGAACCAAAATAAAAGTAAATTCAAAAGTTCAGTTCTTTCAACATAATTTCATTGTTAAGTGTTTCTATATCCATGAATCCGTCAATTATTGTCTTGAGACTCTTTTCACACGAAAAATATTTAGCCTGAAGAGTTAAATACATATTTGCAAGAAGTTCAGTGCCAATCTCTATTTGTAAATGATCATCGTGATTCTCCTTCTCTGTGAAAACGGAAGAAGACCCTGTATTTGCAATTTCATCACCAGCAAGATTTATTTGAACACCTAGGGAATGATATTCACTCACGCTTTCGGACTGATAACTAGCATTCGACCTGACATTTGATTTTTCTACGAAATGTTTCCTACTCATGTGAACTCGAATGTGTCGTTTAGTTTTGAACAAAGTTTCACTTTTGCATTCTTTTTTCAATGGGAATGCTATAGCACTATGCTCTTTTAGGGACTGGAAACGTGGTTCAGGAAAGTTTTCCTATCATCTGCGTTTGCTGGCAGATATCACAAATCAAATAAGTGATGAATCCTGGTTTCTAAGAAACCTTTTTATGGTTCCTGAAAACATGCTGACTGAATGTGATATAACTTGTGAACACTACTTCGCAGTTGACATATAAGCATGGGAATTCTGCTCTTCTATTTTGTCTATGCAAGTACTGGTGTTTATTATATTTTTCGATTGTCAAACAATCGAAATTGCATGTCCTACAGGTGAACATATTGGTTTCATGAATAGAATTGACTTACCTTTCAAATTATCCAATCACTGCACTAGAAATAATGCTCACAAACACCCGAGCAAACACCCATACGAACGACGAATTACAAAATTATCTGAGGTTAGGAATCTCGGCATTCTCGCATCAGCGCGGTAATAGGCGTAGACGTCACGGGTAAAATCAAAGATCAGGTACCTGAATTTTGCCGAATTGCTGTACATTTACATTATTCCCAGGAGAAAACTCAGTGTAATCGGTATTTACATTAGGAATTCCAGGTATTACAATTGATCATTCAGTGACGAACTGATATATACACAGTGAAATGAAAAAAGCATACTAAATACCAGAAAAATACGATATCACATAGGAGATATACCTTTTTTCTGTAAAATTATTGGATTTTGCGAAAATCCAGTGAATATTCTGCATTATTTTTATCAGTGTAGAAATGAATGAGGAGGATATTCAGAAGACCGCTTTCAATACGGAGAACGGACACTATGAATACCTCAGGATGCCATTCGGCACTCCTGACGGCGTGAAACCAAACCCGGATAAAATACAAGCTATCAATAATTCTCCAATTCCTAGTACACCCAAACAAATCAAAGGCTTTTCAAGGTTATTAGGCTATTATCGACGTTTCATAAACAATTTTGCAAAAATTACTAAGCCTCTTACAAAATGTCTCAAGAAAGACGCAAAAATTATTCATGACGAAGAATTCAAATCCTGTTTCGAAAATTGTGAAAATCTTCTAATCAATGACCCTATTCTCCAGTATCCCGATTTTTCCAAACCTCTCAATCTCACTACAGATGCCAGTAATGTTGCTCTCGGTGCTATTTTGAGTCAAGGACCCGTAGGTATAGATCTCCCAGTGGCGTACGCCTCACGTACCCTCAATGATTCCGAGAGAAACTACTCTTCCATTGAAAAGGAGTTATTGGCGATTGTTTGGGCTACCAAATAATTCAGGCCTTACCTGTTTGGTAGGAAATTTGATATATTAACAGATCATGGACCCCTTCAATGGGTACCCAAGTTCTAAATTATTACGCTGGAGGATGGAAGTCGAAGAGTACGAATTCAATAATTATTCCATAACCTATAAAAAAGGGAAAGCAAATACGAATGCTGATTCTTTATCACGTATAGAGTTGCATACCAAAGAAACTGATAACATTTTCTCATTCATAGAATAATTCAATAAAAACTCAGCAGAAACTCAACAAGAAGACAACATTTCCACTCAAGTACAAACCGACAATGATTCGATAAACAAAATTGATAATAATGACGAAGACAATGACCTCCAACATGACAACGATGACGTTAGTGTTCATACAAACGCCGAAGAAAATCCCATAGTAGAAATTCTCATTTCGGAACTACCTGTTAACTTTGGTCAAAATCAGATGATCATTCGTTCAGTTTTACATTCACCGGCAAGACCAAAAATAACCATACTTTTCGAAAAGAAGCAACGAATTAGTATACAAATTTCTGAAAATAATTCTGGCCAGGACATTATCGACGTTATCAGAGATTACATTGCCACAAACGTTCAGTATCATGTTCACTTTGAAAGTCCCGAAATATACGAACCCTTTTGCGAAGTAGTACGGAAAAATTTCAAATGGTCCTCTCTGAAATTCAAAAGGTGTGAAATTAAATTGATTGACATTACAGACGGAAACCAAATTTCGAGAAATTGATAAATATTGAATGTTTCATTATGGAAAATAGGATTACCTATTCACTTCGAATTCCCCTCACAAATCCTTCTATTTTTGACTATTTCCACCTCTACTCTGTTCCTGTATACAGTGAAGGTCAGTTCAAGACAGTTATTTCTGAATCTAAATATTAATTGGAAAATGGTAAACACTTCGCATCCGAAGGCGATCGTTGTGCCAAAGCCGCACCACGATTTTATGTCTGTAAGAAAGCGTTTATCCAAGAGATCTCCGAAAGCAGTCCTTGTGAAGTCCAGCTGATGGACATGAACTCCGCATCCACATGCCAGTCAATCAATGTCCAAATTACGAAGCCCAAAATTGATCAATTAAAGGAATCTACTCGATGGATTGCGATATTTCCGAACAAAACAGCAATATATCTCAAATGCCAGGATCAAGAAGATATTTCCAAAATTATTGGAACCTATTGATCGCAATTCCGGCCGGATGTCACATTACCACCAGCCAATTCAAAGTGAAGAGCGAACATCATGTGACCAATGCAAATCAACCCATGGTTTTTCCCGAGCTAGATGGAGGATCAGTTTCCACATCCCAACCAAATTTGGACTTCCAAATAGACGATATCAACCTCGACGACCTCCACGACCTGAAAACCCAGCTCATTCAGAACACTCCTGAAATATCCTTCACTGCAGGCAGAATAATTCGAGCACCCAGTATATGGAGCCTAGCTGCTTGCATCATGATCATCACAGTTATAGCAGTCTGCATCTACAAGAACTTCCTGCATTCCCGATATCAAAAACCGAGGCCAGTCCAGCCCTCGAGACAACTCGAAGAAATCAACCTTCCAGTCGTTCAACTACCCCGCTGCACTCCGTAGTTGAATTTTTGAGGGGAGGAATTATATCACCACCGAACGGAAGATTCTGCTGACTCCACCGAAACTCAACACCCTTGGATTCCGAGTTGTCGAACAAGCACCGAGGTTTCTTTATTCCCATTTTTACTGCAAACCGCAGTCAGACTTTAAATTCAAACGCATGAACATCTCTCTGTAAACTTATATTTTCAGTTTATAATAAAAAGTTATTCTTTAAAAAAGCAAGTCCGTCGTTGCCGAACTCATATCGTGAATCAAGTGTTTCTCAGAAGTGACATGTTTCTATGAGCCATGAATTATGTCTGCACTCTACATGGGTTCCCATAAGAAGATGCTGACATCGCAGATCCCACAGTTCAGATTTCATGAAACCGCTGTTTCCATGAAATCAGCAAGATCGTCTTCGACTCCGAGAGAAGCGAGTTCCAGTTCAGTTCATAACTCATATTCATACATTAAACATCATTTTATATTTTTCCTTCATCTTTACACATATACATGAAATAAAGTTTTTAAAAAGAGACTTCAAGCTATCAGAATTATTATTGGCGCAGTCGGTAGGATATCCGGGTTATCGCGTATCGAACGTGGTGATTTCGTATCAACGATTGACTGGATATCGAAAAACTGTTGGTTCGTGGAGTGGAGGTGTTTGAAGTGGACCGTCTAGAAAAGACCCATCTGAAGCCCCTCGTCAACGAAGCAACGAGATTTGGAACCTACATAGTCCATTTCTGCAGAGATAGAACTTCTGGAGGAGACAAAAATCGCAAATCCAGGACTCATCTCCATAGCTGTTAGGAAGGATATGCTTGAAGTAACTCTAATATTCTTGTAAGTGCAATCAATCGAATGTCCGTAGAAGATTTGTCGAACATTCTAGAAAATTTGAATTTGCGGGAACCTTTACCTGACTTTCAGATTATACGTAGAACTATTCATTTTCCTGAAAATTCAATAGCAAATTCATCCGAAAACGAAACTGCAAACCAACCCATAATGAGTCAATTCAAATCTGAATACTTAAATTGCATCCCTGAATTCAATGGAAATCCAAATGAATTAAATCGTTATATTTCTATTTGTGATCAAATCATTCAAAATTTCTATGATATTGCCAACCCAAATAGTTTTCATAACACTTATCTATTGAATTCTCTCATATCGAAGCTTACTGGTAACGCTAGATTAGTTGTAAATATTCAATTAGTAACCAATTGGAATGATCTGAAACAAACGCTGCGGAGAAACTTTGCAGATCAAAGAGATGAAGCTTGTCTCAACAGAGACTTAGTTATGATGAGACAAAGTCAGAATGAAAAACCACAGCAATTTTACGATCGATGCTTGAAAATTCTTAATCTTATTTGTAGTCACGTTGATATTCATGAAGCAAATCTCGAAGCAAAAGTTCTGAAACGTAATTTGTATAACGAATTAACACTGAAAACATTTTTATCAGGTCTTAGGGAACCTCTTGGAACTACGATTCGCTGTATGAGACCAAAATCTCTAAGTGAAGCCTTACAACTCGTAATCCAAGAAGATAATACTCACTACTTCCAAAATTTGAATCAAAATAGGCATTTTTCGAGAGAAAATGATGTTTCAGCAAGGCAACCGCCGCAACAAAGATACCCAAAAAATGTTTCGAATAATTTCAATAATTCAAATGATCGGTATAAGAACCATCAACCAACAACATCATTTCCTTCTCAGCCAATTCAGATACAACCTAGAGAAAATATTCGCCCACAAAGATTTTTCACAAACACTCAAGTATTTGGCAGAAATAATCAACAAAACGCGAATGTTTTTAGATCAAATCCAAGAAATACATTCGACAGGCCTACTCCGATGAGTACGAGCACTAGAAATACTTACAGGCCCACGCCAATGAGCGTTAATACTAGAAACACTGTCAGACCTATAAATAATTCTCAACAACATCAAAATCATTCGAATTCACGACAATTTGATCAATCAATGCAACCCAGAAGAACTTTTGTTTCAGAAGAATTATATAACGCAGAATTAGATGGAAATCCGGAGAATTTCCAAGAAGAATATGTTAATCCACAAAATGATTATTTAGCATATTACGAACAAGCATCCGATGATGAAAATGCTGCCGGTACGAGTAGAAATTTTCAGAAAATGTCTCACAACGACAATCCTTCTTAGAATCACATATCATTCCATTTAATACTACAAACGCAAGCGAACTCCCATATATCATATTACCCGAATACAATATAAAAGTTTTACTTGATTCTGGTTCTACGAAATCATTCATTGACCCAGAAATAGCTCATCAGTTTTTTCCTCAATTAATTAAAAATGATCCATTTGTTGTGTCCACAGTATTTCAAAAATCGGCACATAAATTCAGTGCATCTATTCCAGTTTCAAAAATATTCAATTTGGACGAAAATCAAAAATTGAAATTTTTCCTATTCAAATTTCACAATATCTTCAGAGGATTGATAGGTTTGGATAGTTTAAAATTATTACAAGCTACGATTGACTTCGATAAAGGATATTTAATCACGCCTCATTCAAAAATAAAACTACTCTTTCAGAAAACACAAACAAATCTGAATTTGATTAAAGTCAATCCTAGATCGGAACAAGTAATAAAAATAGAACATAATCAGGAATTTGTAGACTGTTTCAATACTTGTAAAAATTTGTTGATAAATGAACCAATACTCCAGTATCCGGATTTTTCTAAACCTTTCGTGCTGACGACAGACGCAAGCAACTTTGCTTTGGGCGCTGTTCTGTCCCAAGGACCGATTGGTAGTGATCTACCTATCGCATACGCTTCTCGAACCTTAAACGAATCGGAACAAAATTATTCAACAATCGAGAAAGAATTACTTGCGATAGTCTGGGCCACTAAATATTTCCGTCCATATTTATTCGGTAGAAAATTTGATATTGTTACAGACCACAAACCTTTAGAATGGCTATTCTCACTTAAAGATCCTGATTCAAAATTAACAAGATGGCGCATAAAATTAGAGGAATACGACTATAATATAAAATACAAAAAAGGAAGACTGAATTCCAACGCTGATGCTCTTTCACGCATTGAAATTCACACAAAGACAGTTTCCGACGAAATCGAAGACTTGGTAAGAAATATTTCGAACCAACCAATGAACCCTGAAAATGAAAAAATAATTCAAGAGATTTTTGACTCACAAGATGCGAATAAACAACGCGATATAGACAACGTTTCCATGCAAGTACAATTAGATGAGACCATTCGAGACATAGACGAAGTAAATGACGAACAAGACGACAACACGATTCATTCCAATGCCGACCAACACCCTGTGGTAGGAATTCCGACTTCTGACTCACCGGTAAACTTCGGTCAGAATCAAATATTAATATCAACGGTATTGCACTCTCCCGCAAAACCGAAAATAACTATTTTATTTGAGAGGAAACAACGAATCAAAGTCCAAATTTCCGAAAACAATTTCGAAAATGACATTGTACAATTCATAAAAGATTATATCGCACCAAATGTACAATATCATCTGTATTTCGAAAACCCCAATATCTATGAAAAATTCTCAGTAGTACTGCAAACATATTTCAAATGGCCTTCTATTAAATTCAAAAAATGCAATAAATTACTAATTGACGTGACAGACAGAAACGACATTGAGGAATTGATAAAAAACTATCATGAAGGGAAGTCTAACCATCGTGGAATAGACGAAACCGTCCACCGAATTAAAGAAAGATACTATTGGCCCCACATCAAGGAATCTGTACAAACTTATATTAATGAATGTGAAATATGCCAACAAAGTAAATACGAGCGACATCCTATTCGAATGGAAATGAATATAACTCCAACAGCAACAAGACCCTTTGAAATAATACATTTAGATACCTTTACTCTCGAACAATCAAAATTCTTAACGATAGTAGATAGTTTTTCAAAATATGCACAGGCATACCATTTGAACTCACCCTGCGGAACCGAAATCACTGACAATTTAATTAAATTCTTTTCTCATCACGGTACCCCTAAACAAATAATAGTTGACAACGGCACTGAGTTTAAAAACACTGTAGTAACCGAACTGCTGAAATTACATAAGATCGACACCCACTTTTGTAGTCCAAATCACCCGCAATCCAATGGGATCGTCGAAAGATTTCATTCGACGATAATCGAACATATTCGACTGTTGAATACTAAAGGTTTCTCAAAAACTCCAATCCGAAAGAAAATAACTTATGCAATTATGGCCTATAATCATTCCTTACATTCCGCGACGAAATTCAAACCTATTGACATTGTGAATGGACACATCACAGACAACAACCCTTTCAATATGGAAATCGATCAAATATTGGTTAACGACTATATCAATGATCACAAAGAAAAATCGAAATTACTCTATTCCAAAATTAATTCAGACCTTATCGCACTCAAATCCAAGACCATACAAAAGCTCAATGTTAACCGAGACAAACCCGAGATATTTCAACCGGAACAAAAGACATTCGTGAAAAAACACACTAGACAAAAACAGGCAAATAAATTCAATAAATCCACTCAGCTGACAAATGTAAATAACGAATCGAAGACAGTTTCAACCCCATCACAAGAAAAAATTCACATGGACAATTTAAAACGACCACTGAAACAGACATACACCTTTAAAAAATAAATATTTCGTCTCTGTTATTTCAGAATCCCGGGGATCTTCGGCCTCCAGGAAAAAATTCAACTGCAAAAACTAGAGAATAACCCTGGTATCATTCCTGTTAAACTTGGTGTAGCAAAAGTTGAACAGTACACACATACTCTCATTCACTATTATGATATGAACTCGATTATTTCGGAATTAGGTAGATTAAGATCAAAATCTCACAATATCACGAGCCTCATACTTACCAATAAGGATTATTCATTTGACACATCAAATTATCTGAAAATCTTACAATTCACTGAAGAAAAGGTTGAAGCAAAATTGAGAAATATACTTCCACACCATAATATCCGTAAAAGAGGATTGATTGATGGCTTAGGCTCAATTTTCAAGTCCGTTACTGGAAACTTAGATGCCTATGATGGCCAACATTACGAACAAATGATTTCACAACTAGAATCAAATCAAAAACAGATAATATCAAATATGGGAAAACAATATTCTCTATCTCTGAATGTCATAGACAAATTCAATAAAACAGTCCAAAGAATCAATCATAATGAACAACTAATCACTTCAAAATTGAACCAAATTGTTTTGATAGTCGAAAGTCATACGTATAGAGAAAATTCAATGTTGATAAAAGATATTCTGAATCAAATTATAAACATGTATGAGATAATCAATTCAGTACTCCAGGATATTGAAAACTCTATCACCTTTTCAAAATTACAAGTTATGCACCCAAGCATCATCTCAACACAAGAATTGTTTGTCGAATTGAAGAAATTGAATTGTCATACAGAGCTCAAACAGTTACCATTCGCAATAACATTCAATAATACAGAATACTTTGAGAGACTGATAAAAATTGATAGTTATATATTGAACAACAAAATCACATATATTCTTCATATCCCAATAACGTTTCCTTTTGATTTCGAATTCTATCATCTTTATTCAGCCCCTGTATATTCTGATGGTCAGTTCAAGGCAATCATCCCTAGAAATAAATTTTTGATCAAAAATGAAATGTACTTCGCATTTCTGAGTAATACTTGTGAAGAAATCCTTCCTCGATGGTATATTTGCGACAAACAAGAACTACGAGAAATCGAAGATGGACCTTGTGAAATTCAGCTGCTTAACATAAAAAACACCTCCACGTGCCGCCAAACTCGAGTCCACCTGACCAGACCAATCCTGAGCCACCTCGATGCATCTAACCAATGGATCGGACTGTTTCCATCCGAATCAACTTCAAAACTTGAATGTCATGAACAAGAAGAAATACGGAAATTGATTGGGACGTTCCTAATCGAAATTCCTATGGGCTGCCGATTTATCATCGATCAATTCACCATAGCCAACGAACAACAGTATGCAAATCCGAATCAGCCAGTCCTGTTTCCCGACATAGACGTCACCGTCACGACGTCTCCAACAGCCAACGTCACCATCGAACTTGAGGACCTCAGACTAGACGAGCTGCAAGAAATCCGCACGCAAGTTATCGAAAATCAATCCGATTTTCAATTTGGGCATTCTCTCTACGTCCCCAGCGCTTGGACAGTTCTGATATATGGACTTATTGTTGCTGCCGCCTGCTACGTATTCTACAAGAAGTTCGCCAACAGGGTTGAAGCCACAGCATCCCCACAGATCGACCACCGTGATGTTCGTCTTCCTCTCTAACCCTCTGAAGCCAAATCTATGGGGGGAGGAATTATGTCTGCACTCTACATGGGTTCCCATAAGAAGATGCTGACATCGCAGATCCCACAGTTCAGATTTCATGAAACCGCTGTTTCCATGAAATCAGCAAGATCGTCTTCGACTCCGAGAGAAGCGAGTTCCAGTTCAGTTCATAACTCATATTCATACATTAAACATCATTTTATATTTTTCCTTCATCTTTACACATATACATGAAATAAAGTTTTTAAAAAGAGACTTCAAGCTATCAGAATTATTATTCATGTGAATCATCTGTGATTCACTTGAGAACTATTGCATTCATATATTATTTAGTTCGCAGAGCGTGGCCTGATGAATAATATGAGGTAGTTAGCCTACCAGGAAGTCTCATTTTTCCACTTTCATCAGACGATTAATGACAATACTTTTTCATTTCTATGCATCTCAAAAAATATATGCTCGACATTCTGTGTAGGAGAAATTACCTGAATACAAGTACAAGCCGATAAGGCACATGAAATAAAATACAGATTTGGGATGCAGTATGGAACCAAGTGAATATCTCTTGAACGGAAAAAAAGATATATATATATATATATATATATATATATACTTGCAGGTGAGTGCGATGGAACAAAATGCATCTGATTTACATTTTTTCGTTGATAATATACTTCCGGTTTGACCGGAAATGCCATCAACTTCTTCAATTTAAATGAGACACCCTATATATTCTCACAGATTTTGAAAGAGCTTGTTATTTTGAATTCATACATACTGGGTTTAGTTTAAAAAAAAATTGTTAAAACGAGGAATATAGCACTTCAATCAACCTCCTTCGAGTTTTTTTGCATTTTTGCAACTATTTAGATGAACTGATTGATGTTGTTTGTATTCATAGTAATGAACAAACGGTTACTCTTTTATTCTCCAAGTGTCAAATTCTAATTGACGGAAATGAATTTAACAATCACCACTACCGATCATCATTAAAATTTTAATACGCGCTTTTTCACTCAATTGAACCATTCTGAATTCTTGAATTCGTAAATTGAACGTTTATTTATTACTTCGCATACAAACAACATCAATTACTTCATCTAAATAGTTTTTTGCTCTGATGCAAAAAGTGCTATATTCCTAGTTTTTACAATTCATTTTACACTGGATGTATGAATTCAAAACAATGAGCTATTTCAAAATCTGTAAGAATATATAGGGTATGCTATTTGAATTGAAAAACTTGATGAAATTCCCAGTTAAACCGAAAGTATATTATCAACAAAAAAATCAACATCAGATGCATTTTGTTCCATCGCACTTACCTGCAAATTTTCATAGATATCGTTCTTCTCGTTTGAAAGATATTCACTTGGTTCCATACTTTATCACAACCCTGTATATGAAATCGTCGAATAACAAGTATCATTTCGTACAAACATGAGATTTCGTTGGGCATGTCACGCAATTGTATCCATATCATTGAATGCACTTCCATCTAGTTCGTACCGTGATTCTGACAGCGACGGATTTTCCTTATTCCGGAGATATCTAAGGATAGCAGAAGTGCCTATTGGAGGTGCTGACATCTTCTGAAATATGTTCTGTGTGATGCTTGTGTTGGTGTATATCTTTGCTCGTTTTGGTCTTCTTCAGAAGGGATGAATCAACTTCTACTTTCAATTTCCTGTTTGTTATTTTCCTTCCATTCTCTGCTTCGAACAAGATGTACGCATTCACTATGGCGTATCCTCGAAGCTATTTCACTGCAATTTTTTTATACTTCGATTTGGTCTGACAAATCGATGAATGCTTTGAATTAAATTTAGCAACAACATCGGGCTTTTCCGTTTCTAATGTACCACTGCTACAGTACTATATTATCATTGTACCTCTGATCAGGAGCAAGCTCTTTCAAACGGAAGTGAACATTCTCGGGGAAATCCGAGGTCGACCTCAACAAATTTACGGTAGGTGAAATTGAAGAGGGGATTGCAAGAGGATAATTTGATATCATAAAATGATATTACATCTGATTCTGAACAAAATTTTTCATCATTTCATTCGACAGTTCGACATCCAGCGGAAGAAAGACTCCACTTTGGGATTCGGAATGCAGAAAAACAAATGTTTGGGAAAAAAAAAATTTCTGCTGTAGAATCTGTTTCATCACGAAATAATGTGATACCTATATATTCGATTCAAGTTTTGAATTATAATTTGAGGTCATGAATGAGATTATGAATTGCGATTCATCAACTATGATTTGTTTGTGAGGAAAGTTTGCTGAGGCAAATAATTGGAAGATGGGTTATAGTGTGGTGAGATGTAGTCAGGAGTAAGGAGGTTTCATATCAAAAAATATTCATGGCATCATGACAGATACTAGATATCACGACTACAAACTATCAAAGAAAAAATGAATTCAATATCCCTGAATTATTCAAAATGTGACCATCCACGTGTGAAGAGCACTTACATATATTCGAGAGGAGAAATCTGATAACACATCAAATGATACAACAGATCAATGTTCTCCATGTACCGGGATTCCAGTAGTTAGTTATCACGATATGAGCATACTGTGAAGAACTGTCGAATGTTAATTATTCCACTGCTATAACACAAAATACTTCCGATAATCCAGTGCTATATGATATAATAACAAAACAATTCACTTATACTGAAGTCGTGAACCTGAGGTAGCACAACTGGCGTGAAGGTTTTGGGGACGCATTTCTCCTAGTCAGTAATACGAACACGTGAGTAAAATATACATACTTATTATGTATAAAAAAATTAAATGAAAGAATTGGCATAATGTCATTACTGAATTTCCTTGAATGTAGTCTCATATAACTAACACCGTAATTCTATCTTCAGGGCAGTGTAGGAGGGCTGTGAGCCATATGATAACCCAGGCGAATGATTCAAAACATGGGAAGAGGCTTAGGTCATATACATAGTTGAGCACTCGAATATAGCTTTCATAAATGACCTTCAGTATAGCTAAAGATGAGAACTCGGATGGAAATACTGATATATTATGATATGAGAGATTCATTGATCAAACTATCGACCTGAACTGTAGGAGTTTACGATGATTTACAATGTAACACCCCACGGAACGACAAAAAGATCCCCATCAGAATTACTTTTCAACAGTAAATACCGTGAATCACTGACCTTATGAATGAAAATGAAGGAAAGCAGATGGGAGATAGATATAGGCATGCAAAGGAAACAGTTGTTGAAGAATGCCACAAAGTCCTGATTCGTAATATGAATATCCCACATAAGCTCGCCACGCGTTTTGACAAAGACGAATAAATAGTTTTGCAGAAGTACGGAAATAAGGTACTGTTCCGAAAATAATAGTCATGTTTCAGAAAGGAATGTAATTCATATAACGAAGCTTCTCGAGTCAGTTTTCAACCCAGGCTCCATCACGAAGAATACCACAACAGATATAATTGCAGAAGGAGCACTCACTCCCACCCCACATACAACACCACCATCACCAACCCTGGAAACAGCAGAACTGGATCACGAGGAGTCAACAGCGACTGGATAACTGCCACCATTGAAAAGTGAAGGGAATGTGGAGAGCGCTCATGTAGTAATCTATCTAAATAATCTAATTGTGTTTGGGACTCTGTTCTTTATTATATTTGTCTATTCCAACTTTTGAGAAAACCAGGGGTTGTAAATCTCTGTTTTTATTTCGTTGGAGAAAAAACTCGTCAATCTCATATTTTATTAACAACTGAACTCTCTTTGTGTATATCGAAACCATCACAACATGTTTTTGACATTAATCAAAATTATTAGAATGATGTATACAAAGTAAATGAATATACAAAGTGATACAAATCAAAAATTAAACAAACTATTCCTCAACATTCTCTCCCCAGTAATGAACTCTTCATTACTAAATTTCTTCTGGTTTCTCTACTTCTAGACGACAAATCTTCACAACTGGTCGTCGATATGTACCCATCTTCGTCTTGACATCCACACTCCTTACGATTCCATCTTTGCCAGGATAGGTAGATAAAACTATCCCTTTCAACCAGCAATTTCTAGGCAAGTCTCCATCTGTTATCACTACCACATCTCCAATTTGTATGCCTCTTCCTTGTTTTTCATACCATCTTGTCCTAGTGACTAAGGTAGGAAGATATTCCTTCACCCAACGTTTCCAGAATTTCTCGGTCAGGAGCTGGGCTCTTCTCCAATGTTTTCTGGTTACCACGTCATTCTCTTTCAACAGGCAGGGAGCCGGAGATGCACTGGATGTCCCAATTAAGAAATGATTTGGAGTTACGGCTTCTTCGTCTGTTGGATCCAGTGATACGTGCACCAATGGTCTGCTATTTACTATGTTCTCCGCCTCTATCAGAAGAGTCAATAGTACTTCTTCTCTTGGTGCTTGTTCCTTAAAAGTTATCTGGAGAGCCGTTTTCACAGACCTCACCAACCTTTCCCAGCTTCCTCCCATATGCGGCGTTACTGGAGGTATGAAAGTCCACTCTATTCCCTTTGTAGTGAGTTCCTCTGTGATTATCTTCTCGTCCATTTCCATCAAAGCTTTTTTAAGTTCTTTGGCTGCCCCTCGTAGATTGGTGCCGTTGTCGGAGTAGATTTTCTGCGGATATCCTCGTCTTGCTATCATTCTGCGAATGGCTAAAATTGCAGAGTCAGTATCAAGAGAAGTTGCTAACTCTAAATGGACAGCTCGAGTACTCAAGCAGGTAAACAGCGCGCCATACCTCTTCTCATGTCTTCTACCTACAGTGACGCTCATGGGACCAAAATAATCTAAACCTGTAAAAGTAAAAGGTCTGACAAAACTACTCACCCGGCATTTAGGCAGTGGAGACATTTCTGGGCAAGAAGGCTTGGCTCGCATGTTTTTACACCATTGGCAAGAATTCCATGTGCTACGTATAGCTGCTCTAGCGTGAAGAATCCAGAATTTTTGCCTAATTTCATTTAAAACTAGTTCTCGACCATGATGACCTACCTTCTTGTGATGAAAGTGCAATAACAACTTGGTGAAAACATATTTCGGCTCTAAAAGGATAGGACTTTTGGTTCCCTCATCTAATATGTCTGAGACTCTCAATCTTCCATCAATCCTCAAAATCTCTTCCTGGTCCAGGACTGGTGAGAATTTATGAAGTTTTGATGTTTTTGGTATTGGAATATTGTTCTCGAGACAATGGATGTCTTTCTGAAAACACTGTTTTTGAACATGTCTGATCCACAATTTTTCAGCTTCCTCTATTTCTTTAGGAACCAACTCTGTTGAATCTATTGCTTCATGCTTCAGTTTCTTGAGGGAACGCAAAATCCAAGCTGTTGTCCTCAGCAGCCTCAAATATGAAGAAAATCTGTTTATATCGGGCAGACATTCTGAAAAATTCTTGACTTCCACTATTACTGCAACACATTCTTTTTTCATTTCTTGTTTTATTTCTTCTTCAAATTTTCTATTATTTTGTTCATCGCCGTTTTCTTCCTTGAGCCAAGGTTCTTTGTTCAATTTCAGAAAACTCGGTCCATTGAGCCATCGACTTGAACTACTCTAATCACATACCACATTTTCTCTGGTCGCTTCATCTGCAACATTTTCTTTCGAAGGGATCCAGTTCCAGTTGTTTCTATCAGAATGTTCTAAGATTTCACTGACTCTATGGCTAACAAAGGGCTTGAGATTTCGTGCATCTGACTCAATCCAATACAGAGCTGTTCTAGAGTCTGACCAGAAAAAAGTCTCATCAATAGGAATGTTGTGCCTCTCTTTTATAGTTTTCGCCAATCGAACACCTAACACAGCCGCCTGTAATTCCAGTCGCGGAATCGAAACTACTTTCAAAGGGGTCACTCTTGCTTTTGCCATGACAAAACTGGTACGTACTGAAATATTTGAAAGTATTTTTAGATAACAAACTGCAGCAAAAGCTCTTGAGCTGGTATCGCAGAAAACATGTAGCTGAATATTTTTCGAATCATTTCTGCAACAATATCATCTTGGTATTCTGACATGATGAATATTTTCAAGCTCGCCTAACCAATTCATCCATTTTTCGTTCATTGTAGCTTCCAGTTCATCATCCCAACCTATTTTCATCCTCCAAACTTCTTGCAATAAAATTCTGGCCTTGATGGAGAAGTTGCTCAGAAATCCAAGTGGATCGAATATTGTCATCACAGTTTTCAATACAGCCCTCTTTGTACTCCTGATTGATCCATTCAGTATTTGGTAAATTTTTGTCATCTCCATTCTGAATGAAAATATGTCCTCATTTGGGTGCCAGAACATACCTAGAATTCGTTCTGTAGGTAATTCTTTTTCCAAATCAAGATTTTTTAATTCTCCAGCTCTCAGATCTTCAGGAAGTTGTCCCAATACTTTTTTAGAGTTCCTTGTCCAATTTCTGATATGGAATCCTCCATTCCTGTGAACCTGAATAACTTCTGAAATGAGTTTTGTAGCTTCTTCTTCGGTATCAACACTATCCAAGTAATCGTCTAGATAGTGTTGCTCTTTGATGACTCTTACTGCTTCAGGATATTCTTTTTCAGATTCTTCTGCATTTTTTCGCATGATATACTGTGCAGAGGTTGGAGATGATGCTGCACCGAATATCATGACATCCATTCGATATTCTTCCAGATTTCCATCTTCACTCCACCACAAGAATCTCTGTGCATCTCGATCTTCTGGTCGAATGAAAACTTGATGAAACATTTCCTGAATGTCTGCAGCAAAAGCTATATATTTTTGCCTAAATTTGAATAAAACTCCCAGAAGAGAATTGAGTAGATCTGGACCTTTCAAGAGATTATCATTTAAACTCACTCCATTAATTTTTGCAGCGGCATCGAAGACAAATCGTATCTTCCCAGGTTTTTTGTCATTTATGACTCCAAAATGAGTTAGATAACAAATCTTCCCACCTCGATCCAATTCACCCGTTGATACTTTCGATGCATAGCCTTTGGAAATATATTCATCTAATTTCTTCTCGTATTCTTGTCTAAATGAAGGATTCTTTTTCATTTTCATCTCTACTGACTTCAGGCGACTTATAGCAAGAGGTTTCGAGTTTCCAAATTGTATATCAGTTTGTTTCCATAATAAACCAATCTCCCATCGCCCATCCTCTCTTCTTTTTGATGTTTCACTCATTATCTTTGAAGCTCTAACCTCTTCTTCTGGTATAACATCTTCAATGATTTTGACTCCAAGTGCTTCCAACTTGAAAGATTGCTGGACTAATTGATGTAGATCTCCATACTCATCTGTCATATGTAAAATGAAATCATCATCAACTCTGCCACGAAACGAGGATACATTATCATGTATAATCCACCCCAATTCAGTAGACGACAAAACTGGAGAATTTTTTAAACCCTCGATTACTTCTCGTGCAATGATCAAATCAATGTTATCTCGACCTATTAGTATTTGCGGTTTGGCATTTGTCATAGACACAATATTTTTCAATGCCAAATGCTTCCACTTCTTAGCCATATTTTTCGAATCAATGGTTTGAGTAGGTAAATTAAGATCACTCACGGTTCTGACATTCTTCATTGCATGAATTTTCGTTTCGTGTTCTCCTCGTATAAGTAGATTGATTTTTCTTGAACTACTTTCCTCATCAGTCATAGAATTAGTCCATCGAAGTCTCAACGGATCGATAGGTCCTGATGATCCTAATTTATTGGCTAGACCTTCGTCAATCAATGTGATAGTAGCTTCATCAAACAGTGCGTAAGTATGGACTTCGGCTTCAGGTCCATACAGAATAACTGATGCTATTCTCAACAAAACTTTTCCTTCATCGCCCTGTGAATGATGACTCACTGCTGCAGCTTCAGCCAAATTCGATGAGCTTGTAAGGTTCGATTCTTCCATATGAAGTAACTGGTGATGAAATTCAGTGCAATTATTCAAGTTGCACCTTTTCTTTTTTCGGCAATATTTGACTTGATGGCTCAATCCTAAACAGCAGAAACAAACCTTCTTAATCCTTACCCATTCCCATCGTTTTTCTACCTCTAACTTCTTGAAAAAATGGCATTTATCAATTTTGTGATTGGACATTTTGCAATAAGAACAACATCCTGTAGATGTTTCTTCTGTTGTGGTGCAAACATACTTTTTTTTCTTATCAGTATCGAAATCAGGAACAACGACATAATTAAGAGCTTCTGCTATATCATTGAACCATGAAGAAAATTCTGAAATATTAGCCACTTTATTGACCTTTTTCCATAAACATAACTGTTTGCCCAATTCTAATTTCAGGTTTGGAGTCAGTTTAGCAACAATTTCATTCAGTAGTTGAGGATTTGTGATAAATTGTTGATTATCTAAGCTTGTCACTGTCACTGCCAAATTTCGAATTGAATAGGAAAAATCAATTATTGAATCCATTTTTTCTTCTCTCAGACTGGGGAATCTCTTTACACTCGAAATCAAATCATTTATTATGAGATCAGATTTGCCATACCTTTTTTCCAGAGTGTCGATGATTTTATCGACTTCGAAGGTAAAGTATAACAAAGCTTGCACTGTCTCCTTGGCCTTTCCCTTCAAACATCTCTGAAGTCTCACTATATTTTCCCTATTGCTGAAACCACACATTTCTGTAGACTCTTTGAACGCAGTGATGAACTGAAGCCATTCTGTTGGATCTCCAGAAAATATAGGAAGTTCTTTGCTCACAGACTGTCTTGCTAGAAAATGCGATAACTGATTATCTTTATTATTCTCCAATCTTTCTTCAACTTCTAGCCTCATTCCTGTCTCACCACCCAAAGCCTTCCTCGTATAAATACCTTTGTCAGACCTAGAACTTAAAACAGATTGATTATTTGTGGGAATTTCAATATGATCAACCCAATCTTGTATATTGTCACGATTATTGATGTGTTCTGAACTTGTTGATGATTGTTCTGACTCTTCCTCTCGTAAAGCTGCTTTTTTCAATTCCATTTCCTTTAGAATCAGTCTCTTTTCCAGTTCCACCATAATATCTCGGCTTCTAATTCTATTTCTAGTTGTCGTTTCACGATTGTACTTCTTGGCACTCTTGAATTGTTTGTGAAAGCTTTAGATCGATGAATTGAATCTTCTCTCTTCCTACTCGATGCTATTTCACTGTTTCCACTATCTCTCTTGTTACTTGCTTTGCTTCTAGTTGGTGAATTTGCTTTACTTACCGCATCATTAATTATCATTTCAACATCTTCTTCATTTGCGTACCTTGTAGGAGGTATGCCTCTATTTTTTCTGTCACTTCTTCTTACTGCAGACATCTTTTCCACAAGATTATCAATTTTTGCTCGAAGAACCATTTGTTTGGGACTCTGTTCTTTATTTTATTCGTCTATTCCAACTTTTGAGAAAACCAGGGGTTGTAAATCTCTGTCTTTATTTCGTTGGAGAAAAAACTCGTCAATCTCATATTTCATTAATTCATTAACAACTGAACTCTCTTTGTGTATATCGAAACCATCACAACATGTTTTTGACATCAATCAAAATTATTAGAATGATGTCTACAAAGTAAATGAATATACAAAGTGATACAAATCAAAAATTAAACAAACTATTCCTCAACAAATTGTATACAAAGATCAACGTTCTTCTTTTACCGGGAGTCAGGTGGTTGATTACCACTATAAAAGCATACGGTCAAGGAGAAATATTGTTAGTGAATCGTTCTGTTGTCATTTTATATAGTACTGAATTATTAAAAGTATTATAAGTGTTGTACCAGTGTGATGATTTAAGCCGAAATCCTGAAGTACTACACGGAAACTGTATATCTAGCTAATATAGTACACTGTTTTGGTACTAATATCGAAATACCTAGCTGTCGCTGTGGGTTGCATTGATATCTATATCAGAAACATATTCGATATTACTCCTGATGTCATGAGTGAAGAATGAAATAAGCACCAGTCCATTTGCAAACTAATGAATATAACAGCGTGAGTGTTCAGGATAGCAATGGAAATATTGAATTATCTCACTTTTCTATTTGTGTATGATCAATTGAGTACCACAGTATATCTCATGTGTATCATATACTATTCGTTCTATTTTGCATCAATATCCAAATGATAGATTAGCGGTGGAAATGATAACAAGAAATAATAGCAACGCTTGGCAACACTGATGAAAATTTCGAAAAGATCAGGAGTTCGAACCTGACAACTCATTTTTTGCCGTTATGGAGTTATGGAAATATTCCAAATGACTATGAAAGATTCATAACCGTGCGTATGGAACTGAACATGGTCCTAAAGCAGCACATAGAAATCCACAAGATCATTGAACTGAAACACGATAGAAAAATGTGATCACATATCATATTGATGAACATAGAAATATTACTGATTCAGTGAATTGATGAAAATCTCATCCAAACTATAATAGGTATATCCATTCAACGATTATTATCACTTTTTTGTGATCAAACGATGTCAATTATCATTCAACAACTCATTAACAAACCCAAAATACAAGCAGCAAAAAAACAAAGACGTACCTACAAGATGCATAAGGAGTGGAATGGCTTAAGGTATCAATAAATAAAGCAACACAAATTAAAAAACACATGAAAGATGCGGAGGAAGGGAAAGAGAAACACTGATATCTGCAAAAATGAATGGGAGGAATCAGTCATCTCAATTCCGGAAAAAGAAAGGATGTGAGGACGGATAGAAAAGAGAACAAAGGAAGAATTTCGCGAAGTTATTTCTGTATCTGCTCTCAACAGCCTTCTAAGAGAACAGATTTCTTCATAAAGTTTGTCAATGCGTTCGCCGTTAAATCTTCATCTTCAAACATTTCTCAACGTCGAATTTCGAGTTGTTCCCATGTAGTCACGATCACGGTGTGCTACATTTTTTTCGAGGTTGAGTCCAATTTCTTCGAGTGCTATTAGTTAGCCGCCAATTATTTCCAATGATCCGGTAGTAATTCGCGCACATTCGCAGGCGTTCTATCGCCACAGAATATCTGGGTATCCGAAGGGAAACTCCACTAGCAGGAGATTTTGTTGAATATAATATGGAGGTATTGTCATGAACGTAAACACCCAGTATACCTAGTTCGTGAAAGAAACAAAGTATATTTATTGTGAATTAATACCCAGTCGATAAAATTTATTCACATCAAAAATGCTATTCAAATTTTATCCGACCTCAGCTTATATTATCAGGTATCGAGCTTTTCGAACATTTATTGGGAAAACGTCAAAAAATATAATCCGAAAAGACAACAGGGGGCTTGTCAGTAGCGGTCGCGGTCGGTCAGGGAGTTTGTCATTACTTCGCGAGGGTCACTTTGACTTGTGCCGGTTCCAGCTTGTAGGTCATTTGAAATGCCACCGTCAACCAACTTCGACGCATCTCCTCGCCCTTGGCAGTACTTCTGGGAATGACATCATTGTAAGTAGACGTTATCATTTTGATATAACGTCTCAGTTTTCATTCATGTTATCATTCGCCCTATTGTCGATAAATCCAAGAATGCAAATTACAATAATCCGAACTCACCAGATATCTGCTCCTTTCGGTTAATCATGTTTAGAACTTAACGTCATTTAATTCACTCGTGAATTTTCATAATTTACTTGTTCACTTTCATTTGATGTCACTGTTCACTTTGTCAAGTCATGTGGTGGAGGCGCCTTGCTCGAATTCCCCTAGGTCTAATTCGTCATAATCGACCTAAGTAGGATGAAATACATTGGATGATTTCAGAAAACAATCAGGGTTACAGAAGTTCTGCAATAGAAATCGTTGCTAGTGCTGTATAAGACGGGCTGCTTATTCAATATTCAATTCTCGTACCTGACTTGAAAATCAGCGAAAGTCTGTACACTCGATCAGGCCGAATTTTGTTGTTTATCGGATGTACTGATTTGTTATATGGTGACAGAAACTTGCAGGTGCATGTGCTGTTGTAGACTGGCTACCTATTTGACTAGTTAATAGTTAGCAAGTGTCTTGTCACCCTATCAGAATGGTTGATTGCTCCTATTGTATAATAATTCAGAATATAACAGATACAGATTGTGATACAGAAGACGGGCCACCTATTGAACTCTCTACGCTGAGTTGATAGTTAGCGAAAGTCTCAACACTCGATCAATCTGATTTCTTCTGTCTTTCAGTATGCAATGACCCAGTTCTTATTCGATGATTGTGATGAATAAGTGCTCGTGCTATCACAGAATACTCAGCAAGCTCATTGGTGACTTTCAAAAAATAATTTCATCTCAAGTATAATTTTTTCTTCTGATCATGGCGAAGAAAAACCCTGGTAGACGGCAGAGAATGTTGATGAAGTCATTCAAACAATCCCAGGAACTGTTGGTTGAAATCCCGGTATGACGGTTATCAAAGAATATATTGAAGAGACTGACTTTTGAGGAAAGATTACAGCTTGAATTTTGACAACTTTTTGAAGATGATTGGGTTATCGTAACAGAATATAATATCTACCCATTGTCCTTATCAAAGTTTTTTTCGTCATTTCGTATGATTCATTGTTTCAATTGCGTTCCTAGGATATTGATATTCTTCAGAAATACAGGGAAACAAGAATATATCATAACATGAAAGCGAATTCAGTACGCTTCAGATCATTGAATGATTTCATGACATTGAATTTGATATGACAAGCACTGTAAACTTTTCCATGACAAAAACTATGCTACTTGCCACGATTCTCTATGGACTCTCTCCAAGGTCCGGCATGTGCCAAAAATTCATCCAAAGGAAGCACAGTACAGTCATCTACCTCGGTGATTTATGAAGATAGAAGATGAAATATACATAATCAGCACACATCCTAAATTCGAAACTAGCATTCAGTGTCCCAATATCGAATTTGAAATCACAGAAAACGCGTAAAGCACTCCTGGAGCTATCGATACCAACATACCCTGCAATTTCAAACTGCTCATGGAAGGGGAAGAGATTATTCCACCAAGAATTTCCCACATCATCCCAGCCACATGGTCGAATTTGAAATCATTCTTCCTGAATCCTGGAACCAAATCTAGCCTGCCAACTTTCAGCAATATTACCAAATTCCTGAATAGAAACTGGACCCTGAACATTCCTCATTCGAACCTAACTTCGACAGAACGGAAGGAATTTTAGATTCAATAGAGGAAAGAACCAAATCTAGCAATCATCCCCACTCTACCATCGGTCACCTCTCTCAGTCATGACATATTCTTGTTACTTGTGTGCATCATTTTGACAATATTCCTATTATACTTGTGTTACAAATGCGTACACAAATGGCTTCTACAGAAGAGAAATCCTGTAGAAAAAACTGAAGATCAGAAACCAAGAACCAGGAAACAATAAACAATCAAATAGTAGATTCGTGTTAAAGATTGATGGTATTGAACTATCTAACTTATCTAAGAATAGGAGTATGAGTTTTCACAGTCTGATCATGCTGAAAAACCATTACCTTTGATAGTCGCAGCATTACAAATCAGTCTATCAAAATACCCACTAGAACACTAGAACACTAGAAAGAGAGACCTACTCATCGTACCTGAGCATTCCACGGCATATTTCACCCGCAGCTTCTCCTATCGTGCTTGTAAGTTGTATATTAATCTGGATTCAAATTTCCGTCATTATACATTATTCAACTTCAAAAACAAACTAAAAGATCTTCATTTCAGAAACTGCACGGATAATTGATTAATACTGATATGTTCCACCTTTCTCGGCTTACTGATTTTTCCAATAATTACCACGATGTAGTAAATATTTACATGTATTTACATTTATCAAGTTTAGTTTGTTTGTTTTTTTTTTTTTCTTCTATTTATTTTTCTATCTTTTATTTCTCTTCTGGTGAAGTTTAAAAACAGCTTAAGCTGACACTCCACCATTTCATCATAAATATTTTTCTTATAATTCAATGTATGCTTAGTTGATTGTGATGAATGAAGACATTTATTATTATTATTATTATATGCACACCCGAAAGAGATTCGCTATGTAGTTAATTGCCTTTAGTCTAGGTCTAGATTCATTATTTCTTGGATAAGAATAATCATAATGGAAGATAACTAATAACTCTGTGATCATTGACTCTTCTGCAGCTACTGATTTCTGTCCTCCTTGCGGTCTGATGGAGAACTGAAACAGAATTTGATTCGAATACTACGAATAGGATCAAAGTTCTGTGCTCACCAATGGAGTTTTCAGCTGTCTAGTTTGATATCTACCCCAGATTCCTTCCGGAAGTACAAATAAACATCAATTCCATCAGCCTTCACTATGATAGCGATCATTTGCCAACCAATCTCCATCCAAACTATAAATAGGACACCTTCTGGGAAGTGAAATCAATTAACCATCCACATAATTTATTTTTATCGTAATTTTTCGATCCATCACCCTTCTTGGCATGTTTACATGCTGTCATATCACCCAGATAGACAGGTGTCACCAGAATGACATCAGGACAGATCACTCTGTCAGATAGATAGATAGATAGAATGACACATACAGAATATGGTTTATAGCACGTCAGTGGAACAAATTGATGTATAAATAAATTTGAATATATAACATACAACAGACATGAAACAATATATATATATGTACATATATGCACATAAATACATATCCACACATATAAATATATGAACATATACATACATATTTAATTGCAAATATAATAGTCATAAAAAATACCAGAATGTATTGACAGAAGTAATGGCAATGAAAGAAAAAGTGAGCGACATTTCATTGACACAAGTTTGGTTTCAGATAATATTCCATAACAGAATAGAAACAATGTTCAAGCAGAATTTTTTTTGCATTAGTTTCAAAACATTTTCCATTCATGGACCTGATTTTGCGAGGTAATTTGTTATAAAATTTGAAATCCAATGAATTTTTTTTCTGATTTTGCTAATCTGTAACATGGCACAAGTAAACTGAATTAACTGAACTGAACTAACTGAATTACCACATAAAACCGTACCATAGCTGATCAAAGAGTGGAAAAGGCCAAAATATATGCTTTTCAACATATTGGGGTTTGAACGATGGCTAAGTTGTCTGAGAAGAAATCACGAACCACTAGTGAACCATGGTTCAATAGAACCTGTTCTAGGGTTGTCGCACTGAAGCAAGCAGCATACCGTCGTTGGCGCAGAAACCCAAGCCCGCAAACTAGAGCTGAATATGTTGAAGCTAAGAATACATGTAATCGAACGATAGATGAGTCTGAAGAGGGATACAACGCAGAAATAAGATCAAAGCTCAAAGAGTGTCCAAATGGTTCTCGTTCATTTTGGACGTTTGCCAAGGCAATCGGGAGAAATTTCACTTCTAGCTCATTTCCTTCCCTCACAAAGGATGATAATACATTGGCTATAACACCTCATGAAAAAGCCAACACCTTCGCCAAAATGTTTGCAGACAATTCAACCTTGGATCCACGAGGCCAGGAACTTCCCAAAATCGCTACCATCGATAACCGTATGCCAGAAATTGTCTTCCGGCAACGCACAATCAGACACATTCTGCTTAGCCTCAACGTCAAGAAGGCTATGGGGCCTGACGGAATACCCCCTATTGTTCTCAAGAAATGTGCCCCAGAACTAACACCAGTTCTTTGCAGGTTGTTTACCCTTTTGTACAAACTCGGCGTATTTCCTTCTGACTGGAAGAAAGCTAGGGTCCAACCGATTCCAAAGAAGGGCAAGAAAACCCTCCCTAACAACTATAGACCGATTGCACTACTATCTGTGATCTCTAAAGTAATGGAAAAAGCAATCAACATCGAGCTCATCCGATATCTAGAGAGATCAAGAATCGTGAACGACCGGCAATATGGCTTTCGTCACCAGAGGTCAACTGGAGATCTGCTTGCCTATGTGACACATAAGTGGCAGGTGTCAATAGAGAAATATGAGAAGTCTCTGGCTGTAGCCTTGGATATCTCCAAAGCATCTGACCGAGTTTGGCACCAAGGCCTCCTAGCGAAACTTCCGTCATATGGTTTGCCGCCCCAACTGTGTCTCTTACTATCGAGTTTTCTTGCAGATAGATCACTCTACGTGGTCGTAGACGGGGTCTCGTCTGATACAATGACGATCAATGCTGGTGTTCCACAAGGCTCTGTCTTGGCACCAACTTTGTTTTTGCTCCACATCAATGATTTGTTGAATGTGACCTCCAGCCCATTTCATAGCTTTGCGGATGATAGTACACTTCATTCCGCCTTTTCCTCTAGAGCCCCTATATCATCCAATGAGGCCAGAGGTGCAAGGCGAAGACAGGTTGATGCTTCAAATGAGGATCTGACAAGAATTCTGAAATGGGGATCTGAGAATCTAGTACAGTTCAATGCAACTGAAACTTAAGCTTGTATGTTCACCAAGAAGGCTGATCACACAATGCCCAATTTGATGATGTCGGGTACCACTGTTCCTATGAGGTCGTCAATATCCATGCTGGGTGTCACCACCAACAGTGCTCTCTCATGGGACGATCATGTGAGGTCCATTGCGAAAACTGCTTCACAAAAACTCGGTTTTCTTTTCCGTGCGAAGAGATACTTCACATCCCAGCAACTGCTTATGATCTACAAAGCACAAATTCGACCTGTCCTGGAGTACTGTTCACATGTTTGGAGCTCAGCCCCCAAACATACGCTTAAGCTCTTAGATTCAATTCAGAAGAGAGCTATTCGCCTAGTCGATGACACAACACTCACCAAATCATTGACCTCTCTAGATCATCGTAGAAAGGTCGGCGATCTTTGCCTTTTTTATAGGTACTTTCACGGTCGGTGCTCAACGGAAATATCATCTATCATGCCACCACGCGCGATTCCTAGTAGACAAACCAGACGAGCTCAAGCTGGTCACCCCTACACTGTCAGGCTCGAGACCTGTTGACCATCGCTATACCAAGCATCATTCATCAATAGAACGGCAAAGTTGTGGAATTCTTTGCCTAGTGAAGTCTTTCCTGATACTTACAACCTCCAAACATTCAAGAAAAATTCCAACTCCTCCCTTCTTTCCCAAAATTCCACCGCTGGCTAACACGATGTTCCTCGAACATCATAGGTTTCCCTTTCGTGTTGTCCACAGATAAAAAAAAAAGAAGAAATAAAATACTGGACAGGGTGATAATAACAGGGTGACAAAAGATATAACCTCTCTTCCTTTTTCTTGGCTACACTCTACATGGAAGCATGTGCATGAGAAGTTTGTTAAGTTTGCAGATTTGAAAGCCTGAAAGAAAGAGTTGGGAAAATTATAAATGTTAATGGTTCAGTCGATTATTCGGCACTAGTTTGCAGATCCATACCTTCCCAGAATACTATCCAGTTTCTTATCGAAATCTTCAGAAGGCCACACATTATCCAAGGTAAGCCTTCCCATGAATGTCCTTCAGTTTCAGTAGATCTCACTTCCCAAGATGCTGGTGTCGAATATTCATGTGGAAAATACATTTTCTAGGGCTTTTCACCATCACCTTTCGTTCCTGGAACGATTCGGGTTCAATCTTTTGAACTTCTTCTGACTACCTCTATGGCTCAGTCACAGTTTGATATCAGTAGTCAATCACTGTCTAGAGTTGTTCATTCAGAGTTGCAAGGAGGACAGGTCGCTACTCACTCTGGACTCAACGAACTCAAGTAAGACCTTTCTTATTTTCACTGCCAGCTGCATGCCTCTCATTTGCTTGTTTCGAGTGACTCATTTAACTTTTGTGAACCACAAACTACAGAGACAGCTCGATCTTCCTGCGGTGTGTAGATAACTATTGCTGTATTGATATTTTAGATGATCCTCCTTATACGATATGAACAGCTGGTTGTATATAACATTCGCTAGGTGATAAGGACTGCTTCAGATACTTGCTTGTGACTAACATAACATATACGTCTTCATCGGGAGGACTACAAATATTTTGATGTAAATAATATTCTCCAGATAATAGGAACTACTGTATAACTTGTTGTGGCTAACGAAGAACCTGGGGTATATGTACCGGCAGGGCTATTGTAGGCTTAAGGTAGGTACCTCACTGTGCGTTCTCTTGTTCTCTTACCATTGCATCTCCCAGTTGTATATTGATGATATTGTACACTTCCATTTTCATCTGATTCGAGTAATTGAAAGTTGACGGAAATCACACGAACCCTCAAGAATGAACTGCAGATAGATAGACCAAACTGTGCCAAACTGTGTTTTATTTATTCCACCAACCCCTCTCCCTGAGCGGAATCTTGTTTTTGTATCAATTCCTGAAAATTGATCTACCTTACAGAGAGAAGATAACCCCTCTTGCCTTTTTGTAGGGAAAAAGGATAATACAATGTGAAATTAATACGAACTCTGCAATACAAATTCATGAAGTAGTCCAAAGAAAACTTGTCACATGGATGACTGAAAGAAATTTTCGCGAAATGTTTTTTCGGTGTGTTTTCAATGTTAACTTGGGAAAAGCCATATTGCCGGTCGTTCACGATTCTTAAGCTCTCTAGATATTGGATGAGCTCGATGTTGATTGCTTTTTCCATTACTTTGGAGATCACAGATAGTAGTGCAATCGGTCTATAGTTGTTAGGGAGGGTTTTCTTGCCCTTCTTTGAAATCGGTTGGACCCTAGCTTTCATCCAGTTAGAAGGAAATACGCCGAGTTTGTACGAAAAGGTGAACAACCTGCGAAGAACTGGTGTTAGTTCTGGGGCACATTTCTTGAGGAACAATAGGCGGTATTCCGTCAGGCCCCATAGCCTTCTTGACGTTGGGGCTAAGCAGAATGTGTCTGATTGTGCGTTGCCGGAAGACAATTTCTGGCAAACGGTTACCGATGGTAGCGATTTTGGGAAGTTCCTGGCCTCGTGGATCCAAAGTAGAATTGTCTGCAAACATTTTGGCGAAGGTGTTGAATTTTTCATGAGGTGTTATGGCAAATGTATTATCATCCTTTGTGAGGGGAGGAAATGAGCTAGAAGTGAAATTTCTCCCGATTGCCTTGGCAAACGTCCAAAATGAACGGGAACCATTTGGACACTCTATGAGCTTTGATCTTATTTTTGTGTTGTATGCCTCTTTAGACTCATCTATCGTTCGATTGCATGTATTCCTAGCTTCAACATATTCAGCTTCAGTGTGCGGGCTTGGGTTTCTGCGCCAACGACCGTATGCTGCTTGCTCCAGAGCGACAACCCTAGAACAGGTTCTATCGAACCATGGTTCACCAGTGATTCGTGATTTGGTGCTATGTGGTGTTACGGGTTGATTTTGGCAAGAATAAATTATGCATGAATGATAAAACTTTATAATTTATAAATAACAACAGTAAAAAGAATCCCCCTCTGGATCCGCAACTGGCCCTCTGTAAGTCAGCTGATCACAGTTCCATCAGTGGAATCTACTTATTCTTCTTCTCGCACTTATCTTCTTTTCCAAGCTGAAAAATTGAAATGAGTTCCACCAGGGTTAACTATATCCTTGAAATGTCAACTCACCAATATCTGCTGCTTCCTCAATCCATTCGACTAGGTCTTCTATACTATTCCGCTTTGGTCCCATTTTTGCATGGCATGATTGACACCGGTCATGTGTCTGACTTGTGATCTGACATCATGTTCATCCACGTCGTGGACTTCTGACAATTTTTTGTCACTTTTTGGTAGCCATTTTGAGATTGGTGAATTTCAGAAGACGCTCTCCGATTTTTTGGATTTTCGTAAGTGAGATAAGCCCTCACAGATCAAATAAAAAATAGTTATTATCTGACATTTGGATGCTGATATAACAATCAACGTACTTGTTCGAATTCAATTGGTTAATTGGGAAAACCTAACTCACTGATCTCTGTCCAGACATGGACATCACTTTTTAAGCCTCCCACCATCAAGCCCTTCACCGCTCTGCCTCAGCTTTATGACTCGTTCAATAATGCTCAAATGCTTTGCTGTAGTAGTAGAATGCTTAGTAGTCAGTAGGCTGTAGTTCGTAGACTCCAGAACTCAGAGGTTGTTATGTAGTGCAGACAAGCTGTATAGTTAGTCCCAGAACCATCGTTCCTGACAGACTTCGAGACTTCTTGGGGCCAGCAGCATAAACAGATAAGCCTAGGAATAAGATATCAGACACATTATTTTCTCATCTATTCAATAACTCAGAGCCATATAACATTGTGGGGACATTTTTTATAGTGATGAAGAGTTCACTCTGAATTCTTATCTTCTTCGACAAGCCATTCCTCAGTTCTGGTATTTAACTTATTAGTTGGAACCACCTTTTGACCCTTACGGTATATTGTTGATAGGCTCACTTGTAATCTGAAACAGACATGATTTTGTTTGATTCTCATTATTGTACATAAAAGTTAAAAGGATTATTCTACTTCGAGATTTGCCTCAAGTGCTCGTATACATTCAATTAGTATAAGCAAAGTCAGTGGCTGAAAGTAATAACCAGGTTCCTATTAATGAAATACTTCATAGATATAAGAATGAACATTAGATAGATTCAATACTCACATCCAGTACACGGACCCCTGTTAATACTGGCGGTATAGCTATACCCAAGGTAAGTCCCGCTCTATTATTGAACTCTTTATTAATAGTAATGGCTAAACCCCTCGTGCATTTCGCATTTTCCCCTTATAGGTACTGTAGCCAGCATTGATTGCAATCGTATCATCTTGTTGTATCGATACCCCAAATATTCTAACCCCACATTGCACACGCTCCACACTTCTCGTTCAGTTACGTTCCATTGTTGTTCGGTGCACATACGAGTACACTAGAGTAGGTTTAAGATTTCTTACCAGGTCACGATATACCACAGTCAATATATCCCAGAATAATTATTATATGTAAATGATACCACCAATCCGAGTTTCATGACATCACCAGGGAACCTTGAATACTAATACCCTCACCTGAATGAAAGGGAACCTTTCACCCCTTGAGATACTACTACCCCATTTGGGGAAGTAACAGTGGTATGTAAGTTCCCATTCCCAGCATGATGATTTCCGAGATCTCTTCAGCACATTGCGTAGGATCTCCCGATGCAAAACACATTCTCCTCCAAGGAAACTCAGAAAAAACATGCGAATGCCATCCCAGTCGGCTGAATTGTAATGCCAAACAATGCGTGGGGGTGTTGGACTGGTTCGCTGAGTGATGTAAGGACATATCGTGGAGATGAGTGTGTGATCTGAGTTTCCTAGTGGTGCACGGACTTTCACTTCATACGGTTCCGGATTGTCAGTGAGGAACAGGTCGAGCGTATTGGCATAATGATTGCTGATATCAGGGATCCGAGTGGATTCATTTATCAGTTGCTCAAGACCATAGGTGATAGCGAAAGCCTCATGTGATATCCGTACTTGTCATGTTATGAGCGAAAACGAGAATTCGAAATGTTTTATCATTAGAATAGAATAGAATAATTTATTTGCTCAGGTAAGACATAAAATAATTGGGTAAATGGGTAATTCTTAATATAATCAACGATTTTTTTTGATTTTTTTTGAAGAGAAGAGAATTTTCGGTCTGCAAGAGAATTGGTAGTCAATTGTATAATTTAGGGCCTAAAAACGAATAGCATTTATGCCCTATTGCTTTAGAAGCAAGCGGGCAGATAAACATATGTTGATGCCTAGTATTATATTCATGCCGGTGTATAATCAAGTTACTTCTATTCAAATGTTGACGAATATTCATATTTTTGTATACCATTTGTCTAATGTCTAATATTTCCGATTCTTGATAAAGACGATCGCTTGGGTATCTATTGCTTTTACACAGCAATAATCTCAAGAAGCGTTTCTGAATCACTTCAAGAGGTCGTAGATGAGTTCTTGAAACCCCTCCCCATCCCAAAATACCATATGTGATATGACTTTCAACTAAACTATGGTATATTACTTTTTTTTGTTTTAGATCTAGAATGTTAGCCAGCTGTTGATATTTATATTGAACAAATCTCAGTTTTCGTAAAATATAATCGACATGTAGGTTCCATCTGAGGTGCCGGTCTAGAATTATACCAAGATATTCAACTTTAGTCGCCGAGGAAATTTTGAAGTCATTTCCAACTGAAATATATTCAATGTCAGGTACTGATGACTTAGACAGCAGAAGGGTAGGAAGCAAGATTTTTCGAAATTTATTGACAATAATTCACTATCAAACCAGTCTTTCATTATATTTAGGTCCATTTCTGCATTATTTTTCACCTCACTCCAGCTATCTCCCTTATAAACTACTACTGTATCATCTGCGAAGCTCATTACTTTCCCTTGTAATCTTAATGAAAATAAACTGTTCAAATAAATAGAAAAAAGGAACTGGGCCTAAGACGGTTCCCTGAGGAACACCACACTCTATTATCTTATAGCTGCTGATGTTGTTTTTTATTTTGACGCATTGTTTTCTATTTTCAAGATATGTTTTGAATAAACGTAAGCAATTGTTTCTTATTCCTATATTTTCTAGACTTGACAACAGTATATTATGACTCACAGTGTCGAATGCCTTTGCCAAGTCTAGAAATACAGCTATGCAAGGTTTACTTTGATCTAAAGCACAATATAGTTCTGATGTTAGCTCCAAAATGGCATCTTGGGTCGATTTTCCTTCCTTGAAGCCGAATTGCATGTCAGAAAGTAATTTGTTTTTGTTCAAGAAACTCATCAGGCGTGACTTTAGGATTTTCTCAAATATTTTGTTAAAATTTGATATGAGTGATATAGGTCTATAGTTTGTTGCCTCTGTCCTGTCTCCATTTTTGTATATTGGCGTTACCAAAGATATTTTAAAGTCAGATGGATATTTACCTGTTTCGATGGATTTATTGAAAATATATGTTAAAGGGCTTGCTATATGCTGTGCAATTTGTTTCAACGTTTCGGATTTAATACTATCGATTCCGGGAGCTTTATCATATTTCAGTTCTCCAATAATATTGATTATTTCACTTGAATATGTTGGAGCTAGGAAGATTGAATTTATAGAGTTTTCTCCATCTGCGACATAGTTTGGGTTTCTGTTAATGGTTCTGGCAAGATTTTTACCCATATCAATGAATGTTTCATTGAAAATTTCTGATATGTGTGTAGGATTGGTCGTTAAATGTCCCGCTGTGTTTTTAATATAGTTCACGTCCTTTGACAAACTTCTACCGAACATATCATTGACATTTTGCCACAGTTTTTTTGGATTATTTTTATTTTCGTTTATACGGTTTCTATAGTAGTCGGATTTCACTTTTTGTATCAATTTAGATAGTGTATTTTTGTATTGTTTATATTCTTCGCTGAGAATTTGATTATTTGGGGTTTTCTTCAAATTTGCATACATGGCATTTTTTTTGTTGACAGATTTGATCAATGAATTTGTTATCCATTGTTTTCTCTTCTTTTCACTACCTTTGATTTTTGTTTTAGTTGTACATTTTGCGATTGATTCATTTATTTTATCAAGGAATATTTTGGTCGCTGATTCGAAATCTTCAGATGAATAAACATCAATCCAGGAATTCTTCGAAACATCGGCAATTAGTTTTTTGTTATTTATATTCTCGATGTATCTTATGTTTTCATTTTTTATATTGTTTTGTCCTATAACTATCTGCAAAATGGTCGAATAATGATCAGTAATATCAGTCTGGATTATCATTGGCAACAACATATCGACATTATCATCTTGGCTTTTCACAAAAATGTGGTCAATGCAGGAATTAGATTCTCCCCTTGATCTTGTGATTTCATTGATTGTAGATAAATAACCATGCTCACCCATAATATCCAGATATTCGTTCGTGTTATCATTTTTGTCCAAAAGGTTGATATTTATATCTCCAACAAGAATACTGTATTACCCATCCCTATGATCATCATCGGAATACAAATATGTTTTCAGTTCATCATTGAATTGTTCAATATTCGTAGATGGGGATCTATAAATTGCATTAACTATAATAATATTGTTATCTATACAGACTTTCAATTTTATAACAAAGGAACCATTCAGGTGCTCAATATAATGTGTGAGATAGATATCTGATTTAACAAATATTATCACTCCGTCATTCTGGTTAAGTTTGCCTTCATTGTATTGAGTTTCATATCCCTTCATGTTGAAAATTTCAATTTTTGTATTATCCACGTTTCACTCAATACAATGCAATCGAAGTGAGATTCAAATTGGTTCATGAATATAAGGAACTCATCTAGATTTCTTACTATGCTCCTGATATTATTATGAATTAATTTGAAATTTGAGTAAGCTTCATTTATATTGAGGACCTGATTTGCCTCATCTGCATTATCTAGTACATACGTATCAACTGATTTTATTTTGAAATTATTAATGTATGGATTCATCTTGAATTGAAATATATCAGAGTTAGGATATATCATATAAATTAGGCATGTAGAGAGGTATATGTTTATTTTCAATTATTTCTTTTTAAGTGAATCCTATGCTGTCTATGTAAAGTTTGTTCCGGAATATGTGTGACTTCTTGTTGCTTCTGCGAGCTTCTCTTAGGTGGTCTACTAATGTTTTCCTTTCTTCTCTTTCTTCTTGTGATAAGTCTTCAGCAACTGATATTTCAGAGCCCTTCAATTTTCTGCAGTTTTTTAATACTTCCTCTTTGGTAGAAAATCTTACGAATTTAATGAATATAATTTTGTTTCCGTCACTGTTTGATATAGTGTATACCTTGTTGAATTCTCTTTCCGACAAATTCAGTTCCAGATTAACATTCAGAAAATTCACAATGAATTCAAGTAGATTGCCCTCTTTATAACTCGAATTGAAAATAACGATATTATTCTCTCTTGTCAATTTCTCCAGTTGCCGATTCTTCTGTTTGAGATCTGTCACTTCTCTTTCGAGTTTTTCAGCTTTCTCAACACTGTTTGACACCAACACTCTCAATTCACTGATTTGTAGGGTGAGGTTTGTTGTTAATATTTGATTTTGTTGAGCTATATATTTCTTCAGGTCACTAACAGCATCCATCCTCCTTACATATGATATTTTCACACCTTCAACAGTTTGGCTCACGTACTATCTTTGGTTTATTCTAAATTGCTGAAGTTTTTACACGGTTTCACAAATTAGTGGATTCAGGTGAATATATGTTGATTTGTATTCTCGATCAGTTAATCAATTTTATTGATACTAAATGAAGTGGTATCATTTATCGCATGATATCATTCACTTGCTTCGTAACTACTTTATGTCTTATTATTACTATTATTATTTCATCTAGGATAGGAATTCCATCATTGGCTACTTCTTTTGATGAGGAATGTGGTGTTTGGTCTGTCTTGTCAGTGGGTGGTTTCAGTTGTACGTCTGAGTGAATCAAAATTTTGGGTTGAGTGTTCATTCAATTTTTGGTTTCAGGTTCTTGAAATGTTTCAGGGTTTCCGACAAGGTTTCCTAGAAATTCTGGGGATTCTTGAATTGAATCGCCAGGGTAATTGATTGCTGATTCTGATTCGTGGAGATTGAGTTCTATTCTCGACAGAGCATCAACATTTGAATTCATGGTTCTTTTTTACGGACGATTTTATAGCCATACTCTTCCAATTCCAAGCGCCAGCGTATTAGTTTTGAATTTGGTTCTTTCAGATTGAACAGCCAAGTTAAAGGACGATTGTCGGTCACTATAGTGACGATTTTATAGTCATACTCTTCTAATTCCAAGCGCCAGCGTATTAGTTCGGAATTTGGTTCTTTCAGATTGAACAGCCAAGTTAGAGGACGATGGTCGGTCACTATACTGAATTTTAGCCCGAATATATCTATCGTGCTGTAACGTTGTTCTGTTTCATTTAGAGTGCGACTGGCGAATGATATTGGTCTGTCCTGTCCCATAGTCATTCGTGATAAAATAGCACCTAGAACTATGCTTGACGCGTCCGTTGTTAGTATGAAGTCTCGTTCGAAGTTTGGAAATTGAAGGATAGGGTCATTACACAGTATTTTCTAACAGTTTTCGGAGTTCTCAATGAAATTTCAATCGTGAATGACTTTTGCATCTTTCTTGAGACAAGAAGTCATGGGTTTCGTAATCTTTGCAGAGTCTTGAATGGAACTGCGATAAGCCTGGAAATGATTTGATTCTATTTGTGTTCTGGGAATTGGGAAATTTTGAATAGCCGCAATTCAATCTGAGTTTGGCTAACCGCCTTCAGGGGTTACTATATGTCTGTAAGAATTCTGATTTTTCCGTCTGAGGGCCGGTTTATCAATCACAAGTTATCTGTGAGATGATGCCTAACTGTCAGTTTCACTTGAAAGAAGCGTTTATCAATGACAGAATAACTCTTAGCTGGCAGATTAACTACTCGATAACTATCTGAAAGTTTGAACTGGTAGATAATTAGATTACTGGAGGATATAGCCCACGGAACCACAAACTATCACAGAACATAACATAAAAACGTCAGACGTGGAACAGAGTCTGAACAGGCAGACGATGGAAGATGGAAAGGTTGTTGTTGTTGTGTTCTGAATATTTCGATGTGGATACGAGTCGAAAAACTGACAATATCAGTGCAGCATTCCGTATTCCTGATTCTTCGATATGGACAATAAGAAAAGAGGGAGCAATAATTTCACTCCTGACTCCTGAGCAATAAACATTATTGATGAAATTGGCAATCAGGTTTCGTCAATTCGTAACCTAGTGAACAAGGTTGTATAAATAGAAATATATTTCTCATAAAATTCTCTTTGATAATAACATGCACTGATACATCTAGTCCATCAGGAAGACTTGGTCAGTGTATTTCTGAAAACTCAGATTTTCACAAATATATGATATCAACAGTTGCTTGATACATTAGGTACCTATACAATAAGAATTCAAATGTTCAACTTACATTTCATTCATATCAAGACTGATAATCATCATCCATTTTTGATGTTATTCAAGAATCCAGGAATATATGCAGCTAGTAGTTGCGCCCTAGCATTGACAAAATATTCCTCAGGGTTTGGCCCTATTTCCCAATTCATTTCGAAATCTATTCGAATCTCATTTGAATCTGGATCATTTGGGGGAACATCCTCTCTCTCATCAATACATATATCATGAAGAACAGCTGTCGCTGTTATTACAGTCATAACAGTTTCTAATTTCAAACGTAATTCAAGAGCAAGAACAGGAAACCTTCTTTTCCAAACCTCCTAATGTCTTTCCACAGGATTTCTTGTTCATAAGCATCGATGGTATTCATCATAGTTATCTTGTATTAGCATACCCACTGTCTCCAACCAGAAGGGCATTTCCAAATTCGTTATTTTGATCATGTGCTGAGCCTATATCCAAAATTTTGAGATCCACTGAGAAAGAGAAAAACCCTGTTCTGTTTTAGCACCTTGCATAATTCATATTCTGCAAACGATTTTAATTCAAACATGCACATATGGAATGATATTAGTTTGTGGAATGTAGAAAAGTTGATTCCAATGGTTCAGATTTCGAGTCCAAAGATTGAATTAATGAACTATCAGAACTATCACTATGTCCCAGGTGGAAAATAGAAAAATCAATGCTGTTGGCTCATATGTGTTATAATGAATATAGCAAATAGTGATGTAATATATAGCAATAGTGGAAGCAAAAGGAACATTATTCGAAACATTTGATGAACCTGTAAGTGAATACCTGGGGACAAAATGCCAACATGTGTATAATCAATACTTCCAATTACTGGTGGTAGTCTTGCCTAAAGCTCCTGTGGCATCATTTCAAACCTTCGTGACAAAGATGCAATTGCATAGTACACTTTTTCCATAATTTCCGATGCAGAACATTTGCTCACATTGCAGAAATCTCCAAAGGATATCTAGAATGTTGCATAAAATCGGAGCGTCAAAAGGAGCTGGTCTACTCTTTTCCTTAAGATATAAGGCCTGTGTTCGTGTTGCAGAACTCCCACAATATCTAAGTCCTCATCACTGTCGAATATGTAATTCTCCACAAAACCCATCTTTCAATGAGAAATATATTGAACTGAACAACTATAACACACATAAAAACTGCTCTGAGCACAACTTAGCGACAGCAATAAATATTTTTGAAGGTTATGAAACACTGTCATTTTGAACAGACTTTCTATTTGTGTGTGGAAATCACGGTTTCTAGTGAAAACAATCATCGAATCAAGTCCACTTAAATCATTTATCACTATTGCACATACCTTACCTGTCAGTAAACAAACTAGTGGATGAAAAGTATTAGAAAAACCAAACTCAAACTATATCTGCAGGTTACTTATATCTGATGGGTACATGACTAGCAGATAAATCTGGAACTTGATTAACTGTCCCTGAATTTTGGAATTAGAATTTTCGAGTCTGTCGAATACTTTCTTGTGTCTAGATACATGTTCTTGTAGTGATGTGCTGGAAGTTATTATGTCGTCTAGATATACCAAGCAAATATCGTTGTTGAGTCCTCGTAAAACATTGTCAATTACTCTCTGAAATGTACAGGGGGATTTTTGAGACCAAAGGGGTTGAATAATTCCCTGGAATAACATATTAGCCATTTGATATTCAAATTCTTTTCTGTGGATCTCGGGAAATCGATATGATTCAGTAAATACAGGGGTCTAATTTCTCAATTTGATTTCATGTGTAATTTTGTTCGAGGACTTTCCTCACAATGGAAGATATCTCGGTATTTATAGCAAAGTTCACGGATCGCTTGTTTTTCTCAAGAAAAGTTCAATTCTCAAAGCCATATGGAACAATATACTTACTATTCAGTATACAGTTGTCTACTTATTCTTTATCATGAATAACGTTCAATTTCGATAATGAACATTTATATTTCTGACGATCAGTGACAGTGCATGTAAGTATATTCACGATTTCGAAGTTCAGTACCTACTAGTGGAAATGATTTTCAAAGAAGTGAAAAACTCGTTTTCAAGGCAAATAGATATAATTGCATATTTGAATGTAATTTTCAAATCTGAAGATGAAACTTCATCATTTCACGATATCGTCAAAAATGAAGGAGCTTTCATCTTGAGCAGAATTCATATATTTTGACGCAAAAAATTGATGTCTGATTATTTCATTTCATGTAGATAGATGAAAATCGATGATGAATATGTGTTGACAAGTATTATGACGAAATGTTATATCAACAATAAAATCATGAATCATGTGAAGAAGTAGCAAATACCAGTGTTTCTTATTTAAAACAGGACTGAAATGAAAAACAACCATGGATAATCACACAAATAATTTATTGATTTTTGAATAGGATTGTTTTTGTTGACATTCTCCTTACTCTAACTTCCGTCGAATCTTTCAATTTATTTGCCTCATGATGGAGTCTTACAGTCAACGGTAAATTTCTCATTGTTGTGTGTACAAGAAGTTTAGAAATTTCCTAATATTTTTTATCAAAAATAATATTTGAGTTCATCATTATTCTCAGTGATTTTTCAGCAGCTTCGCATATTTTGACCACAAATAAGGAAGCATTTATCAGTGGTCCATATTTCACCAGAAGACACTGTCGCAGCTGACCTATGGGTATGATCAATATAATCTAATCAATTCAATTTGAATTCATTTTTATCCAATCCATTTGGGAAAATGCTTCAAAATCTCGAATGATACGACAATGGTAACTCACCTATGAAATGACGAGTTCTGATCGCAGATTCAAATTGTCTTTAACACACCTCACAACGTCTCACCATTATAACAAATCACCAAAACAGGAAATAAACTGAGTTTCTGATGAATTCTGAGTACACAAAACTGAACACAAGTTGAATAATATCGATAAATCGAAACATAAAAAATGACAGATACAAACAAAGCAATAATCGCCGTTGACTGTCAATATCTAATTGCGGTGTTGCAACGTTGAGCAAAAAGTATTCATGATATCCATGCTGGTCCTCGAGCCCCCAAGAAAGTAAAATTGCTAAGTCTCAGAATAATGTAGCAATCTTTTATTAATCAGAACTGATTCACAATCGTCATGACCCAAATTGATTATCATATTTGTGCATTGAACTAAATGAATTCATAGAGGACTTTAAATATTATGGACTATTTATCACTTTTTGATGATTGGATATGACAACACTGGCGACGATTGGGTACTAATATTATGATAATTCTGGGAATTCATGTTAGCATCAGAATATTTGTTTTGTGATCCTTCTAGTGGGTTTGTTGTTCGGAGGTAAACATCATATATGAACAGCTGCTCGATTGTGAAATGCTTGTCATCTTCTGACATATGCTCCTGATAGAGGATATGAGTAGTATGATACTGGGTATATGATCTCACTTACGCGAATGTATACGGACGACGACATAACATAGAGGCTTCACCCTTCAGGTATCCCACTATGGTCAACTAGCGGATGTCACTGTCTCACTGTCTTGAAGATAAGCGATCCAACTAATACAGAGGTTGCCTCAATGCACTGCTTGTAGCTTTCCAGAAACTACATTGCTATGTCGATTTGTCAGCACGTAGCTTGTACCTTCTTACATTTGTAACTTCTTCGTATCTGCTTGAATTTCTAGAAAGGTGTTCAATCTCAATGAGACAATACTTTCACTTATGTTTCATGATGCCTTCAATAAATGAAGACTAAATGTCATACACAAACAGATGGGTTGGACAGATTATTTGGTGAAAGCTATGTGGTGAATATTTTCCATGATCAATGATAACGATTGGATACGAATTCGATCAGAAATATTGAAATTTCTTCAAATAGTGTGAAGCTTTCTGTTCGGTCTCGGTACACCAAATATGTATGAAGGGAAAATTATCGAATGAATTTGGCAATATCGCGAAATAGCAGAAGACAGGAGCTCTTGCCCCTGACCACCTAGTTGTGGACGTGCATCTGTTCCAATGACACTTGCGAACTATTCTTCGTCGCGACAAAGTGATTTTCGGATGAACATTTTCGTTTTGCCGCCTACGCTTTACAATCACTGTGCATGAATAGCTATCTGTGCTTTTCACCAACAATCTGGACACGAGCTAGCTCTTTTGGATGAAGACACCAACAGTTGAAGGTTAGTGAGTAGTTCTCTGTTTCTGCACGCTGTTTTTCTCCTTTTTCTCACGCTCTCTTAGATCAAGTTGTCAGCCTATAGCTTTATTCGGTCCATAATTTCCAACCACATAATTAGCTATCAATTGCCTTTCAGGGTACGCCCACACTTTCATTTGATGAATATCATGAAATTCGAGTGTGAGTACGGCTCAACAAGGTCGATGTGTTCATTGTTGTGTCCAGATTTAGAAGCTGAATTGCGAAGGAATAAAGTCCTGAAATTTGTTATACCGTGGCTAGTGAGATCTACTAAGATTCGGTGAGTCATACAAATCATCAGACTCGAGGTAAACAATACCAGGAACACTCAGAAATCGAGTACACGAAACCATCTCCCATAGATATCGACGATATCTTTCCAGTTCAAATAAAAATAAGCCCGTAAAGCGTGTCTCACACACGTTACTGAACCGATGATGTCGATGAATGTTGACAAGATTATAGAAGTGATCAGAGTAGGAGAGATGAGTAGAAGTGATTTGCAATCCATTATAGAAGCTGTAGAGGTCAGATCATCTCTAAAAATTGAAGAATTATTCAAGAAATTGACAGAAGTCGAAGCAGAGAACTCTCTAATTTTGAGCAGAATCGAGACAATTGAGAGAAAATCGAAGGAAAATAACTTATTATTTTTGGTCTCCTTAATGAACCTGAAGAAATAACTCCAGATTTCATTTGTGTAGAACTTAGAAGATCAGTGAATGTTGCAATTGATCAGTCTGATCTCGATAATATATATATCCATTAGGAAAGAAAGAGAACTCACCAATCAAAGTAGAGTTCATATCATATCTGAAGGAACCCCCAATTTCCAAAAACATTAGGAATCTAAAAGGTACACACAATACAATTGCTGACGATCTGACTATAGCTCAGCGAAAGGAGTATAAAATGCTGAAAAAACATGTCAGTCTAGCGAAAGCAGACAACTGTACAAACTGTTATATAAAAAGGAACAAGCTATTCGTTGACGGAAGAAGCTACACACCAGAAGACTTGGAGGAAACAGGTACTACTGCCAATTATATCAAAAAATCCAATAGCGAACCAAGTACTCCAACACCCATGAGAAGAGAACACCCATCAGAAGTTCCCAAAGCGGACACTGAACGGAAAGTGAACCAGCGCACAACCTCAGCAACCATTTCACCAACATCAGGAAATAAGAAAGGAAGGCCTCCACTAATTACAGACGGAACAAGAAATAGAACCCGGTCCGGATCAACAAAAAGTAACAAACATGTAACGTGTAATTTTACCTTTTTGCTACCATCATATGGGTTTGTTATTTAGTTAACCAAAGGCAATACTCAGTATATCGTGATATTTGTGGGGCGACCAAAGATAATGTGACTGCACATTTCACATTCTGTTTATGGTATGTGAATTGAGTGGGCCTGTGGTAGGTTTGGACTTTTCATGGGGCGAACAAGAGAGCACATGTGTTTTCCTTAGTATGAGTTGCTCTGTCTTAGTAATCCTGTGAATCTAGTGTTCACGCAGGAGTGGTGTTCTGTTCCTCATTGATGTCTTATTGAAGTAACCTCGAAGAGATATCAAGTGATTGACGGGTAGATGTACGAGGGGTGCAATTACCTATTTTTCTTCCCTGCTAGGAATTAATGTTCAGAAACATTTTCATATCATTTTTACAATTCCTCAGGAACTTGCACTTGATGGTTTTTGTTTACATTCGTATTTCTGTTCGGAGACGTCAAATCAGATAAGTAACAAGTGAGGTTATACTTCTTCTCCTTTTTCTTAGCGAAACTATTGTCTTTCAGTTATTGGCCTGATACAAATGTCTTTCTGTCTTTGTCATAGCGGGCAAAGTACGGTGTGGCAAAAAGACCATTCTCGATATGGTGCTCACTACTTTTGACATAGGGTACCAACAGTACCTGCGCAGTGAAGATTTTCCCATTTGAAACAGTTTTTTTGAACGGTTTCATTTTTATATCGCACAGGAAATAAATACTACAAAATGTCATATCCTGCTTCTTGTTGGGTAAAACGTGTTGAAGCTCCTTGGAGCACATTTTCTGCTGATCCGTTGTGGGGTACAACACCCATTTTGTTTTGGTTTGATAACTGGCCATTCCTCTTGGAAGGTAAGAGTTTCTGAGCATTCAAAAGATAGATTCTTCAGGTAGATGTTTATTACCATTTAGATCTGCTGGCCAGTTAGGGACATATACCTACATACCTAGAAGTGTATGCAGTTTGGCAGTTTTTTTTGGGACACCACCTAGTGATGGCGTCGTTCAAATTTGTCTCCTGGTTCTTTGGAGCCCTCATCATGGAGTTCCTGTAGGCCTCATTTAGCGTTTAATTTTTAACTGTACCAGCAGCCGCAATAGTTGGAGTCTCGTCATTGAGAGGAACAGAGCATCACTACACCCACGCCTGGATTCATAAGGTCAGATCCAACTGATTATTTGTACCTGATGGTCCAGTGATATATCATCAAGGATTTTCGTTAAACTCTACCACTCGTAACTACATGATCTGTGTTCGAAAAACTGAAGATCCCATTTAACTTTAACTTGTACATCTGATAGGGAAACGTTTCTGTGAACCAGAAGTATAGGCCTATATGGAAGGGTAATTAAAGGTCATTTAGAACCCATATTTTTGTGCTGCACGATTTACATTTAACACTAGAAACTTATTTTTTTTTGTTTGTTCAGCTTTGAACTGAACTCTAGTGGGAGCATTTATTAGTTATAACAAATCATTTAACTACCACCTGGTACTTTTATATTTGTTGGTCCAGCGCTAGCTTGGATTTTGCTGAGTTGTTCAAGTATCTATTGAGTATTCACCCAAATTAAACTAATTTTTGTGAACATCGACCTTCCACAGCGAGAAATAAATCTGGTACAGTTATATGGTGTTTCATTGATCAGATGGTACATTTGTTTATTCAACTTTATATATTTTCTTAGTTTTCTACTGAGTGAAAAACTAGGTGGCGCCTGGCAAATAAGGCCCCACAACTCTTAGAATCCACGACCTGCTCCGAAACAACAGAGCTGCCGTGCCTATAACACTTGACATCTCAGAATTTTACATATCGAATAAAAGTCAGAGCAAAGAACGTTATAAACAGTTTATTGATTTTCTATCATCACTTCATGTGCTTGTGAATCATATAACATCTTCTGGACCCACCTGTAGATACATACAATCACAATATTCATCACCAAATTACGCTGTTTAGTTGCCGTCATTCTCTCATTTCTCGTTTTCGTAATATCACTATCGATAGTCTTCGAATTATATGTTGTTATTATATACTGTTATCAAGAAACATCATAATTTGGAGCAATACATCCGTGATTTTGAGATTGAAGCAGTGCAAAGTTTCACTTTGCATAATCATAATGAATTGAATGACGTTCTGAGTATGAATCGAAATGTAAAAAAAAAACATTGTTCACAATAACATTCGGATCATCAACAAAGATCTTATGAGTTCGAAATTTTTATAGACAGCATAAATCCATGTATCGATGGCATTGTGTTGAAATGGACCATACAAAACCCCGAGTTATACAACATTGACGGATATGACTTGGTCTATAACCACGGCAATATGAATCAGGATGATGGTGTTGAAATCGAACTATAATTATACTTCCCAGATACTTGAAAAAAGTGGTTGTGAAACTACCCAGCTTATGATAAACTTGGTTGACAATCCCAAATTAGTAATGAACGCCATTTATCGATCTCCCTCCACTGACCCAAATGAATTCAATTCAGGCTTGAACAATTATTCAATAGATTACGACCAAGATGATGCCACTATCTCTATCATCATCGGCGATATGAAAATTGATATCCTGAAACACGATGAACATTGTTACGAGTATCTGAATATCTAGAGTGAATCGCGTCAAAGGAATAACGAATGAAATATCGTTGGAATAACCTTCTTTCTTGAGCTTGTATCTCTTGCCACCACTATTATCATGAAGTTCATGATTTGGCGTAAGATTTTGAATTCTCAGATCGACTTGCTCAAAGCTTCCTTGCGCAGAATTTATTCAGCGTTTATGATGGAATCCCGACTGATCTGAAGTGATACTTTGTGGATTCACATTGAATAAGTTGATGGTACCTGGGTCCGAGATCAACTCGGGATGATCGATGGTACAGGTAGATGAGGTTATGATACTAAATAAATACGAGTTTCTTTCTGATTACACCTTGTATTCGACTCACTATTTCAAATGTGAGCGTTTCAATTCAGGTTAGCTGTGTTGATTCATTTCATCCAAAAATTCTTATTAGTCCCCACAGATCTACTCTCCACCTGAATCTGAGATAGTCAGTGATTCGGATGTAGATACAGAATATCAACCATCTTCTTCGCACAGCTCATCCGTAAGTAAACATTGTCGAATTGAATGCATCATCTAAAATTTTCAGGACGATTCTGAAGTGATAGATGAATCTTCCATCGATATACCAATACAAAAAGAAATGAGAATCATGGCATATACTACAAGAACTGAATCAAATTATACAAAAGAGGAAATTGAAGTAAGTGAGAAGAAAGTACCTGCGAATGGAAGATATTCCAGGACGACTAGAATAAAAATACTAGAAAATATGATCATTCCACCTGAGAAGAATAATGGAAGAGAACTGGTAGAAAGTAGATTATCAAAAGAAATAGCTGCGAAGAATACCGAAAGGAAAACGAAAAGCGAAAGAACTCGTCAAACCTGTTATTTCTGTGGATTACCTGTATTGGATTTCGCAAGACATATCACTAGAAACCATAGTCATGAAATAGAAACCCAAAGAATTTCATCAGCACCACCCAATAGTACACAAAGGGAAGAATCACTCACTGCCCTGAGAAAACAAGGTAATTATTCTCGTGACTCCAAAAAAGGATAGCCTATAGGAAAGTATGATGATGCATCATACTTACCGTGTATCTTCTGCCTGATATTTTATTCCTCAAGAAATCTATAGAAACATGTTCCCAGAATCCAAATAGAAGCCGGTTAACTGCAGGTACACAAGCTGAAGCACAAAACTTCAGCATACGGAATATGAAAATTGATTCTCAACTGAAAGAAAAAGTATTTTCACGTATGAGAGCTGATATGACTGATATGAGCTGATATGAAAAGTCCCTCTCATATGCGCCCTCGGAGAAAGGTATATATGAACTCATGAGGAGATTTCATCAAGGAAAATGAGAGAGCTCGCCAAGCTCCTTAGAACCAATAGATCATTACAATGATATAGGTCATGTCAGAAAACACAGAATGTCACAGATTACTAATATAGTATAGAGAAAATCAGTATAATATATGAAACACTCTGAAATATTCATATATATATATATATATATATATATATATATATATCACACATTAACAACAATGATCTCAATACATTTTAAGGGGACAACTTTTCAATGTAATTGAAGAATTCATCCCATGAATGGAATCCTTCAACTGGATATTAGGTTCTTAATTTTATCTTTAAATGCACTAATATTACCAATTGATTTCATTTCGTCGGGTAGGCAATTGAAAAACTTAGATCCCATATGAATTGGAGAGCTTTCGTAAAGTTTACTTTCATGAGTTTCATTCGGAGTGAATTTCCTCTTCTCGTTGGATATCTATGTGACTGAGCATTGGTCTCTAGATTTAATTTATTATTCATTATATAAATAATCAAGCTGTAGATGTAAATGCGAGGAACAGTTACATTTTTTCATTCCTTGAAATAAGTTTTGCATGAGTATGTTCTCGTCGAACTGAAAAGTAGACGAATTATCCGTTTCTGGGCAATGAACTCTCTTGTGATATCACTACTAGCTTAAAAAATAGAAATCATCAATCAAGAATTTCATTGATCGTATGTAAAAACAACAAATCAATTAATCGACGATCATTGGAAATTTCACATATCAAGTCTGGCTAGAAGTGACCCTAATGTTGAGAAGTGGAACAAAGTTTCAATTGCCAGTGATTTTAAATCATCTAAAGAACATTTGATTACTGAAGCAAATCGTTCGATTGCTGCATGAGAATAGCCACGACCAAGGTGCATATACGAACTTAACAGAAAAGATATTTTTTCGTGTGATCTTATCAAATAAAGAACGTCTAGGTCAGGTACAGAGGTTCCCGCTCCATACCTATGATACTTTTACGGAAGATGATAATAATCTAGGCTACGAAGAGTTTTCTGAGGTTGTTTCTGAGAGTGTTGATGGAAGGATTTGAAAGAATAGTAGTGAGGGGCAGAATGGGAAGAGGAGTGCTTGTGTTGTTTAGTAAAGATGTTCAGGAACGTTCATCAATCCTTGCCAAGTTTCGAAGTAACATCATGAAACAAACTAATTCTTTCTTGTTCGGCAATCCAAAATCTGATCAACCTATTGTTGGTATATATATATCTAAAGTTCTCCGAAAATATGCTAGTTCCTACGGGGCAAAGAATCATTCAGTTATTACGTGTACAAGATTGGGGAAACATTCAGCTACCCTGACTCAAATTTTGAATATGTCTGAAAACGATATGGAGCAGCTTGCCTCATTCATGGGCCATACTCTTGGAGTGCATAGGTCATCGTTCCGGCTTCCTGATGATGTGTACCAAACAGCAAAAAATTCAAAACTTCCATTACTGATGGGAAACGGAAAAGCCCACCAATTCAGAGGAAAAGGCTTGAATGGAATCAATTTAGATTCAGAAGAACATTTGATGGAGTCGGCAAATGGGGATGAAAATGAATAATGTGATACCAGGATCGATGAAGTATTTGAAGATGAATCGATTTGTAACATCAATTATGAAGAGGCAAACAAAGACGCATACGCATTGCCAAGGATATCCAAAGGAAAAAAAAGGATTTTGGTACCATGGACTGAAGAACAAAAGGAAATTGTACCATCCAATTTCAAGGATCACATCAAAGCAAGAGAACCACCGAGAAGGTGTGAATGTCAAGAACTGGAAGAAGTTCACCCATCACTATTGGGAAATAAGGACTGGTTAGATTTCAGAGTTTTCATTCAAAATAAATATACTAATGAGTTGAAATAGCTTTTTTTTAAGCAGGTATGTCTTGGAAGAAAAGCCGCAAGCTTCATTTGTGCTATTTCCGATCGAATTCATTGATTCATACTGGATTCAACGAAGTAGCACGAAAAGATATTCATATATATATATTATTATATATTATTTATGATCTTTTTATTCGAATTGAACGTGTTGAAAATTTCGTTGATTTGAATTCCAACTCGTTTCAAATTCATCTAGTTATCTTTGACCATTGGTAGAATCAGATTTCAGATATCCAATAATCAACATGAATCGATACCCCCATTTTCAAAAGCTAATCAGATAGATCTGACACGAGTTGAAATAATTGATATCCTAGTAGTTCAACACATCGTATCCAATAAGAGGTTACCCAGATATAAACTCATGATGCTTCAGAAAATAAAGGAACTCAAAAATATATTGTTGCATTCGGAACGAAGTTATTTCTACATTTTGGTTGAGGTTGAGGGAATCAATAGTATCATGTGTTTTTCATTTGTTAGAATATGGTAGATATCTCTGAGTGACAACTTACGGTGTATTTCTATGAAGAATTCGGGCCGATTTTAATTTGAAAATCCTATTGTTGTTGTAGGAATGAGAATAATTTGAATTTCATATTTCTATGTCTAAACCTGTAGTTGCCCAAGATTTTGATTCCACGTTTCAATTTCTGGAATATAATTCTATTTTAATACTTACTTCATTTGGTATGTAGGAATCATTTCATTAGTTACTCTTCACAAAATCATATCAATTGTGAAAATTTATCCAATTGCATACCACGCTTTTGAAATTATTTCCTACTTTTCAGTCCGATTTGCTATCCAAACGTGTTCGGGTTTCTCAATTCTGAATTTTCAGTCTTGAAGCGACAACAGAAGTGCTCTCAATCAAATTTTCATTCCACAATATTCTCTATTTATTTTTTCCAAATTTCGTTTCTTTCAAAATTTCCAGTTTTCCTTCCAAAATTTTGCATGAGATGTATTGTTATCGGGCCTTGACTCCTGTGGAAGATTTCAAGTTATTCAAACTAATTAATTCATTCATTCATTCTTTCATCAACGGCAAAGCCAATTCATGAAAACATATTCAACAAAGTATTAGTTCAAAGTATTTCTGAATGCTTATGTGTAGAGAACAATCTGATATACAATTTTCCAAATATATTTTTCTCAATGTGTGAAATACAAAGTATTGATGAACCCTCACTAGAAGGAGTAACAAATCTGGTACCTACAAGAGAAAATCGTGGGGTAAAGAGGAACTCGGAAAAGTTATAGCCCTCATCAATTGATTTTTGAAGACCTACCTCTTGAATTTCGTGAAGATTTGAAATGGAAGATTCCATTACATACATACAGGTGAAGCTACTATATTATATATATACCCTATCATACTCATATCCAACCATACCTACCCCAATACACCATATCATACCATATAATACCATACCATACCTCAATTTACCACACTTTATCCTACCATACCCTACCATATCATACCGTTCAGTTCCATACAGTACCATAATCATGCCAAACCATACAGTACCATACCATCATACCCCATCATACCCCACCATACACTATCATACTAGTAGATAAACGAGGAGGTTTCCACGGAATTTTGTCCCCCTAATGGTTACATCTATCATAAAGTTCAATGTCTCGTTTTCTCGATAACTATTCCAGAAAATTGAAAAAAGTCGAATCCTCCGTGGGATTTGTGCGTGAGACATGTGGCTTGGCAAGTCGACGTTACCGCGTCGCTAGCGAGATCCGTATATATCTTTGCGGCACCAAAGGTATTGCTGCTCTCCCTCTCTTTTTCTCTCATCAGTAGGCTATAATTATTATTCGAAATTGAAAGATCTGGTGTTAATTCATCACTCATGATGGATTTGGTATTTCGGTTTGTGTGTAAGCAGATGACAGCCCCTGTTTAATTCTCTCAGTGGGTAATTAGATAGATGTCATATTTGGTAGAGTCCATCGCTAATGTTTGGATTTACTGTTGAATCAAATGATACAATCACAACCATCATTCTGTTTTTGAGAAACAAGAAGATAGGTGGAAGATTGAATAATAATAGATCGATTGCATCTCAGCTATTCGTCGTCGTCGCCGTTGAAACAACATTCGATCGTTATGCAATCAATCTTGTGCGAGAGTAGAGGGTACCTAATAGCAAAAAGAAAATTGAATCTTGAAGCCAGTAATTTCTCATTTTTCTTGTGAAAAGTGAATATTTTATGTAAAGGGATACTATTCAAATTCGATTGAAATATAATTTTCATAGTGCACAGTGAGTAATAAGTGTGCGAGGTGTCGTCGGACGAATTGAGGTGAGTGTTCTTCTTGTTAATTCGTTTTTGAGAAATTGGGAAAGTTTGGTTGAGTTTCGTGAATTTCTTTCAGGTGCGAGACTCATAAAAGAATCATCATCATTGACCGAGAAAAAATGAACGACAACAATAACGAAAAAATGGTAATATTCTCATATGCACTTTGATTTTGAATTATCATAATGATATTTCGAGCAACTCCTGAATCTGCCGGTTGCGACATCAAAAGTCCAATAGATTTTTTTATTTCTGCTGGTGAACGATCACTCGTAGATAATTCATTAAAAATACAGCTCCCGGAAGGAACATAAGGGAGAATAGCACCAAGATCAGTTTCTTGCTGGTGTGATTGATCAAGATTACAGGGGGTCTTTTGAAATATTGTTATGTAATTCATCATTGATTTCGACAAAGGAGATGAAAGAGCTCGATTGATATGTGAACGCTATTATATTCCAACTATTGAAGAAGTCGATTCTTTGTACGCTACTGAGAGAGGGGAATAAGGGTTTGGACGTCTCACATTTTGCCTAATGATCCTTAATGATGGAATAGTTTCAGTATCGAGTAGTTCATGAAGAAGTGAAGACAAATATTTTTCATTGAGGAGAAACTGGCTTCACTGAAATCAACTTTCATAATATTGGTAGCTATTGTGGATAGTATACTATTTACAAATGTTCCAAAAGATGCTCATTAAGACATGGAAAATATGAGAATAGAATGTGATAGAACTAGTTGGAAAATATTGAGTCGAACCCTAGGGAATGATGGTAGATTGCCTGCATTTCGAATCAGGATTCCAGAAACGAACGCAAGACAGTTCAGCTATGAATTGAAAATAATGTTTCAAGGCAATTCCGGAGGCGATCTACGGAAATGGCAAACTGGGAATTTCAATAAATCGAATGCAAGGGTATCTATGGGAAATTGAATAACATCACCTCTGTTGAGAATGTATTCCTTCGAAGGATTCTTTGAGAAATCATTTTGATTCTGATGGGATATTTTCAATGTACAGGGGAAAAAAAAATTAATGACTTTCAATTTCTTCTGTGACGGGGATCATATAAGTATCATCCGAGATGTAGTGCGTTTCACTATAAGAAATGTTTTTAGTGCCCCTAATAGTTGAGATACATTCACTATGAAATTCAGAAGGTTGACAGTTGAAATATGGAAGATTATTTGTTGGAAGTTGTCTAGCTGATACGACAATATTTTCTGGAGTGGATGAAACAGTAGCAGAAGGAGTAGTGAGAAGATGTTGATTGAGTTCATTCAGAGGCATTTTGAATACTGATGTAAATACCTTGAAGTTCATTCATTTATAAAATTATTGCGCCTTCACGTAACTCTTCAATGATTGATATTATTTCATTGTTGTGTCTGGTAGTGTTGCCCTCTGCTTGGGGGGCAACAAGCGAATGCAATCAATCCACAAGTTCGTTGTTCTCGTCAAAATATCTATAATCAATTGAATCATTATCATATTTCATCATCGTCATCATCATTGGCATTTCAGCACCTTGTCCTCTTTTCGTCCTCTTTCTGATGACCACGCCTTTCAATGGAGATGCCGATACTGAAGCATATCTAAGACGATGGGTCTCCAAATGAAGCTTCATAATGTGAATATACTTTTCTTTGGTATCTTTGGGTAATTTTCTCATTGGCATATCGGCACTATTATCACGACGATATGCATTAGTCCTTTTTATAATATCTACATAATTTTCAATGTCTCGTTTGGTATGAGAAATGGGATCTTCCAAAAAAAGTTACTCATAAAATCCTGCAGTTCCATTGTAAGTGATACCTTCCACTTCAACATTGGGCCCTATAAAGTTTACTTGTGAATCTGCTATATAAAATTTGGCTCCCATTGGATGATGGAAAGGCCAAAAATATAATCATATTCACTTATTGTATCTTTCATCATCCCTCATACGATTTTGGTGATGGTAGTGGTGTTGTCTCAAATTTTTCAAACTTTTCCAACTCTTCAGGTCTGATGGTTTTGGCCCCTGCCGCAGCATCGCCCAATGTTGTAACCAATTTCCGTAATGATTCTGTAATAAGTTGATATGATTTCTCCATGAGAGTTCGCGATCTTGCCAAGTTGCCCTTTATAATATGTTTATAACTATGTTTGTATTCCTCAAGCCTCTCTTCATATATTCATATATTCATGTATTTTTCAAAACCCTTTCTATACCTGCCCGAAGACAAATCGCAGTCTTCATCAATCACAAAAAAATGAAACTTTTTTCTCCAACAGAAAGATGCTACTTCCTTGAATTTTCATATCGACATTTGCTTGATCATCATGAATATGTTTCAAATTGGTAGTGTCTTGCAGAAAAATGATCGATGGATTGGTATTGTTACGTACCAATTGTTTCGAAATAGCAGAATATGTTTGGCATATACAATAACAGTCCGTTTGTTTGTGCCGCCCGGAAGAAAAATGATATTTGATTATATTCTGATCACAAGATGGCACATCATCGAATATGATTAGGGAATTTGTTCTGATGTTATCTGCACCAGGAACATTGCCACTCTCTCCACTCTCACTGCATTCGTAATAACCAATTCCACTGAGTGGTTGAAGCAAAGCACGAAATTATTGATACTTGGGCTGTTTCAAAGATTTCGAGTATAAATAGATATTTTCGAATTCCAGCCCTTCAGGGCTGGAATTTGGAAGGTCTCAGTCGATTAGCGATGACATAATGTTAGTTATGCCGCATCCACTACTTCCTGCGATCAACCATCGTTTTGAATCTTCCCCAAATAGAACGCCATGTTTGCCAACGTTCTGCTTGTCATGTTGAAAATAATAATTGGTGATGAGTAAGGTGCCGTTTTGGTGATGACTGAGACTGATGGTATATGAAGGAGTGCTGACATATATAACAGATCAGAATGATTGAACATATGAAAGAAGTAAGAGCTCATAGAAGACGGAAGAGAGAAGGAAGAGGTTTTGTAAACTGATAGATTAACTACCTTATAAATTGCATCTGCCAGAATACAACTATTGCGGACGTGAGTGATTAACCTAATGAATATTCTATTTATATCTCTTCTTTCCTCTCTGTAGCGGGCACCAAATTACAACAACGATCAGAACGTGGAGATTTGAGCATCAATTCTTTATATACTGCATGTAAAGGACACGATATTGCCTATTCTGAAAGCGAAGTTCCTAATGATACACATCGAGCTGACGAAATTTTGGGAAACAGAGCTTGGGAAAGAGTTAAAGCGAAAGACGCAAAATGAGGAGAAAGAGCAGCTGCTTGGTTGCAACTGCAATGAATGGAAAACGTGAACTTGAAATGGGACTGAAAAAGAAAAGAATAGTAGCGGCGGTGACGGCGGCGGCACGGAGAAAATGAATCATTCATGCTCCTAAAGAAGGGGGATTCTTGCCATTTTTACTACCATTATTGGGGGCCCTCGGGGCAGTGGCAGGTGGTGGTGTGGGCATTGCTGAATCGGTGAATGATGCCAAAACCAACCGTGAAAAATTGGCCGAACAGTAAAGACATAACCTAGCTCTCGAACAGCATAAATCTAGGGCAGGATACTATTTGAAACCTCATGAGGGATACGGTTTGAAAAACAGAAAAGCAACAACAACAACACGATCAGAGGGGTTTCAGCGGCCAAGTCCACATTGGAAGAGAACAAGAAAATGAAACTAACCCGACGTGAAATGTCCGATAGAGATCTCATCACGTTTGCAAAAATATTGAAAATTCTCCATTTCCGAGGTATATTTATGCGCGAATCATTGCCAGAAAGGAACACAACAACAAATGAATCGGGAATGATTGATCTGGTACTCATTGGACGCATATTCGAAGAACAAAAAATTTCATTCACTTTTACAGTTCTGGTAATTCACCACCGCCTTTTGTATTAGTGAAATATTTCAGGAGCAATGGATACGTGATCATCAGATATAAATATGATTCGATACAGAAATTCAATTTGTATCAGTGTGGGCAATACTGCCTCGAATTTTTAAATAATCAATACTACTGATAAATATTATTCCATTTGTTCCGAAACCATCGTAATCATGTCTTATATCTCAACGCTCAGTAGGGATTCATCAATTCCAAGTGATTATTTCAATCCGTCATTGTATTTGAATGAAATTGATGATCATGAAATCGGATTGGTAATTTTCGATACGTTCAATAGCATTTCAAATTCTAACGGAAATAAAAATGTATTGGTATGGGGCCCAGATGATGAATTCAAAATTGAAATTCCAATAGGATCTCGCGAAATTGGAGAGATTGTGACGATTAAAAAGGAAAAAATGTACCAGAAGGGGAGAACTATGATCCATATCATGACAGACACTGAGCGATTTACAGTTTTGATTGAAAGCAGCGGTCAAATCAATTTCAGTATTGATCCATTGGAAATCTGTTGGGATTTCCGAAAACAAAGCTACAACCCAACAAAAATCAGACTTCAAATGATGAAGTGGATATATTGGCAGTCAATACAATTTGTGTGGATTGTAACATTGCAGTAGGATTATTTTCAGATGGGAAACCTGTTCACATACTCTATCAGTTTTTTCCCCAAATTCCAAAAGGCTATAAAAAAGTAGAGCAACCTCTTTCTGTACTCTATGTTTATGTGAGCATCAAAACAATCAACAATATAAAAGTGAGGTTGCTGAATCAAGAAAGTGATATGGTGAATTATCGTGGCGAAACAATTGGAGTTCGTTTGCATCTCAGAAAGATTTAACAGTTATGGTGTTACAATTCCATCGGTCTCAACTCAACTATTGAAAGCTGAAGCGACGACCTATGAAGTCAGATTGGTTTTCAAAGCCAATGAAAACGTTAACATCTGAAAATCGTCAATTTTTCAATTTTCTGAAGTTTCGCGTCCTTGTTTAATGGATTGATTGAACGTGACAGGTGAACCTTTCGGTGATACAACGATTGAAGATTATCAGTTTCACACTAACCAGCCATACAATTCTGGGGCCCTCCACTACAATGATTGGGATTTCCGTACAAGATTCAGATGCATACATACCTCCATGTAACAGCTTCATTCATTCCGAAGTGAACATATCAACGGATCAAAATAGAGTACCTACAGAATTCAAAGTCATCGATAATGGCATAGCTTATCTATTCAGAGAACTGAGGCATGAATTGAATGGCGTTGTGATAGATTTCATTTGGAACGTGGGCCTGGCTTCCACTTTGAAAAATTACTTATCGGTACACGAAAATGAAAGCTGGTTAGATTTGGAAAAATATCAGTCAATTCAATCACTGTAATCTTACTTACTCAATGTGCGAATATTTTTGAACAGTGAGAGGTTTCTGTATCAAGATTTGAATTTGGATTTCGATACGAATCGATTCGCATCGCTATGTGAAATGTTTGCCATTTTCCAAGAAAGTTATCATCACATTCAAACCAACCAACCTATATTCAACCTCAAAGAGTTCAGGGACAAAGCTCCAATTATTCACATCCATTGTTCTCCCCAAGGAGGAATCATTCAGAGTGGATCTGTTGCTCTACGAATTGAGTTTGAAACTTCGAAACCAACAGGTAATAATATGTCTGCATATTGCCTAATAATACACGATAATGATAATGGAAGCTCAATAAATATGCATGTTAGTTCGATTCCTTCGTCAGCTGAAGCAACTCGATACTGAAATTGAATATTTTGAGAAAAAAAAATGATTTTATGAAAATTGGAAAATCTTCAGTTATGAGGTGAGTCATTGATTTTCCAGATCTCAAACTGGAAAATGATCAATTCATAGCTAGAGAGTGCGCCTGTATCGATGACCATTATCGTATTGCTGAAACCGCCGTCTCCCCTCAACAATCTACCATACGATTTGACAAAACAAGCATCATGGTTTATGAAAAACCATCACTGCATAGATTGGAATGCTGGATTCACTGCTTCACATCAATTTGAAAATATTATGCGGTATCTAACCCAAGGTGTAGATGCGGAGTATGTAAAGGGACGAGAAAAATTCAACTTCAAGAAATATTGCAGCTGTACAGTACACAGATGAATCGAGAATCATGCTACTGTATCTATCCATTGAGGGATCATTGGCATCTTGAACGGAGTTAACATCACTTCAATGAAGAAGAATTCGCAAAGTTCCCCCTACACTATTTGATTAAAAGAGCACAACCAATCGAACTCTCATATGCCTGGGATAAGTGACCACAAGACTACCGACTCAATTTCAATTCGCAAGTAAAACTACCATGTTTCATCCACTACAATCGACCTGAATGACGATCACATGTAGACGATCCACCGCCATCAAGATGTCATTCATGTAAATTTGCTCTTGGCCAATTGTTATTCAGAAGTGAATAAATATAGAGAAACATGAATTTTTGTTTTTTATATTCCTATAATTCAATAACAATTTACATCACTGGTGTGAGTACATTCTCCATGGATAATTGTGATACATTAATCATCATAATCATCCTTATGACAATCCATGAAACGTTTGTATCCTTGTTCATATTCTGTAAATTCATGTCACATTAAGAATGTGGTTTGAGTCTGAATGATAATTACATCAAATCATTTCGACACCACACAGAACTATTTTGATATATGGTGTGGATGTCACGTGAATCGTGGACCAAATGGAAATGATCTCTTATGACATGTAAATTATTGAATTTCAACGTAATCAAAAACCATATATAACATGGTTTACACAAATAAAAATTGAGATTCATAATCGAAATTCTATGAACCCATATACAATATTTGGGTTCTGTATAGTTTGATTCCAATTACAATAACTATTTACTGCACTCTGCGCCTCTGATGTGAATGTCATTATTTCGTATAACATATATTCAGGAATGAAAACATCAACGCTACCATTTTTCGAACACTTTAAAATTTTCATCCATTCATGAGAACTGAATTTCTCAACAATTTCTAAAGTTGAACTCAAAGGTAATAATCGTCTATCCATCATTTTTCTTAGAGTCTGAATATTTTGACAAATAGTCTTGATACACTCGATGATTGCATAGTATCCATTTATTCTTGAAACATAACAAAGAATAAAATCTACACACTATGATGACCCCATGGGAGTGTAACAAATGAATGAGGAATTCGTTTGTCATCACGTGGACTAAGAGCACTATTTGTTCGTTCTATACTGGAAACATTGTACGCATAGGAACGGATACATACTGGTTTTTGTGGTATATGTATACATATGGCATCTGGAAAATGTTGATTGATGAGAATTTGAAGCATTGGTCGTCGTGTTCGGAATCCGTTGAGATTTCTTTGCATGATTGTTCTGTACATTTGATTGACTTTGGAGATATATATGAAAAAAAAAACAAGAGTGGAGGTTAGTGAGTGGATGAGTCACTTTCGGAGTCAACGGCACCTGTAGCAATTTGTTTCAGTAGTCTAGTCTTCAGCTTGGTACATCTGGTTTTGATTCTCTTCTGTGATAGTTGAGGACGAATCTCTTCAAGCATTGTAATAATTTTCAGAGGTTCGTTGATGTAGTCCTTGACGAAAGGTGTTTAGATCCGTAGGAGTTCTCAATGGAATTTTCGAGCTGTTGACTGTTGAGAGGATAATGCAGAGAATGGTTATCTATGAATTCCTTCACGTTTTCACAGCTGTACAGCTGTTTCATTTAATAATAATAATAAAATGTCTTCATTTCAATTATCCTCGGCGAAGTCCAGTCGAGAACTGCTCTAATTAATCGAGTACCAGTTACATATAATATAATTCGTGAAAAGAAATATTGTTATTTTAATACATAGATGATAATAAACATAATATGAAATCCATTTTTCAGCTTTTAACAGGATTTTCTCTACTCGTTTCTAAAAACGAGGAGAAAATCCCATCAAAAGCTGTAAAATGAATGTACCACCTCCTCGAAGAACTTACAGGCAGTATATAATATGAAATATATATATATAAATGAATCAGAAGCTTATATAACTGAATTATTCAAGATTTTTTGAAAGTATTGAGCGATTTATTTTTGATAGCTATTGGAATAACATTAAATACATTCACTGCAAAGTGAGAAAATGATCTCCTGAACGCACCCGTTGAATGCCTGGATATCACAAGAAGATGCCTGTTTCTGGTTTCCACATCATGAACAACAGACCGATATGTTAACTTTTTTCTAATGTATGGAGGGCTTTCTTCCGCTAAAACTTTATGAACGAGACATGCAAGGTGTAATTCTCTTCTGTTTTCCATATTAAGCCATTCTTCTTCAGCTAATAACGAAGTTACGTGGTCTCTTATTCTCAATGCATAAACAAAACGAATACAAGCATTTTGAATTCTTTGAATTCTAGCTAATGTTCGAACATCGAGACATGGTCCATAAATTATATCTCCGTAGTTTGAATGACTTGAAACATGACACACCATAAATCGCCACTTCATCCATGATATGAACTTCATTACCGAAACAGATCATCTGTGATCGAGTAGGATTCAATTTCAGACCGTGTTCATTCGAGTAGTCGAATATTTCATTGAGGGTATCATTGATTTTTGAAATTACTATATTAGCATTGTCCTCCTTGAAGCTTGCATACACTGCATCTGCAAATTGTGTCATCTGCAAATTGATGTATAGAACAATTAAAAAGAAATATCTTTCAAGTCCATTGTATGTAATAAAAAAAAGGAGCGGGCCTAATATTGAGCCCTGAGGAACTCCTCGAGGTAACGGCATTGAGCTAGAGCTGGTTTCTCCTATGGTAACATATTGACATCGGTTGGATAGGTAGCTTTCAATTAATCTCATTGTTTCAGTGGAAGAACTGAAATAATGGAGTTTAGCTAATTATAGATTATGTCCCAGGGTATCAAAGGCTATAATCTAGCGTAACCAGTAACGTTGTGCTGCCTTCATCAGTTGCCCGAAATATATCATCTAATACCTTCGTCAACGCTGTCGTTGTACTGTGTCCAGACCGGAATCCAGATTGGCAATCGGAGAATAGTTCGTTCTTGGTAGGAAAACTCATCATTCAATCTGATATCAATTTCTCGAATATCTTGGACAGCACTGATAGGTCTTAAATCAGACAGATGTTTAGGATTTGAAACTTTTGGAAACGGTAAAACAACAGCATTTCTCCAATTTATAGGAAAATATCGCTCAAGAAGGCAACAGTTGAATATGTGAGCAATAAACGGCAGTAAATGAGGGCAACACAACTTCATCATGAGAAGAGTTATTCCATCAGATCCTTCAGTGTTTGACTTGATACCACCAACAGCCTATACCACGTCAATCTCGTCAAAGGGCTCAATTTTACATGGGTCTAGATTATCATTAGATTTGTTGGTATTATAAAATTGTACTAGATCATCATGTACTCTACACCCCAATGCATTGACAGAATCAATGAAATGGGAATTGATAGTTTCAGCATCATTTGAATTAGCTGGTAGTTGTATATCTGACTTCCTGGAATGGATACACAGTCGTTCAAGAGCTTTCCAGGTCTCTTTTCGGTTTTTATTATTTTTGTGTACCTCATTCAAATAATTCCGTTATTCTGATGTAACTGCAGCGGTGAAATCATTTCTGGCTCGCATATAAACTTCCCAGTCCTCCAAATTATTTTGTTGATTCATATTTGGCGAGTAGTTTATCACGTTGTTTCTTCATTATCTTTAAATGATTTGTCAACCAAGGGGCCCTTGGTTTAGTTGTTCTCACCTTTCTAAGCGGAGCATGTCATCAAGAATATGATTAATATTGTTACTTAGGATGTCAACTTTCGTGTCAATATCATATGTATTGAGAATTTCTTGCCAATTCAACATCCGTAATTCCGTGTCGAACTCTAATTGATCAGAATTAGTTAAGTATCTATAGGTTATATATTTGAAATTATTTCGAGGAATTTTCATTTTGAGTTGGCGGAGTATTAGTTGGTGGTCCGTCACATGGTGCATATCAACATGCTTTGGTTCACCATCAACTAACTCAGCATCACTCACTGCTATTACATCTATTAATGTATTACAATTTTTAGAAATTCGTGTTGGGGCTTTTATTATTTGGTTGATATTGAATAATTCCAACAAATCTGTGAGCAACTCTGTTGCTGAAGTCACGTTCATCAAGTTCAAATTAAAATCCCCCACTAATATAATTTTGTCAGTGTCAGATAACATAGATGCAATCGAGTTTTCAAGAGAATTCATGGCATCCAATACATGACTGCTCGGAGGTCTGTAGATGGTACCAATCGAACACTTGATGTTCGCTATTTTAATCATTACCCAAAATTGTTCAATATTCACTTTAGTCCGGGAAAATTCACCCACTATACTTGCCTGAATGGTTGATCTGATGTGAACACCAATACCACCACCACGACGATTATCACCTCAATCAAGTCTGATAAAGTTATAGTTATCAATTTTCACCGCTTCATCAGGTATATTTGCATTCAACCACGTTTCAGTATCAGTAATACCCAGAACATCCAGACTATGATTCAATTAGACCATTCTCACACTCGCAATGCTAGGATTTGATGATCGAATATTCACATGACCTTTTTTTTCATCTGTGGACAACACGAAAGGGAAACCTACGATGTTCGAGGAACATCGTGTTAGCCAGCGGTGGAATTTTGGGAGAGAAGGAAGGTGTTGGAATTTTTCTTGAAAGATTGGAGGTTGTAAACATCAGGAAGTACTTCACTAGGCTACGAACTCCATAACTTTGCCGTTCTATTGAGCAATGATGCTTGGTATCGCGATGTTCGACAGGTCTCGAGCCTGACAGTGTAGAAGTGACCAGCTTGAGCTCGTCTGGTTTGTCTATTAAAGATCGCGCGTGGTGGCATGATAGATGATATCTCCGTTGAGCACCGACCATGAAAGTACCTATGAAAAAGGCATAGATCGCCGACCTTTCTACGATGATCTAGAGAGGTCAATGATTTGGTGAGTGTTGTATCATCGACAAGGCGAATAGCTCTCTTCTGAATTGAATCTAAGAGCTTTAGCGTATGTTTGGGGGCTGAGCTCCAAACATGTGAACAGTACTCCAGGACAGGTCGAATTTGTGCTTTGTAGATCATAAGCAGCTGCTGGGATGTGAAGTATCTCTCCGCACGGAATAGAAAACCAAGTTTTTGTGAAGCAGTTTTCGCAATGGATCTCACATGATCGTCCCATGAGAGAGCACTGTTGGCGGTGACACTCAGCATGGATATTGACGACTTCATAGGAACAGTGGTACCCGACATCATCAAATTGGGCATTGTGTGATCAGCCTTCTTGGTGAACATACAAGTTTGAGTTTTAGTTGCATTGAACTGTACTAGATTCTCAGATCCCCATTTCAGAATTCTTGTCAGATCCTCATTTAAAGCATCAATCTGTCTTCGCCTTGCACCTCTGGCCTCGTTGGATGATATAGGGGCTCTAGAGGAAAAGGCGGAATGAAGTGTACTATCATCCGCAAAGAACAAGTTGGTGCCAAGACAGAGCCTTGTGGAACACCAGCATAGATAGTCATTGTATCAGACGATACCCCGTCTACCACCACGTAGAGTGATCTATCTGCAAGAAAACTCGATAGTAAAAGACACAGTTGGGGCGGCAAACCATATGACGGAAGTTTCGCTAGGAGGCCTTGGTGCCAAACTCGGTCAAATGCTTTGGAGATATCCAAGGCTACAGCCAGAGACTTCCTATGTTTCTCTACTGACATCTGGCACTTATGTGTCACATAGGCAAACAGATCTCCATTTGACTTCTGGTGACGAAAGCCATATTGCCGGTCGTTCACGATTCTTGAGCTCTCTTGATATCGGATGAGCTCGATGTTGATTGCTTCTTCTATTACTTTAGAGATCACAGATAGTAGTGCAATCGGTCTATAGTTGTTAGGGAGGGTTTTCTTGCCCTTCTTTGGAATCGGTTAGACCCTAGCTTTCTTCCAGTTAGAAGGAAATACGCCGAGTTTGTACGGAAAGGTGAACAACCTGCAAAGAACTGGTGTTAGTTCTGGGGCACATTTTTTGAGAACAATAGGCGGTATTCCGTCAGGCCCCATAGCCTTCTTGACGTTGAGGCTAAGCAGAATGTGTCTGATTGTGCGTTGCCGGAAGACAATTTCTGGCATACGGTTATCGATGGTAGTGATTTTGGGAAGTTCCTGGCCTCGTGGATGCAAGGTAGAATTGTCTGCAAACATTGTGGCGAAGGTGTTGGCTTTTTTATGAGGTGTTATAGCCAATGTATTATCATCCTTTGTGAGGGGAGGAAATGAGCTAGAAGTGAAATTTCTCTCGATTGCCTTGGCAAAGGTCCAAAATGAACGGGAACCATTTGGACACTCCATGAGCTTTGATCTCATTTTCGCGTTGTATGCCTCTTTAGACTCATCTATTGTTCGATTACATGTATTCCTAGCTCCAACATATTCAGCTCTAGTTTGCGGGCTTGGGTTTCTGCGCCAACGACGGTATGCTGCTTGCTTTAGAGCGACGACCCTAGAACAGGTTCTATCGAACCAGTGGTTCGTGATTTGGTGCTATGTGGTATATAAGTTTCCATTCCCATCATGATGATTTCCGAGATCTCTTCAGCACATTGCGTGGGATCTCCCGATCCAAAACACATTCTCTCACAAGGAAACTCAGAAAAAAACATGCGAAGGCCATCCCAATCGGCTGAATTGTAATTCCTAACAGTGCGTGGGGGTGTTGGACTGGTTCGCGGAGTGATGTAAGGACATATCGTGGAGATGAGTGTGTGGTCTGAGTTTCCTAGTGGTGCACGGACTTTCACTTCATACGGTTCCGGATTGTTAGTGAGGAACAGGTCGAGCGTATTGGCATAATGATTGCTGATATCAGGGATCCGAGTAGGTTCATTTATCAGTTGCTCAAGACCATAGGTGATAGCGAAAGCCTCGGCCAGACGTCCTGCGTCATCTGTTTTATTCGAGAATTTGAGCCAGGTGGTGTTGTGGACATTGAATTCCCCCATGATGATGATTCCAGCTGCTGGGTGATTCTGTTGGATGAAATCGAGTTTCAGAGAAAGGAATTCGAAGAGGTCACCAGGAGTTGGTTCGTTTGGTGATAGATAAAGGCAGCAGATGAACTTTGTCTGTTTGTGGTTATCGATCCTGAGCCACATTTCATCGAATTCTTTTGGTTCCAGTTCCTCCTCACGATGGCATGAGAGATCATTTCTGGAAAAGAGACATAAACCTCCTCTGAATCTGAAACGGGTATGGAGCTCATATCCAGGGCAGAGCATATAGGTCGTATCAGTTGATGAGTTGACCTGCATCTCAGTTGAGGCCAGTATATCTGGTTTCTCAGCCTGTAGATGGTAATGAACATCGTTTATATTCTTGTTCAGACCTCGGATGTTACAAATGTCTATTTTCGAATTCACATGTTTCGATGGTGAACCCTCTCGAGCACCTCTCGCTCGGAAATCCGAATGGAGAGGTATTTTACTTCCGGAGTGTTTCACTCTAGGAGAATTCATCATCTAGATTTTTCTTCAGCTGAAATGGGCGGTTTGGGTTGGGAAGAAGGAGATAGGGTATGGGGATATGACCGGAAGCATCGATGCAAATACTGAAACATGGGAGTTACCCATTTCACAGCACCTCTGTCGATGTGGTTTTGTCACACCGGGCGATGATGGGAACCATCATCTTCCACCTATGGGTATCCATTAAGTCGCCTCTTACGACAGGCAGGATTTACCATGTGGAAATTCTTGATTCGTCCCCATACGGAACCTATTCTTATATTCCCACGATCCATTCATTTCTGTTTGATTTCTTAAATTCGCCCAATATCATTCATTTTAATTAATTCTTCTCCCTCACCCCTTCTCGCATATACCCTCCCATTCCTAACTATCTAAAGTTATGATTTCTTGATTCTCTTGCTTTCTGAAATATCATCCTGGTATCTTTGGGTAAGTCTTCGTTGAAGTAGATACTCCTTTCACCCGGAATGGAGCATTCTTCAGTATCCAACTTCTTTTTCGATTTATGCAGATCAAGTGCTTTGGGACTCAACTTGACCCTTTTGAGTTTCACAAGTACAGGTTCGTTAGGAAGTTTACTGGGCAGGACTTGCAGCCGATAATCTTCTTCCTGATTTACGAACTTCAGCTTTTGAAAGGTTTTCTTTATACCCTCCTGTCCATTGTCACCTTTCAACCCGACGACGACAATATTGCAGCTTCTCTGTTTTTCATCTCATCATGATTAACTTTTTGTTGCATATCTTGAAGTTTTTGTTCGAGATCGCTAATTCTTTCATTCAACACTAGTTGTTATTTTTTAAGTCGCGAATTTTCACTAGCAATGTTTTTCAGAGTTTTTTGCAAATCATCCATAACATCACTGTTGAAAATCACAGACTTCTCTATTTCTTTGTCATAATTTGCAGTATTTCTCTATTAGATGGGTCTGATTTTTTCAATACAAGCTTCTCCATTTTTCCTTCACTAGGGTTGGTCTTTCTTCTCGATCTACCGGATGGGAGCGCTTCTTTTTCGGTTTCTGCTTCATTTGATTCTGAATCACTTCCTGATGTAGATTCCATGCATCCCTCGCCGACCCATTCACTCTGCGAATTCTCATCACTGTATTTTTCGTTATCTTTATCACTTAACTTTGTACATTCCTTATGGAACCATAGCTTGCACTCACCATTGCATTGCAAGCTATCCTGGGTCTTCGTTACATCATATCTGCACGATTTACATGTTATCTTCTTTTTTGACATTTTGAGTATTTTTGCAGAGGAACCATAGACCTGGCAACACGGCTAATGATCACTGGCAGCGAGAATCGAATGATAACTTTTTATGAGCTTTTTTTTTGTTCCACACTCTTTATATCGATGTCCACTGGGATTGAATCTGAATAAAACTCACGTGGTAGGCTATTATTGAGAGTTTGAAACAAACTCTCATTCACTGAAGTTTATTGGTATCACTGTGCACCATTGATAGAGGGTATGAAAACACGGCTTCAGAAATATTCTTCTCGAATACACTTGCTAGAAGCTATATAAATACGTATACGTCCTTTCAACAACTTGACTCGATAACGGACAGGACTAGAATTTGGTTTGTACTTTCTCAACTGATTGTTCGAGTGGGAGTCAGTATATCCGAGACGCTCCGTTTGTGTGACGTAGTATCTATTGAAGTTGTTTGAAGAGGATCCAGAAGGATATTGTCAAAGAGAGGTTCTTAATCGTGGATAGATGTTGGTGTGTTGTTGATTTGATCGTCTGTTCATAGTGAGATAATTTGTGATCAATGTGAAGTATGAATGATTGCATGTGTGATATTTTTGTTGGTATTGCTCTCAGATGTAGGCCGTGGTACTTTTGGAATGAATTGAGATTGTGGTGTTGTAGGATGAGTATTTTGATGTGGATTTGTGAATCAGTGGGTGGAGCTTCAGAGATGGGAAGGGAGGATTGGGAGTTCATGGGCTTTTCGCATTGTGATGCATTATGACCGGCTTGTTTGCATTCGAAACAAGTGTGTTTTTTATTTGAATTGGAATTTTATTGTGGTATTCCATCGTATTCCAAGTCGATGTGTTCTGGTATTCTTATGTTTTCAGGTGGAGAAATATATTTTGCCTTCTGAAACTGAGGATATGATGAATCAGAAGCACCTTTATTTAGAGATCACATGGGAGACATGAGTTTCAATCCCATATTGTTTGGAGTATCTGTGAGGAGTTAATGTGGAATAGTGGGATTCACAATTTACAGGAGAAGTCTCTCTGATGGGGTGATTGATTGACGTGCTGGGATTATTGTGCCATTGATTGTGATTGCACCGTGGCTGTCCAAAAATGTATTTACTAGTTCTTTGTTGGTTAGATATTCACAAATCCGATTGTTTGAAATGCGTGAGCAGAAAGTTATGTTTTCAGAGTTCACAATGAGTCCAAGTTCCATGAGGTAATCTTTGACTCTGAGTCCATTTAGGGAAGTGAAAACAATAGCTTGATCCTTGCTTGGAAGTTGGTTTGATTTTTGAGTAAGAGCAGACGATTATGATTTCGAATCAGAGGTACTGGTTGAGTTGTGATCTCCATCATTCATGATTTTCAATCCAGCAGGGGTTAAACTGGTGGGTTGTTCCATATAGTTCTCTTCTACGTTCATTCCAAGCGTGCTCTGAGTCGAATCTCAGATACATGAGAAACGGTAGCTGATGAGCGACTATAGGTAGTGATTGCTTCGAATGTTTTGATTCTATCGTAGAATCGTGCTATTCTAATGATAGAAAAAGTACTCACAGATGAAGTGTGTATATCTAAGTCCACGTTGTACCATTTACGATAATTGAAATATGTTTTCAATAACAAATATTGAAGATAATTTCAGAGCTGAATGTAAGGTTAGGTTAGGTTAAATGTGAGTGGGCCCATTTGTCCGGCCCTCCACCGCGGCCATCGGTTATATTTCTCCCTGTAGATCCAACTTCTTAACGAAGTTAAGGAGTGCATTGGGAGAACAGTTCACCAGGTTTTCTGGCCTTGGTATCATATAGCCGAATATTGAGAATCTGGCTCTGGCCGTTGCGGGGCATGTACATAGGATGTGTCTCGCCGTTCCATCCTCCTCCATGCATAGGCGGCACTCTGCATCTTGTGCAAGTCCGATTTTATGCATGTGGTGTTTGATTTTGCAGTGGCCAGTGAGCAATCCTACTATAATTCTGAGATGTGCTCTGCTGAGTTCTAGTAGTTTGTCAGTGACCTGTTTGTTCCTTGTACCAGCAATGAATGCTTTGGAATGGGCTAGGCCTGGTAGACTACGCCAATACTCGAGTCTTTTCTCGTCTGCCCAGGACGTGATAGCATTCTTGGCAGTGCTGTGAGCTATTCCGATAGTCGGTTCTGGCCCACAGAACGGTGTTTCACATAGTATTGGTTCAATTCCCCTAGAGACAGTAGCCTCATGAAGGGAATGAGGTAGTGCGTTGTTGAATGCTCCTTCTGTATCCAAGAATGTCGCGACTGCTACCTCCTGGTGTTCCATGGCGTCGTTAATTCCTGATACGAGGTTATTTAGGGCCAGTTCTGTTGATTTGCCAGCCTGGTAGGCATACTGGTGAACATTGACGGGGTGTTTTGTTAGTACACCACACCTTATGTGCCCATCCAGCATTTTCTCCATGCTTTTCAACAGAACGGATGTCGGACTGATGGGCCTGAGCGATTTTGGATGTGGGTCAGTCCGACCCTAGTCGCAGTTCAATTAGGTGGAATGTCGTTCCAGGCTAAACTGGCTCTGAAGAGTCTGGTGAGTGTAGGTATGATGAGTTCCAGTCCGAATTGTAACAGAACTGGAGCCATGCCATCCTCTCCTGGCGATTTGTACGGGTGGAACGAGTTTACTGCCCATCTCATCGCCTCTGATGTGATTATTTTGTTAGCAGCAATCCAGTCATCTCTGACAGGTCGTTTTGCTCGGCCTGCGTTCACGACTTGAGGTCGATTGTCCAGAATCAGGCTGGGAAGTGGTTATTAGCCAATAGCTCTAATGTTCCTTTCCTAGAGGCTGTAAAGGAGCCGCATAGATGTTCAAGCGATCCCAGCCCCTGTGTCGGCTCTCTGGATAGAATCTTGTAGATGCGAGCTCCGCTCGATGTGCTGGACACATTTTCGCAGAATCGTTCTTATGATTCTCTTTTTGCAATCTGGATGATTTTGTTGTCAGTTGTTAGAGCACACCTGTAGTTTTCCCATTCACCTGATTCCTTAGCTCGGTTGAATAACGTTCGAACTTCTATTTGTGATTCATCCAGATTTTTGTTCCACCAGGAAGCATTTCGGTTATCCTTTTCCTCCCTCAGTGGACAGTTTTCGTGATTTGCTGAGATGAGTGTGGTTTGTAGATGTTCCGCAGCAATATCTGTTTGATCTCGACTATGTGTTATGGTCAGTCCGTTTTGGAGATGGTTCTTTGGGGAGGTTTTGTATCCTTCCCTGTCTAAGCTCCGTATGTCTCGGTATTGTACCACTGGCCTGGGGCCTATTTCAATGTTTAATCGAATGTGCCTATGATCTGAACATGATGGTTTAGAGTAAACCCTCCAGTTGGATATCTTATTGCTCAGAAATTCTGAGCCAACTGTTTATCTAGTACCTCTTTCCTGATACTATTGATGGAGGTTGGCTCAGAGCCCACATTGTTAACTATAAGCTCCTCCCCTATCACCTGCCCCACGCTACATGGTGTGAGTAGTATAGCAAGCGGGGTTTTGGATCCTATTGGTAACCTGTCCATCCAGTTCTCGAGCTCTCGTTAGTAATAGGGGGGTCCCGCAGGTGTGACGTCACTTCTTGCAGAAGAAGAAATATTAAGAAATATCGTCAATGACCAGAAGGAGGAGGGGGAGGGGGAGGAAGAGTCACTGAAGCCCTACTCTGTATAATGAAAGAGTAAGAAATTGAAATAGAAAAAAAGAAAGCGATTCGTCCATCTTGGGGATTTGAACACGGGACCGCTGGTTCGTGAAGACTCCGATAGACGCCACACGATCATGATCGTTGCTGTTCCATTCTAATCCATGTACGTGATGGGTGGTCCACATCATGTGATTTTGGATAGTTGTATTGAAGTTGCAAACATCAAATGGCATCCTTATGAAGGCATGTGTATGATTTCCATTCTCCGTGTTGAGAATTGATATTTCCTTACACATGAAATCACCATTTTCATATTGAAACCCTTGAGTATCTATTATATACATTCGACTATGGAACGAAAGGATTTGGTGGTGTTGATGCGCCTACACACGATACACGACTGACTGACAACACACACACACACACACACACACACACACACACACACACACATCATTGAATTTTGTACGTTGTAATTGTTCGGTGTAGAAAGATCCAAGTATGTTTTTATCATTCATATCTTTCAGAAGATATGTGGTTGGATTAGTGAGTTGTACTTCTCTAATTATAAAGATCTCAGTTGTCCAATTGGGCATGTATTTCTTGTCGAAAATTCCTCGGAGTTAGGATATTCGCACTTTATCGACAACTTTGAATTTATTATTCAAATCAGCTTGTTTGATTCTATTATATGCTGTTTGTAATTTTCATTTTCATTTGAAACATCAACCGGTTTAATTCCAATTGTTCGGTATTTTTTATTGTTGTATTTTTCTACAATATGTGGTAGAATGTTGATCCATTTATAGTGACCTTGGAAATCGAATTCTTTCCACATGATATTCTTCAATGTTCTATTCACTCTCTCGACAATAGAAGCTTTCTTCTCACTGTATACTGGATAATGATTGATGTTATATTTTCTCGTCAATTTCTTGAAATTCTCGTTGAAGAACTCCTTTCCCATGTCCGTGGCCAAATTGAGTGGTTTCTGTTGCTTGAAAATTGTCTCCATGGCTCTAGTTGTTTCTAGGCCAGTTTTGTTTTTCAGTGGTAAAGCCCCAACGAATTTCGAGAAACAATTTATCAATACCAGTATATATTTGTATCCAGAATTTTCATCAGCATAAGGGATCATCTCCACTAGATCTGCTTGGAATAGATCATTCAGAGATTTTATAATTACATGACGTCTCTTGAAGTTTATTCGAGCTGGTTTGTGGATCTCTTCGACCACTTGTCGTTTTGCATCTGTAGCGATTTGTTTTTGTTATTATTGATTTTCATTTTTTCTCAATAATCCGAGCTTCCATCAATTCCTCGATGATGGAATTTATAAAAATATTCAGTTGTTATGGTACTCTGGAAACGGTGGTGAGCGATATTAAACCGGTTTCCAAATCCACTGAGCTCGAAGAGTTCTTTTCACACTATGGAATATCTCAGAGAACAATTATTGCCCCAGGTCATCACGCAACAACCACCAGCCGGAAATTATTGTCAAACATTGATAGCAGAACTGAGATGTATGGAGCTTGAAAACAAGAACTCTCAATGAGAAATTTTCGACATTCTCATTTTCCTTTCCTCCTTTCCGGAAGAGAAGTTCTCGATGAATCACGACAATATCGTTCTTGGAATCTACTAGAATCATTTAATCCAGCGGGATATTTCTCTTGTTCAACTGATGCAATGATTTCAGCATTTTCAAGAAGAATATATATTCATCGAGAACAACACTTCCTTCTACAAAATCTCGGTATCAAAAACTTTTATAGCTAATAGGGGTATCGATATTCAAATTATCATATCAATTGATAAATTAAATTAATCATCACCCCAAGAGTCTCTATTCTTATGGAAATTGGATCATAATCAGTAAGCAGCATAATGTTTTGATTTGTGAGAATTTCCATCTGTTTTGTTTTGATGTTATGAGGAGGAGTGTTACTTATCCACCTGTATATGACCAGTTGTCCACCAGTTGTCATATAAGGACCTTATTGAAGATTAGGAAAATATATAGCACCTACTTCAATCGACACAGACCATCAGTTGTTCAGTTTCCAAAAACGGCAGATATTCTGTGCGCAGAGCGATGGCATAACGAGTTAGCCCGACGAAATCGGCGAGTCAAGGTCAGTTAACATTCTTTCGCGGCTGCGAACGCGTGATAACATCTTACTGACCCACAATTTTCACTTCCTGCAGCATGTGTGAAGCGGATGGATGGATTCCGGCTGGCCATGGCCACGGCCAATCGCTCGCACAGTCACAGCCACCCATGGAGTTCTTATCTCGTGATGCTGTCGAATCAGACACTCGGGCGACTCTTCACCAATTAACTTGGTAGATTTATTATACCAGATGCAGTTTGCTTGGATTCATGCTATATAGTTCTTGCCGAGAGTTGATCGCGGGAAACATTCGTTATTAGGATCAGAATGAAAATTAATTGAAGTTGTATTCAACACATTTACGGAAACGCAATTTTCAGTTTCCATTTCTGAAAATGAGGTCTTACTCTGCAGATATTTGAACATTTCGTTAAGGTCCGATGAGGCCGGGGTGACTTTGTGAGGAATCACATCTCAAAATATGTTGGTGTGGGCATTTTTTGAAGAAGAATGATATTTCAATAATCATTCGTCTCAACTGGGACACACCATACTTCATATTTCGATATTCGAGCTACCTTTTACTCCGTGAAAATGTTACGAGCCAAAAATTCGAATACCTTTGATAGTAGTTCTCCTGACATTGTATGCATTGCATAAACAAATAGACCAAGTGAAAAATACGCTGAGTCACCACAAAAGAAATATCCTCTGAAGTTTGAATTTATCCGAAAATTGTTCTTGTTTTTTCTTTAGTGACGAAACAAGTTTTATTTTCCGCATTCTCTGTTTCAGATCAAGTTCGTCACCATCAATGTAGTTGGTGTTTTCATAACCACAACGTCGAATATCAATCAGAGTCAAAACAATGAATAGACAGTTTATTATACATTATAATTATACATTTCATGATCATTCGAGAATAATTCAGAAAGATACTGAAATTCAATTCATATATATATATATATATATATATATATATATATATATATATATATATATCTCTATCTCTATCTCCCTGAATTTATTCGCATGCGGCGGAAAATGCCATGATTTTTTTCATTATATTCCCCTCCAGAAGTCTCAACTTGTGCAGGTTGAGGAGAGCAAGAGAATTGAAGTTGAAGAAGTTCGAAGAAACTTTCAAAGAAGAATATTGGTGTGAATATCTATGAAATGACTACAACAATTCATGTGAAATTTTTCAAAGAGTATGACGAAGAGCAATCCATAAGAGCACTTCAATAAGCGATTTTTGAATTGAGAAAATGATATACCTAGTCGAAAAGTGAGTGAGAACAGTTGGTTGGACACACACTGTATCTACAGACAGTATTCATACCATTCGAATATCAAAGTTGTGGAGAAATCTCAAGAACCTATTTTCTGCAATTGGCCTTCAGCTCAGGAATAAAAGTCTAGCAACTGAATAACTGTGTGAGTACGTTTTTTCTATTAGGAAAGGTTAATCGATAATGAATAATAAGATTGAATAACATATCCTCTCACATTCGTTTCGCAAATTAGGACCTCCATTTGATTGATAGCCACACGATATCTGAAATTTTCCCATATTCTTGATTGAATTTTCACAAAGGGATAATCGAAATTGACGATCATTATTGGTATATTGGCCGAAGTACGAGCAGAAACAAGTGGACGATTCAAACACTGAGTGTCAACGGTCGATCTTCTGTTCTGGAAAGTATTTCTTCAGATGAAATGATGAATTCAGATTCAAATCAGGTAAGTGTGAACTAGTGGAATCGTATTGAATATCATGTTGCCTTGTGATATGAGGCCATATGGAAAGGAATATTTCAGCATTGAAATTGAAGCTATATCCTCGGCTATATCCGCTGTAGGGATATGGCAGAAGGTATATCATCAACCGAAAGACATCTCAAATATTTGATTGGCTTCACAATGTGATCTACTTCTCTCAAGAGATTCATGTTCACTTTCAGAATTCATACGAAGAATCGATAAAATAAGAATCGAAGAGCGATAATATATTGTCACGAGTGGGTTTTCACCCCTACAATCGCAACTCGAACTTACTCGCTTGCAAGAGGTTTTATGGAAATTATAATTAAAGAATTCATTTCCACTTAACAAATTTATTCATCTTGAATAAAGACAATTCGGGCATGAAATAAATTTACCAATTTGCCAGCAAGATACACCCAACTCAAATAAAAACAAAACAAGAAAACTAAAACTATTGATATTGAAAAAGGGTACTTACAGAAAGGCTCGCTTTTCGTTAGAGGATTGGAACTGCCACTCGCGAAGTTTAGACATGATGCAAAATGTTTAAGATTTACTTTTTGTTTGCGAATTTGAAAAACTATACTTCACGGTCCACTGTCCGAACCACAACTGTCGGTTTTTTCTCTAATACCTTTTCATGTCCGTTTTGGTAGTAATAATTGATTCAGCATAAAAACTAGTGTATTCACCTCGATTAGGAAAAATCCAAAACCAGCAGTTTCTGCCCGTCAGCGACTTTACTTGAATAATAATAAGATTGAAATCCGAACTAGAATTTCCTTTGAATATGGTAATTCTCTACTGATATCCTGTAAGCTAAATAATTCTACGAATATGATCTAGACTAGGTTATTGTACTGTTCTTAAATGAAATGAGAATTTCAAATATTCCCAATAAAATTATTATAATTTCGATTCATTCTTGACACATTTCCACCTCCTCAGAAAGCGGGCCTCTCGCTTTATTCAAACCTAAGAATCTTAAAATCCTTATTCATACTTATAAGTGGAACAGATACCATGTAACCAATAGAAAATATATGTATCAAGTTCTTGAAATAAAATATGTCTATACCTAAACAACTATGAATACTTCTATCATGAAAGGAAAGAAACAAATGATGAAATAAAAATGGAAATTCACTTCATCGACATACCTACCACAAATGTATAAAAAAATATTGAAGAAATTATAAAGAGAATCAAATTTCTAGAAATGAAAGTTTTACTGTCCAACTGTTATCTGAGTCCAACACAACATCATTTGGCAAAAACTTCGTCACTGGCCCTAACAAATCACTATTCCGAATACGGTCCTGTCCACTTTCAACCTGGGTTTTCCATCAATATGACGAGTACGAGTAACGCTTGCTCTCACCACGGTCACGGTGTCGTCGTGTAGTCTGCTAGGTAGAGTATACAGGATACGCTCGCAGCCTGGATAGACTTGTGATATCCAGCTGAATAATGCACTCCTTGGTCCAGGATATAAATTTTCGTTGAATATTGGACGCGGCATAGTCAATAGCGGCACTCTGTATAGGACAATCGTGAGTCCATATTCAGCCTCGGTGCAGCAGAATATCTCGACAAGGATTCTCTAATCTCAATCATGTGTCCCCGCCGGCGAAAGTATTCCATTCAAAGTCTCCACACTGTATGGGGACTTGTATCCTCTGGTGTATCCTCTCACGCAGGTCAACAGCAAACCATATGGCATCTCTCACGAATCCTTCATATCTGCTGATATGAAGTAGCCGGTACTCAGTTCGCAGCTTTTCGTTAGTAGTTGCCTTTTCTGAATCGTCTCCGTCTCCGTGGATGTGTAACCATGGAACAGTGAACCAGTGGTAGTCCTCCGCATGGCCAGTGAGGGTTGATGGTTGTTGTGTTGCCTCGCATCAAACAAAGGGAAACCCTTGTATAAGTATACTGCATAATTCTCAATTGAATTGTTACTATTTATAAGCCTATACATGTACCTATTTATTAGTTACCTAACAAATTCAAACAAAATGAGCAATTGTCTCTATTTTATAAAATATATTTATATTTCTCACAAAATGCCCTGAAGAATATCTTATCTTATCTCCTTAAAATGACCTACATTGAGAGAAAGCTACTCCTTCCCCTTTTTTTTGAATTTCCGTTTGTTTTGACACTAACAAAATTGTGCAATTTCAGAATAGTATTTCAACCGATACCAATTTTTTTTTGTTTTTTTTTTTGAAAGACTCAATTCACATTATATTTGAAACATGCATTACTGAACAATTCAAGAGTAATTTACGTAAGTACTGTTTTCAGCAGAATTACCTATCTACTCAATTCATCAATCATCATTTACATATCTGTTTACATGCGCATGTCTTCAATCATCCAATATTCATCTCTTAACATAGCTTCATCATTGTTTCTTACATTAATATTCTTGACATAATATACTTTTTTCCATACTTTGACTCAATTGAAATATTCCATTATCATTCTCTATCTTCTTCATATTTTGGATAATCATGTTTTCATTCATAATCATTCTTACATTATTATTCTTGACATAATATACTTTCTCCATACTTTGACTCAATTGAAATATTCCATTATTATTCTCTATCTTCTTCATATTTTGAATAATCATGTTTTCATTCCTTTCTAGGTACCTAGCATCCCGCATCCTATACATTTAGATAGGTATTCGTGAAATTCATTACGAAAAGTGATTCAAATAGGCTAGTCCGGGCCCTGGACTCTCGTTGCCAACTTGAATTACCTTGCATTCATTCTAATTAACTTATTCTTACGCCCATCTTGATTTTTTTTTGTCTAGTCATCATTCTTCGTTCATACAGTTCAACATTCATCATTAATTTCACTCTCTTCATTGTTTATTTTATGTAAGATGCATTTATTGCTCTCGCCTGGTTTTAATTTCAATGCTTGTGAGTCTAGTTCAATGCTGAATCGGTCCGCATTAGACGAAGTGGTTTTGGTTGCGGAATTCGTATGTGAAGTATTATTTTTATTATTTCTTTGATTTTTACGAGCGATGCACCAATTTTTGAAAAATTTGATCAGAACATACCCTATGAATAGGCTCATAGCGGTAATTAATAATCCAAAAAATATGTCATGTTGAATCAGGTTATTATTGGTTTCAGCGTTTACTCGGTTGACAACGTTCGGTAGGAGGGCTAATGCATTTTGTCTTCTGAACAGGGAATATGCCAGTAAAATTGAAATTACAGAGTTCCATATAAAAAAAATTGAGTCACTTTTCAGTCCGTGAGTATTTGCATAAAAATAGTTGATGTTTTCCTTGATAGACCCTAGAGCTTCCTGTATGTTCTCGTCTGTCGTCGTTAAATTCAAGTGTGGAATATGAAGGGTCCAGTTAGTGTCGAGAGATTCTGTCAAGTTTAGGTATTGCGGCGGGTGTTGAGAGTTAGGTTTGAGTACGAAAGATTTTAATTTTGACCATGCTGCAGGGATCATGTGAATGGCGGTAGCTTCCTTTAAAGTTGATTTTATGCAAGGAAACCTATGCGGGATTAGTTCATCTTGTTTCATAAACAGTTTACAATTACAGGGTACTCTTATTTTCATGGCTCCAGGAAACGTATATGCGGTATTTGGTAAAGAAAATGATTTCTCCGCACAAACAATTTCAGTGACTGGCTTAGGGTTGGTGATAGCGTATATTTCCTCTTCGATTTCTATAATTACTTACTTACTTACTTCTATAATTACTTACTTCCCAAAAACATGGGATCATTTCTGGAGGATCCGCTTTGACAAGCTACCATGTGTTGACATGTATTGCAGGTAGCCGATTTTTCGCCAACTATGAAGTTGCTGATAGCAATATTGGGGGGTGATGATATATCCTCTAATTTATTTATAATCTTATCGAATCTGCTCCAATTTATATTATCATCCATGATCAATCTGTAGGTAGGATAAAGATCTCTTCTCAAACCGTTTTCGAAGTACTTTTTGAAATCCATTATATCGTAGTTTGGGTCGTATTCTCCGAATAAGCTTTGTAGATCAAAATAATATGCCCTGATAGATTCAGTGGGCTGTTGTTTTCTTTCGTATAGACGTCTTTCTAAGGACCTTTTACCTTCTTCTTCTCCATATTCGTTTAGAAAATCTACTTTGAATTGGTCCCACAATTTGTTGTGGTTATTTGCATCTGCTTTATACCTTCTAAACCACAATTCAGCTGCTCCCTCCAAAAAAGTCTCAAAATATGCCATTTTGAGGGCATTACTCCATCCATTTGCAGCGCTAGACCTTTCGTACTGCTTCAGAAATGCCGCCGCATTGCCAGTACAAGGGTTGAATGTCAATGGGCATATAAATTTCGGTGTTACTGATGCCAAAGGATTAGCGAAGCTCTGTGCAAGCGTAGTATTTGCCATAGTAAATATCAATCTGGACGGCACTGGTGTGATAGGGTCAGCTGTTAGTGGAGCTTTTGTTGTTGTAGGTGATGAATTTATTGCTGAATAATTTACTTCATAAGAGTTCAAATTCTTGAATGGCGAAGGTGGCGGTGGGGGTTCAGTGGCCTTTACTGTACTTTTTATTTGATCTACCATACAAGGTTGTGTTTTTGATATCGTTCCTGTGGCTGAGGCTAAGATCGAAGTTGTATCGTTCCGATTCTCTTCATTTGTAGTTTCCGTATTCGTTGCTGACGTGATATTCTCTGAAGTTTTTTGTGTTGTCCTTACCGGTGAGCGACTAATTTGTGGTGATCTTGCAAATACTTTGTTGTAGTCGAACACTTCCGTACTCCGAAATTTTGGAGAAAAGTTCTCTTCACTTTCCTTTCCAATTTCTACCTTAAGTTTTGATTTAGCTTTAGTTACGCGTTTATCTCCGTTTTCCATCGAAAAGATAACCTACTTTGTTCATTGTTTCTAATTGTTCAACATTTACTTGGTATTTGTACAGAAGTGGATACGTATTGTAATATGTAGAAGAATCTATAGAATACCAGATCGATAATTAATAATCAAAAATTCAATAGTTCTGATCAAATATAGTAATTCAATTTACCTATCAACGAGTTTTTCGTGTATCGAGAAAAAAAAGGTTTTAGTTTGTAGCTCGCTTCTATTTTCTTCCAACCGAAGTGGTACCTATTTCCCTTGTCATTTGAAATCATCATCGTAAGTTAGCTATTCGAATACCTCATTGATGTATTGAGGGAAGAAAGAAAAAAATAGTTGACATTGCTATTAAACTATTCTGGGTGTACCTCCCTATGTAAATTAGTTTATTTTGACAAAGGTGAAATGATTTGAAAATGCTTATTTTCACTATTCCACTCAGATGAGTAATCAAAAATCCGCCAGATCATAATAAAGGTATATATAAAAAAAAAATTTCCCGCAAATCGCAAGAATTTTGATGAAAATTCTTATTCAGAAAAAAAAAATGCATATGTCTAGAAAATTGTTAGTCTGACTAATTTCAAACAATATAACACGGAAAATACATATTGAAAAAAAATGAAGATAATAAACCGGTAAATAAAACTACAGTTAATATTGAAGCCCTTGAAATTTTGTTAGAAAATATCAATGAACGATGGTTCTAATAATCACTTTATATTCAAAATACGGATAATAAATGTAGGTAATTTTGTTCCGATCTGAAATTGTGACGTACCTTGCTGCCGATCAAATTGGAACACCTAAAAACTTACATTAATTGAAATCAAGTTAATTAGGGAGAATTAACACACAACACGTTAGGCGCCTCCACCATAATGTCACGAGTGGGTTTTCACCCCTACAATCGCAACTCGAACTTACTCGCTTGCAAGAGGTTTTATGGAAATTATAATTAAATAATTCATTTCCACATAACAAATTTATTCATCTTGAATAAAGACAATTCGGGCATGAAATAAATTTACCAATTTGCCAGCAAGATACACCCAACTCAAATAAAAACAAAACAAGAAAACTAAAACTATTGATATTAAAAAAGGGTACTTACAGAAAGGCTCGCTTTTCGTTGGAGGATTGGAACTGCCACTCGCGAAGTTTAGACATGATGCAAAATGTTTAAGATTTACTTTTTGTTTGCGAATTTGAAAAACTATACTTTACGGTCCACTGTCCGAACCACAGCTGCCGGTTTTTTCTCTACCTTTTCATGTCCGTTTTGGTAGTAGTAATTGATTCAGCATAAAAATTAGTGTATTCACCTCGATTAGGAAAAATCCGAAACCAGCAGTTTCTGCCCGTCAGCGACTTTACTTGAATAATGATAAAATTGAAATCCGAACTAGAATTTCCTTTGAATATGGTAATTCTCTACTGATATCCTGTAAGCTAAATAATTCTACGAATATGATCTAGACTAGGTTATTGTACTGTTCTTAAGAGCGGGGATTCACTGCCTACTTCTGAAACTTTGTCTAGATGGCGATGCGATGCCCGATCGTAATAAAATATGATTATTTTCCTAAGGCTGGTGCCTTATTGTAGTTTCCTCCTTTTTGGTCAGTTCGGGCATGTTCTCAATAGGTGTCAGTATACTGGCATCGCATCGAAGTAGAAGTTTTATATTATTTGGTTGCTGTTACTGTCCGCGCAAGATAATTATATGTATGTTGTTTTTATAGGTCTGGAGTCTCGATCCAGACAATGTGAGTATTTATTTATGTCGCGGGTCGCGCAGCGTGGTAGAACCGAGCCGACTACTTTGACGATATTTATCTTTCTCAGAGATAAATCTTGATGGCTTTGGCAGAACGCGGGTATTTCGCACTGAATTTTCATCTATAAGAATATGAGGGGTATTCCCGATCTCTCGTATTCCACCTCGTATTTTTACGAATTTGACGTTTCGTATACAATCCAGACAGGTGATTGGTTGACATACTTACGAAACGTCAATTTCGTAAGTATAAGAAGAAGAATACGAAGATCAGGAATCCCTAATATCGAAATAAAAATACAAGCTCTCATTTAGTTGCATCAAATCTTGCAAGTTGAATTTGACCCACTTCTAATCGTCCGAATGATTAGGAATTTGGCAGGTGGACATAATTTTTACGACAAGGCATTATGAAATGAAAAAAATTGCGGACGAGTTTTGTGGTGATCGTCAGATTTTACTCAAAATCGATGTCTGGTGGTCTTTGGAGTCGGAAATTAGAAGTTTTTGTCAAATATAGAAAATTCAACATGGCGGCTCCAAAATGGCGGAACACTTATTTTGGTCTGATTCTATTAAAGATTTGTATTTTGAGATTTTCGGGGTCATATCGATATTATGATTATTTGTCAAAATCCCGAAATTCAACATGGCGGCCCCGAAATGACCATTTTTTTTTCATAATGATCCCAGTCTATTCGCTATCTGGGGTATTCGGAGGAGATTATAATTTTTTGTCAAAATTAAGAATTCAACATCACTGCTCCAAAATATCGGAACAGTTATTATATCTAGTCAGATTCTTTTCGAAATTTTCATTTGGGGGTTTTTAGGGTCGGACATTATGATTATTTGTCAAAAATCCAAAATTCAACATGACTTCAAAATGGCGGAACCGAGGGCGAAACAGTTTTGTGATTTTGGTCAGATTCGATTAGGAATTTTCGTTGTGGGGTTTTCGAGGTCGAGGATTGTGATTTTATGTCAAAATTCAGAACTGGAAACTGGCACCCCGACCGGCCGCTGTTTATACATGGTGTTTTATTATTGTTGCACGAAACTTCGAGGTCAGATTTGTTGGGTCAAAATATGAAAAAAGTCAGAATGAAAACCAAACTTATGCATAGCTGTTGGAAGAAAATCTGTAATACTCGAGAAAGCTATTTAGCTACAGCCGGATAACTTATCGGATAACTAGGTATACCTAAGAAAAATCCACTCGAAACATTTCTGAAACGAATCGATCTTGAATTTTCGTGCAGCATTGATGACACACCCTGTATAGGCATTGCAGAACCGAACAGATTGAAGTGTAGGTATGTTTTTCAATCGTTTCTACTGGCCTGTCGAACTATATGTATATAATATATCGCGACGACTCTGATCGAATTCGACGGAACAAAAGAATTGAATATCTTTATTCGCATATTTATTTTGTATTGGCTCTAAACCCATTCTGAATTACTTCATCGATATCTGCTTCCAGGATGATAGTATATAAACATGCTTGCAACGATCACCTTTGTGTACCTACCACAGTAAACACCAAATTTGTGTCAGGCATTTGAAGAGTTTGGAATGTAGTATTTTTGAATAGTACAATATTATAACAGGTATTTGATCTCTCTTCGTCGGGTGTTTGACAGATGCTTTGTTCAGAACCAAGCCGCGAACACGTGTTCTTGTGACAAAGTCGCTGTAGGTAGGGAGGTGATAATAATAATGATAATGATATTATTGATAATTTATTCACCTGAATGAGAAAAAACACAATGGGTAACTAACAAGTGTATACATAAATAACAAGCGAATAAAAAATAATATAATATAATATGCGCGGTAAGCAAAATAAAGATTCTATCGATAAACAAAAAAAGTAATGTTTTTGTTATGTCATTTCGAACTATGGCAACAAGAAAATGTAAAGTGAAACGCACTAGTATGAAAATTTTTCACAAACGCACATTCGCATCAATGATCGATGCGATGATGAAAGTAATGATATTTCAATTGAGAATTTAACTGATGATATGATCACATATACATGGTGCCTATGCCCCCACTTATCATATATCTAGATTCATTCCGCATCCCGATCTCTCAAAATATGAATCCACTACAATTCAAGAAGATCAAGTTTATCGACTTTATCGTTCCATATCGATGATACCAATAATATCGATAACAACGATGATAGCGATAATATCGATAATTTGGTTAGTGTGAATTCTTATCGACATCATCGAGAATTATCGATGAATTTGACAATCCCTAGACATAACACAGTTGAGTCATTTCGATACGATGTACTTGAATTAATTTTACTGCGCACAGATTTATTATCATGAAATTGACATAGGTATTTTCATAAGATCGGTCACTCTAACGGGTCACCGCTTGGGTATTCTCGTTCCAGACTGCTATATTTTGGATAGCCGTCGACAATGAGCGAAACTGACTAGAAACATGTCTCATAAACACTCATAATGCTCATAATTGAAATATTCTTGGTCGTTGGAACTCGTTGGAAAGTGTATTTCAAGCACTCGTTACATTTCCGCACTTGTCGCTACACGGCTCGTACTGAATATCTTCTCGATGGCGTATTAGAAGTATCTAGAGAACGGAGCAGAATATATTTTGGAAATTTTGGGTACGGAAATGGCATGTCAAAATCTAGCTCTTGAAAATATTTTCACATGTGCAATGTTGCCAGATCTAGTGTTACTGAGAGCAACTTTTGAATTTCAAATGGAACACCCTATATATCATTAGATTCTCGAATTCTGAGACATTTGAATTGATTGTTGATTTTCCACGGCGAAAACTGCGACATTTTTCTTGCCAGTTACGACAGAAAGCTGAAATTTCTACAGCGGCTTCCCAACACACAGGTATCTGAGCAGGTATCTTATGAATCCTCGTGCATATTGAATCAATATTATACAGGGTGTGAAAAAAGGTGCGTCAAACTCGGGTACAAATAAACTCCAAAAATTCGATTTTTTCAATAATTTCTATCATCCATCACCTTCCGAATGATATAATATGTCCCTTCGCCTATCTTCAACAGTTTTTGAATTATAGGATTGAAAAGGTGAAGTTCGAGTAATGGGAATGGTATATTTATATACGAGAGGAAAGATTTAGAAACCATTCTCCATTCATGGTCAGTTTAACATGATAATACCAAGGGCATGCAGAAAATTGATTGAAGATATTTTATGAGATATTTCGGAAGAAAAATAAAATTTGTTCTTATTTGATTGTAGTGGGCCACATGACTCAAATTCATCAGACACAAATATTGATTAACCTAACAATGACAATTTTATCCTGGTTCATATCGATATAACATTTGAAAAGAATCGACTTTTTCGATCTTATTCGTGCCCGAGTTTGACGCACCTTTTTTCATACCCCGTATAATAATAATTCAATATGCGCCAAACCTAATAAGATGACTATGTTTCAAGAAGCACTCGAGGAAGCAGCTGTGAAAATTGCAAAATTCTGACAGTATTGATTCTTAGGTCGAAAACAGTGAAAGATAGCTATAGGACATGCTACAGCAAATATGCTCAGAATCTTCTTCAGAATCCGAAAATCTAATAATATATAGGGTGTTCCATTCGAAATATCAAGGCTCCCATTTGCGTAACCAAAATTTTAAAAATATATTTCTCATATATTTTTTTGATCTGATTATAAGTCTCGCCTTCCCCAATGCTAATGCTAGACCTTGTTTATACTGCTATGCCACCACCATGCTAATTGTGAAGGCAGAAGGCAAAGCAGTTCGCACGATGACTGAGTCATTTACCTATGGCAAAAAATACGCCACTTGAGCGTCGACTCTGCATGGGCACCGACCTGTACCCGAATGCACCCGAGAGGTATGAGAGGAGCGGGGTAGGTAACGACTCAAGTGAGCCAGAGACCAGCAAAAACGATCTGCAAACTCTGTACCAACCAGTGTTGCCAAGGGTATAAAATAATTCACTGCAAAACAGTAGTTGTTAATAATTATTGACTTCCATCTTATTGACAATTGTTGTTCTATTGCTGAACCCCAGCATCAAATATTTTACCTCGATAGTATGTACAAGGATCATCACTATATTCTGACTTATAGTTACCACGCACGTGGGCGTGGCTAGTGTGACGTCAGCTTGTGAGAAATTTCGCCATATTGGTGTTATTGGGCTATATTTTGCGTGTGTTTACTGTTGCAAATCAAGAAAATATCTCTTCGAAATAATCAACTTTGAAGTTTAAATTTGATTGAAGATGAGCTGCCCAGTGTATGGTTGTAATATTGACAATAAGTGCAAGGACTTTGTGCCTGGTACAAAGTTTTATAGCTTTCCTAAAGACAAGGAAATGCAAAGTGATAGGAAAGAACTGTGTGGACGACAGGACAGACAGACATTGTCGAAGTCCAGTAGAAGTGAAAAAATTGATATAGCAATTTTTTTGACGCAAATATTATTTAATTTTCATTGGATATCATCGAACTTGCGAAAATTCCGAGTATTTGGCAACACGGCATCAATATTTCTACTTCCACGAGGAGTTTCATAGAGGTGATGAAACTTACGATATCTTATACCAATTCTTGTTCCATAACAAATTAGAAAAGAATTATACATAATGAGTAATATATAAATATGATTCAAGAATCGAACACATTCGTGTAACTTGTAACCTTTCGTATCATTGAAAACGCGGGTCGACGTGAATGCCATCTGCTGGTTGTTTACGGAAACAACATCTCACGAAATCACAATTGGTAGCATTGGATTGCGAGGTAAGTGTGTACCACCGTCTATTAGGTAGGGTACGAACCGGTCCGAACTCGCAAATTAATGTTTTCTACTTCATCTTTGAACGAAATTCCTTCAGAATCTAACATAATAAACCATAAATAGCGTCCTTGTGTCGAATTTCAGATTCAAACATGCTTTTAGTTCGAAGGAAGGCATTTCAGATGCTGATATTTTGGTGAAGCATTCCTCAATTTTGGTTCCATAGAATGAGGTAATTTCATTTGAATCTGAGACACAAATTTCACAATGTTTACATTTTTCAATGACCCATAACTTTTTCAAATGGAAGAGTTTTGACTCCAAAAAATACTCATTCCCTAATTTGAACCTTCCTCTTTACAATAATTCAATTACTTTTGGGTTTGAATCCATGACAAGGCCGGAAAGCATGCTGAAAAAGGGGTCTGCCAAACCATTTTAGTGAAACGCCCGTCTTAAATGAAATGAGAATTTCAAATATTCCCAATAAAATTATTATAATTTCGATTCATTCTTGACAATATATATAAATAACAAAGTGCCGATTTCTGCTAGTTTGTCTGATGGATAGTAGTTACAGAGATTATTGTTGTATAGTATCTTTGGTAGGAATATTAGTCATGTTGTGGAGCAGCTGCAGCCAAGCAGGAAGGCACTTCACGAGATTGTGCACCCTTATCCTAATTCTACCACCAAAACCGCCATGACTTGATTAAGGTCAGTACGTCAGTCCACCTCAAGATCCCAATCCCCTGAATCAAATCGATAGATACTTTCCTCAGTAATAATCATGATGAAACCACCAAAATTTTGACAATTGACTGATTTCAACAACAGGAAGTTACTATCAATTCGGAAACACTACTATATTTGTGTGTTTTTATTTTTTCTTCAGTTAACATGAAGACTTATACAATGGCCCGAATACCCTATTCATGGTATGAGGAATAGATTTTTGGAAATATTTGGATCTGTTGGGTCGAAACCAAGTTATAATTACTTTGACGACATCAGGAGATGTTTGCATTCAAACCATTGTTTAATTATGAGAAAGTTGAGGAGAAGTTGGTTGTGATGTCAAAACGATTGACTTTTTCTTAGCTATAGATTCGATGTGTGTGAAATACTAATTGTTTATCGACTTTATTCCCCGACAATGTCATTTACATATTCATCAGTCGATCTAGATGAACTTCTGTATGATGTCAGACGGGTGCAGCAAATTGATTGCCAGATAGTTTCGAGCTGGGAGAATAATTATGACTGCTTCTGGAAGAATATCGTCAACCAATGTGTAGCATATGAATGAATATCTGAAGCAACCTATGGAGCAGATGGCGCTGAGGGCAGCAAATGTTTCGAATATTTATCAATGCTCGACACTTGGCAGGTATTAGGAAGTTGAACACATACGGCATTTTCGCAGCTCATAGTCAGATTGGTGATGACCGATTGGAACAGACACTTCATTCTATGCTGCAATGCGAACGTCTATGACATGACACGGGGTACGGGGTTGGTACCTCCTAGAATTTTTGTCTGTTAAAAACATTGACATCAATTGAAGGAAAAATAAAGCCGCCTCTATCAATACGGTTAGAGAAGAGGTTCCTGATTGAAACATCCATATCAAATTCAATTCATGATTGGCATGTCTCTGATGACCCATCAATGTCGAACTATCAGCACATACGGTGATTCACATCATTCCACATAAGGGACATCTCAGGAGAAAAATGGAGAATCAACAATTTTCTACCTAATCAATCGAGATAGTCGACATCGACAGGACTTCAAAATATCATAATAGGAGCATATGAATCCATTCGCCCTGAAAAACAAAAGAAAATCACCATAGACGTGCCTTGATGAAATGAGAAACTAGCAACACTCTGAAGGAAGAGTCAGATAGATCGATAGATAGATAGAGAACTCGGAAAATTGGAAAGGAGAGCATGGAAACAAATGTACGAAGAGATCACTGAATTCGCCTCAGCACAACGTATCCAAAAAGTTATCTCGAGAGAGAACTCCAAGAGAATTGGCTTGATTAGAAACCAAACCGGAGGGCGACACACCGATAACCCTAAAGAGAGCTCAAGTGTACAATTGCCGGCACACTATCCTGGTGGGAAAAAGGTTACCTGGAAGGGGCTCTCGACAACCCCAACAGGCCAGCAGAAACCTAACTGGGAAAATCCTGACAACCCAAAAAATCAAATAGGCTATCAATAGTTTTAAACCATTCAAGTCGTCAGGAGAGAATGAAATATTTCCCGCCTCTCAGCAACATGGCATTGAAATAATGAAACCCTTCTTGAGGAGCATATTCAAAGCTAGCTTCATCATCGGCTACTCACCGCAATTATGGAGAGAAGCTATGAGGCGAAGAGTCAGAGAATCGAAAACTGTCGAAAGCAGCAGTGAATTGTTCTATAATTCGATAATCAATTTCGAATTCTTCGATAAAGTATTGTTCTTATGTTTCCACCAAAATTGTGTCTAGTTGGCTCCCATGGGTAATTCACCATGGGTATGTCTCCCACCTCTGCGTCTTCGACAAGCGAAGGTCAGCAAGACAATCTTGGTGAATTTTCTCGTGAATGAACCAATATAATTGAATTGTCATTTCAATTTCATATTCAAGAATTGGAACATCTGTTCAGTTCATGAATTTACAATCTTGCAAGTACACACCTATCAGACCCATATGCTAGTTCCAGTATTACCGAAGGTTAACCACCAGACTGAAAGTGAGTATATTTTTTTTTCGGTAACCATGAAATAATTATGAAATAATTATGAAATAATTAATCAACTGATTCAATATTCACAATGAATAATTTCAATTCAGATTCAAATTCAAATTACTAATCAAGTGAAAATTTCAATGAAAGCAAACCTTCTGCATTCTCTTCCTGATATTTACAAGGGAAATAATTGGGAATCGAAAGAGAACCCAAGTTTTCTCATGTTTCCAGTTGTTTTGTCATTTATTGTATCATTATATCTTTCTTAGATCCAATTCAATTTATTGTTCCAGTTCCGGAGACAACCTGTATCAAGATGAAAAACTACTTCAGCAATACTGATATTGCACAACAATATATGTTTTGAACAAATATGCTCCGGGTCACCAGGTAGTATAGAACTCTAGGAAATTCAAAAAAGCGCCTTCAGCACCTTCGTGAATGATCCGTTCGGAAAAAGTCACGAACGAAACCTAGACAAACAAAAATAGATTCATACACTCTCTGCATATTCTTTCAGCACAAATCCATTATTTTCATTCCATCTGAACATGTTTTTGCTCAATTTTGATTATTCTCTGGTAATGAAGTGTATTTGAAAATCATGTAAATTAGGCGAAACACGCAAGGCGTGTTTGACAACGTGAAACATCGCCATGAAAATCCCTATTGCGCATACAAATCATCAGTGAAGTGAACTCTAAATGCTGATATCTTGTGTCGGTAATTGGGTACAAGAAAACATTAGTAATCTGGATGGACAGTGAACAAAGTTGGTCATCAGAAGAAATAACGAACTTATGGGTCATTAACAAACTGTTGACATGTCAAATATGAAATACGTGTTTTAGATCTTTCATGAACACAACAAATAATCACTCAGGAATGTGAGTCGTCTTTAAGATAATAACTATGTTATGGGGTACTGGAATCTGGGCGATTTTGAATAATGCCATGAATTTGTAGATGATTCACTTCCATTGTTGTTCACATAATGGCAAAATCTTCCAAATTCTCAAATTCCTCAGCTCTCGTGTGACAAATCAAAAATGTTGATGTTGTCAATGATAATAATAATAATAATACTAATGATATTCATTCAGAGGAGAGATGACATGAGTTGTGATCAGAAAGAATACAAAAGGGAATGAACATCAAAGATTTCGATAAGTGCATGGCACTCATTTCGAAAAAAATCTAAATTTTCACAGTTTCAATGAATTAATATGTTAATATAGTATGAAAAACGAAGGAGAACTAGAGTTTTGTTGGAGAAATATTTTCTGAATAGTCGTGGACACTCTAAGCATGTACATACAAACATTCAAATACATACATATAAAATACAATGGACACCTATATATATATATATATATATGATATATATATATATATATATATACACATACATATACACAAACATATATACGAATGAACAGGTAACATGATATCCTCAAACGTGGATGGAATTATCATCAGTTGATAGGCATGGAGAGAAATCTTTCAAATGAGGTCATGTCTGCAGCAATAATTCATTTGTTGACCACATAATCTGCAATTTTATGGCGTTTTTCGCTACGAATAAACGACTCAAATTCCTTCTTCAACAACATGACCAATTCTATGTATATGTATGGAGGAATGGTGTTATAGATTTTTGAAACTAGGTATCGATAGGACCGTTGCCCGACCTATTTTTGTGTTTGGGTAACTTTGTGGTATGTAAGAATTGTATTGTAATGAAAAAGTTGTCGGAGATCGAGAACATTAGCCACGTTGAAGATTTTATCCGAGGAATATTTCTATTCTTTAGAGAGAATCAGTTTCAGTTGCCTTTTCTGTAATATTTCTAGAGGGCGAGAGTCTTCATTGAGTTTCAATCAAAGCATGATACAGAATCTTGAGCTGATGAAATGTCAGTATATCTTTCAGATATTTGAATTTGTATATGATAGAAAATAGTTTGTTGCAGACATAGTCGATATGTGAATCCCATCTGAGGTGAGACTCTATGAATACACCTAGGTATTCAACTCTTTGTTTGAGTAGAATTATATTCTGTTGTCCACTTGTGGAAAATATAAGGCAATTGAATGAGGGAGAGTTTGAACGATTGGAGCTGGAAAGTAGATAGAACGTTTCGTCCAGGTTCACAGTAAGTAGGTAGTATTCAAGCCAATTTTTGATCGCGGGTAAGTCACTCTGTACGATATTTTCCAGTTGTTCCCAATCATCGGCTTCATAAAATATTGCGGTATCATTGGCAAATCCCAATATTTTCCCATTGCTTTCAACAGAGAACACTCAGCTTCAAAAAAGTGCATGGATGCAAAGAGTATTCCCAATCATCAATCTTTTTCAAAAATTTTCACGACTACAACTGTCAAACCCTATATTCTTGAAATCAGGAGGAGAAAATTTTGAAGGAACGTAGAAATATACAGGTAACAACTATTTCAAACTATTCATTCATTGAGTGACAGAAATTTTATTCTTTCTCGTAGTATTTCGAGAAATAATACAAAGTGATTGATTGAAACGTGTCATTACACGTTCCTGGCGAACCAGCAGAGAAATCGTTCTGAAAGTTAGGTTGATCGCATAAGCGAACCACCTCTATCTTTCTGGACTTATTTCGATAATACGGTGTTTCCGCTTCTACCGAAAAGTAGTAGCAACTACGAAATTTGAAAAGGAACATGACCCTAGAAAAAGTCGATATTCTCCAGCCGTCACTTACTGAGACGGTGAAGTTTTGTATGAAGTCAAGAAATACCAGAAAACTCATCGTAGTGAGATTCATTCGATTTCATACAGGATAATACAGAAATCCATTTGATTTATTCACTCCAGGAAGCATTTCTTTGCAAATGGAACATCCTGTTCTTCATCATCGCATCGAATAACAGTTCAGATTGCCTACTCATTGATATGTATCATACCTATACCTATATACCCAGGTCTCTCAATTATAAGCAATTATTGGTGATCCTTGTTTAACTTTGTAATCGTCCACGAATCTCACGACGTTAATTTAAAGATGGCTATGGAATTGACAGGTTATCAGTTTTCTCCATTCCAGGTTTCACTTATGTCCTGATTATTATTATTCATAATGATCCTCACATTTTTGAATTGATTTCATTCGCTTGAATTTCCATACAGTTTTTGGTTGTAAATGAGGATATCTCAGATTGAACAAACGACATGTTCTCTCTACAACCCTATGACATTCTTCATGGATGTAAAACAAACTCAAAATATCCATGTTCGAATAATCATCGTTTTCCATTCTGCTGATATGAATCATAGTAACAAAAATTCAACTTACAATTATTGTTCATCTGATGCTGGAGATGGAATTCTTCACATTACCTGTTATCACGATCACGAAGTTGAACGAAGATCAACAATAGTTGCTCATAATTGAAAAACCTGAGTAGATAGGTACAGGTATGATACATATGGATGAGTAATCTGAACTGCTCTTTGTTGCGATGAGGAATACAGGGTATTCTATTCGAAAATAACGAATTTCAATCACTTTTTTGAGTGAATAAATCAAATGAAATTTTGTACTACCTTGTATGAAATTGAATGAGATCCCATAACATGAGAATGAGCCTCCTGGTATTCCACGACTCCATACCAAATTTCATCGTTTCAGTAAGCCACAGCTGAAAAATATCGACTTTTCCGAAGAGTCATGTTCTCTAAGAGGAAATACAAAATAATTATCCACTCAAGAACGCTTACATATTGGTATAGGGAAATATCAAGAGGAGTTGTGGGGAAATTGTTGGGGGTTCTGAAGATGATATTATTTATTTAGAAAAAAAAAAAAACGTTATTGTCCAAACAGGTGAATCACAGGACAAGCAAGACAAACACATTATATGATATTCATACATTCATTCCGATAAATTTACACAAACTTCTTTGTATGATTACTGAAGAAGAGGTTTCTTACGTGACTTTTATAACAACCTATTTTTTTTTAATGAAGATCGTTTTTGTCGCAGACATTATTGAAATTGCTACATATTGTATATACAGGAAACTTTTGCCAGGATGTTTGTTCTTGGTGTTTCAAGATGAAAACCTAATTCGTTTCTCTTACTCATACGAGGTACAGAAAGTTGAGCTGAAACAGAAGATCTGGACAGTCGACAAGATAATGTGTAAGGTTATGAATGAATACGCACGAATAATAATTTCTCCGGTCTTCCCGTGAGAGAAGTGAAAATCGATTCAGTAATATAGAGTTATCTATTCCTTGCTCTGGGTATACCCCATCGATTTTGTGAACAACGTATTTCATTAATGTTCTCTGCACTGATTCGAGGTTTTGTTTATGAGTCGAATATATAGGGGACCAAATCAGTGAACCATATTCTAAGCGAGAAGGCACGTAGGAATTAAATTAATTTATAAAGCTTGCTCCATTTTTGAAATCCTCACAATTTCGAAATATCATACCTAGCATTCTCTTTGCTGACGATATGATTTTGATGATATGTGGTGTGAATAGAAGTTTCGAATCGAATCGAATGAATACCGAGATCTTTCGTTATATTATTTTGTTCTAGATTCATACCGCCGATGTTGTAATTATATCCAATCATGTTCAATTTTCAGGAATATGTTGCTGAGTGGCACTTTTTATATCGTGAGGTGAATTATTCACAGTACACCAAGTGGCTATTTGATTGATATCATTTTGAAGCAATTGACAATCAGCTATTGAATTGATACACCGAAATGGTTTCGAATCATCAGCAGGAAGGAGCATTTTACTAGATATGTTATGGGTAATATCATTGATATAGAGGGAGAATAGCAATGAATGAGTGTGATTTGTGTCCCCTATATTCAACGTACAGAGAGTGGCCTGTGAGATATGACCGAAAAAAGTTAAACGAATCGTCATCCAATCCTAGATTTTTCAGTTTTGAAATTAGTATTTTGTGGTCCATTTTGTCGAAGGCCTTCGAGAAGTCTGTATATATCGTGTCTACTTGAGACTGCGCATCAATGGTATCGCAGGCCATTTGTGTGAAACACATTAGGTTTGTAATGGTTGATCGTTTGGTTATAAACCCAAGTTACACTTATACTATTTCATTTTTCATTTTCGGAAACAATCTATTTTATATACATATTTCGAATGACTTCGCAAAATTTGACAATAAAGTGATTGGCCTATAGTCAGTTATGTCATTTAGTGAACCCTTTTTGAATATTGAAAGTTTCAGATGATTCTGAGGCGATATTGAAAATGGTTTGTCACACCACAAGTGTGTTTTCCTTTTATACTCTTCAGTATGTAGAGAACTTCATTTTTGCTGAGATATCTTACAGATACTTGTGAAGTATCTATCGGAGAAACATGTACAGATTCATCTTCATTATCAACAGACAGGCAGAAGTTTGCAAATGCCTTCACAATATTCGAAGTGTTGAAATATCTACATTGTTAGTTTTATATATGCCCTGTATATTGTGTCCCATTCTTTTAATTGTGACAGTTAATGTCATAAAGATATTCCCAATTGGCATACATTCATTCTCTACCTTCTGTATTCAAATTTGTCGATTACTTCAAAAGGAACTACTTTGTTAGGTGATACCTCATTACGAAGGGTTATCAAATTCAATATTATTTAAATGAAGTAAACCTGAATTCTTGAAGATCCCTTCTCGTTCTTGTTTTGAATGAACGACCAGAACTTAGACGGATCGGACTCTATAAACTCCTCAGTAGTTTTCATGTAATTTTTCATAAGCAACCTGAATTTTTGATTTTATAGAGCGCCGCAATGAATTTTCGTCTGAGTAGTTCGGAGTCTGTTAATTTCAGTTCCCTAAGAACTCTATTTATCTGTTTCATCTCACATATAATCTCTTCGAAGAACCAGGAGGGTATTTCCTGAAATAAAATTTCGTCTATAGAGTGTTCTATTTGAACTATCGGAGTTTCATATTTCTGGCGAAAGCGGAAATACGGCATCATTGATATCATTCCAGAAAGATAGAACGAGTTTGTTTATGCGATCACCCTAACTTTCAGAACGATTCCTTGGCTGTTTCGAGTTTGTTTATGCGATCACTCCAACTTTCAGAACGATTCCTTGGCTGTTTCGTGAGTAACGTGTTTCAATCAATCACCCTGTATATGTGCATGTTTCATTGAACTTTGTTCATGCCTCTGGAATCAAAAAGGGGTCAATATATAGTGAGTAATCAAATATAGTGCATTTGCAAATTGAGTCAGTCAAATTGAGGTAGGAGATATGGAAAGGAAAAAACAATTCAAGGTAAAAAAAAATGATCAATTGATTCCCCAGACAGATGGTATTGTAACATTTGTGAAGATGAATTTGAACATGATATCATCGTCTTGTAAATAAAAAATCAATAGTTTTGAGTGCTTTTTTGGATTAATCAACCATTTCACACACTGACCTCGACGATGACGGATATTCAGACCCACTCATAATGGATAGTGGTGTATTTGAAATTTTGAGGCCAAACAGTTCAGATCCATCGATTGATTCATTATTTCTGTTGAGCATGTAACAATAGTTTAATTCAAAACATTATAGTTTGAGTTCTTCTTGACCTGACGAATGCTTGTACATTCACCTCAATAGGAATCTTCTGTGTTGGAAAAATACATCGCAAGTTATTTTAAACATTACCGGCACTAATGAATCGACTCCAATATTATTTCGAAAAATACATTCAAGGCCAAGAACCTATTGTCAACTGTAAATTAATTCTGTTGGTCACCTTATATACAGGCCTTCCATAATAAAATTTGGGTTTTACCGATGATGACCGTGAAACCTGTAAGAAAACAGTTATATCGAAGAGTTGATATAAACCGACGACTTGCCTTCTTCTCGAGAATAGCGATATATTGGTTAGATAATTAAATTAATTATCGTATCTCTCTCCGACTGTTATACATATATTATGACGATCTATCAAGGAAATCTGAACTAGAAAAGCCGAAATATCAAATGGAATCATCGCCTCCAGGTGCCTACCTACGGTGTCTCGATGGCAGTAGGTCAAACGAAAAATTAATAATTCATTATGGATCCAGCTCGATGGACGGAATTCAAATTCCCTCCGCATATCATGTAATGATGCTGCTTCAGCGGACTCTCTTTCATAAATCACTCGGTAGATAATTGGACGGATGCTATTTTGCAGCTAATCTGTCAGATCAAGTGGGGCAACTATTTTTATCTGTGGAGGCTGACGACTGACACGCCCGCCTGATCATCGATAACATAATCATTAGGAACTTTTTCTTGGAATTTTCATGTTCACATAGTTATTCAGAGGAAGTACTAGGTGCCCAGGCCAGGATCAATCACATCATCTTGAATTCTCCGTCAAATTCTTCATTCTAGGGGATGAGAAAACTATTTCAGTCGGTTCAATGAATTTCTAATCTATCTTCACTCTACTGATAATGCATTCATTACCATTGGTTGCCATTGGTTGCCAAGAGCGATATAAGGAGGATATGACAGGAGAAAGACTATTCCAACCAGAGGGTTTTCGGCCCGAGGGATGGATGTCATACGATGGGCGTTGTCATCTATAATAACGTTTGCGGTGCATGAGATATTTAATTAAGGAAGCCGATGTATGATTTGCATGAGATTTGAATACGATTCGAAAGTAAGTACGGAAAGGCCATAGAGTGTGTTAGCAAATTTCAGAAAAAAATCAGCAGTTTACATCGATGACCAGAGTGCGTTGATAGTAAGATGTCAGACCCTGTCATATTATGAGTTTCCGTACTACCACCCAAATAAGTGAGTACTTTCCAGCCCGAGAATGAAAACTAACTGAGCAAGTCTGAAATGGGCACGTAAGTGATTAGGTAGATGAACTAATTTCACATTTTGCAGTCATTCAACCAGTCACGGGCATACCTATATTGAGCATGATAATTGGGATACCGTGTTCATCATGAATTTTCAGAAGAGTACACAAAGATGATATAATTTCCGAAAGCATTCCAATAATATGTACTTTCGGAAAAAGTAAACGCTGTTTATCTACGTTTCGATTGAAACCTTGTGAAGTTCTGATCCTTACATGATTTATTCAAATATTCAACTCACTGAGATGAAGATCTGTCTACCAAACTAGGTTGCTCGTCTGCAGCAGAGTGTCTTTTTAAATGATATCTCGCTACCTCCTACCTTCTGAATCGTTTCTTTCTATCCATCTTCTCGTGAGAAAGTATCTTTCACTTGATGCCGAACAACAGCTGTTCAAACACTGATCACTTCAATGGAAGGAGATGGTCCATCCAGTTTTCTATTACAGAGTGTTCCGATACAAGTGGAAAATAGTCTGAACATTTTCAACTCCAAACTGATAGATTCTCCCTTGATTCAGTCATCCACACACATTATTGAAATCGAGAATGAACAAAATTGAACTGACATCAGAATTTCTGCATTCAGATTGAAAACTTTCAAACTGAGTATAAAAATATCATCACATTTCTGAAGAAGCAACTTTTTTCGCAACACAACGCACTTTAGCGAGAGGGAAATGAAGAGTAACATTTTATCAAGTTCCAAAATCACTTCGAAGAGTGATTGATTTGATTGCTTAAAATTTCAAATATCTGCTTCGTCATATGAAAACCATCATCTACCAAAACATTGATTCCTCAAATGCTCTGAAATTATTTGTTGATGTTAATATTTCCAGACTAAATGGGATTTTTTCTAATCTTTTCTGGAAATAACGATGGAAAATATGAAAACCTTTTTAATATAATTGTAGTTACTGCAAAATTTTACTGCGTTCAAAATTCAACATCAACATACCCAGAAGACAAATCCTGCAACTGTTCGGACAGTGTGAAGACAAATTCGTTTCCAGAACGTCCATGAAAAAGTAGAATTCAATATTCATTTGAATATTACATTTTTTTTTCCTGAAATTTGGAAGAAGAAGGTGTCAGTGACTATCATCCGAGCATTATTTTCCAGATATTTGAGAGTCTATTTTTAATTGCAGTGACATTTTGGGACAGATCATTGATCTGATCATTGATCTATCATTGCATCGATATAATTCTTATAATTCCCATTTCCATTTTTAGAATGGAGTTGGGGAAATCCATAGTATCCTTCGTTCAACCTATATACATTCGATGTGGTTCATTGAATCTATACATTTTGAAATCATTTCGTTATCATTCAGTACAATAATGAATTTTGAAGAAAACCCTCATCAACAAAACTCATTCCTTCGGAAAAAAAATTGTTTGCTTTGATTATAGAAAAATGGAACAACACACATCATTTCTAGTGACAGCTGAGCGTACTCAAAATCGTGGGTCGTTGGATCATCAGAAATAATTATTATTTCGGACATGTTTGCCATATTCAACCGAATATTTGAAAGTGCGATATTATTATTTAGACAGAATTTCGAAAGATGGATCGTTATCCTTGAACGAATCTCAGGATCTCAAAAATTCTAATTTTGCAAGCCTTTCAGGTGATATTCAAGGTTTACTATACTTCTGGGTCACTATGTTCACAAACGGTGTAGTCACCTTGGGTGGGTCTCAATGCATCTTGCCAAAATTCGTGTTGATAACGCCTGATAAGGCATCTTTGACATCTGTTACTTGTATCCAAAACATATAATTAAATGTTATAATAAAATATAAGCATGAAGTATAGTGAAATAGTCAATGTCTAGAAAACAGAATATAGGTACATACATGGTGATTGGAGCTGAGAGTGTTCCACAAACTTTTGTGTATGGGGTGAGAGTGTAATCATTATTCATCATAATATGTCGAAAACTATTGGTGACAAACTATGTGTGATAAACTTTTAGTATTAAAAAATATAAGTTTTATTTCTTCCTGATAATGGTCTATTTATTTCAGTTCACAATTCATACAGTTCATACATCATAATATAACATTATTCTGAAGATGCAAAAGAGACGAATATAAATTGAGGTCTATGCAATGCCAAAAGTTGAAGATAATCAAATTATTAAAGATTTTTTTTCTATTCAGTATAACATCACATTCTGAAGATGCGAATAGGATGGATGAAATTTGACGAATTTACAATGCTGAAAGTTGGGAAATTATCACCTCAAATAAATACATCAAATTCCGAACGAACATTTGACGTTGATTATAATATGTTCGTTCTCCATTAGTGATGATACATTGTATAAGATGCGATACAGCAAATGATACGAATATAAATTGACGTTTAAACAGCGCTCAATGTTAGGACTCCTTGTCTCAGAAAATACATATTATTTCAGAGACGTAATAGTGATGTTGAGCGGCATTTATATGACATGATATCGATGTTCCATCTATGTATCCGAAGAAAAATGTTCACTTGGAATTTTCTCCAGAGCTGAGTTAGATTCAGCATGAAAACTAGAGTGTAAACAGCATCTCAAATATACAGTAGATATAGTTCAAAAGTAACCGATGATTATGAAAATCGATATTTTTCAGTTCTTTAATATTATTTTAAAGAATATCGCAATGATCTTCGAATTTTCCCATCATCCGAGATGGTCGACTCCATTTCTGAACAATAGTGTACTCACATACCTATAACTTCCAACATCGAAATGAATTCGAAACTTATTCATCCTTTTGCCTGAAGTAATCTGCACCTCAGGAAGGGATGTGAAATCCTATAGGCTCTTCTCTGAGTAGATATGTATCAAGTAGTGTTCTCAAGATAAAAGAAGGTTTTAAATACGGGACTGTGTCATCTTATGCATCATTAGAGCGCATTCATCGAAAAACCATCGGAACATAAAACTAGAAAACAACTGAAATTGGGCAGGAACAAGGGGCCTACTCACTGATCAAATCCCAATGAGAGGACACCTGAACAAGATGGGGCTGTATGACGGCGAACTCTCCTGCCGGCAATGAGGCAAAGGAACAGAAACGGACAAGTGTTGTCGTATAGTGATCTAAAGCGACCTTCGCCTAGTATCTATACACCCCTTGAGGGCGAAGTACTCACCAAATATATTCACCATCCAATTAAGTAGTTACGCTTGGCTAGCAAAAGGTTTTGCCTACACATATTGAGCTCTCAGTGGAACTTAGGGCGAATAATGAGTCATGTTCAACAAAGAAAGGAAATGACTTTATTCATCTGATTCTACTTACAGGAATTCGGACTTGCAGTCCATCTTCAACGGGCACAAGAGTTTTCGTACCGGTGAATACCTTGACTATTTAAATTCACCTGGGGTGACCGACTCCTCGTCTCTTTCTCATCAAAACCCATCCAATCAATATTTTCCTGTCCATCCGAAACGATTTTCCATGTAATATAGCAATCATCTCTTTTTCTTCCGATCCAATTCAAACTCGGTCATGGAAATATTAGTCGTAAGAGGACACTTGACTTCCTGTTGAGTTATGAATGTCATATGGGATCTTATTACATTTTTCATTGCGAACTCTATGGAGATTATTGTTCGAGATCATATGATAGGAATTTAGGTTCAGATTTACTTCATGACATCCCAGCCCATCGAAGCTGGATCCCAGCATCAAGATGTTGGAACAGGTGAAAAAATAATTGATGTCTGAATGATGTATGTATAAATATTTGAACAAAAGTTTGTATACCTATGTCGGGCACAATCAGATTCAGGATGGATAACAGCCTTATTAAAAATGAAACAAATGAGTCTGATCACATTTTTTTTATAGTTCACCCACACACACCAAAATATTCTCACTATCCATCTAATCTACTGAGTCCGGACCTGGACATTCCGAAGTTGTTGTTGATCATCACCTACGTCCATCTACCATCCGTAGTGTGAAGATGTCGAAAATTCAGCTACTCAGCAGATTCTTCTATTCGCCGAGATCATTCCTGTTCAAGAGATACGACCATTGTGCAATCAAGCAATAGAGCAATGCTCCCGCTTGTTGTTGAGGTGGGTCAAGAACTCGGCGTATGCCTAAATGGGCACTATTCATTCCGAAGTAGGGCATAGGCTATCGTAGAATGTCTTTTCTGTCATTTCCATATCTATTTAGATAATCATTGACGAATATATTGAAGGCTACTCAATTCACCCTCATTCGTACTGATTAAACGTAGATGATGACGATACGAATGTACCCTGTTTCGGAAACCCATAATACTTGTCGAGCTGCTTCAGTGGCCTCAGCTTCTAGGAAATACTTGGTACGGTTACCTCATTCGGTTTCAATATTCACTTCTGCATCTCAATCGGATGTTTTTCACCGCAATATCGGAATAATCTCGATCCAGGGTCCCTTAGATTTCGTTCGGGAGCCTGTATTCGGTGCCTGATGTGGTTTGGTTCATGTGGTGTGGTCCAATTATGGAAAAAAATTACACAGCAGTGAGTCCTTATGGAAATGATATATAACATATATAATGATGTTACAACAGGAAAATAACCTGACATCACTTATTCTCAAAAAGAAGGGAATCAATCAGATATTTTGACAAAAACTTCGGACAGGACGGACAGCGAATTGTTTGTGAACGATGCGTTTTAGGGAAAATGAGAAATTCTTGGTACCATGATCTCAATTCCGAAGTGTATATGATCAATAAGGGTCACGCAAAAGTAAGAATCGATAAGAATAACACATGAGGTATATTGAAGAATGATAGCCCGAAAAACAATTTGATTTTATGTACTGAAATATCAGATGAAGTCCATAACACGAGAAAATCACAATTCATCGCATATATCAGAGTAATTTCGTGGTAATTTCAAGTTCAAACTGACTGATTTTTCAGCTTTCTGTGGGATTTTTTCTTCTCGTTCTTAAAAAATGGAGTAGAAGTTATCAGAAATTATTTCAATATATTTGTAGTAAAGACAGATTTTTGTATTCTGCCCCAAAATGTCACTGCGCTCGAAATTAAACCTTCAGATAACTGGAAGAGAAATTCTCATAAAAAGCTGAAAAATGAATTCACCTCCTCGAGAAACATACAGACAGTATTGAACTAACTGATTTATTGAATATATACAAAGATGTTTTTTTCGAAATCGACTAGACGAATGGGCCTGACTGATTTGGTTTCGCATGAAATAGATACAGGTGACGCTCAACCAAATAAAATTCATACGTACAGGGTTTCGGGTGTCCCAAGAGGAAAGAAATATTATTGACCAGCAAATTACGAAAATGTTATAGAACGATATTATCAGGCCAAGTCACTCGCCGTGGGCAAGTCCAGCGTTTTTTTTTTGTCGACTATCGTGAGCTCGATAGCGTTACGAAATAAATCAATGTACTCTCTACCTAACATAGACGATATTCCTACATATTTCACTACTCTTGATATTTTCAGTGGATACTGGCAGGTCAAAGTTGATGGGATTCTGAATCATGTACTGCTTTCGTCGCTCAAGGACATGGACAATACGGATTCAATGTCCTAAGTTTTGAACTATGCAATGCTCCAGCAACATTCCAAGAATTTGCTGATAAGGTATTCAGAGGAATGAAGTGGAATGATATCCTCATCTACTCAGACGATGTCATAGTTTTCTCAAGAACACTTCAGAGCATTCAGATAAATTAAAGAGAGATTTCATCGGATTGAGACGAGCAAATCTAACACTTGAATCAATTGAATGATTTCATGTGAAAAAATCTGAAGTGGATATGTTAGACATTGTCAGCAATAAAGGTCTTGAGCCAGACGGAGATAAACTGAAGGCTATCAAGCAGTTTCCAATCCCAAAATCGATAAAGCATAAACAAAGTTCCATCGGAATGTGTGATCATAACAGCAAGTTCATGAGAGATTTCATGGTGATTGCAAGACCGTTACATGAGGCAACAAAAACGTCAGGTTCCACGTGGAGAAATTCTCAGCAGAGCGCATATGAAACGTTGAAAGATAAACTAACATAATTTCCTGCGCTTCCACATTTCGATTCAGACAAAGGTTGTGAATTCAGAGTAGATGCAAGAAGGCTAGGTATCAGGGAAATCTTCCTACAAGAGGAAGAAGAAAATCAGCCACATCCAGTGGCATACATGAGTAGAAGGTTGACAAAAGCTGCGCAAAACTATACAATCACTGAATTGGAGGCGCTCGTGCCGTTTGGTCTTCAGGGCACCTCAGACACTCCATCTTTAGTAAACCAGTTGAAGAAATCACGGATCATCGTGCACTGTACTGAATAAAATCGGTAAGGGACGCTACTGGAAGATTGGCTCGTTGGGCACTAAAACTCTCAATATATGACTGTACAAATTTTCACAAGAATGGGCATATAAAGACTTTGATTGTTAGTCCAGGAATCCGGTACTTCCACAAGGTGAAGATTTTCGTGAAATGGTAGACATCTATACGTACTTAGTCTTGCCAGATGATATTGCTCACGAACAACGGGAAGATCCTGGATGGAAATAGCTTATAGAGGCTATTGAAAGCCCAAATAATATTTCAGCATCAATCAGTATGAGAAGAACGGCGAACAATTTCAGAATGATAGACAAAATTCCTCACAAAGTCAACTCCTTGGATGGCCTGGATAATTTATTGGTCATACCCAAATCACTCATAGCAGATATTTTATTCGCGAGTCATTCTCGAAGAACCGGCGAGATACTTTTCGAAAACTTTATTTCTTTTCTGTACAAGATATATGGTCAGAATCAAGCAAACATGAATAGTTACATTCATTTATATTGTCGGTGGGTCTTGGAGACGAAATATGATTCTTGCTGAATTGGCTGCTTTCCGGGAACGGCATGAGAAGTGCGATACCCAGCTCGGTACCGTGGGACCGTTCGCTCGACGTAACTCCTCTCTCCTCATGAGCGGCTTCAGGTTGGAAAAGCACCGAAGGCGATCGGACTGATTGATTCTCTTCGATCTCGATTTGGATTTCTGAGGTCTTAGGCTTCTTCATCTGTCTTAGGCTCCTTCATCTGTCTTCAATCCTGCAGAAGACGAAGAAGGATAGGGCTAGTAGAGCCATGCTGATTGTAGCCCAAAACATCCAATTGACTGATTAGTCTTCCTCGATGTCATCGATCGATGATTGATCAGTGGCTTCGATGTGTTGACGGAACCGATGAATTTCTTCTGAAGGAATGTTTCCGATCTTGAGTGGTTTCCTCCGGACTACTTCAACTTGCGTGCTGTCATTTAATCACACAATGCCCAATTTGATGATGTCGGGTACCACTGTTCCTATGAGGTCGTCAATATCCATGCTGGGTGTCACCACCAACAGTGCTCTCTCATGGGACGATCATGTGAGGTCCATTGCGAAAACTGCTTCACAAAAACTTGGTTTTCTAATCCGTGCGAAGAGATACTTCACATCCCAGCAACTGCTTATGATCTACAAAGACCTGTCCTGGAGTACTGTTCACATGTTTGGAGCTCAGCCCCCAAACATAAGCTGAAGCTCTTAGATTCAATTCAGAAGAGAGCTGTTCGCCTAGTCGATGATACAACACTCACCAAATCATTGACCTCTCTAGATCATCGTAGAAAGGTCGGCGATCTATGCCTTCTTCATAGGTACTTTCACGGTCGGTGCTCAACGGAAATATCATCTATTATGCCACCACGCGCGATTCCTAGAAGACAAACCAGACGAGCTCAGGCTGGTCACCCCTACACTTTCAGGCTCGAGATCTGTCGAACATCGCTATATCAAGAATCATTCATCAATAGAACGGCAAAGTTGTGGAATTCTTTGCCTAGTGAAGTCTTTCCTCCAAACTTTCAAGAAAAATTCCAACACCTATATTTTCTCCTAAATTTTCACTGCTGGCTATTGATTCATAATCACATCAAATCAATCTTTGATATGCCACAAATACTTACTGAATCATCTCATGATGATGAGGAATATGTTAGACAGTGTGTCCAAGCATTTGAGGTCATCAGAAGCTTTGTACCAACCTACCGACAAATGGGATACAATTTTGATCCATTTGTTGAGCCAGACAGTGGGAAAAAAGAAAATTCTGGAGTAAGAATGGTTATCTATTAACTTCCGGAGATTTCAGAGCTCTTATCAAGCAAAGAAGCAGATCTTCCAGAAACCTCAGTTGCAACTGAAGAATTGACAATCAGTAATAAAAGAAGAGTAACTCATACATCATATCATGTCAATTCGAATCAAATAAATGCATTTCGTGCTTTCTGTAAGAAGAAAGAACATCTCATTCAGAACTGTCAAGAAGTTCCGAGTAGAATATCAATGATCGTATTGAACAAGCAAAACAATGAAAATTATGCCTTAACTGTTTACGAGGAAACGATATAGACATTGCAAGCTAGTCCCTGCCGAAAATGCAAGCAAAAACATAACACACTGATTCATTTGGATGATGGATAACAGAAACGATCGACACATCCCAAACTACGAATACCGATAATTATGTGAGTTATACAAATCATAATATCTGTGAAGATATTGATGTATCACTTCCAACGGCACTAGTGAATGTAAAAGATTTCCAAGGAAATATACACTTCTGCATTCTGTTCTCGATTAGGATTGCCAAAATCTAAAAAAGTATTTCCATCTTGGGAATAACTCAAGCCACTCCTCATATAGATGAGAAATGCAGGGTTGAAATTTCGTCTAATCAGAATAACTTTCATGCGAGTGTTTCTTGTTTGATTATTCAAAAAATCAATGATTATTCACCTAGCAAACCACTAGATATTTCTTTCCTCAATATACCTGAACATGTAATACTTGCTGATCCTAACTCCAATAGATCTACTTGTGTTGATATGCTCCTGGGTGCAGAACTATTTCACAGTCTATTACGTCATGGTCAGGAATCTTTGGGGAATGATCTTCCTGTATTGCAAACCACTGTATTCGGTTGGGTTATCTCAGGTATTGTTCATTCGAGTATGCAATTTGTCAAGGAATATTGATATCCAAGAACAATTCTGGGCTACGAGTTTTTCTTCAACTATTTTATATACCAGGGATAGTTTCCGTTCGTAATCCTGTACATATGCCGTAAATATTTCTTCAGGGACTTGAATTTCGTCAGGGTTTCTTGATACGATATGTCCGAAAACGAGTTCGAATGGAGTGAACCCTGTAGAGCTATGTATCGAATTATTATAGCCTGAAGTTGCATAGTTGATTGAATCACAGTCGTTAGGATATACTGCCTTCAAGATTCTGAGTTTTCCTATCAACGTAGAGTGGTATCTTTCTATGATTATGTTGGCTTCGTGATGTTTAGGGGTGGTTAAATGAACTTTGATTTCGTGGAGGTTGAGTGATTCTTCGACAGTCTCGTTATTGAACTCTTCTCCACTATCGGCTACGATTCCTTGCGGGGTACCAAAACCAGTGAAATACTCTATTAACGCGTTGGATGTTGGATGGCGGACTTTCCGGGAACAAGAAAAGCTCGGCCAAATTTCGAAGAAGAATCTATTAGAGTAAAATAGATTTCGGACTTATAAAAGAATGAATCAATATGGATTATTTCAGAAGGTTTCGATGGGGTTCCAGTCGAAACAAGTGGTACCTATGGATTTCTACGAGAATACTTCGATCTTTGACATGTTACACAAGAATTAATGAATTAAGTGACCATTGATTCCATATTCAGCCAATAGTAGTTTCTCCTCAGATATTGAATCGTCTCTCCGATACCTTGATGATTGGTTTCACCTTCATGATGATTATATATCAACAAAATTGGTTCCTCTTGTTCCTTCATAGTATTTACTAATTTTGTGCATTGAGATGATCTCAAGGTTCTCTTGTCAAAGTCTTCTGAATAGACATCGCAGGAATCCGGGATGAATCCTTTTTTATCAAAGTATATTCAATAATAAGTATTTGGTCCCGAGTATTCAGTCATGAAGTCGAATATCATTTCCTGAATTCTCTTTCCAAAAGTGGAGAAATATTAATTTCTGTGGGGTTTCATTATGATCATTTCTTTTACAAGACAATCTACATCTCATTGGTCGCCAAAACTGAGTCTCAGGAGGTTTTTCGATACATTTCAATTTCTGATCTCTGGCTTACTTTCTACTAGACTCAAAGTATGTCTTGATGATTTTCCTACCACTGCTCTGTCGAGAAAATCGTTGATTGGGTAGTTCCGCTTGTGATTATTTCTACAAGTTCTGATGAGATAGTCAGAATGTTCTGAGAATATTTCTAAGGTACTCTCATCATTGCCATCGAAATTTGGGATTGTGTCAATGTAAAACCTGAGTAACTGATAATGTGGTTTTGCCATTTCGATTCTGAATTATTCAATTTTTCTATCATTTCTTGAATTCTTTCTGTTCGTGTTTTTTGTTCTTCCTGATGATGTGCATCATTTTATTCTAGAACGCAGTTGTCTTCGTCAAGTCAGACCTATCCACTAACAACTAGAAAAACATTTATTCTGTTTCACTAGGAGTTCTGACCAATTGTGACACAGAAAATTTCGGATAGGGTAGAAAAAGGATGGTTCACCTATTTTTGGTACCGTATTCTTTTTCCCTGGCCCAGAGTTGTCTTCTGAAGTCTGCACCGATTCTTCCCTTCGATGAACTCACCGATAGTTTGTACGATTTCGCTCGTAAAGAAATGAACACAAAGCAAATTCACGAAAAGTCGTTCCGGACTCATCCTACCGACTGCTCCAGTTATTCTCGAAGAACCGTCGAGAGACATTTCGGAAACATCATTCCTTTTCTGTACAAGATATATGGTCAAAATCAAGCGAACATGAATCGTTACATCTATTCATGATGTTGATGTTATATGATTCTTGCTGAATTGGCTTCTATTCGGGAACGGCATGAGAAGTGTGATACCCAGCTCGGTACCGTGGGTACCTCTCGCAGGACATCTCGGAATTATTAGGACATTGTACAAAATCAAAAAAAGACATTCACCATCAATTCAGATCACTCGAAAATTCTCACCTTTCATGTTGTATATGCGCGCGATATAAATATATATATATACAGGGTGTCCTTAAAAGGTCTTTACAAAAAGCTACCACATATTCTTCAGACCAAAACAATTCGATACAAGCAAACTCACCTCAGTAAAAAGTTGCTTAGTTTGGGCGCTAGACGGCTCTGAAGTTGAAATTTTCAAATCGATTTTGCTTCATAACTTTTGAACGGCTCATGAGATTTTTTTCAAATTTGGTACGTTGGCATAGACTCATCGGGCAATGAAACTCATATCATGATCATAATGAATATCATTCCATGGGCGTAGAACTTGATTTTTTCAGTAAATAAACATCTAAAACTCCTACGCCAATGGAAAAAAATTAGTTTCAATATGAAATATAAATTATTCAACTCATTCACTACAAAAAAGGTACTCTTGACAAGAGTCGATTCCTCTCATGGTTTCGACAAAATTTTAATTTTAGTGATTTAGAGCATAATTAATAATAAAACGATTAACAGATATTTCATAAAAATTTTTCAAAATGTTCACCATTTTCACGTATACAAAGATTTATACGACGCAAAAAGTTGAGATGTACTTTTTGCATAGGTTATTTCTATTGAAAATAAGTAGCACTGGTTTCTTTTTCTGAAGACTATTATTATCTGCTCGAAATCAGTGATATTCACATTCTTGGTTTCCATAGTTTCATCTGTGTTGATTTGTCGAGTTTCATTGACGTTGATTGTTGATATCGGACTTTTCTGATTCATCATGGCCGTACAATACACCAATGAAGAATACACCGATATGTTATTGGTATTCGGATATTGTCAAGGAAATGGTCGAGAGAGTGTGAGGGTGTATTCGGCAAGGTTTCCAAATCGTCGCGTACCAAGCCACCCAACCTTTGCTGCAGTTGAGAGACGTCTTCGGGAGACCGGTCATTTTGCTCCTAGAACTGGTGATTATGGAAGACAGCGTTATGTAAGGATTCCCGAAGTCAAAGTAGAAATTTTAGACCGTATTGAAGAAAATCCAGAATTGAGTACTAGACGGATAAGTAATGAACTAGAAGTTTCTAGGAATGCCGTTCATGAAGTACTAAGAGAACAATTATTATACCCATACCACAAGACGCCAGTTCAAGATTTATTAATCCATGATTCACAAAGTCGTCTGATGTTTTGTAGGTTCATTAATTTGCAAAGAGAAATGAATCTGAACTTTGGAAAGAATATTTTGTTCACTGATGAAGCCTGTTTCACGAGAAGAGGAATAACTAATTCTCATAATGAACACGTTTATGCAATTGAAAATCCTCATTCCATTAAAATAAACCATTTTCAACACGAATTCAAAATCAACGTTTGGGCTGGAATGATAGGAAATTTTATAATTTGTCCTGTCATACTTCCACAAAGATTAACAGGAGACATGTATTTACAACATCTACGAAATACGTTGCCAAATTTGTTGGAAGATTTACCACTCCAACATCGGGTAGATATGTGGTTTATGCACGATGGAGCTCCACCACATTTTTCGGTGAATGTTAGGAATTTTTTAAACCAACAGTACCCAGACAGATGGATAGGTAGAGGTAATGATGCACCCGTGAATTGGCCACCACGTTCTCCAGACTTAACACCGATGGATTATTTTGTATGGGGTTATCTCAAGTCTACGGTTTACAAGACCCCTGTGAATACTGTAGAACAATTATGGCAACGTATCCAACAGGCGACGAATAATCTTACAGGCGATGAAGAAGTTATGCAAAGAGTACATTTCAACTTTTTGCGTCGTATAAATCTTTGTATACGTGAAAATGGTGAACATTTTGAACAATTTTTATGAAATATCTGTTAATCGTTTTATTATTAATTATGCTCTAAATCACTAAAATTAAAATTTTGTCGAAACCATGAGAGGAATCGACTTTTGTCAAGAGTACCTTTTTTGTAGTGAATGAGTTGAATAATTCAGATTTCATATTGAAACTAATTTTTTTCCATTGGCGTAGGAGTTTTAGATGTTTATTTACTGAAAAAATCAAGTTCTACGCCCATGGAATGATATTCATTATGATTATGATATGAGTTTCATTGCCCGATGAGTCTATGCCAACGTACCAAATTCGAAAAAAATCTCATGAGCCGTTCAAAAGTTATGAAGCAAAATCGATTTGAAAATTTCAACTTCAGAGCCGTCTAGCGCCCAAACTAAGCAACTTTTTACTGAGGTAAGTCTGCTTGTATCGAATTGTTTTGGTCTGAAGAATATGTGGTAGCTTTTTGTGAAGACCTTTCAAGGACACCCTGTATATATATATATCTCAATTTGACGTTATTTTAAAGGGACTACTTCCCACCAAAAATCTGAGGAAGCAGCCAAGACCTGGGACGCGAGAGACGACCAGAAGGGGATTGCAGGTGGTTCAATCATACTTAACTGAAATGATCCGTGAAAACGGTAAATTTTGTGCTCTCGATGTTCCCCACAGAACTGCCAAGCATTCACGATCGGTGGTACTGTGAAAGAGAACGCAACAAATATCACATCACTTCATCTCGTTCGAAATGCTGCTGTGTTAGAACCAAAGCCAGAAGCATCCATCTGAATAGTAAATGAGAGGGTGAAATTCGGGCAAGATGAACAAGTCGCACTCATGAGATAAACATCCTTTTTCATAACTAAGTCGTCTGGCCAATTCATACTAGAATTTATTATAATCTCGAAATGGCAGAGTATGTGCTGGTTCTTCTCCATGATTCATGAATTTCATTCTTATTCTCACTTCATGAATACATATTTATTGTTTATTATTTTCTTGGTATTGTACGTCATTGCATATAACATCGTCTGAAATTGAAATATTTGAACAAACTCAACAGATTTTGTGATCACGAACGACTGATAAATTGTAAACAAAAACATCCTATTTTTGTAGGTCCTCGATTTATTCTATACTTCCTGAATCTGTACCTGAACTTTTCATACTGTTTCAGATTTAATGATTGTCGTTCCCAAGGAACTTGTTGGCATTGTTTCTATTCGTTGATTCATATACAGAGTGTTTCACAAATTTCTCCGAGATGGTTGAAAACTTCAAAATATGTCATTTGAATGTGCGATCACTTGTAGCTCATTTTGATAATTTCAAGACTCTGGTAAGTGATTACGATATGATGGGTGTTTCTGAAATATGGTTGAATGATAGTATTGACACTGTTGATATTTCTATTCCTGGGTATAACATTCATAGAATGGATCGTCAAACTCGGGGTGGGGAGTTGGTGTGTACATTTCAAACAATCTCAAATCCAACTTACTTACCACGAATAGTAGCATCAATGAACACTGTGAGCAAATATGGATTGTGGTTAAAATAATGAACATTTCTTTCGGAATCGGTAATTTTCATCGACCCCCTAAAAGCAATTTGATGTCCTTCACTGAGTATCTGGATACTTCACTGTCCTCAATTGTTCCCACTGTAGACGAAATAATTCGTATGGGTGACATAAATACCGACTTGCTCACAAATAATCTTCTGACTGACTCCCTTGAAGCCTACGGCTTCGCACAACTCATTGATGAACCTAGTAGAATCTTCAAGGGGTCTATGACCCTTTTGGACCCTATTTTTATTAGTAATCCTGAATATGTGAAAAAATATGGTGTCTTAGACGCAAGTATGGTTGCTGATCACTGTCTAGTTAATTGCGAGCTTCACTTCGAATCGATTGTAACAAAAATCAAAATTCATTCCTACAGAGATTTTAAACTATTTGATAACGCCCTCTTCCAGGACGACTTGAGGATTGTTCCTTTCCATGATATCTTCAATATAGAAGACATTGACGAGAGAATTCACTATTTCTCAAGTTTGATATTATCATTATTCAACAAACATGCACCTCTGAAAACAGCTCGTATGACAAAAAAACCTGCACCTTGGTTAACTTTTCCTATTGAAATGATGATTGAAGAGAGAGATGCAGCTAAATTCAAACGAACTGAAGCACTTGTAGATTGGTCCAGGTACAAGGAGTTGCGAAACTTCACCCTATCGTCAATTAGAAGGGAAAAGAAGACTTACTACGACAATATTTTCAGCTCACGTGACTCAAAGCAATTATAGAGTGCCCTCAACAAAATCAACCCGAAGAAAAACAACACTGATTTGCCAATCAATTTACAGAGACCTGAACAAATCAACAATTATTTCAGTTCTTTTCATTGACAAAGAAGTTGATGAAGACCTCCTGAAGTTCTACAATACTTATAAATTTCCCAAACTGAGAAATCTCGATTCTCCTTTCAAATTACACTTTATCTCTGTCAAGGAAATCAGAGAAATTTTGATGAGTATAAAATCTAATGCCGTTGGTTTCGATGGAATAACTATTAATATGTTGAAATATTGCAGTCCAATAATTGATATATATCTAACTCATATATTGAATTGTTGTATCGAGAAAAATTATTTTTCAAACTTAAGGAAAGTAGCTGTAATCAAACCACTATGTAAAATCAAGAACCCTCAAGAATTCTCAGATCTGAGGCCAATTAGTATTTTACCTGCAATTTCAGAAATTTTAGAAAAAGCCGTTCATCGGCAATTGACATTGTACATCAATGCTAACAACATTGTTCCAGATTGTCAAGTTGGATTCTGGGCTGGTTACAATACGACATCAGCGTTAGTACAAGTTACTGATGATATTGTACAAACAGCACCTACCCAGTAACTGTTTGATATCAGAAGGGACAATATGGAGATTTATATAACTTTTTAATGATATATAAGAAACTTGACAAATTCAAAAAATAATGTTTGACGTAACTAACTTAATCAAAAAATTTCAATTGCTTCGTCATTTGTTCATCAGGATACTAGACAATTTTAAGTAGTAACAAAAACCCAAAAGCTCATGCTCAGTTGTAACATCCTCCCACCATATGTGTCTCTTTATGAAATTTGACACATTATTATAAAATAAGCTTTGCAGGAGGTTTGCTTATCCTTCCATAACGAGTGGTAACGTAAGGTTCATTGTTATCACTTGATTCCATCGTTTTTCCATCCATTTCAGAAACGTTCTCAGCCTTCTTTCTGCTCACATTGCTTCTCAACTCCAGGACTTCTTGTTCTGAATGAACTTCCAACGGAAACAACCTCTGAACTGGTCTCATCAGGTGCCCAAACCTAGTTTTCAAACGAACCAAACGTATTTTTCCATCTTTACCTGGGAAAACTTGTTCAACTAATGCTAAAGGCCAGTCGAAACGCTTTGATGTATCATTGCCAATCAAAACAACATCTCCAACTTTAATTTCAATCGATTTACCTTTCTTAGGACGCATTATCAACTGGCTCAGATATTCGCTCCTAAATCGCTTCTTCAGGTCTCCTTTCAATTTGTTTCTATACCGTAAATGCCTGTTCAAACATTCAGCATCAATTTTATCGATATCGGGAACCCCAATCTGTTTTATTTCTTGCAGAAACATCGATGGAGTTAAGGGAACTAAATCTTGACAGTCTTCTGACACATAGGTGAGCGGTCGAGAATTCATCACGGCTTCGCATTCACATAAAACTGTTGATAACTCTTCATACGACAAAGATACTCTCCCCAGAGTCTTCCTAAGAGTTGTTTCAACAGACGAATCAGTCGTTCCCACCAACCGCCCCACCAAGCAGCAGTCGGATGGTTAAATTTCCATGAAATTCTTTTCACGACGCTATACTGACATATTTTGTCCCAATCGATTCTTGCAAATGAATTTTCCGCTCCAACGAAATTCTTGCCATTGTCACTGTAGACTACGGATGGCCTCCCTCTTCTGCTTATGAATTTACGAAATCCTTGTAGAAAACTGTCTGTAGATAAACTCGAAACTACTTCTAAATGCACTGCTCTATACACTGCACAAGTGAAGATAACAACCCACACTTTTTCATTATTTCGTACGAAAAGCGGACCTGCCAAGTCGACTCCAATGATTTCGAAAACAGCCGCGTCTCTGATTCGGTCCTCAGGTAAATGAACTGGTGGTGTATTCAGGTTTTTCGCATGGTTCCTACGGCATATGACACATTTGGAAATGACAGATTTTATGGATTTTCGTCCACGTATAATCCAGAATTTCTCTCGCATCATACACAATAACCCTTGAGTGCCAACATGACAGTTTTCAACATGACAGTCATAAATCATTCTGGCAACGACAGGGTGATCTGATGGTAGAATGATAGGTTTTCGGAAATTTTGGGAATCATTTCGTTCAACAATCTTTGTTTTCAGTCTCATAATACCATCTTCGTCTTCATAGAGTTCTAATGAAGTAAGATTTTCGTCATGAATGCCAGAGAATGCTTCAAACTGAATCAATTTTATTAATGATTTTTCAGCTTCTTGAATCTCTTCTAATGACAATATCGTACCTTTGTTTTTCTTCATTTTGCGACAATTGTAACAGAATCTCCTTAGCCACCCAACAAGGTTCAATATTTGTCTATATTTTGAAAAATAACGATAATACCAAGTTTTATCTTCTTGGGTATTCAAAAAAGACGAGATAACAGATTTCTTCCTCTCTTCGTTAACAGAATCCTCATTCACTTCGTAATTCTGGGAAGGCCATTCATTCCTTGGTTCGTAAAGCCAAAACGGCCCCTTCCACCATCTGGACTCCAACAATTTCTTTGGAGAACAACCTCGTGAAGGCAAGTCTGCAGGATTAATCTTTCCGGGTACTAAAAACCAGTTTTCAATGCTTGTGAGAGTTCTAATTTCTTTGACTCGATTCCAAACAAAAGTTTTCCATTGATCTTCTCGGCGTATCCAGGATAGAACTGTACTCGAATCAGTCCAACAAAATACGGGCATGTCTTTGTTATCGAGGACTTCCAAAACAGACACTATCAATCTCGCTCCAATGTTCGCAGCCAATAATTCCAATCGTGGTATCGATAACTTCTTCACGGGTGAAACTCTAGACTTTGATTGAACGAGTTGTACCTGTGCTAAGCCTTCGGACTCCGATCTCAGGAAAACTGCTGCCGCATAAGCATCTTTACTTGCATCCGAAAACATGTGTAAACTCCACAAATCATATCTTGACATATTTGACAAACGTCTGGGAATCTTCAAATTAATTAAAATACTCAAATTCTTGAGCCACGCTAGAAATGTACGCTTGATTTCTTCTGGCACTTCTACATCCCATCCAATTTTCAGAATCCACATTTTTTGTAACATGATTTTCGGAAATAATGAAACAGGGCAAGAGAATCCAATGGGATCAAAAATCTTGTTTGCTACAGATAGGATCAATCGCTTTGTAATTTTATCCAGAGAAACATCTCGGAACCAATCGAAACAAAGCTCCAGAGAGTCTTGTAGTCGATTCCACTTCAGCCCCAGAAGATGTGATACGAATGTATCATCAGAGTCTCTTCTATCTGATATCGTCCACTCCCATCCACGCAAGTCGAATTTCCCTTCACTCATTACATCTCGGGACTGTTTCATGAATATTTGGAGTTCCTCTTCAGTTTCGAGACTAACAACACAGTTGTCTACGTAAAAACTTCTAGACAGTTTCGAAATAACTGTCATAGAGTAAGGAGAATTTTCTGATTGAGCATCATTCAGGGCTCTAGTCAGATGATTTTGGATCACTGCCCCGAGGTGGAAAGGACTACAGGTCACACCGAACACAACTCTGGTATGTCTATAGTATATGAGCTGGCCATTCTCATCATACCACAGAAATCGCAGGAAATCTCTATCGGCTTCACTAACACCAATTTGAAGGAATGCTTTCTTGATGTCTGCTGTCACTCCAATTTTATATAACCTGAATCGAATCAAGATTGAAGGAATAAGCTCTATCAAGTTGATTCCTTTTTCTAAGCACTGATTCAAAGACGGGTGATTCTTGGTTCTGGCTGAAGCATCGAAAACAGGTCGGAGTTTTGTAGTGGAGTTAGTCAATTTCAAAACGTGTCGATGTGGCAAGTAATGACCTTCATAACCAACCTCATTCTCAGGAATATGTTCAATAACGCCATCAGTCAACCATTCAGAGAAAACTTTGTTATACTCCGCATAATATCCATCATTTCTTAATTTCCACATCAAATTATCAAGTCTCCTTTTTGCTATATCAAAATTAGTTGGTAGAGGTGGGTGACCCTCGATCCATGGTAGCGCTACTTCATATCTCCCTTCAAGATTCATCGATATTGTTTTCTCGAAGTGGTTGATTACCGAAACCTCAGCTTCTCTTCTCGAGTTCTTTTCAATTGGATCCGATATCCCGAGTACATCAAGTCTCCATAAATCGGATATATCGTGTGATCTACATAATAATGAAGTCACTGTCATAGAAGTAGAATTGAAATTATTCGAACAAGGAACTTGGACCTTTCCCATTAGAGTCCATCCGAGAAGTGTCTCCATTGCAACCAAACCGCACTTCAAACGATAATTTCTACCAGTGAACAGTTTTCCGGCCACATCAGCGCCAATTAGTACTTCCACTGGACCATCTTTCATGTCTGAGATATTCACATTCAGTTCTAGCAGCTCATGCATCCATGTTCCGTCTTTGACAGAAATAACGTTGTTACAAATTACTGACTGGTCAAGTGCTTGGAAATTACATGCGTATTCTCGATTCAGATTTCGCAAACTGATCTTGTAACAATTGTGCTTCACAACTTCTGACTGGAAACCTCCAAAAAGCGCATGAACTATGCTTTCTTCAGTAATCTTTTCGTATCCCATTTCAGCTGCGGAGAACGTATTTATATAGGAACGTTGACTGCCAGTATCTATTATAGCTCTCACTTGACGAGAACAACCATCATCATACAGTTCGACGAGAAGGGTCTGGAGGAAAACTTCATCATGAGTTTGATTTGATAGATTCTCGACAACTGGATTTTCTTTGACAGACGATCTTTTCTCAGGAGAAATGAAATCTTTTCCGGGACACAACACTGTAGCATGTCGTTTTTTACAATCGGAACATTCGATTCTGACTCTACATCTTCGGGCAATATGTCCGAATTTCATACAGATATGACAGCATCCTTTATCTGACAGAATTTTCGTAATTTCTGGTAGTTTCATTTCACCAGTCTTACTGCATTCATCGTTCGGGTGATTTCTTCTACAGAAAACACATTTTACAGATTGCTGCTTATGATTGAATAATGCTGAGGCTGTAGCAATGGATTCTTCTTCCACTATCTCCTTCTTTCTGGATTTATTATCAAATCCAGATACTGCTAGAAAAATCCTCTCCTCATTCTCTACTTCCCTTCTCAGAAACTCCATCAACTTCTTCAGTCTACAATAATTGGAGCTCGATTCAGATGTAGTTGGGTTAACATTTGTGGCTTCATTTGCACTTCTTTGTCAAACTCTAAGGACATCTTCAGGTAAACAGGATTCAACTAATGGAAACAACATTGCTGCATATTTTTCAGAGGTAACGCCAAGTGTTTCCAGAGCTCGTAGTTGTGACTCAACTCTATCAAAAAGGGTACTTAGGCAGAATTTCGTGTTCAAATTGTTCAATACCAACTTTAAGAGCTCTCGAACGTAAAACTCCACCAGGAGTTCATCTTTGCCGAAACGAGACCTCAAACTATCGATAACCTTGGGGTAGTTCTCTCCACTGGGAGGATAACTCTTCACCAACTGGTGAGCACGAGATTTAGGTATGGTCGCCTGTATCAAATACTGGAATTTATCCTCATTTTCCAAGCTTTCGTCGTCATTGATTCTCTTGAATTGGCTCCAAAAAAGCAGCCAGTCCTTGATATCTCCGCCGAATTTGGTGAATTCTATTTTAGGAAGCTTCAGAGCTGATCTTGAATGACTGGAATGGCTCGAAACACTTGGAGCAGAACCGGGTTTATCGAATGTACAGTCCTTACTCATACGATGTTCTACTCTGAACTTCAAAGTACTGTACTTGCTCGTTAATTCATCAACTTTTTCAATTTCAAGGTCGATGTTTTCTTCGCTGAAATCTCCGTCTAACATGAAGTCGAGAATTTGTTTATCAATATCTTTAATCGCCTCCATCTTCTGATCAAGAAGACAAAAATTCCCTTGTATCACACTGAAATCGGGATCTGGTGTTTGAAGTACCTTAATAACATCATCATGAACTCGTTCGAACGATACTCTATGAATTTCTCGAAGTCTCTGCATCTTCTCCATTTCTTCACGGATGTCCTGTCACGGTCGCCACAAAATGTACAAACAGCACCTACCCAGTAACTGTTTGATATCAGAAGGGACAATATGGAGATTTATATAACTTTTCAATGATATATAAGAAACTTGACAAATTCAAAAAATAATGTTTGACGTAACTAACTTAATCAAAAAATTTCACTTGCTTCGTCATTTGTTCATCAGGATACTAGACAATTTTAAGTAGTAACAAAAACCCAAAAGCTCATGCTCAGTTGTAACAGATATCGTCAGAAATACAGACAATAAAGACATAACAGCTTTATTCACACTCGACTTCTCAAAGGCTTTCGATACGATCAATCACACATTACTCTGTCACAAACTCAAGTATCTAGGATTCTCTGATGACACCATATCCTTCCTCAACTCTCACCTGTTGAATCGCAGTCAAAAAGTCTCTATCACCAATGTTATGTCTACTTCTCAAAATGTTACTTCTGGTGTACCTCAGGGGTCCATTCTGGGGCCGCTGCTTTTCATCTTATACACGAGCGATATCCTAACTTCTATTGAACATTGCAAATATCGAGCATACGCAGATAATACCCAGATTTATTCAAACCTGAATATGGAAAACTTTCAATTTGTTCAGAACCACATCAACAGTGACCTCAGAATAATAAGTAATTCGGCAGATAAACATAATTTGAAACTCAACAGAAGCAAATGTCATCTCATATTATTCGGTAGTAAAAATTTAAGATTATTTTTATTGAAATCGATGACACCTCTTTACCAATTGTGGAATCTACGAAAAATCTGGGTAATATCTTCGACTCTGATCTGAAATTCATCTTGCATATCAATGGTCTGCTCAAGAAATCATTCAGTTCTTTGAAAAATATCTACCCACATAGACACTATCTGAATCCACCCATACGGAAGTTACTCAGTGAATCACTGGTCCCCTCTAGGTTCAATTATGCTGATGTTGTCTACGGTAATTCACTCTCTAAATTTGATTAGAATCGTATCCAGAAAGTACAGAACTTTTGTTGTCGATTCATTTTCTCCTTCAGAAAATACGACCACGTCTCCAATAAAATAATGGAACTGAATTGGCTTACAATGGCTAATCGCACTACATACAATTTCTGTGTATTTCTATATAAAATAATGAGGAACAGAATTCCTCTGGCCCTATATCGTGAGTTAATCCCTAGGTCATCTCTTCACTCCTTAGAAGTGAGAAACAAAAATCATTTTAATTTTCCTCGTCACTGTTCAGTCATGTTTAAGAAATCCTTTACCTATCAAGCCATCAAATTCTACAACTCAATACTTATCAATCATATTCATTCATCTGAATATAACATCAAGAAATTTATGAAATCGAAATTTCGTGAATCCCAAATAAAGATTGAGGCTATCAGCCCAGTCAAATGCTAGTTACATCTTGAAGACAGCCCGATTCCATCGAGTCAGCGATATAGGACGCCGCCGTGAGAATGCCGATTCAACAGAGTTTACCTCATTCCACTTGGCCGTGAAGGCGACAGTCTGACTTTATAATTTGATGTTAAAACTAGCTACTTGTCTGTTCGAAATAAAATAATTTTTTTTTTAAAAAGGTATTTTTCGGAAATAAAAACTTAACTGGCGCAGTCGGTAGGATCGCGAAAGAGTCTGTGAAAAAGATACTCGTCGTTTTCCAACGTTAGTTCGCGATTCTACAAAAGAACCACACCCCTAGGAGGCAGCATCGCAGCTCACCACCAAGGACCAACCCCCAGAAGGAAGGAAGACCACAGGAGGAGGAATGCAACTAGCCATCATCTTCATTCTGTGAGTAATTCATGTCAGACTCCTCTGCCCCAAATCCCTCAAGTGACCCTAGTGCAGAGTTAGATTTAGTTATTTCGCTTTCAAATTTGACCATTTGTACCACCGAAACTATGGCGAGACCAACTTTCGATGTGAAAACTTTGTGTATTCTGCCACCTTTCGATGGAAACCCAAACGAACTGTATAGCTTCATCAAGGTAGCGACCACACTCCTCAATTACTATTACGACGTAACACCAGCGAATGCCGGTTGTATACAGAACGTCCGTTTGCTACAAGGAATAGTTAGCAAACTCACAGGGCGAGCCAAGGAAGTCGTTTCCATTTATGGATGTGAGCAATGGAACGACATCAAACAAATTTTGATTCAGAACTTTTCTGATCAACGTGACGAAAATAGTCTCACACGAGATCTTGTTAACATGAGGCAGCTACCAAATGAATCCCCATTCCAATTTCATGAAAAATGTATGGGAATTCTCAACACCATAAGCAACTACATCGAAGTCCACAATGACAACCAGGTAGTGAAAGCCAGCAAGAAAGATTTCTTCCGCCAACAAACATTAACGACGTTTTTGGCAGGATTGAAGGAACCTTTAGGCTCGACTATAAGAGCAATGAGACCGAATAATTTGGCAATTGCTCTACAGTACATACAAGAAGAGAGCAACATTCGCTATCTCCAAAGATCTAATGTACAGACACAGAACACACCTAGCCGGACGCAGATGCCAATGCAAAGATCCCCAAGAACACAGGCGAATCTAGTAGCCCCCGTACAATATACAGGGCAGGCACAAACATGGCAAAATCAATCAACTTTTCAACGCCAATTTCCACAAGGACTGATAGCCATCACACCGAGACCGAATCCCCCGACGCAGCGGTTCTTCACCAACCAACAAGTTTTCAACAGACACGAAGGAAGATCTCAAAATGTGTGGGCTAACCGAAATAATCAAGGACCCTCGCAGCCGAAACCGACGCCAATGAGCGTGAGCACACGAAATACGAACCAACCATCACAGGCCAGACGATCTCAAACTTTCAGAGCTCATCCTCAATCAAGACCAACATTCACGTCGGAGGAACTATTCAACATCGAGCAGCAAAATCAATACTTCGAAGAACCTTCGTACGATGACAATGAACCATCACAGGAAGAAGAACTTCAATCGGACGGACAATTTGAATACTCACCAGAGGAACAAGGAAATTTTCATCAGGACGACGATTCACCAACCGAAATATAGTCGAACTACATACTTTCGCAGACAAAAAAGAACTACCTTTCATTACCATTGCCAATCCACCATTAAAATTGCTCATCGATACTGGCTCGACGAAATCATTCCTCAATCCAGATATCGGTTTCAAATATTATAGAGGAAATATCAAACATGAACCTTTTGTCGTCACATCGATCTTCCAAAATTACTCCCAAAATTATTCAGCCGAAATCCCAAGTTTTCAAGAATTCAACTCCGACAGCAAATTGAAATTCTATCTATTTAAATTCCACAAAACATTTGATGGTTTGATAGGATTAGACAACTTGAAATTAATGCAGGCTTACTTAAATTTTCCTGATTCATAATTAATCACGCAATATTCGACAATTCCAATCGAATATTACGAGACTAGCAAAGTTCATTTTTATTCGATTCAACTTGAACCTCATACGATCACCAGAGTGAGACTACCGGTCAGAGAAAACGAAGGAACGATAGTCCTTCCACGACAAAATATCCAAGGTGCTATTCTGAGAGAAACTATGTCAACAGCATGCAATCAGTTAGCTTGAAGCTTAGAAGAATACCATCTATACTCAGCAGACTTCGCACCCCTAGAAACACAGGAAATAGATATCGAAAACTTGATTCGTACTGATCACATGAATTCGGAAGAAAAGGAGCAGATAACCAGACTGTGTAGAAAATTCACAAATATTTTCCATAAACCAGACACACCTCTTTCTTTTACGAATCAAGTGAAACATCGCATTAGAACTAAAGACGAAATCCCTGTATATACGAAGTCATATAGATATCCACACGTACACAAATTAGAAGTTCAGAAGCAAATTTCATCCATGCTCGAGCAAGGCATTATAAGACCGAGCGAATCACCCTGGTGCTCTCCGATTTGGGTAGTACCAAAAAAACCGGATGCATCTGGGAAAATAAAATGGCGTATCGTAGTGGACTACAGGAAAGTGAATGAGAAGACCATCGACGACAAGTACCCTCTGCCCAATATCTCAGATGTGCTGGACAAACTCGGGAGATGCCAATATTTCACAACATTGGATCTCGCAAGCGGCTTCCATCAAATCGAAATGGCAGAGGAAGATATTCCGAAAACCAGTTTCAACGTGGAGAATGGGCACTACGAATATGTCAGAATGCCTTTTGGGCTCAAGAACGCCCCCGCAACCTTTCAGAGGGTCATGGATAATGTCCTGAAAGGACTGCAAGGCCACATATGTTTAGTATATATGGATGACATCATCATTTATTCAACGTCTCTTCAAGAACATATGGTTAATCTCACGAAAGTGTTCCAAAGACTACACGAAACTAATCTGAAAATACAACTCGATAAGTCAGAGTTCTTGAAGAAAGAAGTGGCATTCTTGGGTCATGTCATCACACCCGAAGGAATCCGACCAAACCCAGACAAAATCGACGCAATTTTGAAATACCCTATTCCACGAACAACAAAACAAATCAAAGGATTCCTAGGACTTCTTGGGTATTACAGAAAATTCATAAAAGATTTTGCGAAGATCACCAAGCCACTTACGTTGTGTCTAAAAAAAGATGCCATTATTGAACATATGCCACAATTTGTGCAGTGTTTCGAGACATGCAAACATTTATTGACGAACGAACCGCTCTTGCAGTACCCTGATTTCGACCAACCCTTCAACCTGACAACTGACGCAAGCAACTTTGCAATTGGTGCAATCCTTTCACAAGGCCCTCCAGGAAAAGATAAGCCGATCGCCTTCGCTTCAAGGACTCTCAACGAATCCGAGCAGAACTACTCGACAATTGAAAAGGAAATGCTGGCTATAGTTTGGGCAACAAAATATTTCAGGCCTTATCTTTTCGGACATAAATTTAAAATCCTTTCAGACCACCGCCCTCTTCAATGGCTCTTCTCGTTGAAAGACGCGAACTCCAAATTAGTAAGATGGAGATTAAAACTTGAAGAATTCGATTATGAAGTAGCCTATATTAAAGGAAAAACTAATGCCGCCGATCCTCTATCAAGAATCGAAGTACACACGAAAGAACAATCCAATTGGACAGACTTTTTGAATGATTTTCATAAAGATCTCTCAAAACCGAAAGACGACAACGCTTCAATGTATAATAACGTACCAGATAACGAAACTGACCTACACCAACCGGAAATTGATGACCCATCAAAACCATCGACCGCAACAATCGACCTTGCCCAGAGAAGGAACACCGACACATCCGATACACTGACGGCAGACGAACTGTGTAATGATAAGGACTCATCAGAGACCGAAACAGCTGATGATGCAGGCGACCAAGGCATTAATATCACAGTTCATACGAATCACGAAGATCCGATTTTGAACATACCCATTTCCGAACGGCCTCTCAATTATTATAACCACCAGGTCAAATTGAATTTCGTGAATTACAGCGCAGCTGGACCAATCACAGAACAAATATTCCCCAATAAAAAACGTACCCACGCACAAATCGGACTGGACGACACCGAAAACAACCTGATCAAATTTTTCAAGGAATTCATACCACCAAAAATCAAATATGCACTATTCTTCAACACTGACAGCAATTATCAAACAACATGTGATATACTTAGAAAAACCTTCAAAAATTCAGCCTATGATTTGGTCAAATGCAACCAAATTCTAGAAGATATCAATAACACCGATAGACAACGAGAGATTATCATCAACTACCACGAAGGAAAAAGCAATCACCGAGGTATCAACGAAACAGAAACAAGAATCAGAAAATTGTACTATTGGCCATCATTGAAAACCGACATAGAAGAATATATCAACCTATGCGAAAACTGTCAAATGAATAAATATGATAGGAATCCCGCCAAGCCAAAATTCATGGTTACACCAACTCCCACAAAGCCCCTCGAGACAATTCATCTTGACACTTTCCAAGCTAATGGACAGAGATCGAACTCTGTAAACGTTCTGAACGCATTTCCAATATTCATTACTCATCATGGATTACCACACATGATAGTTTCAGACAACGGTACCGAGTTCAAGAATGGTCTTATGCAAGAATTCGTTGACACACACAAAATTCAAATACACTACACAACACCCGAAAATCCACAGTCCAATGGCATGATTGAACGGTTCCACTCTACACTGATTGAACACTTGAGAGCCCTGAAAGATAAGAAGACAAATTTTAACGTGAAAGACCAAATGCCCTATGCAATTTTGGGGTACAATTCTTCAATCCACACAATGACGAGACAAAAACCAATAGATGTTCTCAATGGACATCTCGACACCCAAGATCCTTTCGATGTAGACATCAATAGAACCTTGATTAATAATTACACTCAACAACATCGAGAAAAAACTAAAGCTATATACCAAGAGCTGAACCAAAGAGCAATCCGAATCAAAGAAAAGGTAATTGAAAGAAGAAATATCAAAAGGAAACCGCCAACCACTTATAAGCCGAATAGCAAAATATATACAAAGACTACTGCAAAAAGGAATAAATTACTCTCTCGTTTTCATCCTCGAATAGTCGAATCAGATAATCAAGTTACAGTCAATCTACCCAAAACCACTTGTCATAAGAAAAATATAAAGAATATCAAATCCAAGTCTAAACAAGAAACCTTATTGCAGATGGACCCAAGCAATGGGACAGGAAATAAAAATTCAGGACTTGAAAGACAACCCAGGAATACTACCCCTGAAGCTGGGTGCAGCAAGAATTCAAAATAGCTTCCACGACTTCATTCATTATTACAACCTAACGCCAATAGCTATAGAAATCGATACCATTCGATACCAGTACCAAGCAGTTACGGAATCAATAAGAGAAGGTCTCAGTCATCCCTACTTTGAGAGTTTGCATAACTTCGATCAAGGACTCCAATATCAGCTTGAATCAGTCAACCGGAAATTTCAATCGATCTATCCGTCTCATCGAACCAGAAGAGGACTAATCAATGGACTTGGAAGTGTAGTGAAAATAATATCTGGTAATCTGGACCAAGAGGACGCCGAAAAGTATGATAGAGCCATCATCGCCCTACAGAACAACCAAAAGAATATTATTCGCCGAATCAACGATCACGTATCCTTAACTGCCAAATTGATTGAGAATTTTAATTCCACCATTACTCTGATAACACACAATCAACAAATAATTGCTGACGAAATCGATAACGTGAGATCAAAATTCAATAAGTTTATTTTCGATTTCAGTGACTATATGCGAACTAGAAATATCCTCGATCAATTGAATTTATCTCTACAGATATTATTACAACTCCTTACGGATCTTGAAAACGCTATCACATTTGCAAGAACAAATACCCTACATGGCAGTATAATCAGACCAGACGAATTGAAATACGTGGTTACCACTATGCTCGAAAATCACATGAGAGAACAACTGTTATACACCGAAGAAAGCGAACTACTCAGATATTATGACGTCATCTCCGTGGATGCCTATTTTTCAGATACCGTGATTGTCTTTATTCTGCACTTTCCTCTGTTACACCCCGAAACATTCACTCACTATCACCTGTATTCCATTCCCACGATAAATCTCACCTCTATAATACCACCTGCACCCTATCTGACTATGAATACTGCACTATATCAATACACCGATCAGCCCTGCAGAAGAATAAACCCGAACTATCTGTGCCAAGGTACATCGGTAACGTTCGATTCGAGCGCTCAAGACTGTATCTCCCAAATCCTACAACTTTCGGACGAGGAGGCCTCTTGTCAACACGTGCCAGTATCAGTCAATATCACGTTGATTGAACGAATAACATCAGCCCATTACATCGGTATTTTCCCACAGCCGACCAAAGTATCGACCCAATGTTCCACCACTGGAATTTCGGTTCTCCATGGTACGTACCTAATTGAATTACCACCAGGATGCGGATTTCAGACGGCCCAAGATGGTTATATCAATGGAAAAGATGTGATTCAAGAACAGCCTTTGACATTGCCCAAGGTCAAAACCATCTCGGTACAACCGGTCAGACAAATCAACCCAATCCACCTCGAGAAAGTACCACTTGACGAACTCCACAAACTGAAGAATCTACATGAACAACAGTTCCAACCCCTAGCATACGAAGCAGAAGCGGACATCAGCCACCTCTGGACGACTCCGCTATTCATCGTTGCAGCCATCATCCTAGGAGCCCTATGGTACAGACTCCACCAGCACCCTCCATGTCGCAAGGCAAAACACCCTGAAGACTCCCAGGATCCATCAGTTCTGTTCGTCCCTTACAAAACTTCCCCTAGGGATGGAGAAGTTACATCTTGAAGACAGCCCGATTCCATCGAGTCAGCGATATAGGACGCCGCCGTGAGAATGCCGATTCAACAGAGTTTACCTCATTCCACTTGGCCGTGAAGGCGACAGTCTGACTTTATAATTTGATGTTAAAACTAGCTACTTGTCTGTTCGAAATAAAATAATCTTTTTTTAAAAAGGTATTTTTCGGAAATAAAAACTTAACTTGCTGGACAATCAGTTACGTGTTTGCAACCAGTTATATGTTTGATAATCTACCTTTGCTTTGACGATTATGTTTCTTTTTTTTTTTCTTTCCATTACCTATCTACCATGAATGTCTTCATCACCCAAATTTCTCCTACCAATTGTACAATTTAGGTTTAGTGTAGCCCTAGCTAAACTTCGCCTACTTTGTATTGATGAAAAATAAAGGCGATTCATTATTATCATTATTATTATATCCTTCAGTGCCTGGAAAGCCGTATCGCAATCCGAGGTTCACACAAATTCCTTATTTCCCCTATCTGAAATAGGAGATATTCCACTAGAAAAATCCGGTACAAGATGTCTATACCAGGTGTTCAAACCGAGTACGCGCTGAACTACAGAAACACACATAGAAACCGGTAGATTAATGATGGCTTCCACTCTCCCAGAATTCATTTGTGCCCACAAATGCATCCCAAATGTAAGAGTTCCGGGCGACAAGAGTTACATTGTTCCTAAGATACGGTTGAATTTGCTGGTCTCAAACGAGAGAATACCTCAATTGAGATTTTGATATGTTTTCCATAAGTTTGGGTGACAATAAAAGTATCGTCCAAGTAGACAACAAGGCTTGCATAGCTAGGCTAGGGTAAATGGTGCTTCATTGGCACTCGTCGAGCGAACTCCTACACGTTGAAATCATGCAGTCGCATAGGAATATTCAATGGAAAATCATCAATGCTGAAGAATTCAGGCCACAACATAGAAAAATGGGGCTTCATCCTATTCAACACACTTCTGAATATGCTATACCAAGTTCGAATTGAAATATGGCAAGAAATTGTTATTGGAAAACAATTATACCGCCATACGAAAATTTTTACGAAAATATTGCGATGCTCTCGACACAGTGAATTCTGATTCATCTCAAGCAAGGAAATAACAAACCATATCCAAAGTTGTATCTCTATCTTCGAATAATATGAACGCGAAGAATAATTCCACTCATTCTCAACCTCCATTTTTCTCTTCATTCGTTTCAAATGCGGAAAAACTGGATCGATCGCTATAATCTAGTGGAAAGTATTGCACCAATTGCCTCGGCTCTAGGCACTCGTCTTCTCAATGCTCTTCTCGAGCTTCATGTAGGCACTGCTCAGGAAAATACCACGCTCTTTTGCATTTTGACAGGTCTCATACACTCACCTCAGATACATCCTCTGATCCAAGAGCTCTAGTGAGTTCTCAAAATCCTCAACCCCAAAGTTCGCCCTCACAATCCTCATCGTCTGTCAATTCATTTACTCAGGCTCATGGTACTGTTCTATTATCTATAGTGCTAACTGCAGTCGAAGCAAGGAATGGTCGATTTAGGAAGGCGTGAATATTTCTTGATAGTGCAAGTCAATCGAGCTCCAACGCAAGTAAACCGACCAATCGACTTGAGTAATCGAAATCTGACCTCAAAGTTTGTATTGTTGGCATTTGTCAAGCTAACCATGGTGTTTTCTGTACTATCGTACCAGTTGATTCACATCAACCCTACGTCAACCTTATGTTGAGTATTGATGAGTCTCACTGATATCGAATACTCATTTGTCCATTAACTTGTCTGAAGTAAATATGCAGGGAAGTATTGCCACATACCACCGTAACTACGCATCAAGTTCACGAAAATCAAGAATTTTAAATACAGAATATCACGTTGATAAACCTTGATTGTTGTTCAGAGTTTCAATTTTTTTCCTTCAGGATTTTTGGAGAAAGATAGGTGCATTTCAAGGCATATCTTGAAAATAACTTTTCACCTCGGAATGAGGTGGAGCGTCTGTATTCGGAGTTTGTCGGTCTAATTCTGACTGACCCTGTATACAGGGTTGTGATAAAGTATGGAACCAAGTAATTATCTTCTGTACGAGTAGGAATATATTTATGGAGATTTGCAGGCAAGTGCGATGAAAAATGCATCTGATGTACATTTTTTTGTTAATAATATACTTCTGGTTCAACCGGAAATGCTATTAACTACTTCAATTCAAATGAAACACCCTATATATTCCTAGAGATTCTGGAAGAGTTTATTATTTTGAATCGATACAAACTGGGTTTGATGTAAAATAATCTGTGAAAACGAGGAATATAGCACTTTAATCAACCTCCTTCGAGTTTTTCGCATTTGAGCAAAAAACTATTTAGATGAACTAATTGATGTTGTTCGTATACATAGTATGTCAAGTACGTCTTTTGTACCCGAAGTATCGAATTCTATTTGAAGGCAATGAATTTCACAATTTTACAATGATCCGTTGAGGTTATCGTGTTAGAACCCATGAAGAAATGTGTCATATTATTAATAATTCGCATCCGGAGAGGAATCCTATATCACGCTCAACAGTACCTGAAACATCACATCGTTTAAATACAACTGAGATGGTGGAAAAATTGCTGAATCCTGGAAGACCGCAACGAACGAAACTGTTGAAGAAAATATTGCAATCGATTTAGAAGAATCGTATCAAACTCCCACGACAAATTCGGCACCAAACCATGGTATCAGTTGACATTCTGTAGGGAAGATATTGAAAAGTAGAAATTATCATCCGTATGAGGTACAGTTGGTTCAAGAATTTTTAGACGATGATTTTGACCGACAGCTGGAATTTGGCGAACGGCTAATGGACATCTGTAGTGTCGACAAGAATTTTGCTTCTAACATAGTTTTTTCTGATGAGGCAACTTTTTGTTTGAATGGAACAGTTCATCGTCATAACTCAAGATAGTGGTCGAATGAGAATCCTCATTGAATTCGTGAAGCACATACCCCCAGCATCCACAGAAGTTGAATGTTTGGATGGGAATTGTCGAAAATAGGCTAATAGGCCCATTTTGTATCGACGGAAACTTGAATGGTGACAAGTATTTGGATCTACTAGATAACGAAATCACTCCTGTACTTCAACAGAATGGGCAATCACCACAAAATGTTTGGTTCCAACAAGATGGAGCACCTACCCACTATGATAGACGGGTAAGGGATTTTCTGGATGCGAATCTTCCAAATCGATGGATTTGAAGTAGAGGATTCATAGAGTGGCCTGCTCGTTCTCCGGATCTCAGCCCGTTAGATTTTGTTCTTCGGGATAATCCGAAATCAAGTGTTTACGTTAGGCGACCAACAAACTCACAAGAATTGAGACAGAATCATTGAATAATGTGAACTAATACGTGGAGAAGTCTTGGGAAGAGTGGCTCAAGAATTTGTGAATAGGAGGGCATATTGTCAGAAAGTGAACGGCGAGCATTTTGAACATTTGGAGTGATTTTGTTTCTCATTATTCTACAATAATGAAATGCACACCTATTGTACAACTAACAGTGAGTTATTCTTCGTTTTTAGAATTTTTCCCCACACCAAACTCAGTATGCGTGAATTCGAAATAACAAGCTTTTTCAAAATCTCTA